>OZ023190.1:12006879-12746732 GCA_963995505.1 Hypericum androsaemum
CAGTGTCTTCTCCATCGATTTATTTAACATCTCTGGCAAAACTGACTGAGGCAGCCGCCGTAAGGGCTGGGAGTCCCCTACCAGCGTAAGAGATCTTGTAGGTGATGCGTCAGTAGAGGTCATCCGGGTGGGAGGTTGGGGTGGTGTCGAACTCCTTTATGGTTGCAATGGTGGCGGCCCTTAAACAGTTTGTCGCTGGTCATCCATGTAGCTCTGGACCATGTTAGCAAGGCACCGGAGCTCGGTTCGAACTCGACGTCATTCGCTGCTGAGAATGGCGGCTTCTCACAGGCGGCTTGCTATCTTAAACACGCTGGGTAACTGACGACCGAAGAGCTTCTTAAGGCGGGACTTCAGAACCGACAGCTTGGTTAGCTCGGCTCAGTTAGCGGTGGTGGCGATCGCTGAGGCCATAATCGGCTGATGATCGACGTTCAGTTGGATCTTCATCGGATGCATGAATACTCAAGTGCAGGTCAGAAGACTTTGATCTCTTTTCTCTCCCAAAAATTTAAAGAGAAAAATGGAAACTTTGAAAAACAATTGAAGTGATTCTCTTGAGCTCGGGTTAAACTAGGTGGAGAGAGAGGTGGAGGAAAGAGAAGATGGGTTTTTTTAAATATAAAATAATATGAGATTGTTTTGGAAGTGTTGATTTCTATGGGTGATTACAAAATACTATAATCAAGAAATTATTAAATTGATTAAATAAAACGAATTTATTTAAATCGTAAATTTACTTACTTGTTGAAGCATATATAAACTCGGGATCGCAACAGAGTCTTGTAACTGGTCGGTTCTTACTTACGATCAATTGAAGTAAGAATAATTTTTATGAATTTATCTGCCTCAAAGTCCAATCGAGAACTCAGGAATCAAATCAGTAATTTGTCCTTCTTTTATGTGTGGGTGTCTCAAAGAGCTTTCATCCCTTCCTCTTTCTCTTTTAAAGAGGAAAAACCTCACCCACCACGTCACCACCTTTTGGTGGTTGTTGACATGTAGGAAAGCTATTATCAATAGTTTGCAATAGTAAGATGTGAGGTGGCCAGCTTAGTCACCATTGGATAATTTTGGCCTTAATGGGTATGGGCTTGTACCAAAGCCTATGATCAATTCATGAGTGCAAATCCAACATTATTCCACTCACACATAAATGATCATAATCAAAATTCTCTATTATCGTGTTAGGCAAATATTTCGTGCGATCAGCATACATCGAGTGCACGTAGCTAAACTCAAGAGCATATATCGGTCACTTGAATGATACATCTCGATACCTCAATTACGTAAAGTATGTCTTATCCTAGGTCTCATCTCACATTCTTTGTTTCACATGTGATTTCAGAAATAATCTATTCGTGTGCACTATTGTATTGCTCTCAATACAATAGGTGCACCAGTGAACCATGAAGTTTCTTGAATGTGATCGATAGAGAATCTTCTCCTTTAACGATATTTTTTCTATCATGATTCCGTTTACTTTTCTAGTCAGCCTTGCTAGGTCGAATCAAACCATGACCCTTTAAAGACTTTTCAAGCTAGCAGCACTGAATCATACTTCCAAAATATATTTAAGATCTTAAGGATAGAGTCCGAAAACCATAGTTTTGAAATTGGTCTCACACCAGGGAAACCGAAATCACATAATAATAAAATTAATTTTCCATCCATTGGTCGTAGAGCACGCATGACACAATTCATGTGCTATGGTGTTCTTTCCTGTTAAAAGAGCACATGTCTCTCGCAAATAACACCATACTAGAGCATCAACCTCGATGTTTACAAACAATGAATTTAGTCTTCCCGAAGACTACTCTAGGCTATCAAGACAGAATTGTGATAAGTTCTACTTACTTTTTACCATTGGATTTCATATAATCCCATAAGTTCCTAGAACTCATTTAATGTAGCAACTATTTCTTACATATAATCTTGC
Organism: Hypericum androsaemum; assembly: GCA_963995505.1. Taxonomy (NCBI): domain Eukaryota; kingdom Viridiplantae; phylum Streptophyta; class Magnoliopsida; order Malpighiales; family Hypericaceae; genus Hypericum; species Hypericum androsaemum. The sequence continues at coordinate 12,008,819 of OZ023190.1, forward strand.
GCTTTAATAAGACTACTCTTGTAATTAAGCAAGACGACATGCATATTTTAGAACAGGCACTCGATATTTGACAATGTTCTAAAATTGCCTCATCTCAATCAATAATCAACTCATGACTCCCACTGAGGTAAACACCTGTGTCAGTGAGCTACTTCTTTGTCCGATATGCATTAGTAAATGTTACCCTAAATAACATTCACACAATACGTATTGCTGAAAATAATATTATATTGAACAACAAATTCTTTACAATATGAGCAAAAAATACTAAAACCTTCGCAAACCCAGGGACCCGACATGTTTCTCAAAAAAATCTCTAACAACACCCTTGGTCATTGGGTCTCTGACCATATCTTTTGTAGATATGTGCTTTATGCTCACCTCCTTACACACAACTATATCCCTAACAAAGTGATATTTAATATCGATATACTTTGCTCTACTATGATATCTAGGACCCTTAGCAAAAGCTATCGACACTTGATTATCGCAAAATAAATTCACTGGTTCTTTTGAGTCGGTTAGGAATAAATGGCTCAAGAATCTCTTCAACCATACTACCTCTTGCATAGCAGCTGCAGAAGCTACATATTCAGCTTCCATGGTTAACAGGGAGACACACGTCTATTTCTTGCTACTCCATAAAATATCACCCCCACCAAGCAAGAAGACATATCCTGATATGAATTTCTTTTCGTCCACATCACCACCCCAATCAGCATCGGTGTAACCTCTCAATGTTAGGTCTTGACCTTGATGACACAGTGAGTATTCTGCAGTCGTATTCAAGTATTTCATAACTCTCTTGACTGCTTTCCAATGTGCATTACCTGGATTAGACTGGTATCTACTTTCTATCCCAATAGCATAGTAAATATCTGGTCTTGTACACAACATTGCATACATAAGACAACCCACCGCATTGGCATAAGGGATTTTCATCATATCCCTTTTTTGTTGAGATGTTTTAGGACACATGTCTTTATTGAGATGGTGACCTTTGATAATTGGGACATATTTGGGATTACTATCATTACAATTGAATCGTTCTACTACTTTGTGGATATATTTCTCTTGTGAAAGAGACAATAGCCTTTTCGAATGATTCCTCGTGATCTTAACTCCGAGTATATAATCAGCTTCACCTATATCTTTCATTTTAAAGTTGGACGAAAACTAAGCTTTGAGCTCAATAAGATATCCCATGTCATTTTCAACTATTAGAATATCATCAACATATAACGTAATTATGACAAACTTCTTACCTGAGCGCTTAATATAGACACAATGGTCTTCGTCTATCATTTTAAAGTCATACGACATGATCGTATTATGAAAATGAATATACCATTGTCTAGAAGACTGCTTAAGACCATAATTGATCTTTTTAATTTGCAAACCATATATTTGCTACCTTTTTGGATGTATCCCTCTAACTGGACCATATAGATCTCTTCATCCAATTCTCCATTGAGAAATACAGTTTTAACATCCATTTGATATAACTCGAGGTTCAAATTTGCCACCATAGCCAGAATAATCCTAATGGACGTGAATCTAACAACAGGAGCGAAAGTCTCCTCACAGTCAATCCTTCATGTTGTCTAAATCCTTGGGTAACTAAGCGAGCTATGTACCTTTCGATACTTCCGTCTGCTTTACGCTTAATTTTGAGAATCTACTTATTCCCAATTGCCCTACGTCTCTTAGATAGGTCAACCAGTTCCCAAACTTGGTTTTTCTTCATGGAAACCATCTCTTCCTCTATTGCTTTACCCCATTCATTCTTTTTGGGGGATGATAGAGCGACAGAAACATTCTTTGGTTCATCTTCATCTTGTAGGATTGCTAAAATAATCTCACTTGGACTATTATTTCTTCTTAATGATACCAAGAAGGCATTTACATCACTTTCGACCTCAAATCATCGGCGTGGAATGCTAATTCTTTTAGTCCTACAAAATTTTCAGTTTTGATAAACATCTCTCATATATTCATCATAACCTAAAATCATACTCCCACTGAAGCAAAAATTCATACTCCCACTGGAGTTCAGAATTGTACTCCCACTAAGATGTTGATCATTTGGATCATGAACTTTCGGATCAATTGTATATAAAAAATCTTAATTTTTCTCCTCCACAATTCTCTCGCTCGGATGGAGTGATCTAGATGATTCTGGCTTATTAACTTCATATAATGTAAGATCATGACTCACCTCTCCCAATTTTGGAAATCTTTTTCCAAGAACGTGACATCTCGTGATTCAAATTCTGTCACTTGTCCATTTTTTAGTTCGCCTACGAACACGTATCCTTTTGATACTTCAGAGTATCTTATAAAGACATTCTTTCTACCTCTCGGTGCTAATTTACCGTATGTACTCGATGTAGAATAGACGTAAGATGCACACCCCCACGGTCTTAAGTAGCTCAGATCAGGTTTTCGACCTGTCCACATTTCGTAAGGGGTGGTAATGACATACTTAGAGGGAATACGATTTATAACATATGTAGCGGTAAGGAGCGCATCTCCTTAAAAAGATATGGGAAAAATTTCCTCCGCCATCATAGATTTAACCATGTCAAGAAGGGTTCTATTCCTTCTTTCTGCTACCCCATTTTGTTGAGGTGTATAAAGAATGGACAACTGATGTTCAATTTCTTTTTTTCACACAGAGCTTTAAATTCATCGGAAAGATACTCATGACCACGATCAGTTCGTAAGACCTTAATCTTTTGTTCTAGTTGATTCTCAGCATGATTCATAAATATCTTGAAACAACTTATTGCTTCTGATTTGTGAGAAATCAAATAGATTTGACCATATCTACTATAGTCATCTATAAAAGTAATAAAATAATATGCTCCATGTCTAGCCCTCACATTCATTGGACCACAGATGTCAGAATGGACTAATTGCAATAGATCATTGGCTCTAGTTCCCTTTCAAAATAGTTTTCTTGTCAATTTTCCTTCTAGACAACATTCGCAAATACGTAATATAGCATTTTCTAAATTACCCAACAGTCTTACCTTGGCAAGACGATTCAAGCGATCTTGACCAATATAACCCAGTCTAGAATACCATAGCACAACATCATCTTGAGACGTTTGTGAAGCAGTGGCATAGGAAAAACTTGTATCAGGTAAATCACAAAGATCAACATTCATGATTAAGAAACCACCTGATTTATAACCAGAACCATAGAAAATATCATTGTTTTCGAGACGGTAGTCTGACCGGTAGTCCGACCACAAATCAGAGCCAATAGCGGGTCAAAAAACTAAGTTCGAATGGTTACCTAATGAATCAGAAGATTTTTGGTCAGACCGGGTGGTTGGCTCATATTTTTGACCCAGAAAAATCCGGTTCGTTAGGTTTGACCAAAAAATCAACCCAAAAATTAGATTTCACCCAACCCAACCCAACCCAAAAAAATTAGATTTTATACTCGATTTTTCTAAATCAATACAAAATAAACTAAATCTACAAAGATAATTATGCTAAATATGAAATAAATTTATCAATATTTCAAGAATATTAATTTTTAAACCTATTATTTACTAAATATATATTAAAAATATATATAATAAACTACAGGTCCGATCGTCGGTTTGACCGGTCAGACAAGTTGACCCAGAGAACAGACCAAAATTCGGATCGCTCTCCGGGTCGTTTTTGAAAACTATAGAAAATATATTCCAAAAATAACTGAACAGAATTATTCTCAAATAACCGACAAAAACCAAGAGACATAAAAGCTAAAACAGAAATTAAATTCTGGCAAATTTTTAGAGCATATAACACATCATGTAAAAGTAGGGTGCGTCCTTCATACAGGCTCAATGTACATGTGCCTATCCCGTTGACATTTACGCGTGCGTTATTACCAACATAGATAGAGTTTGCTCCAACCGGTAGTCTTCAGAATTTAACAAAAGTACCACGGTCCTTTGTCACATGGTCTGTCGCTCCTGAATCAATCACCCACATAGGATGACTTTCAGTTAGAAGAATTGTACTAGATATATATATTTTACTAACATATGAGTAAATAAGATGTTCCTTCTTTTTCTCTTTTCAATCTTTTGCAAAGTGACCCTTCTGTTGACAGTTGAAATATTTTACTTTTAAAATGTTGTACTTTCGTTGTTTCTTCTTTCCAGAACTATTCTCATTAGTTCCAGAAGTTTCAGCTTTATTTTTCTTATTTTCTCAGCTCTTCTTACCTTTGCCTTTTTGGCCCATCTTCCTCTTGCTTCCTCTAAAGCTAGACCCAGTCACGTGTGCTTCTGAGTGGACTCTGATTGCTGGGAGGCGATCCTCTTATAGCTCGAGGTGACAGGCCATGTCATCAAATATCGTAACATTATCAGCATGGGTAAGAGTCATTTTCATATATTCTAAATTTATAGACAGGGAACAAATGACAGCTTGAATTTGCTGCTCATTACTAAGCACGTGGCCAGCCTCAGCTAGCCCACTGATCATATTTGATATCTACCTGAGATGTGTTTTTATCGAATGATCGTGACGCTTTTTGTACGTATCAAACCTTATAGTCAAAGCTCGCAGCTTTGAAACATAAAGCTTTCCAAATCTTTCTTTAAGTGCATCCCACAGGTCTTTGGCATTTTCAAATGCACGAAATTTCCGAGTGATATCATCCATCATAGCACTTAGTAAGATGAGTCGAGCAGTATAATTCTTCTTTTTCCAAACTATGTAGGCGTCTTTGTCACACCTGTGCTGGGGGTGTACCAGTTTCAAGTTCGACCATAATTTTACTTATGATCTCAAGCACTTCTTGCTCTTCTAGCACATACTGATTTTTCATACTCCAATTATCATAATTATCACCGTTGAGCTTTAAATCCTTATTGAGCTCGGCGATAATTGATTTTGAAGTAATCGACATGACTATAGGGAATCATAAAAAAAATGTGTGAGGAGTATATTTTCAGTAATACTTTATAATTTACTATACGTTCATAACTTTAAGCGATATAAAGTTCTTGATTAACCTCGAATTCGAAGTAGGTCACGGGTATATTTTCCCTCACCCTTTGAGAATTAATTTTGAACTTTAAACGTTCAAAGTTTTTTAATAGCAAATTTAAGTGGATATATCTCATAGTAAAAATAAGTAATTAAATAAACAAACTATTTAATTGCAGAAACACACATGCATCTTTATTACAAACATGAAAACACATAAAATTTTATACACATATGTACAAAAAACTGCTAACAAGACTTAAACCCATATAAAAAGTTCTACGCATTATTAAAGACAATATCTCTATATATGACGCTGGCTAGCACAGAGTTCATGATTGTCCACTTGCTAGGATAAGGGAATTCATGAACATATTCACAGAAGCGACGTACTTTACGCCCACTTCGCAACCTCATTGACTTATTATGAGAAATTTCCTCTAAAATTTCCTTTCTCCCTAGATATGTAACCAGACGTTCCACAGCTTTTCTGTGAGTAGTTCCAGTTACTGGAGATAAGAAAGTGTCTAACGTCTTCCGTAATCTTCAGCGTAGCTAGAAGATCCATGAACATCAATACCCAGTTATATCCACTGTTATAACCTCCAGCCAAGATACATTCTTGTATCTTATTATGAACTGAGACAATATGCTCGATAAGCACTTGTTCATTATCTCTATGCTCCAGCCGACAGATACGACGATTCTTTATCTTTTGGCGCATGTCTTGTGCCTTTGCAACAATCACAGGTTCAACACACTTTCTTGGACAACACTTCATCCTCACTGATAACCTGTATCATAATGCAAGTTATTTGGGTGAGCTCACAAGTATTCCCAATTGAATAAAATCATAATTTTAATCATATCAATGATGACGGGCACAAAGAATATTCACAATATAGCCTTTTATTCCGTGATCCTTATAGGTTATATTATTTTCCATATTTTTAGTGTCTTAATTCAAAAAATATTAGAATAAATATAGTTTAGAACTTATTCTAATATATATATATATATTTAAACTATCATAATAATTTGAAAATCAATTTTTTATCAAAAAATTAAATTTTATTTGAATAAAACTCATTTTATTCAACCAAGCCTAAACATAGGCTCATTTCAACCAAAATAGTTAAATGGGCCGCGTGGAAATTTATTGGCCCACACCTGCATTGACTTTAAAGTCAAAAATGCGGATTGGGCCCCCTTAAAAAATGGCCCACAAAGAAACGGCCCGCGTTGACCCACGGTAAAAAATGCTCCTCTTTTTTTATTGGCTACGAAATTATGGTTTTGCCCTTTTTGAGTATATATACTTAGGCAAAAAATCCATAAAATTATAGAATTACCCTTGCCATAATTTTCTTCTTCTATCTCTTCATTTTCTTCGTCGAACGGAAGAAGAGAGTTCAATGACGGAAGGAAAATTATTTTCGGCCACCGCGACGACGCCATAAATTGGTCGATACGAACAACAACTAGACTGGTCCGATCAACCTCGACACATCCTCGTCGAGAAAATAACTTTTCTCGAGCTATAACGAACTCGGTCGTTCGTTCGTTAGAAAAAAGGGAGAAAACGACATCGGGCGATTTTATCCAGTTTTGACTGGAAAAAATCTGACCACGAAGGTCGCAGAAGTCACGGTATGTCGTCGGAGATGAGATTTATACTCACCGTCCTCCGATTTGGTTGATATTTGAGGTGATTGAATCGGGGGGAAAAATCCCCAGAAATCGCGAATTAGGGTTCTCCCTATTTGGGGATTTTTGGACTAATTACAAATTAGTCTCTCAGGTCTCACGCGTTTACACATAAGGATAATTTCCTTATTAGCTTCGACGCGTATAAATTTCAAATTTTGTCCCAACAGGTTTAACGCGTATACAAGTAAGGACAAGGCCTTTTAAAACGCATTCAGAGTGGAATAATTTCATTTTAATCCCTAAGGGTTTCTTGCGTTTGCAAAAATAAGGACGAAATCCTTATTTATGTTCCGCGCTAATGTCAAATTAGTAACTGAGATTATCACCCGTGTGCAAATAAGGACAAAGTCCTTTTATGCGTGTTTGGTGCAATAATTTCAATTCAATCATCCGGATTTTTTGAATTATGCACAAAAATACATCAGAAACTATTATCTCATGATTAGTTTAACTAAATATAATTTTTAAAATATAAAAAATCACCTACGTGACTTTTAAATTATTAACCAGAATAAGAACCCAACTTGGTTTGATACCAATGTTGATTTCCATGGGTGATTATAAAATACTATAATCAAGAAATCATTAAATTGATTAAATGAAACGAATTCATTTAAATCGTAAATTCACTTACTTGTTGAAGCGTATATAAACTCGGGATCGCAACAGAGTCTTGTCAGTGGTCAGTTTCTTACTTACGATCAATTAAAATAAGAATAATTTTCATGACTTGATGTGCCTCGGAGTCGAATCGATAACTTATGAATCAAATCAGTAATTTGCCCTTCTTTTATGTGTGGGTGTCTCAAAGAGCTTCCATCCCTTCCTCTTTCTCTTTTAAAGAGGAAAAACCTCACCCACCACGTCACCACCTTTTGGTGGTTGTTGACATCTAGCAAAGCTATTATCAGTAGCTTGCAATAGTAAGGTGTGAGGTGGCTAGCTTAGTCACCATTGGATAAGTTTGGCCTTATGGGTATGGGCTTGTACCAAAGCCCATGATCAATTCATGGGTGCAAACCCAACAGGAAGTTTTCTCTACGATACATTGGCAAGGTAGGCAAGGGCAGAGTCAGAAAATTTGGAGAGTGGGAGCAATATAATTTTTTTCAAAAAGAATGGCTCAATTTTTAGGTTGATTAATTTTTTAGTGAAGTCAATTTCTAATTTTAGTGGGGACATACATTAAAAAATATACATATTTATCAAACAAAAAATATTAAGTGGGGGCAATTGCCCCCACAATATTCAATGTGGCTCCGTCCCTAAAGGTAGGGGTAAAATATTTTTCGAGCTGGCATGCCACGTAGGCACAAAATGACAGCATTTTGATTTCGAGCAAGGGGCAGCTGTCCGCGAGGTCCTCTTAAAAGCCTAGAAACTATTTTGATGTGTTTTTAAGTGTAAAGTAGTCAAACTACAGTGTACTAAAGTAAAATTTTCCAAGAAGAAAATGAACGCACACACTTGCTAAATTCAGACGAATGACAATCAGAAAGTTCTATAGTTTGAACACCTTTTTTTCGAAGAAGTAAATTTTATTTTAATATATATACTGCAGAAGAAGATTTCGTAATCTTGTTATCGCTGGTCTATTCAAAACTCTAGTGTAGTAAAATTTAATGGAAAAAAATTACACCAAAAAAAGAGTACCGTCGATAGGACCGCGAGTAAGAAAATCCTTTCTACCCAATGTTACAAATGTTCGTGTTACACCGAATTTCCCCAAATGATGATACGAAAGTATCATAATTTAAGAAAAAGAGGGCATGCAACGTCTCGGTCAAAAGAAAATTACAAGCGACAGGCCCACAAATGATGATCCAAATCGTTCCAGCCCACCAAGATACCATAAGGAAAATCCAAATTGGTCCCCGCTTTAATAGTCTGACTAAATGACCGATTCACCGGAAGGACGGGAATCTTTAATGAACATCACAACCCATGAATCAAATCTTTAATTAATTGTCCGTGGGGATCACCCTCAAAGAGTTTCGAATTATGTGCATCGATCAAGTTGGCATCCCTCAGAGCTCTGTCCATTAATTAGCAACTCCCTGTAACAATGTTAGATGCCAGAAAAACAAAGCATGATGCAAGGGAAACATAGGTGACTTATGAATCAGGTCCGCATCCTAGTTGTTGCTGGGGAAAACCTATGTCAGATTTTAACTCCAATTAACTAAACTGAACATAAAAAAGCAGATATTTTCAAAAACACCAAACTTCCATTTCCCCAGAAAACGAGTCACGGTCAAAACATCGACCTGACCTGGAAGCCCAACACAAGATCAATGAAACAGAGATGACCCAGATGAGATTGCTATAGAGATAAATCGAGAGCAACGCTGGGCTGGGTCACTCATTAATCTTGTGGAAATTAGTAAGTGCACATGTAAGAAAAAAAGAACGAGAGAGAGGCTTGCAAAAGCAACTTGCTATTTAAGAGAGGAAAAATTGGTTTTGAAGGGTGGCGAGGATGATGGGGTTGAGAGAGAGATTTTGTGGAATGCAACGAGAGGGAGAGGGAGAGGGAGGTAGGAGAGAAGAGAGGTTGTTCACATGGCAGGCCACATCTGCAACAAAATCTGATTCGGCTATCCAGATCATCGGGCTCTGATTGCCAGACCTCTAAGTAATTTTAATTAGAAAATTTTGATGTGTCTTAAACCTCAAAGTACTCATGTAATTTTCTGCGATACTACAAGGTACTAAATTGTATTTTTCCAAGATTTTATTACAGGAAACATTGGATTACAAAAGGGGAAGCCACTTTTACCTGCTAACAGAGAGAGGGCTATGCTACACTTCAGAATTCTAATCTATTCTACAACATGTATACAACAATTACAGAAACAACAGGCCTTCAAAACCAATTAAGCCAAGGCCAATGTAGAACTAGAAAAACTACCATCTCTAGGGTATCCAGTTTAAGACTTGTGCCTACTGGAAACCCAGAAGCTTGATTACACTAGAAACTGTCATAATCTACATAGAGAAACTCTGCCCTTCTGGCTGCAACATCTCTCATGAGCTTCCTTAACTTGAGAGCCACTTTGAGCTTGAACCATTTCTCTCTTGGGTTCCCAATCCTAGACACATGTACTCCTCCTGAGCTGGGGTGGGAAGAGATGATCCCGAGTTCGGGTTCGCTTCCCGATGAGGCCAGGAAGAATGTGTTGCTACCAGATTGGCCCCATGTTGTTGGATTAATTACATTGGTCCATGTTGATGTATGGACCATTGGAGAGAGCTCATATGGGGTCAGTGAAGGTGAACATGTATCAAGTGGCCACTCTGAAGCACTTTGAGGCCAATGTGACTCTCCTGTGAATAGAGGGGCAAGATCACCTATCTTGAAACTGTTCCTCGAGTTTGAGGGAAATCCTGACATTGAGGTGCTGGGATGCTGCCCTAACATGAACTCAAAACCGCTTGTTCCAATATCTGGATGGTAAGGAGATGAAGTCGACGGGTCGCTGATTTCCAGGACCATCTGTGGTTGAACATCTGTAGAAAACAGAAGGTATTCATCAGGAAAAATGAGTGCATTTTATCTTATCAGGTCCTGAAGAGCTTATGCAGCTAAGGAGTTCGCGTGCGTACCGTGGCATGGAACTGGGAAACTAAGCTGATTCAGGCCTATGTTTGGATCATCAAAGTGGTCAGCTTGCATGATTGACAAGGGTCTAGTAGGGCCGAACACGGATCGTGCGTTGATCAGAACAAAGTCTCCGGTGTTCTTGTATGCTTGCCTCTTCAAATTTTCTACTAAAGCCTGTCAATGAAACATGAAAGTTGGTTACTTTCATGATGAGTTGGAACTAATTGAGCTGCAACTTCCATCATTGCCAATTGCATACCATTTGACCGGAGTTCAATCTTTCGACCCGCTCGTAGCTGTGTCCATCAAATGTTGCTCCCACCAACTTGTAGATGGGATTGAAGAGAAGAGCAATGGTCTGTCCAGGCACATAGTAGGCGTAGAGTTCATCCTCATCCGCGACACAGGTAGCAGCATGGCATTTAATCGTGTCCCATATCCTGTTCGATATCCCGTCGAACATCTGCAGATCATCAATCATCAGTTAAAATCTTAACAAGACAGCAAGCGAAGAATCGCAAGGGAAGAAGTCTGTCTCATTACCCTGCGGAGTCTGGATGGATCAACTGCAAGCATCTGCACGAAGTCTCCAACATTCTGGACCCCATTTGTAGCCAACCGGTTATGGTATGCGCCGTCCTTGGCGATCTTCTCCAAGCGCCATATCTCGTCTTTTTGGCTCGGAGGGTGGTGTTTCTTGTAAGCTGCAACCAGGAAACTCTACTGTCAGATTATTTGCTAAAAGTACGGATATGTACTAAACATCACAATAGAGAAGATGGAAGTTTGAGACTATACATTCTCCTCTCTGGTCCTTAACCACAAGGCTTCCACTTTTAGCTTCTCTGACTCCTAAATCCCCACCAAGAACAGGTATAGCTCCAACTCTGAACCTCCTGCATTTAATCCAACTGCTGTTATCCGTGAAGGATACGTCGCCAATGATGGCAACTCCTTCTTTCAAGGTGACTGTTAGTTCTCCGGTGACCAGAGGCCGCCTCCCTTCCCTCTGTCGGATGATCTTCGCTGCGAATTCGCTTGCGCTCCAATCTTCCTGGTCGTCCGAGCCAAAGTCCCCATCCAACGCAACGATCTCTATCTTCATCGAAGATAGAGGACCAGAAGTGACAACGGACATGGTATTGGCATCCAACAGGTTGATCCTCATGGGGTTGCCTTCCTCTGTTTCAATCTTGCTGTTGGTGAAGATGGTGGACGGGAACGGATCCGCAAACTGCAATAGGAACTCTCTTCTTTCAGACGACTCGGGCTGATACGATGCTGAAGGCCTAACAGAAAGTCAATGCAAATCGAAAATCAGATTTCGGATAGGAAAAGAATTCGAGCCGATTTGTGTAAACAGAGAAGACACTACTGAAAGAGCCGTCTCATACGAGCACATATGTATAAACTCTGTGATACAAACCGCGATAAAGAACAAAGGAAAACTGGATTCTGGAATCAGATTTCGGAACATAGCAAGAAAAGGCATTTGAGAACAAACCTTGAGGATTGGTGGCAGAAGCGCGAAACACTCTCTTCTACTGTTTCTCTGACCTGCTCAGAACATGTCCAAAAAAGAGAGATTTAGAGAGCTACGAGGTACTTAATTTATTAAGCACGTCCAAATGTAGAAAATTTCCTGCCTTCTGCAAGACAACATACAAATTTACGGCCAAAATCTCAACATCCCTTATCGGGCACGAAATTAACCCGGTGTCATAAAATGTAGATAGATTTTTTGCACTAATAAACAATCACCACGGTCGCAACTAATGAGATAATAAATTTTCAGCCATATGCAGCTACAAGTCAAAGGGTGGAGAAGAAGCAAATACAGGCCAGGCCCCACAATTAAATAAGCAAAACACGTTTTGAAGCACAAGATCCCAGTCATCTGGCTCCACATATAATTAATAATCTACTATAACTCGAAAACCACCACCAAGTTGCAATATATTGTATACTTTCTGGTCCCAAGTTGCAATAAATTGTAACTGAACTGGATTAATTAGAAGAAAGGGGGGGAGAGGGAGGCAAGAGTCTTACAATATTTCGAAGGAACGGTTCCATCTTCGAAACGAAATCCTCGATCGAGAAGTTCCCGAGAACATCTCTAACAGAGCTGCAACAAGACCAAGAACAAACGATAACCAAGCATTAGTAACAAGTAAACATGCTGACTAACTCGGTTCGAGTTCGGGTTCGGGTTCGAGTCGCTTGTGTAATCATTTCAAGTCATCTACCTCTTAAACCGCTTGGAACCCTGCTCGTCCTCATCACCACCATCACGATCATAGCGGAAAGGCCTCTTCGGGTTCATGGCTACAATTGTACCGTTTCTTAATTGCTAAAACGATAAATTTTGGTCCCTTTGAAAAACCCACGTAGCTCTTCTACTATATATACTAAATGGACTTGCAAACCGAGACAAGAAGCTGCAGGGAAGATGCAGGTGTAACAGGAGACTTGCAATACTAACACTACAAAACCAAGAACGCGGTCAGTGATCTAACACAAAAGTCAAGGATTTGTACTTAGAAAAAGCTCCAAGACAATCAAACTATGTGTGTCTCCTTACGATTTGGATACTAACGGAAGTTTCTATATTTATAAAGCGAGCTTAGTACTTATCAAACGACGACGACAATTTTTTTAAGGTGGGGCCGGGAAGTTGGCGGGAAGTGGTACCACCGCGTTCCGAATTAACTACTTTTCTACTAGTCAAAATATAAGAGGGCGTTAGCCAACTAGAAACTGGAGAGAGAATTGTTCCAATTTCGAAGTTGAGTTATCGAGAACGAACAGAAGAGTATTAAATATTTGTTAAAAGAATTTTGCCGCTTTTTCATATTCTACTTAACTTGATTAGTCGTCATCCGAATACAAAATATTATAAACGAACAAAAAGGCGTTGGGATCTCGGAGGTTGTAAGCGAACAAACCGCGTTCAGTACGTTAATAGGACAATTGAATCAAATTGGCATCAACGGCTTGACCCATAAGAGGAATTGACCTGTATTCAAAAGAAATCACTTTTTTGCATCTTTGTAAGAAGAATTTGTCACTTCAATCCCTTCACTCTTAGCCTAGAACTTGGTATTTAGCTATTAGAATCTTCACACTCAACTCATAATTTTAAAACATGGGTACGTAAATTCGTCACACATAAAAAAGCTCACCGCAAATATAATTAACGACATTTTTTTTGGAATGCAACTAACGAGTGAATTCAACACTAGCTTTATGGCCAAAGGGTATTCGGCCTAGAAATATTTATGTTCTGGAGTTTACATAGACTCACAATTGTTGTTACAACTGAAATTGATAAAAAAAAATTGTTGAAAAACATGAACCTATGATGATTTAAAGGAGTTCCAGGTTTAAGGTGTCAAAAAATACCTTTAAAAAAACTAGCTTTTTGAAAATTACTTGTTGCAAATTTAACTCGAATTTGCATTCGTTCGGATAGTCTTTGAAATTTTGATGATTATTGTATTTTGTTGTGCTCATTAGGGGTGTTAATAGTTTATTGGACCTCAGCGTTAAATAAAAACCTCAATCAATCCATAATAGCTGATTGAAACTAATAAACTCATGGTTGAGAAAAGTTCCAAAACGAAGCTCATAGACACAGAGACCTTGGTGCACCTGTACTGTCTACTATTTCTTTTTCTTTTTCTTTTGAAAAGTTTAAGCCCTTTAATTGATTTAGAATCTCAAATTCTCATCTTATTCTTTACTAGTTTAATTGACGGGAGAGTTAACTAACGAAGGTCGCACTTCGGTGCAATTTGGGATGGCGAATTATAGTGGGAAATACTTTAATACCAAGAGTGTTTTAGTTATATATTCATAGGTTATTTTAGGAAATACATGCTTACGAGCCGGGCGTAAAATAGCAAGTGTAGTTTGCAAATTTTTTCGTTGATAAATATAATTTACTTATTAAAAAATCATCCAACTGAATTTGCTCTGCTTAAATCTGCAATTGCCTGTGGGATATCGGAAACAGAGTACCAACCTTTTGCAAGAACATCACCAAACAATTAGGAGCCAATCCATAATTTCCACAAAGCTAATGCTTTATTGTTAATGATCGCCAAGGAGGAGGAGCTGACGATAAAATACAAAAGATCCAGATTCTTTTTTTTTTTGAGGGATTAAAAAAAAAGATCCAGATTCCAGACACGGAGGCTTGACGCGTAAAAGCAAACCTCAGATGAAGAAGATTGGTCGAAGTTACAGACAAAATTTCTCGGTTACGCGTCCTGGACGACTGGACTTGAAATAGACTCGGGAAAAGTTATTTATTTGCCGAAGTTGCATTTCACAAATTTACATAAATTCCAAGCAGGTTTTTTCGGACCTTTTAATGATCTATTTTCATTCGTAAGAATAGAATCTAATATAATTCAAATTTTAGTATGAACAACTCTAGCAGGTATTCGAGTTGAATTCAAGCTAACCCCGATTAGTTTATCGATCTCTCACGCGTTCCCGGGATCGGGTTGACTCATGAGATTAGTCTTTCTTTATACGGTCAATTAGTCGTGATCCAATGTACGTTTACGTATGCAATTTGTTTTCTTCTGTTAACAAGCATCTCGATCGAGCAACGTCACTTTCTTGATAAAATACAGAAAATACGGATCTCGCTGTGGTTATAAATCGTAATTAACGAGATACAGTGGCCCACAAAAATAACTGTAGTTGGGTGGAACCTATGCCTTAGTTTTAGCCTTTACGCTTAGTACATAATGGTTTAATTTTTAAAAATGAAACTGAAATCCGTATATAGAGTAATGTAAGCACCCGTAATAAATAAACTTGGAACGAACGATGGGGTTCTCCAGCGTAGGATGGGTTTCATCAAGAGGTCATGTTTTCTTTTCTTTTTCTTAGTAAATGTTAGGAATTCAGCAATCAAGAGAACAAAACGTGCAAAAAAATACGACACAAGAGATAACGTAGTTCGGCTTAGTGCCTACGTACACGGAGAAAAATGAGAACTTTTATTGATGGATCCAAGTCACTTAACAATATCTAACCATAGGGTAACACGTCTTTATATAATAGGCGAACCCTTGGTGTACAAGAAACCTATCTAGGTCAAATTAGGAGTCGAAAACAAGAATCGAAACAAAACAGGAAAATCTGTCCACCACAACTTGCGATCGTCAACCAACTTGCGGCCGCAAGTTGTCCAAGCCCAAACTTCTCTGTAACTTGCAACTAGCGATCGCAAGCAAGTTGGCGATCGCCAACTCCCACTTGCTTGCCACACCCAACAATCTCCACCTTAGCGAGAAGTCATCTCATGAAGAACCATGAAGCTCCACCCGAACTTCAACAAACTCCACCTTGATGAGACACCATCCCATGAAGAACTATGAGATCTTGCAAAACCGACCGACTCTATCTGCTCCACCTTGCACCATAGATAACTACCATCAATAACACCATTTCAATTTTCTCACCACCTTTGTTCATTCAATCACTTGGAGCCAACCCCCAAGCTCGAGCTTCCGAGCCTGCTTGGCCTATTCCCTTCAATCTCCATTGAACCCCAACTAGCAAGTCCACCTACTCAAGCAACCTTGCAACCAATAGACGCGCCCTCTATTTTATGGTCAACCCCATGCTCAGCAACCTCGAACTATTTTTTCGTCAGAGCTTCTTGCCTCAAACCAATGCTACATGCCATATCATACAAAGGATAACTTTTTGTTCCACCAAGTAGAACCCTCGACATACTTTGAACTCTATTGTTCGGCCTTGAGTAAGATACCTGATCTGCCTGTGGTGTCACCAACGGCTTTGCATGCCCAATGCCAAACCTACCCAACACATTTGATGTGCACTTCCCTTTAGACAACCATAGCGGGGCCCAGCTAACAAAGCTTCTCCGAGATAACCATGGCATATTGCCAACCATGCCTCAATGAAATAACCTTAGCTTGCTATTCATGTCTTCACGAATCCCAACTACACTCAAACCATCTATGTCAAGCCTTTGCTCACTCATATGAACCAACCTCATATGACCTGAGCTCTTCCCCTCTCCATCGGAACCCAAGGATGTGACTCCACCTACAACAATGCCCCCCACTAACCTGTAGATATTTCTTATATCTCTTTCACCCTTCATCACGACCATAGCATCATTCTCTACCTCAATTAGCCCGCCTACAACTTTATAGCCATACCCGTTATAATCCAAGGCTCCTAATGAGATCAAATTCCTCTCCAACTTTGGAACATGCCTAACCCCACATAACTTCACCACGACACCATCCCACATCTTGATCCTGATATCACCTATGCCAGTGACTTTACAAGCGGAACTATCACCCATAGTCACCATACATGAATCAACGAACTTGTAAGTGTCGAACCACCCCCTCTTGGGCGTCATGTGGAAAGAACACGCGTTATCCAAAATCCAGGAATTAGAGTGCTTTGGACCTAACAAAACAGAAAGACAGTCATCATCATACCCGTCCGAACAAGAGACTGTATTCACGGAACCAGATCCTTTTCCCTCGCGATCCTGAGTCTTTTTTAGACAATCCTTCTTCACATGCCATTTTTCTCCACACTCGAAGCAATTTCTCTTGAACCTCCTTGACCACGACTTGGATCCCCTTCCATCTTTTTCTCCTCCTCGACCATGGCTATCCCTCATAACCAGCCCTTCTATTCGTTCATCGCCAGTTTTCCTCCTTTGATGAAATCCTAGCAGAGCACTTGTGATCTCCTCCAACACCAGAGACTCCTTCCTCCAAGTTAAGGTTGTAACCAAATTCTCGTAGGAAGCCGGTAAGGAATTCAGGAGCAACAATGCCTTATCTTCCTCCTCGAACTTCATATCTACCCTTCTCAAATCACTCAACAATTGATTGAAAATATTGATGTGTTAGCTCAAATCCAAGCCCCCCATCATCTTAAGCCCATACAACTTTTGCTTAAGATAGAGTTTGTTCGACAAAGACTTAGAGATATACTTTGCCTCCAATTTCTTCCATAGCTCAGCTGGTGACTCATCATCCATGACGTGATACATCACATCATCTGGCGAGCACAAGCAAATTATCGCCACCGCCTTGGCCCCTATCTCCTTCCACTCTTGGTCCTCCATCTTCTCAGGCTTCTTCTCCGAGAGCGTGATAAACATCCCTTGTTGTACGAGGAGATCCTTGACACGCCTTTGCCATAACCCGAAATTTGAAGAACCATCAAATTTTACAAGAGCAAACTTCGCGCCGTCTGTCATCCTCCAACCCAAGCTTTGATACCAATTGTTAGGAATTCAGCAATCAAGAGAACAAAATGCACAAAGAACACGACACAAGAGATAACGTGGTTCGGCCTAGTGCCTACGTCCACGGGGAGAAAGAAGAACTTTTATTGATAGATCCAAGTCACTTAGCAATATCTAACCATAGGGTAACACGTCTTTATATAATAGACGAACCCTTGGTGTACAAGAAACTTATCTAGATCAAATTAGGAGTCGAAATAAAACAGAAAAATATGTCCGCCGCAACTTGCGACCGCCAACCAACTTGCGGCCGCAAGTTGTCCAAGCCCTAACTTCTCTGTAACTTGCGACTAGCGATCGCAAGCAAGTTGGCGATCGCCAACTCCCACTTGCTCGCCACACGCAACAGTAAATACTTAAAATGTTCCTTTCCTAATGAAAATTTACCTAAAAAAAACTTGGAACGAGCGAGTACTAGATTAATCAGTGACTATGTTGTTTTAGCTTAATCAAATCTTTCAAGTCTTTGGAAATGCAGCAGTGTTAAATACTTGTTGGAAGAAATTTGCCCACTTGAAGACTTGAGATCTCAATAGGAAATGCGAGAATGCAACAACCAGGCCGAAAGAGAATCAACGTCTTTAGTTCTTATGTGAATAGGCTCATAATAGGGAATACTCTAACCCTGGGAACCGGTGCTTGACCATCCTTCGTTTGAGTGACTTGGTATATACCAATCAATCAAGAAGTGCCAAGTAGATTCAAAAATTACCTAATCAATTAAATGATTAGGATAATTAACTGTAGAAATAAAATCAAAGTATGATTTTGAAATAAGTTAAAAAAGAAATTGTTTCCTAAACAAAATATTATATTTAACTCTCAACTATCTCCACTAAATTGTAACTCGTTAATGTCAAAAGTAACAATTCATTTTATTCATAGTGCATTTGATAGTAACATGTCTTGAAGTATTTCCTTTTAAAAAATAAATAACAAATTATAAAATGATAACCTTTGTATTGTTACATAAATTAAAATTTTTTGGTCCATATAAAGCAAAGGAAGCAACTAAAAGTATAGATGCCACTCAAATGAATATTGTGTGAATTAGATCATAACTTATTTCAAATATGTATGTCGTTTATTGTTCAAAAGCTAATTCGATAATCCATGCGAATAAAATATTATGAGTTAGTCTACAATAAAAAAACTATATTTAAAAGTTAAATGGTATTACATTCAAAATATTAATAAACGTTTGTATCGCCACTATCAGACATAGTAAAAGATGTTGACTACACAAAAAAATTACACTAATGAATATATTCTTTATAACAAAATAAATTCACAATTAGTTTCTATGTAATCGTTACAAGAAAATATTTTCTACCTTTATTACTTCTTCTGGATCTATAGATAAAGCATCCTCGCTTAAACAACTGAACAAGCATCGAAACTTTTTCATTCATATGTGCAAATAGATCACTGCAAAAGTTCGAGAGAAAGGAAAGAAATCTAACTCCATGTACAAATGTTGGCTCTTAAAAAATATATAAGGTTTTTAAAAACCAAAAAATATATAAGTTAATCGTTCTTCGGTGATTCATCGTCATCACATATTTTTTATAATTATTTCCCACCATATTTTTTATAAGAACTAAAATATAACAAGATTGAATATACTTATTTTATTAATGGGCTTGATTCATTTTTTCAAATATAATATTTTGTTTAAGAAACAATTCATTTTTATCTTACGTCAAAATCATACTTTGATTTTATTTCCACGGTTAATTATGCTAGTCATTTAATTGATCCAGTGATTTGCAAATCTACTTGGTACTTTTTGATTGGTTGGTACATACCAAGTTACCTCGCCCGACTCAAAACTTACGTACTAAGTCACTTCTTGATTGGTTGATACATACCATGTGACTTGGTATGGAGGGACTAACATAAAGTTTCCCTATTTTAAATGTCTCGTCCGACTCTAATCTAGATTAGTCGGTACAATAAATCTAGATAATAGTTTATAAACCAAAAATAA
Organism: Hypericum androsaemum; assembly: GCA_963995505.1. Taxonomy (NCBI): domain Eukaryota; kingdom Viridiplantae; phylum Streptophyta; class Magnoliopsida; order Malpighiales; family Hypericaceae; genus Hypericum; species Hypericum androsaemum. The sequence continues at coordinate 12,028,448 of OZ023190.1, forward strand.
TTAAGCCTGGAACGGTCAAACCAGACCAGTTCTTTTGGGAATGTCGCGGTCGATGTTGGGCCAATGGTCGAACGAGACTGCCCCTTTGGGTCGAAAGGGGCAACAGAATCAAAACGTGTTTTTCATGCCACGTCATGTAAGATCGCATAACAGTATATTATATGGAAAATTAATTGGAAGGGTTGATCTTAAAATTAATTATTTTTCCAGTCTATTACTCATACAAACCGAAATAATATAATGTTAGTTATGAATTGAGTAGACTGGTATATAACTCTAAGAAAATTGCGCACCCCTTATTTTAAAATTTTTTCTTAAGATTTTGGTTACAAAAATTTTAATAAGCATGTAAAATATAAATACACATTTTTAATTTTTTTGTATTTACTATAAAAAATATTCTCGAGTAGGTCACCATTTGAATTCAATTTTTCTTATTTTTAGTTTAATTATTTTGAGCGGGTAAAGTACAGGGATCAAGCCAAGCCACAATGTGTGACAATTTAGTAAATTTATGTGTAGCTGGTTGAATAAAATTGGTCTTGTCATCTGAGAATTTCTGTGTCGTTTCGTCTCAATTTTATTTCTTTCCTTGGGAGATTTAACTTCCAGGAAAATTCCATGAGCAGGAAACTTCTAAGAACCCAAGATCAGGTTTCGTGTATAGTAATTACTTTTGTTCAATATATAGATTGGTATAATGGTATTTCGATATAAAAAATATATATATATTGGTACGTGACTTTGCCGGGCTTGAATTTAGTGGGGACTAGGCTAGTCCCCATTGATGGGGATATGGACAATATTGGTACACCACTATTAATAAAAAACTACAAATTAGGGAATATAGTTATAGAAATAATTAAAAATAAAATAAATACCATCCAATTATCCTAAATCGCCTAACAACACTATCAGTAACACACAAAAAAGCCAAAAAATAATACAATTTATGGAAATACAATTATGGAAAATATTACGATTTATGGAAAAAAAATGGGAATATTAGTATCATTGTACTCGGATATTGGTTTTTTTCTTCTCAGATAGTGGTTTGCTTCTTCTATGATATTGATTTCTTTTGACTCTGATATTGGTGTCATTCTACTCTGATATTGGTTTTCTTCTTCTCTGATATTGGTACCCTTGTACTTGGATATTGGTATACTTCTTCTCGGGTATTGGTTTCATTTTTCTATGATATTGGTTTCTTTCTACTCTAATATTTGTCTTCTTCTTCTCTAATATTAGTATCTTTGTACTCTAATATTCTGAACAAACACACAATGCATACCAATATTATTGCATATACATACCAATATGATTGTAAATGCATACCAATTACAATACAGAATATGTGTGCCAATTTTACCTTATAGTACAACCAATATCACTTAACAAATATACCAATATCACTTAACAACCATTATCACTCGGTAAAATATACCAATACAAAAATACCATTGTACCAATACAAAAATATTAATATCACTACAGAAATATACCGATATAAAAATAATAATATCACTACAGAAATATACCAATACAAAAATATTTAATTGTTTAATACCAGTAACAAATCACATCTATACCAATATCAGGTAATGTGTATACCAATATTACTACAGAAATATACCATTATTACTCCACAAATATACCAATATTATAATTATCACATCAAGCTAATGGTATATACCACTACACCAAAATATTCCCACTACACCAAAATATTACAGTAAATCCTCCATCTTCATCTGCATATAGGAAGCCATCGAAGCTTCCTCCATCTTCATCTGCACATAGGAAGCCATCGAAATCTTCATCTGCACATAAGAAGCTATCAGGGGTTTTAACCCCAAAACCACAGCAAATAAGAAAATATTGACGATAACTATCGATGATAACTAACAAAGAAGAAAATATTAATAAAAAACAAGTTACAAAATTTCAAAGCTAGGAATTGACGGATTGAGGAAAAAAATTGTATAGGGGCAACGTACCACACTAGTCCTGGTCCTTGACGGAAGAAACGACGTCGTCAACCACTCGCATCCCACCGTAACTTAAAAAAAAACCCAAAGTAGAATTGAAAATTTAGTTGATGTTTATGGAGGCAGATTGTAAGAGATTTTTAGGTTTTTAGGTTGGCAGTGATGAAGAGAGAGAGAGAGGTTTTTTTAGGTTTTTTTAGAGCCAAAATAGGAAATCTAAATCAAGGGATTTTTGTAACGTGGGATTTTTTTGGAATTTTTAGTTAGGTCTTTATGGATAAAAATACTATTGTACCATCGAATGATAATGACCGTCAGATCTGAAAATGAGTTTTAAAAATCAAATTTTATGGTCCAAATTTAATTCATACCACGTGGATGACTTTTATGTAGTACCCACTGAATCTAATTCCGACTTTGCCGCAGGTTGATAAAAAAATTAATTTATCGTCAAGTCAAGTTCATAGATTCGCAATTAATGCGTCAAAGTAACATACTATTAGACATTTATATGTTTAACTGATACCGCCATAAATATTAAGAAAAGACGTGCTTTGTTTTGTAAAATATTCTCTTGTCTAAATGAAGATGCTTATTTTAGTGCTAGCTATTATGTATTATAACCAATAATCAATTAGATCAATTGATATTATAGTTTAATTAAGAATTTTTTTTAAATTGTATTTTTTTTGTCCTGACTTGAATCTAAACCTCCTTGAATTTAACAATACTTTGTTCCTTTAGGTTAAATATCTTTTGGCTAATTAAAAAATATTTTATTAACTTTTAAAAATTATACCCAATTCGAATCTATATTAATCAACACAACAAAACTATTAAAAAATATATCGGCGGAGTGCATAAACAACAATCTGGTGCATTGTAGGCGTCGTTCCTGAATTAAGATGTTCAAAAGTGCTAATTATATTAATCCGACGTAACAAGAAAAGGACAGGTAACAGAATTGGAAATAAATACCTGGCAATTCCTTGAATCGGGTTAAAGCATGAAATAGACCAATCAAGAGCCAACACTTTTTTACTATATAAGAGAGAGAACGGTTTGGCTCCATTCTAAAACATTTAATATAAGAAATAGAGAATATAGGGTAATATCGCAATTGTCTTTTTTATTTTATAGAATCCTACCAATTAAAAGATTCAAATTCCTTAATTTTATTTGAATTAAGATTCACATTTCTTAGGGATGGAGATGGGTATGTTATAGTTGTATCCACACCCTAGTTTGGATAGTGGGATTCTTATTCTACCATCGTTCCTTAAAATTTGTATTAGTAGATCCATGCACTTATCCTTAGGGTCCGTAAGGTAAATACAATTTTTTTAAACATAAAATTTAATTATATATATAATTTAAATAAATCATAAATGAAAGACTTTTCATATGTTACACATCAAAATTAAATAAAAAAATTCAAGAATCAATTAGACATCAAATTTTATTATTTAAGTTAAATGGTAGAAAGTTATTTTTTCAGATTTCAAATACATCAACATAATGAATAATATACATAATATTTGAGAATTATATGCACTGAATTTCAAGGTCAATATCATCAATAAGTGAATCATATTACAAAATATTTGAATATTCTATTACAATTTAGAAGTTAAAAAAATAAAGTTAAATGAGTCTAATTAGTATCAAGTTACGGTCTAGTTAGATAATGCTATAAATAGTTCAAACATAACACTTCATTTACAATAGGGAAAAGTGCACTTTAGTACCCTGTGGTATCGCAAAAAATTCCGTCAGTACCCTGTGGTTTAAAACGTATCAATTGAGTCATACTTATTCTAATTAACATCAATTAGAGGCCCGGGCAGCTGCCCGGACCTGCCCGAACCTACCCGACCCCTGCCCGAACCACGTGGCCAGCCACGTCACCAAATTTTGATGACATGGCGCCACGTCACATCCTCCTTCCCTCCTCCTCCTCCTCCTCCGCCTCCTCCGCCTCCTCCTCCGCCTCCCCTCCTACTCCTCCTCCTCCTCCTCCTCCTCCTCCTCCTCCCCCCGCGTCCTCATCCTCCTCCCCTCCTCCTCCTCCTCCTCCTCCTCCTCCTCCTCCCCCCGCATCCTCCTCCTTCTCCTCCTCCCCCCGCGTTCTCCTCCTCCTCTCCCCCCGCGTTCTCCTCCTCCTCCTCCCCCCGCATCCTCCTCCTTCTCCTCCTCCTCCTCCCCTCGCGTCCTCCTCCTTCTCCCCCCGCGTCCTCCTCCTCCTCCCCCTGCGTCCTCCTCCTTCTCCTCCCGCGTTCTCCTCCTCCTCCTCGACCCGGATCCGGACCCGCTTTTACAGGCTTGCAATGGGGACCCGCATAGGCCCGGGTTTAGGGCGAATGCAGATCTGAGGAGGAGGACGCGGGGGGAGGAGGAGGAGGAGGAGGGGAGGAGGAGGAGGACGCGGGGGGAGGAGGCGGAGGAGGAGGGGAGGAGGATGTGACGTGGCGCCACGTCATCAAAATTGGTGACGTGGCTGCCACGTGGCCCGGGCAGCGCTCGGGTAGGTTCGGGCAGGTCCGGGCAGCTGCCCGGGCCTCTAATTGATGTTAATTGGAATAAGTATGACTCAATTGATACGTTTTAAACCACAGGGTACTGACGGGATTTTTTGCGATACTACAGGGTACTAAAGTGCACTTTTCCCTTTACAATATTAAAACGATAACATTATAATATATAGATAGGATCAAGCGATGCCAACACCATGAAACAAAAGTCAATAAACTTTTGACTTCATTTTTTCATTATATTACACATGTTATTACTGGATATTTAATAGAGAAACCTACTCAACATATTTCTAAAAAATGAAATTTTTTAGACGAATCCTGGTTAGTAACTCTTATACTATACATGTTAATTATTTAAAACTAATTCTGTGCAATTTTACTGGATCTCAATTCATTTTTATTCCAATGTGGAGTTTTCTACCACTCTAATGAAGGTCTTTTTTCTGCCAATTTTACGGTTTGACATTTAAAAAATACATCGACCATGAGATTGTTTGTTTGTCCAAGTCTAAAATCGCATCATGAACCCGTTCTTTTGTCAGTTTACTTTTTTGTAGTCTCAATCCGTGCGATTTTGCAGTTTTCGATCAGTTTGGTACACACCATTAGTCAAATTACGATTTTATACTTTTGTCTGAACTACGATACATCTTTTTTTTTTAACAAAAGCTAGAACTTTATATTAATCATTAGAATCATACAAAAGGAGTACTGGAGCTCATAAGGGGAGTTATGAACCACCTCCCGTAAGTTCGTCCCTAATCTAGACTCCTTAGCAAGCCAATCCGCTACACGATTAGCTAACCGAGAGACATAAGCAACATGCCAAAGGGGAAACTTCAAAAGATTGGTTTGGACTTCCAATGCAAGCAATTCGACATTTCACTCGATTGTAGAAGAGGAATTGTTGAGTAAGTCAACCAATATCTTGCAATCAGACTCAATAACAGTCTTGGTGAAACGAAAGTGCTGCTGAAGTAAGGAAACAACTTCACCAATAGCTAAAGCCTCGGCCTCAATGGCCGTACTAGCCTTATGTGTGGAAGTAGAAACGTCCACTAGGCTGCCCGTATGGTTTCTGCAGACCACCGCACAGCCAGCCAATTCAGATTCAGCTATCCACGATGCATCTACATTGAGCTTGAATGTACCCACATCTGGGGGGTGCCAGCATTGTGAGACCTCAACTGGCAGAGGGGCTCGAGGTCCACGAAGTGAAGAAAACTCCATTATCTTGTAACTTGCACATCTCCAAGTTAAATCAGGAGCAGGGATTTTACCTTCAAACACACTTTTGTTCCTTGCTAACCAAATTTGCCAACAAAAGGAGGCAATATGCTGAATCAAGTAGGTTTGATTCTCAAATTTCAGGGTGGCAATTTGATTTTGGAATCAAGTTCTGAAGTCAGTGATGGGTTCTTCCGTCGTCCTGTAACCCATGGGAGATAACCACTAGGTCAGTTTGGCGTGATAGCACAACAGGAGCACATGAACGACATCCTCCTTTTCGGCACCACATAGAGAACAGGTAGAGTGGTTCCGAATCGATCTTTTACAGAGGTTATCTGCTGTAGGCAACGCATTTCAGACAGTCTTCCAAATGAAGGTTTTGATTTTGGGAAAAGCGTCAAGCTCCACACCTTGTTCCAACACATAGAGATAGGAAAATCAGCAGTATTTAGTGGGAGATGGAGATTATGGTAACCAAGTTTTACAGAATACTCCCCATTCTTGTCAGGAGACCAGATGATTTTATCATTTCAAACTCTACGCCTGGGGTGAACTGCATCTATATGTATAATTATCACAGCTAAAATATCTTTAAAAAATAGCTAGTTGAATGTTAAGATTTTCACATATGAGACGTGGAAGGTGTCTAGATATGGAAAGATAATCGACAAATTTGCTAGAGACTGACTTGGTGGAATATAATTAATTCCAAGTTCACAGTTAACTGAAAAGAGAAAAGTAAAAAAAAAATTAAATTTATGCTGACCCAGGAGGCGTTAACGAGTACGGGCTTAGATACGCACACGGCCAGGAAATTATATTTGCAGAGGCCTGTATTATGTTTTCTTTTGTCTTTTACCGACGGGGCTATTCCCAAAATTTTATAAATATCTATGTACAAATATAATTTCATATAATTGATGGAATCGACTTTTCTCTTTTACATTTTACCAAAAAATAATAGTCTAAATATTACTTTATAAAAATTATCATAAAATTATTGGATCATCCTAATATGGATAATGGTTTTTAATAGGAAAAGAACATGGAAGAGGGGACCAAATTTGAGCTTGAATAAAAAATTAAGGAGCAATCTGATTTATAAAGAGACCATGGATAGTATTGTAAAATATTTGAAAAGCAGGGACAAATATGACTTTTAAACAAAAGGCGTTAAAATGCACGGAATGGGGAAGGCTGACGCGCACATGGGAAAAGGGAAAAGCTGATGCATTTGTTTTGTTTTTTAAACCCCTAATAGTGAATTTAACCGATGAATTTAAACGACATATGTTTAAATAGTTTACCCAGTTATATCAAATGATTTATCCGGTTATGTTAAATGGTATTCGTGTTAAATAACTAATTTGATAATATTAATTATAATTTTTTTGATAAATTTAATCGAACATATGTTCAAATAGTATATCCGATTATATCAAATAGTTTACCCGGTTATATCAAATAGTTTCATCAGTGCAAATCATTTGATCCTAATAGAACACATCTTTTTATCGTGATATAACAAACCATTTTATTGTAACAGTGTAAACCATTCGAACATAACATAACAAACTATTTTATCATACTAGTACAAATTATTTTATCATAATAGAACAAAAAATTGTATCATGACATAACAAACCATGTTAAAAATTATTTGAACATAATAGAACAAGCTATTTTATCATATTAGGATATCGACATATGCAAACACAAGTTTAGATTCTAATAACCTGAATGATCGATGTTGAGATCGTAATTTTATGTTTTATCCCTGTTTCTCTATCGTCAACATATTCCAAAATCATCAACACAATGTCGTTTAAACTCCCAAACCCTCCCGTTTCAAATTTCCCCGATAAATCCTAACCTAAAAATGGCAAACCATAACCAAAACTAAAAAGAGAAATTGAAACCCCTCCGCCCCGCGATCTGATCAGTCTTCTCCATGATCTGCTCTTGTAATCGGACACCTCTCATCCGCAGCTGCGCCGTTTCGTTCCTCTTTTGGTTTGGATTTTCATTTTCAATGTTCTCTTTATGAAGGATGTCCTCTCCCGGTACTTCCCCTCCGACGGCGAACTCTCGCAAATCCGTATCTTGTCCCATTCCAGGAACGCCGGTGCCTGGCAATCCCGACGCCTGGTAGTCCCGATCTTCAATAGAGGTGAGAGGAAAGAAGAGAGAGGGCGGCAGTCTGGTAGGGTTCTTTTTAGGGGAGGAAGAGAGAGAGAGAGAGAGGGACGTTGAGAAGTGAGAGATAGATAATAGACAATAATACCCCGCTTGAATTTTAGCTGTCAGATCTTGAACATGATTTAATAAACCAATCTAACAACTCTCCTTTCATCAAGATGGGACTCGATTTGGTACTGGAACAAGAATCCAGGACCAAGAATCCAGGACCAATCTGGATAGGGGCACAATGAGAAAATCAAAATAAGGACACGCGTGCTCCACGAAGAGTTGGTGGTTTTCTCTTTCCAATATATATATATATATATAATGACGTGTACTTCTATTTAATATATATTCTTAATTTTAGTGTAATAAATTTTTGTGTCTCATTATTTGACATACCATTGGATATAATTGGACATAGCATTTGATATAATCGGATATACCATTCGATATATAATTTAATTAATTATTTAACTTTCTTATTATAGTATTTAAAATAATCGGATATACCATTCGATATAATTGAGCATACCATTTGATATAACCGGACATACCATTCGATATCATTGGGCATACCATTCGACCTATAATTTAATTAATTATTTAATAACTGGACATACCATTCGATATAATTGAGCATACCATTTGATATAACCGGGTATACCATTTAATATAAACGGGCGTACCATTTAAAATAATAGGATATACCATTCGATATAATTGACCATAATATTTTATATAACCGGACATATCATTCGATATAATTAGGCATACCATTTTATATAACCGTGCAAACCATTTAATATAATATACATGCCAGTCGATATAACCGGGTATACCATTTAATAAAATCTCGTATACCATTTGATATAAACAAACATACCATTTAATATGACCTCGTAGACCATTTGATATGACCGAACATATCATTTAATATAATCGGGCATACCATTTAATATAATTTCGTAGACTACTTAATATAACCAAACATACCATTTAATATAACCTCGTAGACCATTTGATATAACCGGGCATACTATTTAATGTAACTTCGTAGACTATTTGCTATAACTGGGCATACAATTTAATATAACCAGACATACCAATTAATATAACCGGGTGTACCATTTAATATTAAAAAAACTCTAAAACAATTTCACAAAACCAATTTCTCAATCAAATCGAAAATAAAAAATACCATAATTAAATACATTTAATTATTTGGGCTTCATCTTCACCGAATGCATCGACCACAAGAAATAATTATTTGGGCTTATCTTCACCGAAGTTCATCTTCAACAAAGTGTATCGGCCACGGTGAGACCGGGCAGAATAATGAGACGACGCCGGCGGCAAGCTTCGATGTCGAGGTCAGACGGCGCAAGGGGTTCAAGCTTCGAACCCAAGTCACAGACCACCACCTACACTCACAGAACTCCAAAAACTCTCCCACGGAACACGACCCCTCCCACGACCTCCAAAACCCCTAAGAACGACAATGAGATGTTCGCCATCAGCTGGGGTGACCCAGACGATCCTTCTCGACGAACATCGCCTCGCCTCTAAGAACAGCCAGATCCCGAGGAGCCTCGCTTCGAGGTCTTCATCCGTAGAAGCCTCCCTTCTACTTCATGAACCTTTCGCGTCTTCCTCGAGTTGGGATCCACATCGGAGGGGTAGCTGAAAGCGACGAGGTCGAGGTCCACCAGCGTCGCAAGTTGCCGTCGTCGAGGTGCACCAGCGTAAGTCCATCATAAGGGGAGACAGGGAAGGAGGAGCAGGTTCTGGTGAACAAACAATAGAGAGAGAGATGGAGAGGGTGGAGCGTTTGGTGTGGGAAGAGAGATTGAGAGAGTGATGGAGGAGAGAAAAAGGGAAAGAATCGAGGTAAAAATACCAAATTACCTTATTCTAATATTGGCCATCAGATCTTGTACGTGATTAAAAAAAACCAATCTAATGGATGTTCTCTTATCTAGGTTAGTCCTGGCTCACTTTACACTTCCAAGACCGAATCTATTCCCCATCCGGATTGATCCTGACTCATTTTCAAAACTAGGACAAAATCCATTACCTCGAAGAGTAAGTTAGGTGCCATCTTCTTTTTTACATAAATAGCAAATACTGATAATGTAATTAGAAGGGTAAATTATTGTGGTGTCCCTCGTGTTCGACTAAATCGACAATTTTGTCCTGCGTATTTCAAAAATTATTCTCTCGTCTCCCGTATTTTATTTTATTATATTCTCGAGTCCCTGATTGACGTTAGGGGTCAAATTTTTTTTGTTTTTGTCATTGAAATGACAAAAATACTCTTTAAAAAAATCATCCCTCAATCCTTCCGACAACGACCAAGCTTCCGGCCAGATTTCAATTCCACCGGAGAAATCATCGAGTCTATAACATGGTATAAAATCACAACTAAAATCATCCAGATCGCTAGGAGCTACAAAGAGCTAGCTTCCTTCAATTAGCGGTTCAAAAAAAAAAACTCAATGAAATCCATGGCGACCAAGTAAATAGCTACAGCAACCGAAGGGTTGGGGGGAAGAAGGAGAAAGGACGCAACTAAATGTTGGTGAGGGTCTCCATTTCAATAGCCAGAGGGTTTATAACCAACTGCAACCCCATCTTCAACTCCTCATTGAACCTCCCTAAAACCTTAAACCTCCTTCTCCTCGCTACCCGTCCCATGGCTTCCTTTCCTGCCCACTACTCCTTCGTCCCCGGCTCAACTGCCCCCCTTAAGCGCGTCGGCACCCACAACGGCAGCTTCCACTGCGACGAGGCCCTCGCCTGCTTCATGATCCGCCTAACCGACAAGTTCTCCGGTCCCGTGACCCCAGAAGAATAATTTTTAAAATACGGAAGAAAAAATTGTCGATTTAGTAAAAAACAAAAAAAATTACACTAATTTGCCCTAATTAGAATCTTTAACCTCTCTATTTAAATAGAAAAGAGGGAAATGAAACAACAAAATAAACGAAACGCATCGTTTCGGTGTTGGAGCGCGGGCGGTTTCTCTCCCATGATATTTAGCGCGGGAAAATTACGTCTGCCTCCGTTTTGACTTTGTGAGAGAGAGAGAGAGAGCGAGAGAGATGGAGGCGGAGAGTGAGCGGTTCCTAAACCTAGCTCTGGACTTCGGCTTCGACCTCGAATCCGCTCAGAAATGCCTCCACCGTTTCTTCTCCCTCTACGGTATACAATACAATGCCCTTCTCCTCCTTTCTCTTTCGTTTTTTTATTGCTTTGATTTCCAATTTCACGTCGCTTGGCGATGTGAGGCGGGGGCACTCTCGTAATTACGCTTGCGCAGGGGAGGACGGGCGGGGATTCGTGACTGTCGACCTTTGCGGGGACGACTTCCTGGCGGCGCTGGCGGAGTCGATGCCGGACTCCGAGGACTGGGGCTTCGCCGGTGACAACGTCGAATCCGAGGCCTGCGGGGCCCTCAACGACGTCCTCGGCCGCGACTTCATCGACGTCAGCGACGACTCGCCCCAGCCTAAGAAGAAGACGCGGGGCGTGCTGGTGGATTTGGACTCGGACGAGGAAAGATCCGGTGGTGGGCCACAGGGAACTATCGCAAGCCTTATAACCCCAGTAAGCCAATATTTTACAAAAAACGGCTAGTTTAGTTAGTTAGGTACGGATGTGTGATGTGATGAGAGTTATTGCTGTGGTAACGTAGGATTGTCGAAGCCGAGCGAGTGGGAGAGATTCGATTGCCTCATCGTCCTCGACATTCCAGTCCTTGCCACGCCATTGTGTTATTGAGAAGGTTTCCAAAGCGGAGATTCTTAGTTACGAGGAGCTGCAGGAATTGGATGACTTTGAGTTGGCCAATGTGGTGATTTTCGGGAATAGGAGTTTCCGCCCGTTGCAGCACCAGGCGTGCAAGGCGTCCGTCAACCACAGGGACTGCTTCATTCTCATGCCTACCGGTGGTGGCAAAAGCTTGTGCTACCAGGTGATCCGTGCTTCGGTTTCTCTACTGATGGTGATTATGGAAAGGGTGGTCAATTGAAAATCTATCTTCTTTGTTGCTCATGTGGACTTGTTGTGGCAGCTACCAGCAATGCTGAAGCCGGGGGTCACAGTGGTTATCTCCCCCTTGCTTTCCCTCATCCAGGACCAGATCTTCACACTCAATCTCAAGTTCGGGGTACCTGCAACTTTTTTGAACTCCCAGCAAACTGCTAGCCAAGCTGCTGCTGTTTTTCAAGAGCTGAGGTACTTCTTAGCTGTAGTCTAATAACTTGCTTTGATCATTTCGGATTACTTTCCTTTCGAGCTTTCATTCTCCGTTGACCTGAGACTTACATTTTTGCCTCACCATGTTTCTCCTAGGAAAGATAAGCCGTCGTGTAAGCTACTGTATGTGACTCCTGAAAGGATAGCTGGAAACCAAGGATTTATGGACTTGCTGAAGCGCCTGAATCAGAAGGTTAGGTCTATCATCGGCTAGTGTTGAGAATCCCACATCGCTAGTTGCGAGTGTGGTGTGCTAGTTTATAAGAGTTCCCGATGGATATAGAGATTCTAACACTGGACCATTGCATTTATCTTAATAAATTGTTTTAATGAAGGACTGAACATAAATGATCCATCTAATTACAGGGACTGCTAGGAGGCTTTGTTGTTGACGAAGCACATTGTGTGAGGTGCTGTCCTTTCTACTTTATCTGGTGCTGCAATACATTCTCTCCTGATTGAATTGTTGGTTTCACACAGTCAGAGAGAGATATTATGGGAAACCTTTTGTCATAATGAGAGAATATAAAGCTCCCGCCAGTAACATGACTATATGTGCTTTTCTAGGATTCTTGAAGTTGGGTCCAAGTGAAAAGAGAAATAGATTATTACTGCCCATCCATCCGTATCTAATATTACGGCACTTGTCTTCATTCATTTTATTGTGTCACGACTTACGAGTCTGAGTCCAAACGAATACCACTTTCATAGTTTTCCAGAGTTTTTAATATGTAATTACTAATGTCCGACTTGGAGAGGGCCTATAGGTGACGGCTTGCTTGTATTTCTGTATATTGCTTTGCAGTCAATGGGGACATGATTTTCGTCCAGACTACAGGGAGCTGAGATGTTTGAAGCAGACCTTTCCAAATGTTTCCGTCATGGCATTGACTGCCACCGCAACCAGCTCCGTTCGTGAGGTAACTACGTGCCTTGTTTTGGTCTCCTTTTGGTACGAGGTTCTGGATGTCCAGGGCTTTATTACTTTTCTTGTGCATCTTGGAGATACTGACAAGCTTGACAATGCATCTCCCAACAGGACATCTTGAAAACTTTAAGAATTCCACATGCTTTAGTTCTCGAGACAAGCTTCGACAGGCCCAATCTGAAGTATGAAGTGATTGGAAAGACCAAATTCCCGTTGAAGCAGCTCGGAGAACTTCTAAATGAACGCTTTAAGAATCAATGTGGAATAGTTTATTGCCTTTCAAAGAATGAATGCTCTGAGGTTTCAGATGGTTTGAATGCGAAATTTAAGATCAAGACAGCATACTATCACGCTGGCCTGGCTGCTCGCCAGAGAGTTGATGTTCAGCAGAAATGGCATACTGGGGAAGTCCACGTCGTCTGCGCCACTATTGCTTTTGGAATGGGGATCGACAAACCAGACGTTGTGAGTATCGATATTCTAATGCTTAGTATCTTGGATGAATTTTTTGGACCGACGTGGCCGATTGCGAAAGCATTACCATGTTTGTAATGTATGCTTTTATACATAGTTCCTCTCATCTGTTGATAGCATTGTGTTCTAAGGCTGACAAATGAGGTACCAGCTGACTAGTAGTAAGCCAGTAGTAAATGACAAGTAAGCTGTGATATCCGTTGTGCATATTTCATGTAACCTCTACCAGCCGCTGCATTTTATGTTTAGCAACTTGCAAACATTTCAAATGCTATCGAGAAATTGCCGAAGTGCTTAGTTCGATAACTAATTGACTTCAAGCACCAACCCTTTTCCTTTTCTACATGGTTGCAGCGGTTTGTTGTTCATAATACATTGTCCAAGTCAATCGAAAGCTATTATCAAGAATCTGGAAGGGCTGGCAGAGATAACCTTCCTGCTGTATGCATTGCTCTATACCAGAAAAAGGATTTCAGTCGGGTTGTGTGCATGTTGAGGAATGGCCAAGGACGTAAGAAGGAGAGCTTTAAATTGGCAATGGACCAGGCTCGACAGATGCAACAGTACTGTGAACTGAAGGTAAGCAAAAATTGCATCATTAAGTGGTAGGTGTCTCGGTGTTATTCTGAAACTAGGCTCTTCAAACAACACGAGTAAGGTCGACATCTGAATGTATTTGTTTGGTATCTTGTCATATAAGGTTGAATGTCGACGACAAGCCCTGCTTCAGCACTTCGGAGAGTCCTTTGATAAAAAAGGCTGCAAATTTGGCGCTAATCCATGCGATAACTGTCTCAGGGGTTCTTCCTGAGTAGCGTATCTATACGAGGAAGTCGGAATGCTCTTGAATAGCCGTGGCTATCGCAAGGTAGACAATGTGGTATTAACTATTAACCTTCCATCCGAACTTCTGGAAGCTACTGTCTGGAAGCTAGGAGAAACCTGTTTCAGTCTTCAGGTTCTGTACCATCCTCTTCGTTGGTGGCTTTGTTCGTTCGGCATTACATGCGAAGAACATACTGCTTAGATCGTTGCTGCTGCCTGTGCCTTTGTAGTCCCTGGACGACAGATCTAACAAGATGGAGAGAGAGGATGCGTCTCTTATTCTTTGTTATTTTATAAGGATGGAGCTTTTCGACTGAATTGGATGATTTCTGCGGATGATTGTTTTGATCGCCCATTATCTGAGCACGTGAAGACAGTTTCTTGTAGAGTTTTTTAACCGAAGAAGAAACGTCAAGAAAGCAGACTAAGATTTGACTGGAAAAGAATTTCCAGGAAAGCCATTTGACAAGTAAACATATTTCCTGCTTTTATTTTCTTTTGCCGTGACCCCAATTACAAGTACACTGGCTTTCACGAAGCTGCTTTTGTGCTTGGACCTGCATTTCCAGATTGCAAGTTGTAAATTTGCAATGATGTTGACCCACTCTGCCAAAACAGGTGAAAATTTAGGGATGGCAAAAAGATCCAGACCCAGTGGATTAGACCATTACCCTACCCCGTGGATCTTAGGGTCTATGGGTCTTGGTTTGAGTTTGGGTTTGGGTCTATAGGTTTAGATAGGGTCCGGGTCTGGATAGGGTCTATATAAACCCAGACCCAGACCCTACCCATAGACTCACTAATTAGACCCTACCCTAGTTAGACCCTAATTAGATCCTACTTAGATCCATATTTATTATATTGCTAAGATAATTATAATACAGCCGCAAAAAGAATAAGCGCACACAAAAAAAACCCTAATATAATACTATTTTTTAATTTAAAATTTCAAATATTATATGACTAATTAAGTAATTAAATTTTTTGGTTAGACATAGAAGCTACCGAGAAGAGTTAGATTACAAGAGCAAGAAGATGATCAAGAAAACGTGTTCAAAAGTCACTTGAAAATTTAGAAAGAAATTATTTTGAAGTTGAAACTTTATATTATACAAGAACACTTATAAGTTTTAGTTTCTTACTGACGAGGTAGTCGTATGTGTTTCATTTTATGTTGAACCAGTTAGTTTATAGTTTACTCTCAACTTTATTTGAGATTATTATTTTATTACATAGACTTTGATTTTTTCTTTATTTGGATTATATTGAAATAATAAAAGTATCTTGTAAAGTAATTATAAAAAAGATAGAATGTTAAAGCGTCGGACCCTGCAGACCCTATAAACCCTGGGTTTCCTGGAGGGTAGGGTATGGGTCTAACAATAAAAAATTTGTAGGGTCGAGGGTAGGGTATGGGTCTAACTCCAAAAACTAGGGTATGGATTGAGTCCTACCAATACCTTACCCGACCCTACCCATTGCCATCCCTAGGAAAATTTATGGAAGATCATAAATATTAAGCAAAAACGTCACTTAGATGCCCTGTGGTATCTGTTGAGGTATAAAAATAATCTCGACATTGTTAATATATTTTGAGGTACCCGGTGTGATCGTAAGGTGATCGGGTGACCGGTTGACCGGTGACCGATGTGGTCTGAAAGTGATCGGTGGGTGGTGTTGTCTCAAAGCAATCACTTCCGATTTTGAGTTGAAAAGAGGTTGTAGATGGTATTCCCTCCATTGAGTCCAAAGATGGTCTTACTTGGTCGAAACCGGTGATGATAGATGGCTTCCAAGACCAAAGCTCCCGGTTTGGTCAGCTTCTCGCCTGCCTGGGTAACGCTCCTCCGTAAAATACTCATAACTTTCTATCTGGAGATCGAAATGAGACGATTCAAGTTTCTATGGAAAGCTAAGACGTGGATCTACAACTCTTTTGTTTACAACATTTTCTGATTCGGAGCAGAAGGAGGTCAAAAATGTAGTTTAACGCGGATATTTGCTTTGAGTTCGAAAGTGGACACCCCATCCGTGAAGTCCGAGTGGGCGTCCCATCCTTGAAGTCCGAGTGGATGTCCTATCTCCCAAGTCATCCCGGATGTCCGGGTTGTGCCCTCGAAGTTGGATGTCCGGGTGAACGCCGAGCTCTTCGGCTCGTGAGGTCGATATGTCCGGGTTGGACACTTCAGTCCGTGCAGTCGATATGTCCGGGTTGGACACTTCAGTCCGTGAAGTCGATATGTCCGAGTTGGGCACCTCGGTCCGCTAAGTAGGATGTCCGAGTTGGACCACTCGGCCCACTTGAAGTGGTCGTTTAAGTCCGCGTTGGACTTTAAGGCGGTGTTGGAGCATGAAATTATTGTCTCGGAGTGATGGCGGTCTCTCTCCGGATGTGCGGGAATCGGCTCGGGCTCGTCGGAACAAGGAGCCCGGGCTAGAGGCCCCTCTCGCCCACATAGGCGAGACCGAGCGAGGGCTCTTCTCGCTCACGAGGAGCCCGGGCGAGAGGCCCCTCTCGCCCGCATAGGCGAGACCGAGCGAGGGCTCTTCTAGCTCACGAGGAGCCCGAGCGAGAGGCCCCTCTCGCCCGCATAGGCGAGACCGAGCGAGGGCTCTTCTCGCTCACGAGGAGCCTGGGCGAGAGGCCCCTCTCGCCCGCATAGGCGAGACCGAGCGAGGGCTCTTCTCGCTCACGAGGAGCCCGGGCGAGAGGCCCCTCTCGCCCGCATAGGCGAGACCAAGGGAGGGCTCTTCTCGCTCACGAGGAGCCCGGGCGAGAGGCCCCTCTCGCCCACATAGGCGAGACCGAGCGAGGGCTCTTCTCGCTCACGTTGGTGATCCGGGGGAGAGGCTCCTCTCGCCCACGAAGGCGAGACCGAGCGAGGGCTCTTCTCGTCCACATGGCCGAGTCCTATCGGGAAACTCATCCGATTCAAATAGGCGAGAGGCCGATATGAGGCACGAGCAAGGAGCCGAGTGAGAGGCTTACGGCAAGAGGTCGAGTGGCGAAAGGCCAAGCGAGAGGCCGAGTGGCGAGAGGCCGAGTGAGAGGCCTACGGCGAGAGGACCGAGCGAGAGGCCGAGTGGCAAAAGGCCGAGCGAGAGGCCTACGGCGAGAGGCCGAGCGAGAAGCCTACAGTGGGAAGTTGGGCGAGAAACTTAAGGCCGGAAGCCTAAGGCGAGAAGACGAGCAAGGAGCCTAAGGCGAGAAGCCGAAGGTGAGAAGCCAACTTGGACCCGAGCGGGAAGGTAATTCCGGGAATAGGTCCACTTTGGTTGAGGAGGCCGTTAGCTTGAGCTCATTTTGAGATTCACTTTGGGCCTGACGAGATGTCCGTCTTGGGCGATGACGGACTTGAGTCAAGATTTTGCGTGGGAGATTCGAGAAGGTCAAAACGATCTATAGTTTCCTAACTTGAGCCGAGATTCTCAATATTTTGCAAGACTTGGTAAGTTCCTCTTTAGGCCGCGATCGCTTGGTCGTCACGTTTTGAAAGCTTCCTATCCGAGGATGGGATTTGTTCATTTAAGGAAGACGGCTTGTATTGAGCCGAGAGGATCCCGTCATGTTAGGAACAAATAATTTGAAGCGGATCTCTCGGGATTGAGACTTGGAGCCGAAGGTCTTGGAGGCAGTTTAGGATTTCCTATTATGAAGGCGCGGAGGTTAGGTTAAGGCACTTTATATAAGGAGGGCTCGGGCGAGAGAACGGACATCACCAACACATCAAACAACAACTATCTTTACTGTTTATCTTAGCTTAGCTCATAGCCCGTAGTTCTTTTTTCTCCCTCTCCCTTAGATTGAACGTCTAAGGTTCACTCTTTTTTCACCCTCTTCGTTAGGCCGACCTTGGGACGACCACTCCGGATCCGTCTCGGGTAGTCTTGACGTTCTTGTACCCACTTTCTCCGCAACAGTATCACAGATTTTTACTTAGGTACCCTGTGGTTTAAAACACATAAAACAGGTCCAACTTATTTGAACTTTTATCAAAAACAGGTCCCGGTCAATTCGGGTAGCTGCCCGCGATTTTTTTTCAAAACGATGCAGTTCCTTGTCCTACGTGGATCGGCATGTTATCAGTCCATGGAATGAGTTTTTATTGACATGGCTACTGTTAAATTATCATTATAGTACGACATAGTTTATAACTTTTCAAAAAATTCACTCTCTCTCATCTCCCTTAAAAATTCACTATCGATTAACACCACCACCAAACCCAGAACCAAAACCAAAGCCAAACAAAGAAAACCCAAAACCTAAGAATGGTACCTGTGTCAATTTCGACAATACCGTCTCGTACATATGATGGCGAAGCTGGACGTGGACCGCTTGCACCACCCTCAATTCCTGCGGTTCTCAAGCCCTCACTTTCCTCCCCCAATTCCACCTCATCGTAATGTTTATGTTTCCGCCCAATTTGGATTAGGTTATGTATTTTGGTTTAATTGCGAACGAGTGCTACAAAAAAACTTTTTTTTCTTTTGAGTTGATTGGTGTTTCTCTGTCCTGTAGGAAATCTCGCTGTCGATTGATGTGCTGAGACCTCTACTGCCAGGGAACCCGCACCTTATGAGCTTGAAGGTCGACTGTGGTCGGCTTGATGATTCATCAATAGATGTTCTGGTCCGGTCGTCATTGTACGAGCTTTGCCTGTACAACTGCAAGGATTTCAACGGGAAGCTCTTGTCTGCCATTGGAGGGAAATGCTCCCACCTACGGTACTAAAATCCCTATAGAATTGCTATGCAGTGGAAGCTCTGAAGTTGGATCATGTGTGGTTTTGGGTTTTAGTACCATTATTAGGTTTTGGGTGTTTTTTTTTTTTGTCGAAATTGACATAGGTACCATTATTAGGTTTTGGGTTTTCTTTGTTTGGCTTTAGTGGTGGTGTTAATCGATTTTTTTTTATGGTGATGTTGGCTCTGTTGGAGGTTGAAGAAGATGAAGTGGATGGAGGAGGGATGGAAGAAGAGATTGGCGTGAGGGGAGGAGATGAGAGAGAGTGAATTTTTTGAAAAGTTATAAACTATGTGCTACTATAATGATAATTTAACAGTAGCCATGTCAATAAAAACTCATTCCATGGATTGATGATGTGGCGATCCACGTAGGACAAGGAACTACGTCGTTTTGAAAAAAAATCGCGGCAACTACCCAGGCTGACTGGGACCGGTTTTTGATAAAAGTTCAAATAAATTGAACATGTTCTATGCGTTTTAAACTATAAGGTATCTAAGTGAAAATCTATCCCAAATGGTACCTAAATGAAGTTTTCCCAAATATTAAAGGAGGCTGTGGGCAGTGGGCATCGTCATGTGACCTCGAGGTACAATAACTGGTGGAACAGTGGCTAGGAAAAAGAAGAAAAAAAACGAGGGCGAATTAAATGGTTTGGTTGAAAAGGTTCTGGCTGTGAAATGCCAGTATTATTTTTTTGGAAAAGTACACATAAGTACCTTATAGTTTCAGTAATTATCATTTGGGTACCCTGTAGTTTCATAATCATAAAAAAGGTCCCCAACTTATTTCAATGTTTAGCACTAAAAGGTCCATTGGTCCGGTTCAAGGATTTTTGAGCAAACTGCGTCGTTTTGACGCCTATGTGGAATGCCACGTGGCGGTGATCCGGATTGGTCATTGCTGACGTGGCAATAGGTAAATTACCATATTAGTACCAAATATATATTTTTTTTTTTTCCCTAAAAACCCTCTTTCACCTCAATCCTTCATCTTCCACTCTCTCTCTCAACCTCCTCCTCTCTCTCATCCTTGAATCAAGAAAACGAAAGCATCATCTTGAGTACAAATCATTTTTACACCACCAGGCCGAAACAAAAAAAGAAGATAAAAACTACCAAAACTGTCTAACTTATACCACCAGTGAATTGAAACACAAAATTCCAACAAACACGAGAATTGAAACAACCCAACAAGCCAAATTGGTGCCTAATCCACAGAGTAATGCTTACCCAGAGAATTACTGGACCAAATTACCAACAAAAAGCAATGGTGGCCCATCAACCCTCGCCTTTGCACAATTAATCATCCCATTTGACCCCTGTGTGAAAAAAAACCCTAAAATAATATGAACTTTTCAGAGCAGCGGCGGTGATAACGGCGGACAGACCACCCAGCCCCAGCTTCAGACCTTCGATGGAGCCGATCCTCGACATCGTCTGATAACGGCGGACACCAGTCCCTCGTGGAGCTCCCCGACGGCCACCCCAGCCCGGTGGGTACAACTGTAATAAGCCTCCGGGAAGGTCAAGCTCGTCTTCAAGGTCCACAACACCGCCAGGACCGTCTCCCGATTTGAGGACTACCGCCGCTCCGTCCGCGACCGGGCTGCTGTCCTCTCCGGCGGCGGGGAGGAAGATGCGCGGTGCTAAACACAGATTTGATAATATATGAGAGAGAGAAAGAAGAGGTGATTGAGAGAGAGAGAGAGAGAGAGGAAGACGAAGATGAAGATGAAGAGTTAAGGAGAAAGAGGGTTTCTAGAAAAATAAAAGGGTACTAATTTGGTAATTTATCTACCGCCACGTGAGTATCAAGTAATCCTAGTCTAAGCCATGTGGCAGTCCACATAGGCCATAAAACGATGCCGTTCTCCCAAAAAAAATTGGACCGGAGCTTGAGACCGGTCCGTGACAAAATTAAAATAAATTGGAACTTTTTTACGGTTCTGAAACCACAAGGTACCCAGTGATAATCACTGAAACTACAGGATACTTTTGTATACTTTTCCTCTTTTTTTTAAGGGTGTGAAATGCAAGTATCGATCAGGGTAATGGTAAATGGGGACAATGACTATTGCTAGAAAATCACATTTAATTAGTCAGTATAATTGATGTTAATTTTATGCATGTTTCGAATAAACAAATACCTCGGGACAGCTGGCATGTTTATTAGACCCATTGCACATGACATTGCCGGCTACAGTCAAACGGAAGATCTAAGATCTAAACATCTAAATTAATATAGGCCTACCCTTTGAGAAAAAAATAGCATAAGCCAAAATTAGTTGAGAAATAGACTGACAAAACGCACATGAATGTAACCGTCATGCAAATCTTTTGATTACCAAGTCCAATATTTTAAGTTAGGTGCACAATTTAAAAAATTGGGAAGACAATAACATGTCAACTGCCTAATAACGTTGTCATGTGGACTATATATATTCACTCGCATCACAGTATCTGCTTTTAAGCTTCTGTCAATTTTTGGCTGAAAATTGATGCATTGCTCAATCGGACAATACAAGCTTCTGCTTTAAGCTTCTGCTTTTAACCATACAATACAAGCTGCCAATTGTTTTAATCGTTAAATAAGGCAAAGATAGAGACCACCTTAGATTTTTTAGAGTCGAGTAGTGTCCGATATTTTTGAGAGTAATAAAAAGATAGGGAACGGCCTTAAGGTTAGGAGTGGTACACTATTTTCTCCACTTGGGTGGGGGAACACAAAAGATTCGAGAGAGAGATCATACATCAAAAGGTTAAAAAAATGCACATGATATGATATGATGATGCTATAGAATCTCAAACCCAGAAAAAGAAAACACGGACTTGGTTTTTTTCCGTGCACGCATTATTAAAATGTTTGGTCTTGTAAGGACGAAAAGCATGTCCTTATCCAGATAAATTGTCTACGTTTTTAAGCTAAGAATAGGCAAATATTATTAACTTTTGCCGGAAATTGAGCTCTTACTTCTTTTTTGGTGAAAAATTGAGCCCTTACTTAGGTTGTGCCGACCAAGACAAATCCACTTTCCCAATAGTAAATGACCACGTGGCAGCATTGGAGAAGTGCGGTGTTGGGGAACTGGGAAAATAGTATTTGAAAGGTACTTCGTAATTGATTTAGATTTTTTTAAAATTTAAATACCAATATTATTAATCATAAGTGTCATACAAAAGGAGCTCCTCGGTAGGAGAGTTGGGGGCAGATTCTATGGGGACAAGGTTAATCCCCATATTTGGGGACTGAAAGGAAGATTGTGACAATCTAGGTATTAACAAAATAATTAAGGGTAAAATTAGAAAGCTAATAAAAACAAAAGGGGAGATGGAAAATTAGCTACCAGACTAAAAAGGCAAAAAAAATAAATAAACCAATCTCACGTTAAAAGAGGAAGGGATTCTTTCTCTCTCTCATTAAATTATTGTCAAATTCAAAAATTCTACCACCTACCAGATTATTATTTTTAAAATAAACTCAAAAAACCAAAGAACGAAAATACAATAGAAAACCAATATCAGTACGTACTCAAACCAATATCAGTACGTACTCAAACCAATATCAGTACGTGCTCAAACCAATATCAGTACGTGCTCAAACCAATATCAGTACGTACTCAAACCAATATCAGTACGTACTCAAACCAATATTATTACATCTGAAAACCAATATCAGTACAGACTAAAACCAATGTCAATACGTACTAAAACCAATATCAATAGGTAATCAAATCAATAACAAGATGTACTCAAACCAATATCAATACATACTCAAGCCAATATTATTAGCGATTGAAACCAATATCAGTACAGAGTAAAACCAATATCAGTATAGACAAAAACCAATATCAGTACGTACTCAAACCAATATCATTACATCTGAAAACTAATATTAATACATACTCAAACCAATATCATCAGTGATTGAAATCAATATCATACAAACTAAAACCAATATCATTACAGACTCAAACCAAACAAAAGAGGTCGCGAAAACCAATATCACTACTGTAGAAAACTAATATCACTACTGTAGAAAACTATTATCACTACCGTAGAAAACTAATATCACTACTGTATTCTCCTTCCGTCGTTTCTTCTTCTTTTTCACAGACAGCAAGCGACGGCGGTACTCCTGGCGACGGACGAGCGACGGCGAGCACGTCACCTCTAGGCACGGCGCGGGTTCGTGGGCTCTCTCCCCGAGCTCTCTCTCTCTCCTTGACAGCTCCTTCTTCTTCCGCCGAGCTCTCTCTCTCCTCGACGGCGGGGTGACGTCGGGCAGCAGCGGACGGGACTCGGCCAGCAGATCCGTCACCAACACCATGGGATCCATTTCCTGGATTTCTCCAGAGGTGGGTGGTTTCTTTGGTTGGGGAGAGAGAGAGAGAGAGAGAGAGAGAGGGAGAGAGGAGAGAGAGAGGGAGAGATTTTTTAATTAGTGAAAGAGAGGGTGGGAGAGGAAGAGAGATGGTTGGTTTAACCTAGTTTTTTGTTTAAAAAGTCAAAAATGTCCCTGATTGGTTATTGACCATTGGATGTAAATTTTTTTTTTAAAATCGAATCTAAGGGCTCTAAATCTAATCCCCACTTATGGACAACTTTTTATTAGTCCCCACTCAATCCGTCCTCGGAGAGTTGTACAAGACATTCTCCAAGTCACAAAAAGAACTACTAGTCTTAGCTAACCAATCGGTCTCACAATTAGCAATTCTAGGTACATACACAAATTTACTCAAGAGTAAACTCAAAATGGTAGATTAGATATCTAAGGCATGAATTTTGAGGTCCCAAGAGATGGATGAAGACTCGTTTGTGAGGTACTCCACCAACCGTTTGCAGTCCGATTCAATCAGAGTGTGTGTAAGTTGGAGGTGTTGTTTTGCGTAGTCAACAGCCTCACAGATGGATTCCAACTCAACTTCCTCACTGTAGAAGTTGTTACCCTTCTGGTTTTGATCATTGTGATCTGGCTTCTAACTTATTGATTTGGATTCAATCAACAAAATTTTAGGTTAAAGCTATACAAATGTAGAAAATAACATAAAGATGGTTGTCCTCTCAATAGAAAACTACAATAGTATAAGGGTTCGTAATCCAACGGTACAAACTGTTATAAATATCTAGGAGGTCTAGGGTTCAAACTTTGATATTATCATGGTGTAAAATTTTATCTTAAAAAAATAAAAAAACTACAATACTCTATCAAAAAATTTCAACAAAAAATGGTGTTTAGAATGGACCATTCCCAGTTAAAGGAACAAATGGACTATGGACGATGGATCCTCGAGCCTCATCCTACCTCCCTTCCCTTAATTCCTTTCCCTCCCATACAATAGAATATTTCAACGATTTGCGCTAGTCCCAAATCTACAAGGAGCAAAAAATTGAACAATTACTATTAAGAAATAATTGGTCCCCACTTCAAATATTTGAAAAATTATTTAGGTTAAAAACTTATCATTGTATATTCAAATAATATGAGTCAATTTATTAAGTGTATATTTAAATATCAAAATTTTAGAAATGGTTTTAAGAATTACTTATAAAAAATGATTTTGCAAATTTGTCGGATTAAACTTGACTCAAATATGAAAAGAATAAAGTATAACTATGGTAGAATAGCTCGAATAACAAAGAATGACCATCGTCGTCTCCCAGTGGCCTCAGAAGGCGTCAGCTAGCATTGTATTGGATCTACGCCAGTGGAACCGAGAGTTGTTCGGACACATCCCAGGCCTTAAGAATAGATGCATGGTTAGACTTAGCGGTGTCCAGAGGGCACTAGAGTCAAGGGTCACCAAGAGTCTCCTTACTGGATAAGATGCATAGATCTCGATGGTATTCTTGACCATGAGGAGCTCCTATGGCTCCAGAAATGTAGGAAAACTTGGATCGCAAATGGGGATCGTAACACTCATTTCTTTCCATACTTTGACCATTGTTCGGAGGCATGGGCGACCTCGTTTCCCTATCAGGGAATTTTTATGGGATCAGAACACCCTTTGCACTATGTCCATAGACCATTTTGAGCAGCTTTACTCGGAAGAGGAATCTTGTCGTTCGACTTTTATAAACCCGAATGACTTTCTGACTCCTAAGGCCGGCCTACTAGATGGACTATGTAGCCCAATCACTCAAACAGACGTACGAGACGGAGTACTTCAGATGGGACCCTAAGCCCCGAGCAAAGAAAGCTACCATGCCATCATGTTCTAGAGATGCTGGGGGTAGTAGGCGACTCAGTATGTGCTCAGGTCCACGAGTTCTTTCATAGTGGCCGGCTCCCACCATACATGAACACTATGCTGATCACGTTTATCCCCAAGATCCCTACACCTAGACACTAGCTCACTTTCGGCCCACCAGCCTGTATGGTATTCTGTACAAGATCATTACTATGATCATGGTGACCTGACTAATGCCCCCTCCCAGACGTTAACCAGTCTGATGTAGGCCAGTTTTATCCCAAGTCGGTATCTATCGGATAACATTGTTATACTACGCAAAACCTTGTAATCGATGACCGGCAAGACTGGCTAGACCGGTTGGATGGTTGTTTGACCTTGAAAAAACTTACGACCACCTCAGTTAAGGTTTTCTTCGTGAGATGCTTACACTGTCAGGGCTTCCAAAGCATTTCATTGACTAGATTTTGGAGTGTATCCTGACTAGTACGATGTGTGTCCTCTGGAATGGTGGGAAGACTGAGGTTTTCACCCCATCTCGTGGGATTCGACAAGGCAATTTGATTTCCCCATACCTCTTTGTTCTATGCATGAAGCGCCTGTCACATGCCATAGAGAAACTAGTTCAAGAGAGATGATGGATTCCCATTCGAGTGGCTCATCGTGCACTGTCCTTATCTCACTTGATGATTGCAGATGACTTTATCCTCATGTGTAGGACATCAATAAACCAAGATTTAGTAGTATGGGACATCCTGTCATCCTTTTATGGTTGATCGGGATAGTGGATTAATTTATCTAAGTCTAAGTTCATGGTTTCCCATAATATCAGCGTAAAGCTAGTTGTTCAACTCATCAATTTTATGGGTATTTCTCTAACTGCCAACTTGGGACAGTACCTAGGGGTTCCAACAACACTTACTCGGGGGCATTTAAAGACTTACCACTACGTTATATAGAAACTTTAGAGTAAGATGACAGGGTGGAAGGCAAGATCACCGAGCTTGGCTGGCTGGCTGACACTAGCTCGTTCAGTTCTACCTTCATCCCATCCCACACTATGTAGATTGACTTACTCCTTCTCATAGTGTGTGCTGATATAGATCGTTGTATCAAAGATTTTTTTTGGAGTACAGACCAGGACCATCATTGCAGGGTACCTCATCAACTTGGTTACGATGTGTCTTCTAAAGGAGGTGGGCGACCTTGTGCTCCGACCGATGTAACGAGTTAATCCGGCATCTTTTGCCAAGCTGCCGTGATTGTCTCTTCAATCCCAGGAAACCTTCTGGGTAAGAGTCCAGATTGGCAAGTACGGTCGAGATTGTCAGGACTTGGATATGCTTCAACTAAAATTGGGTTCATCCTCTACCTGGTAAGTCATCGTAATACCTCGTTTGCTCCTCACCTGCGGTCTTTGCTAGAATGCGGGCAATGTGTTGATGACATCTTCTAGATTGATATGTGGTTCTCCCCCTCCCTGCTAAATTACCACCTGCTCAGCAAGCTACCCGCTAAGAAGGCAGAGAGACACATAGCAGAGTACTAGTCCCTAGAGAGTGGCTAGAACGTGTCTAGAAAATATGCCTTTTTATCTCCTCACTTGATTAGTTCTTTGATTTTAACTATTTTTGCAGGATTCTCTATCGTGGATGGACACCCTCTCCTAGGGCCTTACCCAGGACAACCGATTCTCTACACAGTCCCTATACAGAGACTTGTGCAAAGAGGAGGTAATGCCGCCCGCAGACCTGATATGGAAATAAATATGGTTATTTATTTTATCATGGCAGGTTGATGACGAATGCAGAGTGTGCATGAAGTTACTTCACTGACAACAGTAGATGCGCCAGATGTGGTTTGGCTAATGAATCATTGATGCATATGTCTCGTGATTGCAGGTTCTCTAGGGTGGCATGTGAGTCTCTCCTCCCACATATGCACTATCACGGGCCACATCTCTTCCATGACATCATTACTACACAGACACATGCTACCACCATAAAAAGAGCTCTAGTTGCATGGGCACGATTGCTAGAGGGTTTCGTCAAGCTTAATACTGACATGACCTCACTGGGGAAACCCAATCTTGTTAGCACAGGTGGTGTCATCCATGACTCGGGTGGGCATTGGCTCTGTGGATTTGCCATGTGCACTGGTTATTGAACATCACTAGTTGTCGAGCTCTGGGCACTCATCCTGGGTGTCGAGCTAGCATGAGATGTTGGGTGCATGTGGAGATCGACTTGACGCTAGCTATACTCTGTGTCGGACGTCATCTTTAGAGGGACCATCCATTGGCAACCCTTACCTACCGCGCTAGGGAGATGCTTCATCATATTGGGAGATCTATATCCAACACACTTGGAGGGAGGGTAATCATTTGGCATACGCTCTCTCCATGCACCCTTTGACGATTACTTTTGACCATGTCATTTTTTATATGCCTTTTTTGCCATGCCTAGATGTGTACTTGGATGACATGAAGGGGGTTAGCCTACCCCGATGTACATGTATGCCTTATGATATCGAGGACGTAGCAACGTAATGTTGTAACTAGTTGTACTAATGGCGTAAAATCAAGTTTCGTGATTATAACATCAAGGCTAGCACCCACCAAGATGCTCTTTGCCTATCGTAGATTATTTCGATCGGATTTTATCGCGATAGGATTTTACAGAGACTGCTGATTCTGCGCTAATTAAGATGTAATTCTTGTCATATTTATACCGGGCTCCTCCACTTTTACCCCCAAAAAAAATGTATAAAAGAGTGAGCGAGATTTATAATGATTTCTCAAAACATGGTTTAGGTTATTTATCTATATTTATTTCCTTGTGCCTCTCTCGTCCCCCTACTTTTTTCTATGTTGGACTAATTTAGAATGTAAAAGCTGTTCAAAATTCTAATAAATATATAATATCATCTGTTTCATCAAAAGTTCGAACTCGAGACATAAACAATCGAAAACAAAACCAGTAGTAAGCCTCTCTCTCCTCTTGAGGTTGGTTGAGTTTCGACTTGACATTATTTCAGACATCTATGCTTACTGGTTGTCTTTCGCTTCATTTTTGGACCATCCCTTAACCTCAAAATCTGTCTGAACAAGCCAATGTGACCCCCCTTTTATCTTCTCCACTCTATTCTATCATTCAAGTTATGCACAATCCCAATTCATGAGCTGAAATGGTTGGAAGATGAGCCTTTCCAACAGTTTCAGTGCTCACCCATTGTATAGCTTGTAGGTTTCTGGGTACCCTTCCAAGATTTGGATGGTTCACACTCTCTATTTTGAAGGAGAAAAGAGGGACCTTTTGGTACTGCAATTTTTTGGGTCATTAAAGGTGAGGGCTTTCTTGCCAAGATTCAACCTTTTTTTTTGGGGGTATTTTATGTGCTTCAATAGCTGTCTCTAATGTTTATTTTGAGGCTTTCTTGTTTTTGTAATGTATTGTGGGTTTGAGCTTATATGGTGTATATGTTTATTTTCAGCAGCTGTTACTACTATTGCCTGTTTGGATTAATTCTCAATGTGAAGTTCAAGTAACTTGTTTACATATGAGGTAGTGGGTTTTCCTTGATAAAATGGTGGGGTGAATTCCACCAGCAGTGAGAAGGGCAATGCAGATTAGCCAATTAGGTTATATGTTTTTGTGCTTGTGAAATGGATAATGGTTTCTAAAGACTTGGTTTTTATTTGACCCTTTTGGATTTTGTGGTTTGTTATTGCAGTTTAATTGCTGGTAGATCATGGAGGCCGAGAGAAAGCGGTCCAAGGGGAGCTTCTTGAACTTGTTTGAGTGGAATGGCAAGTCGAGGAAGAAACTATATGCGAACAATTCCGAGTCCCTGGGTAAACTCATGAATGTGCATAATCTATGTTCGACTTCGGGACCAGTTAATGGGTTATCTGATGTATTTTCTTGTTGTTGTAACAGAAGGATCTGTTGAAGGAAAAGAGAAAGGTGAAAGTAGAACAAAGTCGCGTTATGCTGTGGTGAGTTCCATTCTTAGTCCATTTGTTCTGGTAAATAAATAAATCCTACTGCTATGGAACTCTCTCTAACTCAAGGTAGAATGGTTTACTTTTGGGTGGCATCCAGATCGAGGTGAATGACAGGAGAGCTTTTAACCATGACGCGAACGACTATAGCTGTGCTTCTTCAGTTACTAGTGATGAGGGATGTCATGCTTCTAGACCTCCCGGGGTAGTTGCTAGACTAATGGGTTTGGATTCATTGCCGACGTCAAGTATTCACGATCCATCTGCCACACTACTTTCGAACTCTCAGTCTCTTAAAGCATCTCCATATAATACAGCTGTCCCTCACTCGTGGAGTCAAAATAACCCAATGGTCTTCCAAGATGTTTACAGTAGGCGTGATCCCTGTTCTATGGAATGTATGAAACCTAGGCCTCATAAGTTGCAAAGTCGGCCTATTGAGAGATTTCAATTGGAAATGATGCCTCCAAAGTCGGCCAAAACCATTCCCATCACCCATCACAAGCTGCTGTCTCCTATCAGAAAACCTGGATTGATGACAAGAGAGAACGTGGCTTATGTTATGGATGCAGCAGCAAACATCATGGAGGCGAGTCCCAGGGCAACTAACAACAAGATGCCATCTATTACATCCTCAACCCCGGTGAGAATTCGGGATTTGAAGCAAAAGATGGAAGCAGCACACACAACATCAGTTGTTCAAAGAAACAGCATTCATGGTTCCAGCCAAGGAAGACAACATCAGAGTTTGAATGGCTCTGAGGACATGCGCTCTAACACGGTTCCTGTGCCTTTTCCTAAAGGAACTTCTGATGGAGCAAAAAGAAAGGGAGTGTCAGCTTCAACGGTGAAAGGGTCCAAGGCCACTGAACAGAGAAGGCAGGGGTCACCTTCAAGAAATATTGTCAATATGAAGGAGAAGTCACGGAACGAGGTTAAATCTAACATGATCTCTAGGAGACCGCCTGCCAGTGAAAAGTCAGTAGCAAAGTCTGGAAGAAACACGGATAATGCCCTGAGGCAAAATAACCAGAAACAAAACGTTACAATTAGTAAGGATGGTTCGGCATCAAAGCAATCAGCGGTCAGAAAAGTTCAAACCACGAATGTTTCTGGAGTTCCCAGTAGGACGATGAACAAGACTGCTTATAGGCCTGAAACGGTGTCAAGAAAAATGGTGGCCGGTTCCAGCAAAGAGAAACTGGATGGTGTATCCCAGCTAAGACGATCCGTGGATACTTATTTAGCTGCAGACACAAGTTCTTCTGGTATTGTGTCATTTAACAGAGATGGAAGAGTTATCAAATGTACTGTTGCAATGGATTGTCTCAACGATATGCCTCAGCATAACATGAAGAATGGCACGGATGTTGTTTCCTTCACTTTTTCATCTCCTATTAAAACCAAGCCTAGTTTTCAGTCCTCCAGTCCTCCCCTTGAATTATTAGGTGGTCAAGATACGAGCTTCAAGAACTTGTCATCTTTACCCATGGGAAATGTTGTTGGTGCTGATGCTTTGGGCTCTCTTCTAGAGAAGAAATTAAAGGAATTAACTGAGAAAGTACAGTCATCGAATTATAATTTCATCAGAGAGAAGACTTCTGCAAATGCTCATGATCCAATGTCAGCATTGTCACCGGACATTTCAAAAACCAGACAAATAGGGAACAGGAGGTTGTTTCAATCAAGTCCAGATGCAAGTACTTCAGATCAATCGGGTGAATTGGAATGCTTTCTACCTACAAATTCCAGAGGTTCTGCGCCTCAAAAGTCGGAGGTATATTTCCTATGTTACGTCCTTGTGTGTACTATCATTTCTTGCATTCACTTTCCGTCTTTATTCTGCGAAAGTACCCGATGAGCGGCACGTAAACTGATGGTAGTATAGATAGATATTTAACTATTTAATGAAAACAGCAAGTGCTCTTATAGGCATGAGTTTTGTGATTGTGGTGTGTTAAGCTTTTAGAATTTGAATACCTGCTGCCATTTCTTCATGGTCTCTTTATGGGGCTCCAATCTACTTTGTTCCCCTCTCCGAAAAATTCTGCATAGTTTTGGCAAAGGAAGGTTTTCGTTTTCCACATGTCTAGTAAACCGAGCATGTTTGCCTGTCCTTAATATGTCAACAAGTTAGCTGTGGCTCAGCTTGGAGATCACATTGGATCAGGTGACTTGGATTATTTTTTTCCGAATGGCATTATCTAGTCTGTAGTTAGCCAACGGGAAGTCCTTCAGTTTTGTTTCAGGAACTGAACCGCTTGCTTGATCCGCTGCCCACCTGACAACTTTGCATCATGATGATTATCTGTGTTAACACTCTCTCAGTTTTTAGACAATTGATGTTGAACACCCCAGTAGCACACATTTTGCTGTAATCTTTTTCGCTTTTCAATCTTATGGACTGACACATCCCGAACGATTTCAGCAAACAAATTCCGAAGAGATGGAAGAGCACAGCAGCAGCAGCGGTTACAGTGAAGCTGGAAAAGAATGTTTAGGTCCTAGTCCAGTTTCAATTCTTGAACCTTTATACAAGAGTGGAAATTTCTCAAAAGCACAAAGTAAGGAAGGATCCCTTTCAAACTTAAAGATTTCTAATTCGATCAGCTAAACCATTAAGATCTTTCCAAATCTGCTAGAATTTGGCTAGTTGTTTGAGGAATGTTCTTGGTCATCTACCCTGTGCCTGATGATTAGCCAAGATGATTTGTCAAACTCAGTACTCTCCTTCCCTTTGCATTTCAGGCTTTAAGCTATTGTCCGCGGCACAAGAGGTTCACAATGCAATATCAGATGTTGAAAGTTTTGATGTAGACGAGACAGAAGCATCCGAGTCAATCTCCTTGATTTCTGTGGCAGATGTGAGGATAAGTCCCCTGGCTGAAGCTTGTGCTTTTGACGAAGAGGTGTCGGGTGATTCGGAAATGAACTACTTGAAGGGTATGCTTAGCAACGCTCATCTTATTCTAGAGGAATTTGCGAGTGGCAGAACTTCTAAAGTCATGGAATATCATCTTTTCGACTGGTTGGAGAACCGAGAGAATGAACCGGGAAGGAATGCAGTGGAATACTCCAAGCTGGAGCAGAAGTTGCTATTCGATTGCGCCATCGAGTGGCTAGACTCGGCGTGCGCACGAGTCTCTCTTGGCGGGTGCAAAGCCTGGTCCAGGTTATGGACATCGTTTCAGAGGGAAGGGTGGGCGGCCGAGAAATTGCTCGACGAGATCCACCGTTGGAGAAGCATGGAAAGCTTGATGGTGGATGAGATAGTTGACAAGGACATGAGCTCCCAGTTCGGGAAATGGATCGACTTCGACCAGGAAGCATTCGAAGAGGGTGTAGAGATTGAGAATGAAATGCTCACTTCTTTGGTTGATGAGCTACTTTCTGATCTGTTAAACCCTTTAAGCCTTGTCTATGTTACCACTAATTGACCCTTTTTATTTCTCTAACTTTGGTAGGAAAATTAGTACAGATTTGGTGCATGTAATGTAACCTCTGAGACGTCGAAAACTAATATCTTGTAGCCCAAATTGCTTCGTTGATAATTCAGTTAAGGAGTTGACACATTGATGCAGCTTCTTACCAACTAATGGAAGTATTAGCACTAGAAACAAATTCACTCACACTGTTCACATTTAAGACATTTTTTTGAAGAATGTCTTAAATTTTAGACATTTTTTGATACAGCTTCTTACCAACTAATGGAAGTATTAGTACTGATGCATGCATGTTGTTTTGAAACAATAGTTTGCTCAAATTTGGATTAATCTGTATAGCGAATGTTTGGATAATATGTAATTTCGAAAAGAAAAAAACAAAACTAGGGGTAAGGAGTAGGGCGGCCAATCTTTGACAAAAATGAGATCTAGCTTGCACTAATTAAGACTGGTTATAGGCCCTCTCATCATGTGATGTGGCCCTTAAAGAGTGGGTGCCAACTCCTGAGAGGACTTTTATCTCAATGATTGATTGAGTTCCATTTTCTACACTTCGGGCCCTCTACCCATAAATTAGGGTTAAAGCCGGACGGCCCCAGATCCGCAGATGCCACATTGAGGCTAAAATGGGCCCCTTTGAATTATTATATCAGGAGTTATGCTAGGCTAGCTACCCACTTGGTGGCCAGTAAATGTGTTGAATGAATTTTTTCATAATATGTTGTGAATGTACAATTTTGTTAAAAGTGACTGCAATTGTCAGTTAAATGAAACGAATTAACCAACAAATATTTAGATTAATTGGCGAGAAAATTGTTACAACTTAACTAAGAAGTCTCAAATTTGAGCAATTAGGAATGCAGTACAGTATAACCTCTCTAAAATGAGGTCGTTGGGACCGGATAAAAATATCACTTTAGAGATGTTATTACATGAGAGAGATTTATATTTTTTTTACAAAAATATTAAAACTGAGTTCTTGAGCAATAATACCAAAAAAATACTTTATCTACATTCAAGTCACCCAAAATCTCGGGCTATAGCATTATTCAAATGTTATACTCATTTGTAATATTTTTTTACAACAAGACAACACTCACGAGGACCATTTGAAGTCAATTCAAGACATTAATGATGATGTAAAATTTATCAAACAAACAAGTATAGTATAAACTAGTATCTTACATTTTTTTGAATTCATAAAATATGTAAAAATATATGTATTTATTAAAAATATCACCTAAAATTGAGACCAGAATTTAGCACTATTTTTTTTTGAAAAAGTATTAGTTATTACGATAAAGAAGTTATTAAATGTTAACACTGGTCCCGACTCGGGGCCTTAATTTTTTTCAATTTAGAGAGGTTATCATTTC
Source organism: Hypericum androsaemum (assembly GCA_963995505.1). Lineage (NCBI taxonomy): Eukaryota > Viridiplantae > Streptophyta > Magnoliopsida > Malpighiales > Hypericaceae > Hypericum > Hypericum androsaemum. The sequence continues at coordinate 12,062,627 of OZ023190.1, forward strand.
ATAGGAGATCTATTTATAAAGATTTTACTGTAGTGTTAGAGTTTTGTTAGGCTCAAATCTGAATTTGTTAACCAAGTATTGAAAGTATAACCAAAGACCAATACAAAGTAGGGATGTCAATGAGCAGGTTAGGGTATGGTATTGGTAGGACCATACACTATACCATAGTTTTTGGAGTTGGACTCATACCCTCTCCTCAAACCTACAAATTTTTTATTGTTCGACCCATACCCTACCCTCCACGTGATCCAGGATCTGACTCTTTAACGTTCTAATTTTTGATCATTTTTACGCACAAAATAGACTTTCATATAGAATACAATTTAAATAAATTCAAGATATATGCAAGGTCCGAACCTCCAGGAACGCTTATTATCCTACCTCATGTACTAAAGACAATTTTGGATGCAACACTAGACATAGTAATACATAGCACATATGGTCTAACTAGAGTCTAACTATGGTAGGGTCTAAAATATGGTAAAATGGTAAGGGTATGGTATGAATCTAGGATTCATACCCTACCATATACCCTATTTCTAAACATGTACGCATACTCGTACCATACCCTAAACCAAGTCAAAGTCAACATATCCTCGACTCATAGGGTAAGAGCAAGGTCCGATCTATAGGGTATGAGTATTTCTGCCATCTCTAATACAAATTGACATTTTGGACTGAGTATGAATATTTCTGCCATCTCTAATACAAACTAACATTTTGGACTAACATTGCAGCCTTAAAAATATGAATAGAAACTAAAGAAAAAGAACAAAAAACCCTAAATCAAAAAATTGAAAAAAACCATAATAAGAGAACCTTAAATGAATCAGAATAAAGAAACTTTAAAAAAATCGAAAATATCTGTCGCATCAGGAATGTGTTAAAAAATACCCATCCAAATGTCCCAATCCTGTTGCAGTTGGATCTTAGAACACCAATAATCGATTCAAAAAGATAAATTCTAAAAAAAAATCTATTAAAAAAGATCAACGTTCGTTTTTTTCTGAAAGAAAAAAGCTATGCTTTCTTTTCTTTTTTTAATGGAAAAAGGCAAACAGCTCTACATTCTAAAAAAAATAGAATAGTAAAAGGAAAAAAAAGCTATACATAAGAATTGATGCATCATTTGTTGTATAAAGTGAGGCAGGGGAGGCTTGTCAGGAGTAAAGGGCGCAGCTTTTCTCACATTACTGAAGACCAAACCATTAGGCTTCCAGAAATTAATACAATTTTCGACTAGCGTTCACTAAAGTTAACAGTGTTCGAATTTTATCAGAGATTCGTAGAAATGACAAAAATGTTCCTATCAATTTGTACAAATAAAAAAAAATCCTGCACCGAAGTTGAATCCAATGCAATATTAGTAGTGCGGACTGCGGAGAGCCTAATTCACTTTCCGGTCCAATTTACAATTGGAAGTATTTTTCGAAAAGTATTTTATAATTTCTTCGTTAAAAAAGCAATTTACAATTATAATTCAATCGACGTGTCGATATATATGTGGTTGTGCCATTGTGGTTGTCAGCTATCACTTGTCAAGTTATACCATAATACACGTGCTCACAAAACATGAGATCAGTCCCTCAGTTGAACTTTCATTTTACCACTTCCACCAAAACAAAAATTAAACTTTCTTTTTCCTTGTCGAATGCTACAGGTTTTTTTTAATACCATCATATATCTGAATTCACGACATACTAATCTAAATTTAAGTCGAATAAGAACTTTAAAATTTGTAAGATTTTTTCAATAAGTATTTAATAATAATATTTCTAATAACTCAAATTTGTGACATGGTTAAACTATAACAATATCGAATGCTCTAGGTTAACGAAAAATCTAGGATTAAAAATTTTCGGGCTCGATAATTTAGAACGTAATAATGTAAATATTTGTTGAGAGTATTTTATTGATTAGTCTCAAATTTTGATTAATCTATTTAGTGGATGACCGAATATTGAATTTTGTGATTTGAAAAAATGAACGTGCTATTTGCAACCCTTTCGTAAAATCTCTCTAAAATAATATTTCATAAATTGATAAATTAATAAAAATTTTGGTCCCAAATTGTAATTAGTGTTAATAATTGATAAATTCTCTACCGTAATTAACTAAATATTATTTAGCTGTGATTTCTTCTAAAAGATGGAACTCGTTTCTCGACTGGATTTAACAATTTGATGCCAAACTTTTTTTTACTTTTTGAAGGTACGGTAATGAGAACACTAAACTTTAATGGGTAAACGCGTGAGAGAGATATTTTTTTAGCCTAAACTTTAATTTTTTTTAAAATAATTTTTTATTTTAGAAATTAATTTGACCATGCATGTATTCAGTTTTTTTTAATATTAAATATTTTTTCAACCTATTTTAGAAATATGTATAACTTTTTGCCTATTTAAGAAAAATATTTATGTTTTTTGTCTATTTAAAAAAAATCCCAAAGTTTAAGCAATGATGAGAATAATGACCGGTCCCATAATTAATACAAGTGAAAAAATTATGGTAATCCAAAAGACAGACAAAAATTAATATTTTAATAACTAATATTATCTCATTTTTCCTAAGAAAAAACTCTATCCTTTTTTAGTATGTATTTTAGATTTTGTTTAACATACACGAACACCTGTAGAACCGGATTCAGTGCTACAACGTGAAATTGCGAGCACCATTCGGACAACATAAAAAAACCAAAACGAGCGAGAAAACACGCCAAAAAAGAGCGTTACCAAGTTGAACCTAATTCTGAAAATTGGGAATTCTTCCTTGAGATCTCGACGAATATAGTCTAGACTAATTTTAAAAATTGGGAATTCTTCCCTGAGCTCTCGACGAATTCGATGGGCTCAACCATTGCTCCATCGAAAACCTGCCCAATGGACTGCGATGTTCGACTTGCCAGGACCATTACAAAACTCGTCTTGGTCTGTGTCTATATCTGGTTCATTCGCACCTTCACGTTGGTCGCTCACTCTTCGACAAACTTGCTCCCGATTCCCTCACCGGAAGACCCATGATCGTTGATAATGACCGGCGGCAAGTTCCAGAATTCTACCCGACAGTCTTCCATAAGTCACGACAGACCGCGACGAGCCGTTCTTCAGGCAACACGAACTCCTCATAACGATGGATAAAGAGCTCGCATGACAACGCTTGCAGCATATCCTGAAGGCGATGTGATTTTCAGGGAGGTTGTCACAGACAATAATTTCTGGATCTCATTTGTTGGCTTCAGTCGTTGTTTTTTTATTTTGAAATTGATGTGTCATTGTGTTTTTTTCTTTGAAAATTGATGTGTTCTCATATTTTTTACTTTGAAAACTGATATGTCATTGTGTTTTCGTTGTTTATGTGTCGTTGTGAGGTGCTGCTGAAAAACTGATGTACGCCATTGTCCTTTATGTTATCCGATTGTTTAGCAGCACTGAATCCAATCCCGTTCATCTCTAATGCCTCTACAGGAACATATTTTTTTTCAACGAAGGAAAAAAATAACTCAATCGCCAACTGTACGATTTTTTGTGAAATTTTCTTCATATACATATTATACTGAACTACTCCGAAGTAACAGACTGGAAGAATATCTCATGAATATTATTTGGAGAGACGGAATTAGTTTATAATAAAGTGAGCAACACTGTAACCTTTTAATACAACATCATAACCATTACAAAATAATTAATGTACAGATAAAACTGAAACCCTCGATGAAATCTCCAGAGCCATATACTTATATTTTCTGATAGGAAGATCACTAAATCAAGGTTTAATATTCACTTTTATCCCTTTTTTTTATCGAAATCATCTCATGTACAAAAAATGTGGTAACAGTTTTTTCTTATTAAATTTTAACATGGATGTATTAATTAAACTACAAAACCCGTCATCAATTAATCGACACGATGATTACAGTTAATTCGACTAGATTCAAAGATTAGCATATTAATATTAAAGCCAAAAGAATATTCACAGCTTTAACATGAAAGGTGCAAATCGCAACAGATCTCAAACTTTTCATTTCTGCCCATCTTAAAGGAACAATAAAAATATTATAAAAAAGTAGTCCATAAAATATGATTTCAGAATACTCGAATGTAAATATCACAAAAAAAAATAATTTGAAGTACATATCCTCTTTCTCCTTCACACGCCACATTACAGAGAGAGAAGAGAAGAGGGCTAAAAGGAGAAGCAGGAGCATCCCATATCAACCCACCCGACCCGACATCGCTAACCCGACCGCCGGACCACCCAGAAGAGTCAACCTTCAACGGGCCACCCGCCCACATGATGACCCAATTCATTGACGAAGATTTCGGGTGCGACAGTAGTTGCTCCACCCCGTACGTGAGTGCACCTTCAAGTCCGGGTCGACCCGGATCCGGACCCGCTCTGGGCGGGTTCTTCTACAGCTGCCCGCCCAGCCCAATGCATTTCTCCAGGGGCGGTAGCTTCTCCGCCTCGTCATCCCCGCCGCGCGAGATTGCCGGGAGCGGCAACGAGTTCGAGTTCTTGTCGGGCGGGCTGTCATCCGGGTCGGGCGCGCCCGGGTCTTCCACGATGAGCTCGGCCGACGAGCTCTTCCTGAACGGGCAGATCCGGCCGATGAAGCTTTCGACCCACCTGGAGAGCCCCCAGGAGCTGGATCTCGACAATGAGGAGGAGGGCCCCACCAGAGAGAGGAGGGGTAGAGATGTGAGGAACTGGAGCAAGTCGAGGAGCAGGAGGACCAGATCCATGTCTCCACTCCGGAGCTCGCCTTTCGGGTTCCTCCACGAGGAGGAGGAAGCAGAGGGTCGTCGTGTAAAGATCGATTCTTTCTGCGATGGGTCTCGTAAAGTCGGGGACTTGGGGCTGGAGAGTGGCTGCATTGGTGAAATTGGCAAGGGAAATGGGAGTTCAGGGGGAGGGACAACTTCCAGGTCATCATCAGCTGGGAGGAACTCAAGGAGGTGGGAGTTTCTGAAGGATCTTCTTCTCTACAGGAGCAAGAGTGAAGGGAGGAGGAGTAGCAGCAACAACAACAACAAGTTCTGGTCCAACATTTCCTTTTCCCCTGGGAAGGAGAGGAAGTCTGTGTCTTCGGGGGAGAAAGCCGGGTCCTTTACGAAGGAGAAGGGTCATGGTGGTGCTGGTGGAGGAGGAGGGAAGAAGGCAGTTAATGGTGGTGGTGGTGGAGGGAAGAGGAGGGGGCCAAATGTGTCACCTCATGAGTTGCACTACAAGACAAGTAGAGCTCAGGCTGAGGAGATGAGGAAGAGGACCTTCTTGCCTTATAGACAAGGGGTTCTTGGGTGCTTGGGTTTCAGTTCCAAGGGGTATGGTGCCATGAATGGTTTTGCTAGAGCTTTGAATCCAGTTTCCTCCAGCTAGACCAAAAAAAGTTTTCAATAAATGATTTATTATTGTTCTTAATCAAAAAATTGTAGACATTCTGTTATTTTCTTCTTGGCTAGTTTACCCCAAAGGTAAACCTTTAATCTGGTCTCTGTATCTAGTATTGTCCTTGGGTTGGTTCTTCTCTTTTTGTCCAAAAGTGAATCTGTCCGTCTCTCTCTCCCAATGTCTTGGGCAAGCCTCAGTGCTGCCTTTCTTCCTGTATCTTGAGGCTGTTTCTTTAGTGGCCCGCCCATCAAGAGGGAAAGTGAATGTATATTGCCTTTTAATCAAGTAAACTAGACTAGGTGTAATGACATGGAGTTTGATCCACTGAGTTTCCTTCAGTTCATCACATGAAGGATGGTTTTTTACAAGATCCATCTTCCAAGGGTGGAGACAACTTGGTGCAAAACAGTGCCTAGATTGGGATTGTCTTGAGCCAATAATGCCATACACATGGTTGCAGAGGCATGACTTGGATTTGTTAGTGAAGCAGGAGGCCGCATTAGTGTCCTCGAAAGACAGAGATGAATGCTCCTTCGATGAATTGACCAAGATCCAAATTTTAGTTCAATCTAATTGGCTTCAAAATTTGCTCTAGGTTGTATCTTGCTGGCCTTACTCTTGAGTTAGTACTTAGTATTCTGGTTTCTTGAGGCTCTATCTGGATAATAATCAATTTTGGAAGAGGAAAACCAGCACTTTGCTTGGTCTGTGGTTTCACTTGAAAGATTGAATCGTATCTTATTGGTATTTATTTTCACTCCGAAGGGTATCTTACATGGTGATGATAGTAAGAGTGATGTTTTTTTAGAATCAACAGTTGGTATATTCAATTAATAATATTTAATTATTCATTTTTTAAATAATTCGGTGTAATTTGGTACTTGACAATTTGTCCGCCATAAAGTAAAAGTAATCTAGTCTAATATTAAACTTCTCAATATTATATTTTTGTTAAAATTAGAAAGAAAGAAGCAAGAGCATACGACAAAAGGGGCCCAATATAGGCCTTACATAGACACTTGCTTATTCGGATGGGATTTAGGTGTTTTACCCATGTTTTCTCCCTGGACATCGGCAACAATTTGTATTTTCTTCAAAAGCAACAATTTTTTATCCCAAAAAAATTAGAAAATAACCTGAAAGTTTACATGAATAATGAGCTCAACAACAAATAATTAAACTCCGTTTTTTGAAAACATTATATCAATTTATGTGCATATGAGGTTAACACCACCAACTCAGTGTTTTTATATAATATATACATGCTGGACTTTTGCCTTTATATATTTTTCTATGATAAAGTTTGGCTTGAAGTCTTGCTAACATGTCCGGGAGATTGGGGGGTCTTACGAATCCACACGAATTCATTATTTTTGGGTGTTGGCCGCATCATAAATGAGAGTTTAGCTAGATGAGATCTATGCAGTGAGTTTTTTGTAATATATTTTTCGTCAAGAAAAGTTAGACGGGTTGGCGTAAACCTCAGAGTTCTAGATGATATTGAGTTTTGTTTTCTTCCCAAACAAAATTTTGTCATCTCTGCAAGGGGTGAGAATTGGCTCACCAATCCCCAAGAATTGTTCTCCTCCCAAGCAAAATTTTTTGTAATATTGTTCCACATGTGGTATGGTATTTCCTTGAAATTGACATCAGAGGTCCATTCCATGAAAATATTAGGTTACATGAGATTTTGACATAAAGGAGTTGGAGACAAAGATATGCATTGATAAGCTAGCGAAAAGCATCTATATCAAACAATTAAGAAATGACGAGATATTTGTTGCAATAATATCAATTTAGACTAGTGAATGTTTTCATACTGATTGATTTGGAAAAATCCAATTAAGAAGAGAGGAGCAACGTCTTTCCTCTCCTTGCAGCTTTCCTTTCCTAATTGTCACCGCCAAATATTGCAGTTTTACTCCACAAAAATGAACCTCGTACCTTTTCTTTAATCTTTTAAACATGAGTCAAGTGGCAATCGGTAAATATCACGGAAAATTTTGAGATTAAAGTCTAGAATTATTGTTCCAGCTTTAAATAAAGTAAGAATTTACTAATTAAAAAAGTCTTCTATCGGTCAATTATGACCCGAGAAATGTACACAAGTGAGTGAAAATCAGAAAACAAATTGAAATTGGTCTGACTTATGACATATTGAACGTGGAGTGATATCAACCTTCTTCGCAAAAAAAAATAAAAAACTCCAAAGTCCAAACTATAAGCAGACCATTTTATTCGTACTATTTATAGAAAAATTCATATAATCAAATTTTCCGAGTTTTGAATTGTGTATGAATATTTGAACCACTGCTAATTTTTTTTCGCAAATTAATCACTGAGAGCCTTAAAAGGGATATATTATTTTGGGCAGTGATTAATATTTATGCACGGCGGGAGTCAGCCCGCAAGTCCCAATAATTCGGCTTTTGGAGGATTGATTAATTGCAAGTCTCAAGGGCAGGGGAGGAAATAGAAGAAACATCAAATCATGGTCCCCTTCGTCTTTTGTCCAAAGTTCCAATGCATTGGTAGTATTTATTGCAAGGGTCCGTCGCGGGAGTGGCGTGGCTCTACTAATTTATTGGGTCGGCTTTCCTGATACTTTTCACACTGTACTATCCAGTTTTTTTTAAGGATAAGGTGCCGCGAAGCCTATATTAAATACAAATTACAGGCATAAGACAAGACGTCGAAGCAGAAATACAGATACAAGACCAAAAATCCAAACGAAAAACGAAAGCCAGACCGATGACAGCAAAGTGGCACAGGAGGGGGGCGATGGGCGGTCGAATAGAGCACTAAGGCCGACGACCGGGGCGGAGTTATGCCGAAGCAAGCTTCGGCCAATAACCTCAAGACACCGTCAAGAGGGCAACTGAATGCAAAACACTCAGAGGAGAGCCAAGGACGACGTAAATCGACCAAGACAAGATTCTCCACCCGCAAACATCGAGCAGGCATCGAGATCCGAATGAAGCTCAGATCAGACACAAGCCAAACCAAGCATAAGCTAAAGCAGAAAGCAAAAGAGCAGAATCTCGACACAGTCACTAAACACATGTGACGCGAGAGCAACAACAAACACACAAGGACAGAAAGCAAACAAGACAGAATGGAAATAGCCAAAAAACAAGATAATAAAAACAGAGAACCGACCGGGGAGGAGATCGGACTCGACCATCCTCCCCGGGGACCGCCAGAAACCTCAACAAATCCCAGCAGTGCAGATCAGGCCAGGCGAGAGGTGAGGAGGGCGAGATCAGAGACGCCGCCTGACCAACCGGACGATGGAGACCCACCCACAAATGGGGGATTTCCAAAACACCAAACCCACAACCAACCTTAGCCAATCAACCCCGAACTCCTATGGGGATGGATACGACGCCGGTGATGGAATCCGAAAAGGCGAGATCAGAAGTCGTGAATGGCGCCGAGGATGGAAGATCGGAGCCGATCTGGGCCGGTGCGGGGTGGAGCTGTGGATGGCGGTGAGGATGAAAGATTGGAGCTTGAGGCAGAAACAGTCAGTACCCCGGCGAGAGCACCAGCCGATCGATGAGGGCGGAGAAAACCTGAGGTGAAGGGCGAGATTCGGAGACGGCGAGGCGGAGGAGGTGATCGGAGACGGCCGTTGAACGGAGCTGCTTCTCCGAGGAGCCGAGCAGGGAGAAGGAAGAGCTGAGCTTCAAGCTCCGTCTGCCTCAAGCTCAGATAAGGGGTGGTGGTTGTAGGGGCAGCGAGGTGTAGGGGTGATGGTGGTGGCGGTCGATGTGGTAGGGGTGGTGGTGGTCGTCGTCATTATGGTGGAGGGTGGGAGGGCGGCGGGAGATAAAGAAGGTATAAAACCCTAGAAAGGCTCTCACAAGGAGAGAGAGAAGGGCTCTCACGAGGAGAGAGGGATATTTTCACTTTGAATAACTCGTTATGGTCTGAAGCTGTACTATCTAGTTTAGATTATGGTTTTTTTAGGGGAAAAGCTAGAAGCATATATTAGACAGGAAAATCAGAGTAGGGTGTACATCAAGTTGAGAGGGATGTGATAAAACCCAATCTGAAGGAAGTAAGCGAAGCCAAGCTTGGCGACAGAGCCAGTCAGCAACCGCTTTTGGATTCGAGAAATATTTGACAATGAACATAAGGGTAATAGATCAAGTAAAAAACTTAATATCTACAATATGTTCAACGTCCCAGTCAATCGTGGCCCACAGATCATTGATGAAGACAAAAATGAGGCGGCAATCCGTCTCAATAATGGTGGTAGTATTGCTAAACTGAGAGGAGCCAAAGAAAATGCGTGAAGAATGGAGAGTGGCTCCGCTTCGAGGGGAGATCTAGCGGACAAAATATGTGTCTGACCTTCAACAAAAAGTCCTTCAAAATTCTCGTGCAATCACCACGTCACTCATTTCCAACGGAAACTCCTTCCACGATGCATCACAATTGAGCTTCACATGACCCACTGCAGGGGCCTCCTATGAAGAAGTAGACAAAAGATGATCTGGATCAGGCCTCCGGACCTAAATAAATTTAGAGCATTTGTCAGCAGCACTCTTAGCAATTAGTCTAGGATCAATAGTAGTACTCTCAAACAATAATTTATTTCTCGCAAACTAAACAGACCAACAAATGTACATAGAATGAGACAGTAAACAACGGCCACTAGGACCGGAGAAGTGAGTGAAGACCGTAGCCAACCAGTTGCCAAAGTTAGAGAAATTATTCACGCGAAAACAACAGTTAAATGAACTGGCTAACCAAGTAGCCATAGCATGTGAACAATCAAAAAGCATGTGCAAAATAGTTTTATCCGCAAATAAGAAAATAGGACAAGTGGCCGTAGCATGTCAATGACGTCTATTATGATTAGCAGAGGTGGGAATCCTATTATTTACAAGTCTCCAACTAATTTTTTTCCCATTCGGGGCAACATTGAGCTTCTAGAGGGAACGCCAAATACCAAGATCAAAAGGAACACAACCAAGACCTGCAACAAGCGCTGAATGAGATAAAGTACTATTCGATTTTAGCACCTTATAACCATATTTAACATAATGGCATCTATCATTGGCGACTTTCCAAATAAATTTATCCGGAGTCTCCACACGATCAATTGATATATTCTTCTTTATCAATTGTAGAGATTTTGTTATTTTCTTGGCTAGTTTACGTTGGTGTAAACTTTTAATCTGGTCTGTGTATCTAGTATTGTCATCGGGTTGGTTCTTCTCTTATTGTCCAAAAGTGAAGCCGTCTCTTCCAATGACTTAGCCAAGCCTTGGTGCTGTCTTTCTTCCTGTCTCATGAGGCCGTTTCTTTAGAGGCCATCAAGAGGGAAAGTGAATGTATATGCCCTTTTAATCAAGTAAACTAAACTGGGGTTCACCAAGTAATGACATGGAGTTTGATCCACCGAGTTTCAGTTCATTCTATGAAGGATGTTTTTTTTAACAAGATCAATCTTCCAAGGGGGGCAACTTGGTGCAAAATAGTGCCTAGATTGGGATTGTTTGAGCCAATAATACCACACACATGGTTGCAGAGGCATGACTTGGATTTGTTAGGTAGTGAAGGAGGAGGCCCCATTAGTATCCTCGAAGGACAGAGATGAAATGACAAAGATCCAAAATTTAGTTCAATCTCTAATGGGTTTAACTTGGCGTCAAAATTTGCTCTAGGATGTATCTTGCTGGCTTTACTTTGAGTTAGTACTTAGTATTCTGGTTTCTTGAGGCTCTGTCTGATCACTGGATAATAATAAATTTTGGAAGAGGAAAACCAGCAATTTGCTTGGTCCGTGGTTTCACGTGAAATTGAATCGTATCTTATTGGTATTTATCTTCATTCCGAAGGGTATCTTACACGGTGATGAGAGTAAGCGTGATTTTTTTTAGAATCAAGAGTTTGGTATATTCAATTAATAATATTTAATTATTCATTTTTATAAATAATTCAGTGTAATTTGGTACTTGACAATTTGTCCACCATAAAAGCATAGATTTTAAAAATGCGGTCCGATTATCAGATTCAACCCCAGGTTAGAAAAGATGGTTAGGACGCCAACCTTACCAATCGGACAAAATTCGGTCGGATTGGTCAGATTGGTCCATTTTTTGACTCAGATCGGGCAGTATGTCTGGATTTTGCTCAACCCAAACCAAAAAAATATAAAAAAAATAAGATCCGAACTCGATTTTCCGAAATCAACACAAAATAAACTAAATCAACAAAGAAAATAATGCTAGAGACGAAATAAATTAACCAATATATGGAGAATATAGGTTTTTAAACGTATAATTTAGTCTATATATTATTTTAAAATAGAATATATATATATATATATATATATATATATATATATATATATATATATATATATATATTGGTTTGATCAGTTGACTTGGAGGTCGGACCAAAATACGGGTCGACCTCTGGGTCATTTTTGAAAATTATGCATAAAAGTACTCTAGTCTAATATTAAACTTCCTAATATTATATTTTGAGAAAATTACTCTTAAGTCCTTCGGATTTGCTTAAATATACTCAAAAGTCCCTCATGTTCACAAAATACATTCTGAAGTCCCTTTAATTTTTTTATTATACTTTCCGGTCCCTGGCGCCGGAGTATTCAATTTTCTCCGGCGAAGGCCTACTTGAAAAAACCAAAATGCTCCTCCCACTAAAAAACAAAAAAAATTCTCTTTCTTCAACCTTCCTCTCCCTCCTCCCCTCCCCTCTCCTCTCTCTCTCCTTCTCTCTTCAATCCAGAAAAATTCCAACCTTTCCTCTTCAACCCAGAAAAATCCTAACTGATTTTAATCAAACAGTTGTAATGGAGATGGGAGCTCATGTTGCAATCCCAATTACCTTGAATATTACTACACTAAGTTTCTGTCTTTCTTCAAACTCCCCATCTCTAAAAAAACTAATTAAGCACCAAAAAGTTGACAAAGGTGAGACCGAGGAAGAAGAAATCGCCAACCCCCAAACGAAAACCATGAACTCGAAATTCACTTTTTCGATCCCTTGTTCCAAGTCCAAACCAAAACCCAAGGACCCCTTCGAGGCGGCGGTGGGGGAAACCAAGCTCTCCTTCCCGATCCCTTCTTCTCGGGTAAGGGCCAGGCCAGGGGGCGATGGGACCTGGATCCAGAACACATGGCGGCCAATCAAGAGGATGAAGAAACTGGAGCTTTTGGCCGCCAACTCTGAGGCATGTTGGTGAGGAAGCCAATTCAAGACTTGTAATGACTTTGGGATACAAGGTTGTTTTATCGTCGCCATTACAGTTGTTTTCTCGGTTACCCTTTTGTTGCTTTTACCTCGTTCTCAGGGATACAAGGTAAAGTCTCCGCCTTTACCTGTTAGGGGTTCAAAGCCGGTTGTGTGGTCAATTGGGTCGAAGCCAAAATATGAGAATATGCCAGATTCGGGCTCGTGGGTTCAGGTGTATAGCAATGGCGATGTTTATGAGGGTGAATTTCACAAGGGGAAGTGCTCTGGTTGTGGGGTGTATAGCTATTACGTGAGTGGGAGGTATGAACGTGATTGGGTTGATGGAAAGTATGATGGCTAGGGTCGAAATCTAATTAGATTTTGGTTGAAAGTGGGAGGAAGAAGATGAAGTGGGAGGAGGAGGAGAAGGGGAAGTGTCACGACTTGAACTCAGGTCGGTGACCGGCGCTAGACTTCAACACCTTTAATCACCAAGAAATCTAGCTAGCCTCAAATATATTCAGAATTTATAATAATAAATTTTTAAATATTAAATTTAAAACTTAACGATCTTTAGTTTCATATTCCAGATTTATAAAATATAAGCCAAGATTTTTCTTTTTAATACATATTCATATGTTCTTTTCCCAAGATCAAATTAAACTGTGTAACTACGAAGCTTCTAGATCAAAGAGCAAAATACAAACTGGAAACCTCGATGCAAGTCCTGGAGAACAAAGTGGACTTGGTACAATCGTAGCAGATCTCCGAACCAATACAACTTGTGTACGCATTCCTGCAAAACTGGTGAGGGGGGGGGGGGGGGGGGGCGTGTTTTGGAATACCCCATAAATAAATAACATATGCATCACAATTTATTTAGCCACTCAATGCACAAACGTACCTAACCCATGCATATGACTAAGATGGCAATTGAATCATGCAGACATGTACAGTATCATAAAGTTATACTTACGAGATGACCATATTTTAATACATAATCACAAAAGCACAGAAACATGAGTAAACTACACAATGTCCCATACCGTCACGTAATTTGACGCATAAACACATAATTCCAAAATTAAATCACAGCATTGGACGATTATTCGGCAGCATCTAAATCGTGTCACTCCCTCTCCAACACGAGAATACCATATCTCAAAGGCGACATTATCAACCAACCTCCTTGGCCAAATAGTTCTGCTCGCTATAGGCAACCATATCATATCAGAGCAACCTCATCGGCCAAATAGTTCTGCTCGCCGTAGGCAACCATATCATATCAGACCAACCTCATCGGCCAAATAGTTCTGCCCGCCGTAGGCAATCATATCATATCAGAATAACCTCATCGGCCAAATAGTTCTGCCCGCTATAAGCAACCATATCATACCAAATCAACATCATCAGCCAAATAGTTCTAACTGCCGTAAGCAACCAATTATATCAGACCAATCTCATCGGCCAAATAGTTCTGCCCGCGGTAGGCAACCATATCATATCAAATCCATAACATACATAATCATATCGTACCAGATGCAAACGTAGCCATATCGTACCAAAACCAAACATAACAAGATCGTACCAAATCCAGACATAATCAGACCATACCAAAGCCAAACATAACCATATCAACTAGATCTTCATATCACATAAATCCATAAGCTCCAAACCGAACAAATATATCGAATGGGCCAAATTAACCAAATATTCACATATCATAATCTCACATCTTCATATGACAGATGCACAATATGTACTAAAAAATATCATGACAAATAAATAGAGTGCGTCAAAGAAAGTACGAGTCACATATTATTTTTTTACCAATTTTTGTTTGTCAAGCCAGCCGATACATTGTTGTCCCAAATGAACGACCTTCTCTCTTTGCCTAATGTTCACGGACAAGTCAGATGTCATACTCATAAAGGTGTATACTACCACGTAGATGATCTAATTTCAAAATTGCCATAAATCCATAATTATATCCTTATTTTATTTAAATCACAACTTACTTAGTTGTGTAATTATAATGTCAACCCTTTAGTTCTCTATACAAAATAGTCCACCCTTACTTAATTACCATTCAAAACATTATCTCATATTCTATCTTAATTTTTCCTTTGGTTGAAACTTGGACTTGCTAACTTACATTGATAATTGTCCATATCGATGATTATAAGTCAATTGAAATAATTATTCATCAAATTCATCTTAGCTTACGAATTTGTTACTTTACAAAAAATAGTCAATACTTACAAATATTGAGGATAGATTACCTGGATACTTCTCATTTTCTTTTCCCCTTTTAACTCCTCAGAAGTTCTTCCTTTCATAGTTTCATTTCTTTCTTTTTTTTCAGTTTATTTTCTTGTCCTAATTTCGGTGGAAAGTGGATTGGAAGCCAATAACTGATCTTCTTTTCACAAGTTTTCACCACCTCAGATTCTTTTATTTATACTTTTCATTGCATGGTGTCAATTTTCTTGTTAAGCCACGTTTTATTTTCACCTCCCACGTCTTTCTTACTTTCTTATGACTCACCTTTTTAATTCTTTTGTTGCTCTTATCCAATGCACAAAGGCTAAGTCACAACTTAGTATATTCCTCATTCATTTTATATTAAATTTTTTAGTTTCGTGGCTAGCCAAATATTTTGCCACGTTCAGTTATTATTATTTTTATCCTATCACTTCTTAATGGTTGATTTGTACTTTAGTCCTAACTTGTTAAGTTTAGACAAAAGTTTAATTCAAGTTTTTATTTATTGTCAATTAGGTTCACAACTATAATATTATTTAATAACTTTTCATACTTGATTAAACTCAACTAAATTAAATCTACAAGGTGAGTTATTACATTCTCTCCCTTATAAATCTTCGGTCCCCGAATTTACTTAAACAAGGTTTCTTACCAACTATCTAATAGATGAATACTTAACTAATATCTTCTCATAGGTCTTTGTAGTTTTTGAATTATTTTCTCACTCTAATTTGTACATCAAGAACTTTCTATCTCGAAGCTATCAAACTTTCTGATCCAAATTCTTTTGGCACTTTCAATATGTCAAATTTAACAAATCTGAACTCGTTGTGTTTTCAAAAGCAAGTGTTTGGTCTTATAAATACGTCTAATACCTAGACGTGACTTTCATCTGACAATATCACCATTATTGTGGCAAACCTAACCAACATGTCACTATCTCAATTTGCTCCAAATTCACAAAGGATTGGAAGAAATATACTATTCTTCCAAAATACATTGTCCCTTTCACATGTAAGACTTTGAACGTATGTGTGTTCTCACATTAAACTTTATATATCTTTTTATCTTCAAACTAAATAAATTACAACTCACTTAATTTCCTACGAATTTTGTAACACCGGGTAATTTATTAAATGACTCATTATTCTGAGTTTAATTGACTACATGAAAGATTTTCATATTGTTTCATATATAATCTTGATTAAAAGTATATGATATATTAGTGTTTTAACCATATGGGCCAGTTTCTAACTATATGGGCCAGTTTCTAACCACTTGTCATTCTGTTAAATCTTTAAAACACAACTTCATAAAGTCCCAAACTTAATATTCTCAATTCAAAATCATATGGCATTAACTTTTGCCTAGTTCCAAATTTAAAACTACTTGCATTAGCAACAAATTAGTCGTAACTTATATTATCTCTTATACTCAAACTTAATTACGTAGTATTCTTTATCTTTGTTATCTCCATATATCTTTAATCTTATATTATACTTATAGTTATTTCACTAAATTTTCCTTATTTCTATTTTTGGGTCATACATTGGGTAGTTCTACTCAACCCTTATTCAGATCATCCCTGGACCATATCATTGTAATTTTACTAACATTTATTCAATCAACCCAAAAATGCCAAAATCTTACATATATTTGATCCATTAATTCCCAAAGGTTTGTTTGTCTCTTTGACACAACCAGAAGACTTCAATAACCAATCATATCATTTCTTTACCTCCAGAATTCAAAATCACAGTCTTCCACTAACTTAAATCCACCAACACCCCAAAATAATTATCAAGCTCCCAATCATGCCTTTCTCTTTACCAAAACTCTCGTTGGTATATATCTTATATATAATTATAGTTTCATGAAGTTCACTATCTTAGTTATAATATATATTTTTAAACTCTTTTTACTATGCATATACACCATGTATTTTATTAAAACTTGAACCTATTTTTGATAGACTTTAACACTCAAATCATAATCCTTATAACAAATTTTATCGTATTGATGAACCATATAATACATTGCAACCTCATAGCATATACACTGAGTTCCAAAGATCAGTCTTCTTCCATTAGCACCATGACCTTATGTCATTCATCTTACAATTTGATAAAATTACCTTAAAATATTTACCAACCTATAAGAATCTTTGTCCTTAAGTTTCTTCAACTTTTTTTATTCCATAGTCATCATAGTGATCAATCTTGCTTTCAAAATAAACTAACTCATCATCCATCAAGCCTCAAAGAATTTTCTTTCCCTAGTAAATCTTGTTGCTTTTCAAGTTTCCCATAAACAATAGTTTTTACTTGTTGTTGATAGATTACATCAGTGGCACAAAACTTCAAACCAAAGCTCACGTATCTTAGCAAATATCTCTTGTATCCTCATTACCATCCCATTTTAAACTACAAGACTTCATTCTTCAAAAGTCTTTAGCATACCTCGATAATTTTTTTTTCTTTTCTTGTACGTAGATTCTCTAGTTCTCAACATAATTATCATGGTGTGTCGTAGACCGTTCAACATTTTTTATGTCAACATAAAATCTAAAGGGTTTACTTGATGGAGTGGTATCTACAAATACTTCAATCGAAGCACATACTAATTTATCTTTGCCTGGCATTTTTCTAAAGTTTGACATTTTCTAAAGTTTGAACTCAAATTTCACTTTATCTTATTTTCATAATAATACAACTTTTGTGACTATTAAGTCACTCATATCTTATCACTTCACATCTCAAAATTTTGCACAATCTAACATAGGTTCCAAAGTCTACATACCATTTGTACTCATATTCTTTAATTTCTTTATCCTCTACTTCCCAAAGAAATCACTTTAACATACTTCCTTTTAAGGTCTCGGCTTTCCTTGTTTCATATTTCACTAACCAAATAATTTTGTTAAGTTTCATACAAATTGATTACAAAATTAATATTTTCACCCCTAAATTTACTTTGTCATACTTACATTTCTTTTTTTTATTTGAGCTAACTTTTACTAAATTTTTACTAGTCAAATCTTTTCGTTCATTCCTCTCTCTGAGTTGCTGCCTAGTTGATGATTAATCTCAATTTTTTTTCTTGTATATATAACTTTTGCTTCCCGCTATCTTATAGAGCTTGCATAATGTCATCTCAATATTGGTGTATTTATTGTAGTTATAATCTATATGATTTTTAGATTGTCAAAGTTTTATATCATATCTCTACCTCACATTCTTCGATATTTAGGTTATATGCATCAGATCATTATCTGATTACACAGAAAAACTTTACTAAAAACTTATCGTATCAAAAGTCCATCAAAAGTTCTCTTTCCAAATCTATAATCATAATCCAAACCAAATATCATACTAAATCTTAGCTTCCTCAAAATACTCAAAGTTGTCTTAGTAATTTTATTGTAATTTAATTTCACATAACTTAATCTCATAATTCTCATTTATAATTAATCTCACATTACTTTCCCTACTCAAAGTTCTGCTCGCTATAGGCAACCATATCATATCAGAGCAACCTCATCGGCCAAATAGTTCTGCTCGCCGTAGGCAACCATATCATATCAGACCAACCTCATCGGCCAAATAGTTCTGGCCGCCGTAGGCAATCATATCATATCAGAATAACCTCATCGGCCAAATAGTTCTGCCCGCTATAAGCAACCATATCATACCAAATCAACATCATCAGCCAAATAGTTCTAACTGCCGTAAGCAACCAATTATATCAGACCAACCTCATCGGCCAAATAGTTCTGCCCGCCGTAGGCAACCATATCATATCAAATCCATAACATTCATAATCATATCATACCAGATGCAAACGTAGCCATATCGTACCAAAACCAAACATAACAAGATCGTACCAAATCAAGACATAATCAGACCATACCAAAGCCAAACATAACCATATCAACTAGATCTTCATATCACACAAATTCATAAGCTCCAAACCGAACAAATATATCGAATGGGTCAAATTAACCAAATATTCACATATCATTATCTCACATCTTCATATGACAGATGCACAATATGTACTAAAAAATATCATGACAAATAAATAGAGTGCGTCAAAGAAAGCACGAGTCACATATTATTTTTTACCAATTTTTGTTTGTCAAGCCAGCCGATACATTGTTGTCCCAAATGAACGACCTTCTCTCTTTGCCTAATGTTCACGGATAAATCAGATGCCATACTTATAAAGGTGTATACTACCACGTAGATGATCTAATTTCAAAACTGCCATAAGTCCATAATTATATCTTTATTTTATTTAAATCACAACTTACTTAGTTGTGTAATTATACTGTCAACCCTTTAGTTCTCTGTACAAAATAGTCCACCCTTACTTAATTACTATTCAAAACATTATCTCATATTCTATCTTAATTTTTCCTTTGGTTGAAACTTGGACTTGCTAACTTACATTGATAATTGTCCATATCGATGATTATAAGTCAATTGAAATAATTATTCATCAAATTCATCTTAGCTTACGAATTTGTTACTTTACAAAAAATAGTCAATACTTACAAATATTGAGGATAGATTACCTGGATAATTCTCATTTTCTTTTCCCCTTTTAACTCCTCAGAAGTTCTTCCTTTCATAGTTTCATTTCTTTCTTTTTTTTCAGTTTATTTTCTTGTCCTAATTAAGAAATGACGAGATATTTGTTACAATAATATTAATTTAGACTAGTTAACGTTTTGATACTGATTGATTTGGAAAAATCCAATTAAGAAGAGAGGAGAACGTCTTTCCTCTCCTTTCCTTTTTTTGTGTGGTGAGAACTTTCCTTTCCTAATTGTTAACTATACTATATAAAAAAATATTTCAAAAAATTACAAAATTAATATCTCTTAAAAATAAATTTCATAAATATAGTAAATAACTAAGTTCTTCACTCATTGAATTTTTTCATAAGTATATGAATCTTTACATAGTATTTTTTTTTGCGGGGTTTTGTTATTTTTATTCTACTTTCAATGAATATGAATCTTTACTAAATAGTTGTATATTATATGTTTGATTAAAAGTTTTTGATGTTAACTATACTATATAAAATAATATTTCAAAAAAATTACAAAATTAATATCTCTTAAAAATAAATTTCATAAATATAGTAAATAACTAAGTTCTTCACTCATTGAGACATCAATTTACAAAATAAGTAATATTAAATTATTACTATTTTTATTTAGAATATTAAATTATTACTCCTTTAATTTAAATAAATAATTTAGATTATTTTATTTAAGTTTAATTTATAAATTAATTAATTTAACCAAAAAATATAATCTACTAAATTGAATCTGCTATCTGCTAGTTGAGTTTACCAAACACATTTTTTAATCTGCTATCTGCTATCTGTTCCTAATCTACCATCTGCTTTCTCCTATCTGCTATCTGCTCCCAATCTATTTCGCCAAACAGAGCCATAATCATTTTCTTTGAGTTTTGAATTGTATATGAATATTTGAACTACCACTAATTTTTTTTCGCAAATTAACATTAAGAGCCTTAAAAGGTATTTTTTTTGGGCAGTGATTAATATTTAGGAAAAAGTTTATTTTAGTACTCTGTGGTATAGCCCAAAATCACTTTAGTATCCTGTGGTAGAAAACTGACCAATCGAGTCATACTTATTTCTTTTAACATCAAAAAGTTCTACGGGAAGTTGCCCGAACTCTTCCCGACCTGTCCGAACCCTGCCCGACCATTTGGACTTGCCACATCAGCATTCGATGATGACGTGGCGGGACATCTCCTCTCTCCCTCCTTTTCTTCTTCTTCTTCTTCTTCTTCTTCTACCCCAAAAAACAAAACCCAGAAAATTGAAATAAAAAAACTCCTCGAGGACGGAGCTTTTTGGTTGCCGGAGCTCGTCGTCGACCTAAAATAAAATAACACCATATCTTTAATCTAATAATATACATGCAATAATCAAAGAACACTCATGGGTTTTGATTTCAATGAGCTTCTGGTCACCGGAGCTCCATCCTCGAGGAGCTAACACCCGCACTCACAGTGGCGACCCCACTCGAAACCACTTTGAAAACCAAATCCCCTCCACTCCAACCACAACCCCACTCGTCCCGTTGAACTTCTTCGCAAATCCCAAAGCCCAAACCAATCGCCCAATCTTCTCTGGAAAACTTCTTCATCCCACATAATCAATGCCATCGAAGGGTGTTGGGTCGCCAACGTGAAAAATCAAGTCATTCGATGAGCACCACTATTTCCCATCATCGAGGAGAGTTATGGATCCGAGGTCGAGAGGGGTAACCACCGTGTGTGTGAGCCAGCAGCTGAGGATCCCGCTGACAGTGCTGGCGGCGTAGAAGGCCAAAGAGTACACAGCTATCTTCTCCCTCGGTGTCGCCAGTCAATCATGTATAATACCTAATATCTAATATAATATGTTCAACTTCCCAGTCAATCGTGGCCCACGGGTCATTGATGAAAACAAAAGCGGGCGGTAGTCTGTCTTAATGATGGTGGCAGTATTGCTAAACCGAGAGATAGCCAAAGAAACTGTGTGAAGAATGGCGAGTAGCTCCGCTTCGAGGGGAGATCTAGCTGAAAAAATATGTGTCTGACCTTCAACAAAAAGGCCTTCAAAATCTCATGCAATCATCGCAACACTCATTTCTAACAGCAATGCCTTCCACGATGAATCATAATTGAACTTCACGGTACCCGATACAGGGGCCTCCCATGAAGAAGTAGACAAAAGATGATCTAGATCAGGCCTCTGGACCTGAATACATTTGGAGCATTTGTCAGCGGCACTCTTAACAGTTAGTCTAGGATCAACAGCGGTACCCTCAAATAAGAATTTATTTCTCGCAAACCAAATAAACAACCATATGTACAAAGAATGAGACAATAAACACCGGTCACTAAGACTGGAGAAGCGAGCGAGGACCATGGCCAACAGTTGCCAAAGTCAGAAAAATTATTCACGCGAAAGTAGTAGTTCAGAGAACTGGCTAACCAAGTTGCCATAACAAGTGAATCCTGTTAATCACAAATCTCCAAATAAATTTTTTCACATTGAACAACAAATACCAGGATCAAAAGGAGCACGACCGGGACATACAACAAGCGCTGAATGAGATAAAATACTATTCAATTTTAGCACCTTATAACCATATTTAAACAGAATATCATCTATCATTGGCGAATTTCCAAATAAATTTATTCGGAGCCTCCATGTGACAAATTGATATATTTTTCTTAATCAATTATGTTATTTTTCAGCTAGTTTACCTTAGGCTAAACCTTTAATCTGGTCTCTGTATCTAGTATTGTCATTGGGTTGGTTCTTCTTTTATTGTCCAAAAGTGAAACCGTCTCTTCCAATGGCTAAGCCAAGCCTTGGTGCTGTCTTTCTTCCTGTCTCATGTGGCTATTTCTTTAGAGGCCCTCTGTAAATGCCCCGTGATCCGACCAACTATCTCCACAGACCAAAAAAGATCTTATCTAGTGTGCTTTGTCCTCACTCGCATGCATCTCGAAAACTTCCTAGGAGGTCACCCATCCTGATCCTACTCTCAGCCATACGTGTTTGACCTTGGAGTTCTCTCAAAATGTGTGCCAAAAAAGAAGGTGAACCTTGTTGGTATGGATAGTACCAATCAAATCACTTAAGGCTTTTCAGAAGAGTCATTAAAGGGGTATCATATCCACCCCTCCTTAAATACGCGACGTCCTCGTCGCGCCAGACAAAACACAGAATAATCCCATAACTCTTTTGCTCTGATACCAAATGTAAACGACTGGTGATCCGACCGACTGTCTCAACAGTCTAACACGAGTCTTTTCTAACGTGTTTTGTCCTCACTCGCACGCATCCCAAAAATTTCATAGTAGGTCACTCATCCTGATCCTACTCCCAGTCAAACACGTTTAACTTTAGAGTTCTCTCAAGATGTCTGCCAGAAAAGAAGGTGCACATTGTTGGTATAGATATTATCAATCAAATCAGTTAAACATTTTCAGAACAGTCATTAGCGGTGTATCACACCATCAAGAGGGAAAGTGAATGTATATGCCCTTTCAATCAAGTAAACTAAACTGGGGTTCACCAAGTAATGACATGAAGTTTGATCCACTGAGTTTCAGTTCATACCATGAAGGATGTTTTTTAACAAGATCCATCTTCCAAGGGTGGCAAATTGTTGCAAACAGTGCCTAGATTGGGATTGTTTGAGCCAATAATACCATACAACACATGGTTGCAGAGGCATGACTTGGATTTTTTAGGTAATGAAGGAGGAGGCCTCATTAGTATCCTCGAAAGATATAGATGAATTGACGGGAGATTCAGAATTTAGTTTAATCTTTGACGGGTGTAACTTTGCATAAAAATTTAGGAGGATGGTCTCCTCCACCCCCATGGAAGGACCCTCATGTGCTTTAGGTTGTATCTTGCTGGCCTTACTTTGAGTTAGTGTTCTGGTTTCTTTGAGGCTCTGTCTGATCACTGGATAATAAATAATCAATTTTGGAAGATGAAAACCAGCACTTGGCTCGGTGATTCCGTAGTTTCACGTGAAAGATTGAATAGTATCTTATTGGTATTTATTTTTACTCCGAAGGGTATCTTACACAATGATAAAGAGTAAGAGTGATGTTTTTTTAGAATCAAGTGTTTGGTATATTGACTATATTCAATTAATATTATTTATACAAATAATTTGGTGTAATTGGTAACTTGACAATCTGTCCACCATAAAGTACTCTTCCAGTCTAATATTAAATTAGTTATTTTTTAAAATTAGAAAGAAAGAAGCCATACCATACGACAAAAGGGGCCCAATGGGTCTTAGCACCTGGACGTCGGCAACAATTTGTATTTTCTTCAAAAGCAACAATTTGTTTTCCCCAATAAATTAGAAAATAACCTAAAAGTTTACATGAAAAATGAGCCTAACAACAAATAATTAAACTCCAATTTTTTTAAACATTATCTCAATTTATGTGCATGACGTGAACACCAAGATGGAAGAAGGGGTTACCAACTCAATTTTTTATATAATATATACATGCTCGACATTTGGCTTTATATATATTTTTTAGGACAAATTACTCTCAGTTTCTTGAGATTTGTTTAAATTATTATTTTAATTTTTCATATTTTAAAATTAAAAAATTGGTCCCCTAATTTGTTTTATTAAATTCTAAGACTCTTCACTAATGTGATCGGTGGACATAGTTGTTTTAATGACCAATTTGCCTTTTCAGTAAAATTAAAAAAACACTGAAATTGTCATCTTCCTCAGAGGCCGAAGTCGACTTCTTCCTCGGAGACCGAGGTCCAAAATCAAAAGCTTCAAAAGCCGAGGGACTTGTGCCGCCGCCCATGGCCAACCTTCTAGGGGACTTGTCACCGCTGCCATGGCCAACCTTCTAGGGGACTTTTCCCTCGGCCCTGCCTCTCCTGCAAATCGACCGCCGATAACTCCTCCTTCGCTCCCAAGGTTGGCTTCCCCCCTCCGGGTGCGATTTTATCCGATGACGGCGTTCGTGGCAGTTCTCTCTCAGGTCGTCGAACGGACCAAAGAGGACCTTCAGCGGATGAAGTTCCGGGCTCCCAGACCAGGTGATACTCGGCTCTCCCTTCTCGATGTCGACCACCTGGAGGCCAGAGGAGTCGGCAGCCACGACGACGATGAGGCTAGGAGATGACGTCTCCGCTCCCAACTGTCCTCGGCGTCCTTGCAATTCAGCGGCCCCACCAGGTCCCCGTCTCCCAAAACCAAAACGCCTTTTCTATCCCTAACTAGCAAGAAACAGTCAAACCCAACAGTGGTTCGAAGTGGAAAGTGGATGTTGTTCTTGATTTTAGAGTGACCATGCTTAGGTTCCCCTCGTGTTAATTGCACTGGATGTCGTTCTTGATTTTGAGATTAGTCACAGTGGTTCGAAGTTCTTAGTTTTTGTTTTGGATTGTTTTAATGGAGCTTCCGGTGTCTTTTTTTGTGTGTGGTAAGTTTCCGGTGTCCGAGGAAGAAGACGACTTCGGCTTCCGAGGAAGAAGACAATGTTTTTATTTAATTTAATTGAAAGGGTAAAATTGTCATTAAAAAATTATGTTGACCGATGACATCAGCAAAAGTCCTTAGAGTTTAATAAAAATAAACTAGAGATTCCAATTTTTTGATTTTAAAATAGAAAGGGCTGAAACAGTAATTTACCTTTTTTTTCTATGATAAAGTTTGGCTTGAAGTCTTGCTAACATGTCCGGGAGAGATTTGGGGGATCTTACAAATCCACACGTATTCATTGCTTTTGGGTGTTGGCCGCATCTTAAATGCGAGTTTGGCTAGATGAGATCTATGCAGTGAGCTTTTTGTAATATTGATCCACATGTGGTTTGGTATTTTCTTGATATTGACATCAAAAGTCGATTCCTTGAAAATATTACGTTACATGAGATTTTGACATAAAGGAGTTGCGGATAGTGATATGAATTGATAAGCTGGTAAAAAGCATCTATATCAAACAATTAAGAAATGACAGAGAAATTTGTTACGATTATATGGATTTAGTGAATGTTTAGATATTAATTGATTTGGAAAAATCTAATTAAGAAGAGAGGAGCAAAGCCTTTCCTCTTCTTGCATTTTCTTTTCGTGGTGAAGATCGTATGGATGAAGATATTGGGTTTGATGAGTAGACTAACTTGAATGCTTTGTTGAATTAAATTTTTTTTAGATAATGTTTGAGAAAATTATGTTTTTAGATGATGTTTCAGACAATGAGTGTTTGTGACTCGTGATTAAATTAATTAAAATTTATGTTAAGTATATTTTTCTTAGTTATTTTTATAATTTTATCTCTTTGGTGGGATTTTATGATCTGTGGTACGATCCTACGATCTACGTTTTTTCTATACCCAAACGATCTTTAATAAGATCCCGATTTTGACAACCTTGGTGGTGAGAGCTTTCCTCTCCTAATTGTAACCGCCAAATAACGCAGTTTCACCCCACAAAAATGTACCCAGTATTTTTGCTTTAATCTTTTTAAACATGACTCAAGTGGTAATTGGTAAATTTCACGAAAAATTTGAGATTAAAGTCTAGAATTATTGTTCCAGCTTTAAATAAATTAAGAATTTACTTATTAAAAAACCGTCTCTTATCGGTCATTTGAACCCGAGAAATGTACACAAGTGAGTGAAAACTGAAAATCAGAAAACAAATTGAAATTTGTCTGACTTATGACTTATGGAACGTGGAGTGATATAACCTTCTTCGCAAAAAAACCCTCCAAAGTCCAAACTACAAGCAGACCTTTTTATTCGAACTATTTATAGAAAAATTCATATAATCATTTTCTTCTCTACTTTTAAATTGTCTATGAATATTTGAAACACTCTTAATTTTTTCGTAAATTAATTATTGAGAGCCTTAAAAACACAATGGACTGTCAACGTAAGACTCCAAATGATATAGTTTAGGGGGATGTGGAACCCACGTGGACGGCGACTGAGACATGTCTGAAAAAAAATAATCGCATGGACTAAATTTGAAATTTTAAACTATATGGGCCAAATGCAAAATAAATCAAACTATAGGGACTAAAGTGCATTTTCCTTAATATTTATAAACAGCGGGATTTAGGCCCCAAGTCCCAATAATTCGGCTTTTTGAGGATTGATGATTTAATTGCAAGTCGCAAGGGCAGGGAGGACATATAAGAAACATCAAATCATGGTCTTTGGAGACCAGGTTCTTAAGTTTCAATATGTATTTTGCTGTTTGGTTTTAGAAAATCTAGGATCTTTGACTGACGTCAGTAATTATTTTTTTCTTCATTTTTGTCATTAAAATGACAAAAATACCCTTCAAAACATAAACCATCTTTAAACTTCATATTCCCTTGATTCATCATCGTCAAAAATTGAATTAAAAAACTGATTTCACAATTGAATTAAAGAACCACTTCCGACACCATTGCTTCTTGGCTGAAATTGACGAGGAAATTGAAGGTCACAATCTGGTGATGAGGATGCGCTCAGGTGAAAGCTTGCTCCCGCCGAGAAGGCTCAGGCGAGCAAGCTTTCTCTCTCACCATCGCCCGTCCACCGGAGATGACGAAGTACACAGCACCCTGAGACCCATCTTCGACAGGAATTCCCCGATCAGGCAAATATCGTAGGCCGCGGCCGGAGCAGCGGTGTAGGAAACTTACATCGGAGACATGGTGGGTGGAGAGAGATCCTCAGAGACATCGATGAACTCATCGTCGTTGAAGGACTAGGCGACGGGAACGGGGACTGGGCTAGGGTTAGGGTTTGGGAGGGGTTGGTGGCGGTTAGGGGTGCTGCTTCACTACCCTCGACGACGGCACCGGCAATTTTTTACGACGTTCCGTGCATCTCTATTTTTGGACCTTTGATTAAGAACCTATTGGGTTGGATTTCGAAGTTGAAGATGACGAAATCAAGGGGAAGAGGAAGGTTGAAGATGGTTTATGTTTTTGAAGGGGTCATTAATGAAAACAAAACATCAGCTGACGTCAGCAACGAGAGTTTGCAAAACCAAATACGGGGATGACAAAATACATTTTGGAAACCTAGGGACCTGAAGGATAAGGAGACTATACCTCAGAGACCTGATGGCAATTTGCCCAGATTTATTGTTATTACTTAGTCGGAGTGGTTGCGATAATCCGATCCATAAATAAAAATAGAATTGGGGGTGTTGCGAGAATCGAACTCACGACCTCTCGCACCCGAAGCGAGAATCATACCACTAGACCAAACACCCACGCTTGATTATAGTCTTGACATCATATTATTATTTGTTTAAAATAAAAAATAAATCAAATCATCTCCTCCGGGTGGAGCGTTGGTGGGTGTCGCTAGGGTTTCTCTCTCTCACCCGAAATTCAAACAACGAGTTGGCTGAGTGAGGGAAGCTGCACCGATTCCACACAAATCCCCGGGCTTTCATGGATCACAGCGATGTAAGTGGAACTCGTACTATTTCTCTCTCCTCCCCGCTTTTCAGCTAATCGCGAACGACTCTATTACAATTTCCAGGAAGATGATCGAGATGCCCCATCTCGAAGAAGACCCGACCGCGATCGCGACGCTCAGGTTATACCTCCCTCTTCTTCTACTTACCTTTCTTTGCCTTTTCCAATTATTTGACTTGTTTTGCGTTGTTCAATTTTCAGGATTCGGATGGGCGGGGCAAGTCCAAGTGTAAGCAAGCCTTTTCGTTCCAAGTTAGAGAGAGAGAATTGACAACTGATAGGTTTATTTGTTTGGCATTGCAGCCAAAGGGCCTCCCGTGCAGAGGAAGCCTTTGAAGCATAGGGATTATCAAGTGGACCTCGAATCCCGCTTGGGGAAAACCCAGGTACGGGTGCCTGTTTTCCTCGCTTTCGTTTTTGCTTTCGTTCTCACCTATTCTGTCTTTGTCCTCATCTTCCCCTGCAGGTTGTTACTCCCATTGCACCTTTGAGCCAACAGGTACGCACACGTTAATCCCTATGTTTTTGCAAGTCCTTGCTTTGTATGATCCTTGAATTTCATTGTTTCGAGCAGTCATTTCAGTTTTTTCCCTGAATGGAGGGCGTATTAGCTACTTGTGAGCTTAGGTTTTCTTTTTTTTTTTTATCGCTATGTATATGCAAAGCGCTTCTACTTCCAATCACTTTGTTGCTGTAGAAAAGAAGCAGCATTTTGGTTTACACGACTGAATCTTTGCCTAGGATCGAAGAAAAAAAGATCACTTGCCATTCTTAACCGACAAGGATGGATCTTTAACTGTAGTTTTTGGGCTCGGTAGCAGCATCTCTCCTTTTTACTGGTGCTGGCCGATTGATCACATCTTACTTATATGTGCATGGTTTTATCCCACTCTGAAAAGCACTTTTGATGTGTAACTTTGCATTTCTCGGTTTTGCAGGCTGGATACTTCTGCAAAGTTTGTGACTGTGTCGTCAAGGATTCTGCCAACTACCTGGATCACATAAATGGAAAGAAACGTATGTGGTTATCAGCTTTTTTTTTATGAATGTATAAATTTGTAAATAATGTTCCAACAGCTGACTTAGATTTTTTATATACAGATCAAAGAGCCTTGGGCATGTCCATGCGTGTGGAGCGGGCATCTCTCCAACAGGTATATGTTCTAACATCTCATTTTGCTTCTTTTTTTTTTTGCACGGGGCTGTAAAATATCAGGATCTAGGGAGTTGTGAAGTTGCTACTCATGCACAATATTGTATTACCAAAAAAATAAAATATGCACAATATTCTGGACGAGTGAGCATGACTTTGCAGCTGCCAGGAATGTTTTACCACTGCCGTGATAGATCTTTTCGGGTTCATACAATGAATGCAGTGACACCTTGATAAGAGAACATGATGTTCTTATACCCCCACTTAAGTAGGGGGATTTTGGCTGAAGTTCATGTTAAGAGCGCTTACAACTTTGGCAGGGTGATTGTTATGTTTGTCAATGAATGCTTTCATCACGTTTCCATGCGTGTTTGTTATCTCTAGGTTCAAGAGAGATTTGAACTTCTCAAGAAGCGAAAAACGCCTGGCAGCTTTACTGAGCAAGGTAAGACTTGAGTTTGGTGGGAAGTATAAGAGAGCTGATTAGAGATGTATATTAGTAGCTGGTTTAGAATGGTTATCAGGAACAGAAGTTTGAATATTTTATGCATTGCTCTTGTAATGTAGATCTTGATGAACGGATAGTGAAGCAGCAGCAAGAAGAGGAAGAACTGAAACGACAGAGACGTGAAAAGAAGAAAGAGAAGAAGGTTAGTTGCAGTCATCGCTTAAGAAAGTTATATAACACTGGGAACCCCGTAATAGTGCGTGCAGTCGGTTGCTCCAGAACTATGGACAGACTCAGAAGTGATTCGTTAGAACAGATAGTTTACGTCAGTTTTTGGCTAACCACTTTATGGGAGTGTTCTTTTCATTGCTCCTGAAATTAGACCTTATAGCATATTCTCATCTGCTTTGCATCCGACGATTGCTGATCTCTTCCTTGCTACAGAAAGAAAAGGCAGCAGAGATGGAGGAAGTCGACATTGATCCTGATGTTGCAGCAATGATGGGATTTGGCGGCTTCGGATCCTCCAAATGATGACGATTCTTCCCTTTGCATTGCCAGGAGTGAAATTCCCCCCTATAACTTTTAAGAGCCATAGATGTAGCTGCCCCACAGGAATCAACTATCATGCTTCCCAAGGAATTCGGAACTTAACAACATAAGTGTACGCATTCACCGAGTGACAAGTAAAGCAGCTGCGTACTAATTGTTGTGTTTGTGATTTTAGAAAATCTTATTACCATTTGCTTTCCAAGTGAAGTTCTTATAAATTTTCAAGTGTTAGTTCTTTTGAAGAGCAATTTTCGGGTGTTAATTGAGCAAGGCCTTTTACCGTGTAAATTTCTGATGAATTCGGGCAAAAGCCAGAGCTTGAGTTTGGGGCAAGTGCGAGGGCTAAGCACATGATATCTAGGTGCTGTTTTTTACGGGAAGTTGATTTTTGTTTGGATTTGGAAAATATTTTTTCGGAAAGTAATTTCCGGCTCAACAAACGGAGACTAAAGGGAACACTTGAATTTGGCGGGAAAACCCCCGGTCCTAGGAGCAGGATGGGGCCAAGAGGTTGTAGGGAGGTGAAGGAGATCTCAACTCCCCTACACAAGGAGATCTCCTACGCGATCCCACCTCCCGAAATCCACGTGAAGCTGATCTGCCACCACCTCAACATCTTCCTCTCCCACTTTTTTGGCCGTCTGCGGCGCTTTTAACAGGTTGCGGTACGTGGAGAAGGTGTTCGTCCAGGCCGGGAGCCTCGGCATCTATCTCTTCAACTCCATGATCAAGGACTAGTCTCTTGC
Source organism: Hypericum androsaemum (assembly GCA_963995505.1). Lineage (NCBI taxonomy): Eukaryota > Viridiplantae > Streptophyta > Magnoliopsida > Malpighiales > Hypericaceae > Hypericum > Hypericum androsaemum. The sequence goes on from OZ023190.1 coordinate 12,093,413, forward strand.
TGGCCTCTTCGAGGAGTCTCTCTCCCTCTTCGCCGGGATGAAGCAGAGGGGTATCGGCAGGGACCAGTACACTTTCGCGCCGCTTCTCAAGGCTTGATCGGGTAGTGCGGGGTTTAGGTTTGGCCGCTGCCTGCGTTCACAAGGAAGTTCTTGTTAATGGGTTCGAGTGGGTTGGCGCAGTCCGGGTTGGGATTGTTGAGAGCTAGCTGTAAGCTGTTTGATGAAATGTCCAAGAGAGATGTGATCTTTTGGAACTTGATGGTTCGTGGGCGTTTTAAAGTCAAACCCGATGAGGCGATCTTGGTCACATTTCTGCCTATTTGAGTCGAGTGGGCTTTGGAAGCAGTTCGTATCTGTGGGGAATGCTCTGGTGAACTTTTATGGGAAATGTGGCACGGTGGACATTGCTATGACTGTGTTTAATCAGATGCCTAAGAAGAATGTGGTTTCATGGAATACAATGATGATATCTTGTTTGGCTTTTCATGGGAAGGATAAGCTTGAGATAGAGCTGTTTGAGTTCATGAACAAGGAAGGTTGTACTCCTATCCTAACGGGGTGACCTTTGTCGGGGTTTTAACATCATGTTCTCACTCGGGGTTGGTTGATAGAGGGAGGGAATTGTTTGACTTAATGAGTACTATTTACCAAATTGAGCCGAAAGTCGAGCATTGAGGATGCATGGTTGATTTACTTGGCCGCGGTGGATAATTGAGGGAGGCTTATGATCTGATCAGGAGCATGCCTGAGAGACCTAATCCTATTTTGTGGGGTTCCTTGCTCAGTGCCAGCCGGACTCAATAGTGATTCAGAGATTGCGCAACTTTCGCTAAATGAGCTTATAGATCTTGAACCGTCGAATTCTGGGAATTATGTCCTGCTGCAAATATATATGCAGAGGAGGAGAAATGGGATGAAGTTGAGAAGGTAAAATTAATGATGAGGGAGAAAAAAATCATTAAGTTACTTGGACAGAGCTCAGTTGGGTAAAATCATAACATCAGCACCTGGTAACCTGACCATTCTTTCTCGAATTTGGCCATGCCAGTTATACAGTATTAACCATTCGAAAGACGTTACGAAGTGATTGACAAGTATTTTTCAACCTTCAACTATTCGATATGTTAACACGGAGACAGATGGTTGCTCTATGTTCAGTCTGAATCTTCGGGAACTTAATTGTCGTTAGCCCTGCACATGATCTTCCTTCTTCAACTCTGCCTTTGTCTCAGTCTTCACTTCCGCCTTTCGGAGTTACCACATGCTCCACCTCTCTAGTTTATAGTTGATGATACTTGGAACCAAGGACTATATGTGGATGTGGATCTACTAATTATGAGTATTTATAGGGAGGCTATTCAATTTTGGGATTTTACCGGTCACCAATTAACTTAATCGTGTCTATTGGTGTGCATGATTTTACTCGGGTTGGATATTGTGCAATGCAATTTGGAGAACATGTGTTCGAGTGTAAAAATATCAAGTGTTGAAGTTTAGGGTCGATTATAGCAGTAAGGACTTTGTTAAAATAAAAGTTTATGAGCTCCAGGATCGACCTATGGTAGGATCGACGATACCCAAGCTTACCTGTAGTGGGGGATCAACGATCCACCCAGCTCACACTTAGACAGGGATTGACAACCCACTCATCTCCCCTTATGGGTTTAGTTGTCGATCCTCACACTTGCTTTGCAAGAGGGATCGTCGATCCCTAAGCTTGCCTTATGTATGGGATCGCCGATCCCCCAGCCTAACAAGTGACTTCAGTAGAACGATCATAACCACTTACTCTGAAGTCGGATTTGAATGCTTTTAGTTGTTATGTAAAGATAAAACATAAACTTACAACTTTGTAGTTCATGATCTACATGAGACAGAAATAAGGTGGCCCATGCACTTACAAAAATCCCGCTGCAAGGTGACCTTCAGTTCTAGTTCTTTTCGACACCTCTATTGATAATCCGTGAACTATTGGCGGAAGATCTACGCGATGATGTTGGAGAGGCTAATGGGGTTTTGAGGGATGGGTAGGGTTCTATCTGGGGTGGGCAAATGGGGTTCATAATTTTTCTCTGGGAGATGGATGTAACAGGAGCAACACGTAGAATTCACACATGATGCAGTCTATCCGCTAGAGTGGGTTTTTACCATGATGCTCTCTTTTTCTGATTCCGATTTTTTTCCGATTGGGGCGGGTTTTCTGGAATAGGTTTTACCGAGGCCGGTGGCTGCAACCTCTTTTCAAGAAGGAAATCCTACGTGTTGGAGGGTAGATTTTCATAAGTGGGTAGTGTTTGCGTGATGTTGTGCATTTTCTGGACCCTAGGACGGGTAGGTAGAATAGGTCTTTGTAGGGCTAGGCGGAGCGTGGCGGGACTAGGTGGACAGTGCTCCTGTCGTGCTGTTGTGCGGCTTGAGTATTTTAAGTGACTTTTTCAGTGGCTTTATGGTGCTTCACCGATTGTACTATTACTTTCATGTGATTAATGAATGTGATGGCATATTTTACCCCTAAAAAAAACTTTATAGTTCATGAATTCTTCCAATTCAGAACAGACAAAGGTCAAAACAAGGTTTCAAGTTTCGGTTACAGTTTCGTTTGTTAGTGCCGTCGTATTTTGGTAGAATCACTGTAGCTTGTGACTCCAACCTCGGATTGGAACGATTCAAAGTGCGGTGGAAAGCTAAAAAACATGGTTACAACTTTGTAATTTATGAGTTCTTCTAATTTGGAGCCTAAAGAGGTCTGAAATTTGTTTGAAGTCAGAATTGATGATCTGGCTAGGATGGTCGATCCATCTGGGTGCAGCTCAGTGAAAGATGGTCGATCCATCCAGGTGTGGCTCGGTGAAAGATGGTCGATCCATCTAGGTGCAACTCGGAGGAGGATCATCGTTCCCAATTTATTGTCCTCCATAGTGGTTGAAATAGATTACAAATAAGGAAAAGTGTGACTATTTTGAAATTCGAGTAGAGAAAAAAGATAATCTCTATGTTTGATGAAACGTTTTTTAAATGATCTATTGAAGAAACAATGGAGGCGCAAAAGCTATGTCTAAATTCGTACTTGGAGTTCTAGTTAGCGCATTTAAAATGTCTATTGATATGCATATTGTCTTTTTTTGTGGTGAAAATATGCCTATTGTTGTCTTTTGGCGTTCGAACTAGCGTGTTTAAAATTTATGTTGTCAATTAAATGGCACATAGTTAAGGAACACTTGATAGGAGTTTTACCTAAAATAATAAGTGAATTTTAAAGCTAATATCCAATTAATGGCTAATCTTTGCATTGATTCTTCTGATCAAGGACAGAAAAACACCTCAACCCAGTTCGAGTCACACGTGTTCGGCATTATTTCTCCAGGAAGAGCCATGAAAGGAAAGGAAAAATAATAATCTGTGGAGATGCGGGGTATCTACCCCGCGAGCACTCTACCATCTGAGCTACATCCCCAAATGATTGTTGTCTTCGTTTATTAATTAATCTATTTTTTTTGGAATAATTCCGTATCATAAACTAAAAAAATTTGACCAAAGCCAGCCTCTCCATAATATATCCCTACAGTTGATTGTTCCTAAATTACCACCTCGGCGTCTTTGTTTTTCCAACTTTACCAGTTGTCCTTTTCCTAGCCATACTTTTCAGGTATCCATCAGCAATAAAAATGACCCACGAGACAACTTGCTAGGCTTCGGATGGTGCCACTCATCCAAATCGCCAACGAGCACCAACCAGAAAGGGAACATTGAGGGCAACTGGCAGCTTATTTGGTGATTGCTGGAACCATTTCAACTTCAGCTAAGAAATTGTGTCTCAGAAGTAAAGCAGATTTTGGGAGTTGTTACCTTTCTTGGCTCGTACAATCTTCTAGCTTATATGTCCTACCTAGTAACCACGGATTATTTACAGTTTGCAGTAATACATCTCACAACACGAGTAACTCGGGTTCAATGGTTTCTGATAGACCGTGATCTGTTTCATCAACAGAAATACTAATCAAGTACCGGTGTCTATCAAAATTACAAGCGCGAAAACGAAAGTACATTGGAACACAGTGGCCAGACACATCTACTATAAAACAGTACTTGTGAAACTTGATACAATGTAGATGATCCGATGCTCACTATTTGATGTACTGTGATAGCCACCTGAAACCCTCTCCGTAGCCCATTTTGCGGACAATGCTGCACATGAATACCTCCAGGGGGCGGACATTGGAGTCTGCTGCCAGAGTCACCTTACCCTTGCCAGTGGTGAAGTTGGAAAGACCCAGGTTGTAACGAAGCTCATCTTCAGAGGCAGCATATGGTAGATCAATCTTGTTGCCCAGAATAAGGAACGGGACACTTGCCAATGCGTCATCAGAAAGGAGCGCATCTAGTTCTTTCTTTGACTCGGCAAACCTCTCTTTGTCATTTGCATCCACTAGGTACACAACAGCATCCACCTTCAAGATCAGGGTTTCATGTCAGAAGGGTATAATACAATAAACCACAAATAATAGTTAGAAGCACTGTTCAATAAAAGCACAGCTTCAGCTAGCCAAATCTCGCAAAAACAAGACGACCTAATAACAAGTGACAAGAAAAAAACATTGATATATCTGGTGAGGTACTAGTAGAACACTTCTAAACCAAAAAGCGCCATCATCAGCGAACTCCGAACTTCTTTATCTGCATCCCATGAATCAGATAACCACTAGAACGATCGTCTGGGATTTCGGAGCCGCAATTTTGATGACGAAAAGAGAGAAGGAAACCAAGTGAAGGCGGGTATTACCTTGGCGTAGTAATCCTTCCAAACGCGGCGAGCGATCTGATGACCCCCCAAATCGAAAGCTTTGAACTTGATCTTTCCAATACTCAGCTCCTCTGATGTCGGGTACTGCGTGGGCTGATGTTGAACTAACCTCTATTCAAACCAAACAAAAAAAAACCATCAAAACCCTAACACAAAAAGCACACACGGAAACCTGCCCCCGTCTCCAGATCCAACTAATCCACACACCGCTAGGGTTTGCCACCCCACATAATCGCAAATTAGTAAACAAATCAAATTAACCCTAAAAACTAACCACCCGATACAGTAAAAAAAATAAAAGAAAAAGAAAAGACCTCGTCTTTTAACATGTGAAGAAGGGTGGTCTTGCCGGCGTTGTCGAGCCCTAGGAACAAGATCTTGGCTTCCTTCTGCCACAGCCCCAGCGACGCTAAGATCCCATAGAACCAATCGAACAAGAACATCTCGTTCTTCTCTCCTCCCCTCTTTTTCCCCTCTTTTTCTTCGAGTTTTAGATTTTAATTTGGTATTTATAAATATGTTACAATTGGCGTGAGTGAAGATTGTCTTCCTTTGACGTGGCGTGATATGAGTGGCCTTGTTTGGGTCGGGTCCCCCGGGTCGAGTGGGCTGGACCAATGGGAGTGCGTGGATGGGGAGAGTTGGTGTCACTCGATTCGATTTGGGCCGTTGATCTTTTATTCTAACGGTTGGGATTTCGGGTTTACCGTACCGGGTGGGTTCCGGGTCTGGTATTTGAGAGGAGTAGTGGGAATTAATTTTTTTGTTTGTTTGTTTGTGAAAAAGTGGGAATTAATTGTTGTGTTCGTTTCTAGGAGCTGAAGTCACAGTGATATATATCATCTCCCCCGTTTTAATGGAATTTTTTAATAATTTTAGTAGCATTAGTTATCTATTAGATGCAACAAAAAACGCTGAGTAACTTAAAACGTGGGATGTATCATCTAATGTCGGTGCTCTAGTGAACTATAAGACTACCATTATCAATTTTTTAAAGAACAATAATTAAAAAAACGAAGGTTGAAAAGTGGAGGGAGGGACACGCCCCTCGGAACCTGACCTCCCTTGGGGTTGTGCCCCTGCCTCAACACCCCCACTTTTATTATTATTTTTTAGCTTTTCAATTTACTTTAGTTACACTTGACGCAATGTTATTCATATAAATCGATTTTTCGGATATTATTTGTGTGGTTAAAAAATTGAAATTATCTTTAACAAAACTAAAAATAAATAATATGAAAATTTATATTTTTCATTCCTCTATAAATAGAGTCCAATATCTAACATATTTTCACAATCAATCTAAAATTCTCTCTTCTTTCACTACATGATATCTTCTTTAATTCTCTAATCGCTTTCATATTAATTTTACTATGGATCCCAATGATCCTAATTTTCAAAACTATCAACCATTTTGGTTTGATAATCCTTCATCCTATCCAAATTCTTGAGAGTATCCTGATTTTGTTATTTTATTTTATTTTTTGTTATAATTAGTAATAATTATTTTCGTAAATTAATTTTAATTTTTATATAAACAAAAAATGATAGTAGATAATATGTGGATGAGAGATAAATTAATTATTTATTCTGTGACCCTGAGTTGCTGATGTGGGTAGGAAAATATATAATGGGGTTGAGTTAGATATAGATTTGAGAGAAATTAATTATTTATTCTGCGACCCTATGTGGGTGGGTTGCTGATGCAGGTGGTCTAAGACCATCCACAATGGTAACTTTTATCACCGGGGTCGAGGAAAAGACAAAAAAATAAAGTAAAACTAAAATGAATACCACACCCGGGAGAGGTACAAGGGTTGTAGCCCGCCCTGACACTCACCCGGGGTTAGGAAATAATATATTTTTTTCTTTTTTAATTTAATCTAGTGACATTTTTCACAATACTATTCGATGAAAATACGAAATTTTGTTTTTTTATTCTCTATAAATTAAACTTAATATTTTCAATTTTTTAATTCTTTAAGAAAATTCGTATAAATAATACATGTATGTGGATGAGAGAGAAATTAATTGTTTATTTGATTGCCAGAGTTGAACATGGTCACCACTGTTAGTAGAAAAATATTTAGTTAGGTTGGGTTCTATGTAGATGAGAGATAAATTAATTGTTTATTCCGTGACCCGGGTTGGATCGGGTCACCACTAAAGATCGTCTAAGGATGTGGTGGCTAGTCTAATAGTCCTTGTCCTACAAGATAGGAGGCCCTCGTTGGCTGGGAGAAGCCCCCGGGGGACTGGATCAAGATCAACTCAGATGGGACAATGAGGGTCTCAGTGAATCTCGCTGCTGCTGGGGGTTTGCTTCAGAATAGTGCAGGTGATTGGAAGGGAGGCTTCAACTGCAATATTGGACAATGCTCAAGTGTTGAGGCTGAGTTGTGGGGTGCCTTACATGGGTTACGCTATGCTCGACTATTAAGATATCAACATGTCATTCTTGAGACCGAGTCGAAGATCGTGGAGGGGTTTCTCAACAGCCCCGTCACTACCCAAGACTTCTCAATTGCGCTTCTGTCTCAGGTGAGAGGCATGAATTAAAAGGGGAGTGGAACATTAAGGTGGTCCAAGTATGCGCGAACTACTTGGCCAATTTGGGCTTTTCTCTGGCTTTAAGATGGCATGTCCTAGGATGTTCCCATTTCCCAGGCTAGTCTTGGTGTGGGAGCTTTGGACCTCCACGGGTCCTAGGTAACTTCTGTTCCTATTTCCACAATCCAAAGTACTAGGGTTAGGGTGGTAGCCCCAAGGCCATCCAACTCTAAATGATTATGCTTGTGTGAACTGTATGGGACTTGGCCAATCCCCATTAGTGAGAGTCCTTAAGGGCTCGTTAAGAAGCACCAACCACCCATGGTTTTCTTAATGGAAACCAAACAAAGCAGTAAAGATGGAAAAATTGCTAGGAATTGTAGGTTTACTAGCTGTTGTATATGGAACCTGCTGGTAGAAGTGGTGGTATTGTTGTTTGGTGGACTGACCAAGTTGAGGTGTCTATGCTTGATAGTTAAAAGAATTTTGTTGACTTAGATTGTAAGGATATTTTTGCGAATAAATTTTTGGCTAGCACTCTCATTTATAGACAGTCTGATAGGTTTAGAAGGACATTATTTTGGGAACACATAAAAAGTTTGATTAAACACCAATCTACACCTTAGTTGTGTATTGGCAATTTCAATGAATTTTGTAGCAATGAGAAAAAAAAGAGGGTTGAGATATTCCTCTATTAAGGTGGAATGGTTGACCTACGATTCCAAGGGAATCCTTTTACTTAGAAAAATTGTCAAACGAGATGTTACATATGATATATCTATAGCGCTGGTTTTTCATGATCCTATGGTCGGGTTTGACCACGCTTACCTTCTCCTTGACACTCTGCCTAAAGGTAAAAGAAAGAAACTTTTCAAGTTTGAGGCTATGTGGTAAAAAAGAAGAAGTTGTAAGTGTGTGATTCAACAAGCTTGGAATTGTGTCTGGTCTAAATGTGTTTAAATGGAAAGTTCACTCTTCTGAATGTGAGCATGATTTGATTAGATGGAGTAAGGAATTTTTTAGGAAATGAGCAAACCAGATTAATGATATACTGTCTAATATCAGTTATCTTTAGCTTCAAGTTTAAATTGCAACCACCAAATAGCTTGAAATTCAGAAAATGTAGAATCGACTATTTGCTGGAACGAGAAGAGATTTTTTGGCAACAACGATCTAGGATCAATCGACTGCAACATGGTGACAAAAACACCAAGTGTTTTCCATCTGACTAATACCTAAAGAAGGCAGCAAAACCATTTGGAAGGCTATAAGATGATGAAAGTGTATGGCTCGATGACTAAGAAGACATTCAAGGTATGATTACAACTTACTTTAAAAATTTGTATACTTCCACTGAAACTACAAATGTAGAGATTATTTTGGAAGCTATATCTGAAGTTCTTTCTAGTGGCATGAAAGAAGACCTTAGCAGGCCATTGACCAGAGAGGAGGTTAAAGTGGATATTTTTCAAATGGATGGCCTTAGGTATCCAGGCCCTGATGGGTACCCAGGTTTATATTATAGGTGAGGAGCTCATTGATAGTGTGTTAGGCTTGTTTTGACTTGAAGTTATACGTGAGCAACTGAACCAAAGCTTAATAACCTGAACACATCTCACAATTTAGGCCTATTAGTTTTTGCAACTTTTCTTATAAATTATATTCTAGAACATTGGCAAATAGATTGAAGCCTTCGATAAATGATATAACTAGTGAGAGTCAAGGTGCATTTATAAGTGGTAGGAACATACAAGATAACATAATCATTGCACATGAGATTTTCCACCACTTGAGAACTTCTAAGAGGAAAAAAGATGGTGAAACGATAGTGAAATGAGACATGAAAAAAGCCTATAACCTGACAGATTGGAAGTTTCTGGAGTTGGTTATGAGAAAGATGGGGTTAGCTCACAAATATTTCGATGCAAACTGTTCAATTCTCACTCATATGTTTTTCGCTGATGATACTCTGATTTTTGGCAAGGCATCTGAACAAGAAGCTACTGCCATTAAGACTATTCGAACCAATTTTGCTTATGTTTTAGGCCAAAATTTAATTGACAAAGTCTAATATCTATTTTGGCAGATAAGTGAATGCTCAGAAGAGGCAGGTTATCCTATCCATCCTTGGCATGACTAAAATGAGAAAAAATGAGAGGTATTTAGGCCTTCCTTCTTTGTGAGAGAAGGAACTCTAAAAGCTCTATAAGCTCAATCTTGGAAGCATAGACTTTTGTCGAATGCATGTAGAGAAGTTATAACTGAGTTTATTCTAAATATAATCCTAACATATAAAATACAATGTGTCAAATTCCTCAAAACCTTCAACAAGAAATTGAACTTTGTTATTGCTAGGTTTTGGTGGTTTAGTGACCTTCAACATAGAAAAATTCATTGGATAAAATGGGAAAAAATGACCCTTCGCAAAATCAGAGGGGATTTATACTTTAAGGAGATGACTATATTTAATGATACCTTCTTGAGAAAACAGGCATGGAGAATTTTGAGTAAGCCATATTATGTTGTGTGCTAAGATTGTAAAAGGTTAGTATTTTCCAAAAATAAGTATATTGCAGATAACAAATGGTAGAAGGAGTTCATGAATATGGTGGATCTTGTTTGGAGGTAAGGAAACAATCAAAGATAATATACTGTGGCGTACTGGCAATGGGACCATACTGTAATATGGAATGATCCTTGGCTCCCCACCTTAGAGATGAAGATTATAAGATCTCTTAAGCCTACTCATGTCTATATTGAAAATGTAGTTGATTTGATTAAGGAGGAGTCTAGAGAGTGGAACACTGATTTACTTTCTATCCTTTTTTATGGCCTAGAAGTTGATGCAGTCATGAGTTTGAAAATCTCTAATGCTGTTACCCCTGATAAAATTATTTGGTCTCCTGCTAGAGATGGTATTTATACTGTTACGATTGGCTACTTTCATTTGCATTGCCAAGAAACTGAAAAGTTTCCTCTTCTTCTGCAAGATTAAAGTCATTCTGGAAGAAATTGTGGAAGATCAATTGCCCTCCTAAACTCAGAAGCTTTGCCTGGAGATTTGCCTCAGGAAGTATGCCAACTGCATATACACTTTTCAGAAGAAATTTAAAACATGATAATATTTGCCCCCTTTGTGGGAGTGAACCAAAGACTATTGTTCATATGTTATTAGCTTGTCCCGGATACTAGAGTAACGTGGTTCCTGACTTTTTTTGTTAAATGGTATATGATAATTATGCATGTTCTGAAGTCATCTTTTATGGAGGATCCTTTAGTCTCATTATGGCTACTTGTTAGCAGATTTGTAAGTCCAAAAAATGAAGTGATCTTTGAAGGGACACAAACTGAGCCCTAGCTTGTTGCACGAAGAGCTACAAATGATTGGTTGGAAATGGAATGCTTAGAATGTTCCCCGGTCCTCTCTCTTGGGGACCCCTAATTTTTCAAGAAGATGGAACCACCTCGACCTCACGAGGTGATAGTCAACTGTGATGCAGCTTGGAGATCGGACAATCTGATCTCAGGTGTTGTAGTTGTTGCTAAAAATGATGTAGGCTAGATCATTGCTAGTCAGAACAAGGATTTGCGTAGTAGCTCAACCTTTGAAGTTGAGATTCATGCAGTTATTTTGGCAACAAAAATTGTGAAGACCAATTTCCAAGGCTCTTTAGTTTCTATCTTTTTGGACTGCAAGATTGTTGTTAACTATATCAATGGTGTTTCGAAGCCCATGGCATGAGAGGTAGAGAACCTGGCTATCTAAACTAAGTTTTCTTTGAACCTTTTGACACATGTGATCTTATCTTCACTCCTCGATCGGCGAATGCGGTCGCCAATTGGCTTGCGATTAAGTCCAGGCTTAGTTTTTGTCTGCCCAATTGGTTACTTCATTCACTACTGAAGTTGCTGCTATGTTGTATAATGACTATCCATCTTGATTATTAATTAATAATATTACGCTAACTAAATTCATTAAAAAATCGAGTTTCTTGATTTTTGGTATGATAAAATTAAGACTTCTGACTGGACACGCTCCTGTGGTTCAACGATTTTGTTTCTAGGGTGTTAAAATTTGTTAGGAGAATTTTTGGAACCTTTCAAAAACTATGTCTCACTGAATGAGAGTAATGAATTTATTGCATGTCCGAAAATAAAATAGTATAATTTAAAAAAATTAAAAGATATAAGATGGTATACAAAACATATCTACAACTTTTTCTGATGATGTCAAATCCACGACTTTTTCACGTCAAAACCACAACTTCTTCGAGTATTTTTTTTAGTGGGGTTAAAATTCCTAACATTTACCATAATAGGGTCCTCGAAAAATGTATTACTTGTTTGGGGTTGGATCAGAAAATGCTCAAAATTGAACATTTTCGATTGCAAGAAAATGCTCAAAATAGAGCATTTTTTGCTGAAAACGCTCTGGTTTGAGCATTTTTGCGTTTTCACTCAAAAACAAAAGTTAGCTCCTTGAAGCCGAGCTTAGCCAAGCGAAAGGTGGAGCCAGGAAAAAAAATCTAAATAAAAATACACAATGCTCTTGTCATATATCAAACTCAAAACCTTCAGTTTATTAGACGAGTGTTCTAACCGACCGAGCTATAAGAGCTTATTGACTTATTACTTTATAATAAATAATATAATACATAAATACAGAATCCAAGCATATGAAAATATAAATGCATTAGCAACTAACCAACCTTTAAATGCATTTACACTTCAAATGTTGATGTCATTTTTAGGTTAGTTTTTTATGGGGGCTTAAAGATTGTGTTAAAGGTTGGTTAGTTATTATTTAGACGAGTGTTAAAGGTCGTATTAGACGAGTTTAAAAAAAGGGAGGTCGATCGGTTGGTTTTTAGGTACACGAGTGTTGATGTAATACTTTAAATGTTGATGTCATTTAAAGTTATATAATAAATAGCTAACCTAAAAATGACATTAACCTAATATAATAAATAATATATTATGTAATACGTATTTAAAGGTTGGTTAGTTTTTTTAGGTTAGAACACTTGTCTAATATGTATTTATGTAATATATTATTTACTATAAAGCTATAAGTCGATAAATTCTCGTAGCTTAGTCGGTTAGAACACTTGTCTAATAAAAATAAGTCCTTGAATTCGATACATGACAAGAGCATTGTGTATTTTTATTTGAATTTTTTTCCCCTAGCTCCACCTTTCGCTTGGCTCGGCTCCAAGGAGTTAACTTTTGTTTTTGGATGAAAACGCTAGAACGCTCAAACTAGAGCGTTTTCAAAAAAAAAAGCTCTATTTTGAGCATTTTCTTGTAATAAAAAACGCTCAATTTCTGATCCAACCCTAAACAAGTAATACATTTTTCGAACATCCTATTCTAATAAATGTCTGGGATCTTAACCCCTAAAGAAAAATACTCAACTTCTTCCTTTTGAAATGATGTCAAATCCACGACTTAATATATATGACAACAAACATAATAAATTCATTAATCTATGGTCCGGTAGAGTAATAATCAAAGTAATGAATGGAGCGTGTGTCCTCGAGTGTTCTTCAAACATTCACTCCTCGAAAATGAATGTTTCAAGAAACAAATCAGAAAATTCTTCTCGTTTCCAATCACTTAGGTTAACGGGTCGAATTGTTAGTCTGAATTAATATTTTTTGGTATCTTTTTAATGATATGTTCTGAAAATTTTAAATAATTTAATTGGTACTATTTATATTAATAAGGTGCACCTATTTTTTTGGCACACATATTGAATAAATTTTAATTTTAAACGTGTTTGACTTGGAGTAGACTATGGATGAGTGACCTCCTGGGATGTTTTCCGCAATGCGTGTGTGGGGACAAAACATGCTGAAAAAGACCTGTGTTAGTTTGTGGAGATAGTCGGTCGGATCATGTGGCGTTATAATTTTTTAAATATAAATATATGCTATTAATATTTTTTTTGTTATTAATAGTATTACAGCGTAAGATAAATATAAATATGCTCTAATTTTATTGCAAAAATGTAATGTAGAACATTAAAAACTATAACTTAATCAATTTTAATCTAATAATACTCAAAAAATATATTTTTTTATAAAAAAAGTTACTTTTGCTTGTTGTGTGGACCGTTGGTTCCAAACGGCTTGTTGTGTGGACCGTTGGTTCCAAACGGGTGAATCTATCGATTCAACTAATTAAATTAGTAGTGAATGCTATTGACCAATTGTTGAACCATCTATCTTAATTTTAAGGCAAAAATGACCCAAAATTTTTTTTGTGAACTTTAATTTAGGCAAGTTGACCTAAACTTCGTAGCTTTAGATGATATTAGGCTTCATTTTTTTCAATTTTTTTTTTCATTTCTACAAGGGATGAAAATTGATCCACTAACATTTAAAAAGCGAGGTAAAATATGATATTAATTCTACCCTCAAAGCGGTAAAACGACCCAAATTTGGTTCTGCGTCGAGCGTTTTTCTAAATTTTGCAAAACGTTGTCCGTATGTCCTCGAATTAATGATCTGGATAGGCATGCAAGCCTAGATCAGTATCTTCTATGTCTTCTAGTGTAAATAATCCCTATCCAAAAGTCACTGCATCGGAAATTGAAAGTCTCCATTTAATATTATCATTAGTCATATCAAACCCCGGTATTTTATTAGGACAAAAAACCAACAAATCAGCCAACGGATTCACGTCCAAACATATCTAGAAACACTGTCCTAACAAAGACCCTGTTATAAAAGAAGTCCCACGAAGACAACACTACAAAAGCCAAGTGTCCTTTGCATAATTATTCCAATTAAGCTAGAGAAAAGGGTCTAATGGCGGAAGGAGGAGGAGGAGGAGGAGGAGGAAAGATAGGAAGATAATGGTGGCGGTGGATGAGAGCGAGGAGAGCATGTACGCGCTTACTTGGTGTCTCAACAACATCGTTTCCAATAATCCCAAGGACACAATTATCCTCCTTTATGCTAAGCCTCCTCGAGTTATTTACACCACTCTTGATGGCACCGGTAAGTATCCTTGTGCATATAATTATGTGCGTAAGACTTGTCTGACCAATAGAGAGGATTCGGATCAACTAATACATGTTCGAGCGGTTTTAATTTTCGGGGCAGGGTATCTGTTTTCGCCTGATATGGTAGCGACCATGGAGAGGTATAGTAACGAAGTCGCCGGGGCCATCATGGACAAGGCCAAGAACGTAATTTGCACCCAACTTGGTGATCATCATGAGGTGACTAATTTATTGATGTATTCAACTGATTTTCCTCTATTTTTTTTCTTCAATTAAGCTAGATTAAATTAAAGGGTGTGTGGAGAATAAATAAAATTTTGGATCTATGCGCTCGATATTAATGCCCTCGGACACTATCATACTCACAATATATTACACAATAAATTAAACATAAAAGTAACTTTTTAATGGAGTAAAATTGTGTGATCTTCTGTGTTCACAAAATTCGCATTCGAGACAAGGTTGGTTTAAATATTTGATGTCATTGCCACATGGACCAGGTAGCTTTGCAAGTAATAACTTTCTGCCAGCAATTTGCTAGTAATTAATTACTCATACGTGGCGGGTGGGCAGGTGAAGGTGGAGACGAGGGTAGAGAACGGGGACGCGAGGGAGGTGATCTGTCAGATGGTAGAAAAGCTGTCGGTTGATCTACTGGTCGTCGGAAGCCACGGCTACGGTGCCATCAAGAGGTTTGTCCATCTTTAATTTTGCTTCATAAAATCGCTTCCGTTTTTTATGCCTATTTTCACTCGTCCAAGCTCAATATCCACTTACCGATTGACTAATCTAGGTTTGTTTTGAGACGGATCACAAAATACGACAAAAAAATCTCTTTAATGGATCTTTTGACTTTTCAGGGTATTCCTTGGAAGCGTGAGCAACCATTGTGCACAAAGCGTTAAGTGTCCGGTGTTGATCGCCAAGATGCCAAAATCGAATAATGGGAGCAAGTGAAAAGCTTTTTTTGAGAACCGCAAGTGAAAAGCTAATATCTATTACTTTAATTTCCAGTTATTTCTCATTTTCTTCTCTGTAAATTATTGTAAGATAATTTTCTTTTTAATGAGTCTCTTTTCGTTCCCCGTGAGTCCTTGTACCGTTTGTGAGTCTACTTAAACACTTGATCAAAAAGTTTTATCACATTTTAAATATTTTATCCAATTCGAATTTTGATTAGTTGAATTCGTAGAAATGAATTGCATTGCAATTGATTCATTCGGTTCGATAAGCCACGTGGATTGAAAATTTTGGAACTCTTAATTCAAATTAGATATACGCATAATACCTAACTAACCCTATCGAATTTCGATTTTGAATCACATTGATTAAAAATCAAAATTAATCAGAAAACAAACAACCACTTTCAGATATTGGCCCGGTAAAAGATTTTCTCTCTCTAAAAATCTCCTGGTCTCTCTCTTTGACCCCATCTCCAACTACTCAGATTTGGCCATTTCCACTGCTCGGATCATTTGGAAAATCTTGCTCTTGCAACGGAATTCAGCTCATAATTTGTAGAGGATTAATCTTTTTGGTCTTTTCTTTTGTTCTTTACCAATCCACCACTATTAGAGGAACTGCAAGAAGAACATTATTTGGCTACGAGGCTGAAGTCTAAATTCGTGACGCTAAAAGCCATTGCCCGGTCAGCTTTCAATTCATAGTTTGACATTGAATTAACAGATCGTGCAGGTGGTTTCGCTGATCATAATCCTGAAACTATGCGCGACGATTCGACAGACGAAAGACCATGTTGTTTTCGGATACTATGCAGCAAGGAATCGATCCGTTTCGGGTATTCAGATGGCTGCAGGGTTGTTGTACCATCTGAATTCGTCAGCTTCGGGTTTGGCCAGAGCTATCAGCTCTGCTCTGAACGGAAGTCGAATTACTTTTGCTTCCATTGAGACCAAGGTAATTTAGAAGCTAGCAAACTGAGTTCTTACAAGTGCTCTGATGGACACACTTGTCTTCAGGTTGCGCGTACCTTGCTTCTGGCGATGGTCCCAAAATTGCATCAGTTCTCTTACATTGGACTGGATGGCCTGCTGTTCTCATTCTACGACGACGATAATCGGACTTTTGTGGTGTATTCCAACAGTTCCTCCTCTTCTGAGTGGTTCACTCGGCCTGTGAACCGTGACACGGGGATGATCTACGGAGATGCAGTGGCCACTGATTCCGTCCCGACCTTGAACAGCACGGATAGCTACTCTTCGATAGGGCCTGTGAACCGTGTTCTTTCAGGTATATTTATTAGCACATCCAATAGATAGCTTGCTTCACCTTGTCCTGATGTTTGTGTTCATACTTGCTTCTCTTTGCACCTACATATACTTAACTGCTAGATCAAAAAACAGAGAGATGTTCCTGTGTGCTGCCCTTATAAAGCAGACTGAAGCAACCCAACAAGCGGAGCGAAAGAGCATGAACAAAACCAAGGCCTATGCTAGCGCAAACCATGACGTGAGAGGTTCTTTGGCTGCTATAAAAGGCCTGATTGAGTTGTCTCGGGAAGAGGCAAAGCCAGGATCCGAGCTATCCGAAAATTTAACTCAGATGGAAAGCTGCACCGAGGAGGTCAGTTCGACACTTCCCGTCCTTGTTAAACCATTATTTGTTCCAATATCTGATTTCACTCTGAACCAACTCAGGAATATTGAACTCAATTCTGGATATGAGCAAACTTGAAGCAGGGAAGACGACCTTGGACACCGAAGACTTCAATTTAGATCAGCTACTTGAGGAAGTAGTGGATATGTACTATCTGGTGGCCTACAAGAAAGACATAGACCTTCTGCTCGATCCTTGCGATGGGACGATCCTTGATGCTCCACTCGTAAGAGTCGACCGGATAAAAATAAAGCAGATCTTATGCAATCTGGTCAACAATGCCATAAAGTTCACATCAGAAGGACACATCTCGGTGCGAGCTGTGGTGAAGCGAAACAATCTGGAGCAGGAGATCATTGCTTCTAACAGAACAAACCTGCTAAAGTTTCTCTCACGGTTTTGTTATGTCAATGAGGAGGGGATGAACGACCTTGAAGCCCTGCACGAGGTAGATGGAAATCCGAGTTCGAGGAAATGAGCACATGACAGCACACTACAGGAAGTCCAACTCTCTAAGAATTGGTCCAGCTTTTGTACTGCTGATCGTTTATGCCACTAATGCTGCTCCCAGTTCCAACCCTGAAGTCCAAGAAATCCTGACAAACTTCAGCAAAGCCATCCTGAAAACTAATTGCAAACTCGTTTGGTTATACGATCAGACGACAGATCATTCTTGGGAAGGCGGAGTAACATCCGAAGGAGATTTTGTGATGCATAAACCGCTCCATGGGTCACGTTTAGCTCAGGCTCTATCGCTACTTGCAGAACGAAGAGGCGTGCCTGCTTGCCACTTCCCTCCAAAGGCTGCAATCCCTAAAACAGTTTAGGAAGTTGAGAACCCTGTTGTGCCAGACCGTACAAGCTGCTCCGAGATCGAACCTGAAGCGAGTCCTGCTCAACCTGCCTCAGTAAAATCCACGGCGAAATGGACATTGATAAACCATTGCACGGGGAGAGGGTCCTGGTGGCCGAGGATTTTCCTATCTACAACCATCGATCTCGGTTCCACTTGGTACAAATAACATCTACTAATAAAAGGAAAAAAGAAAACCTGATGGCGATATTCATTTGGGGAATGCAGATGCCAGCACTGATAAAGGGCAGACGAAGAGCGGTACAACGTTCGTGTTCCGATAATTGCGCTAACGGCTCACGCGATGCTGGAGGTTGCAAGCAAGTCCATTGATTCTGGCATGGATTTTCATCTGATCTTTGCAGGCTCGAGTTTGCAGATCAGAAAGGCATAAACCTTTCCTTTTCCTTGCTTAAAAACCACATTAGCGTCCATTCCGATCCGAGATTTCTCAACTACGGTTCTACTTTAGCGTTCGTATATCTGAAGAAAAGAAATCTGGGAGGGGCAAAAGGAATCGCGGAAGAGAAGAAGCAGGTGGATCATCAAAATGTTATTCCAACTATTTTATGAAGTGACGGACATGACAAATCCTCTGTGTTTCCTAAAACAGGCTCTCATCCAGTTAATCTTTAGATCAAATGCAATCAGCCTTGCAACTCTCGTCCTAACGGAGTCCTACAACTAGGAACTAGAAAGATGAACAATGGAAAAATGTTTTAAGAGCACATGCTTCGCTTCGGTCTCTTTGTTCCGTCTACAGCTCATCCTGCGACAAATAGAGAGTTCGCAACTGTCAGTGCGTTGGACATTTTACAAGTGATAAAACTCCAGTGATAAAGGAACGGAATGACTTACATGTGCTTCATCTTTGGCATCGGCGCTTCCCTCGGCATCAGTGCTTCCCTCAGCATCATCTCCTTCAGTGTCATCAGCATCATCATCATCTTCATCGGCCTGAAGTAACAGGAACACAAGAAATTAGGGGAGCTTAAAATAGGACCCGAAATCAAATGAGTTTTTAGGAGTGCGTTGGCTTACATCAGACGCATCTGGTTCATTGCTTTTTTCCTGGATACACAATCACAATTTTATGAGTCAGAATATACAACACTGGAGCTGATGTACACTTCTTGCATTCTAGTGTCATGCAAACACAGGGTTCCGATGCATGCCAACCATAAAAGTTTTAAACGGAGTAACAAAATATTAAGCCAGCAGACACAAAATATGAAAAGATGGACACATCGGATCAGACTGATATTAGCCAGCTAGTACGTGAGTAACTAATCATAATTTGTGAAGAAACTTAAGAAGTCAACAAATATATAATCATCGAAGTACCTCCTCCTCGCGCTTCTTCTCTGCCTCCTCAAAAGCAGCCTTCTCAGCCTGCAAACACGAGACAAACTCAATCAAGTTTAAGGAGATCATAACTACATGAGATGCAACTTTGCATTGGAACCAAGACGTACATCCTTATGTTTTCCCCATGTTTCTTCTGCCACCTTCTTTGCATACTCGGGGTCGTCACAGACCAAAACATTGTCAAACAAAGTTCCAGACTTCACCTGTTGGGCAGAAACTCATGGTTATTAGGTTTTCCATATATGAAAGAAGACCACCGAGAAAGGAAAAGACTAGACAATCACCTGCCACAACTCAATGCCGACATACTTCAACTTGGGGAAAACATAGAGATCAGGATCATCCTTAAAGTCTGCAAAAATATTCAAGAGTCAGAAGATGCTTGAACATCAGGAAAATTAACCATGTAATAGGAGATACAAACAAACCTGGGTTGTCAATCATGGGTGCCTTCCACTTGCCCTGGTAGTTGGGGTTCTTGATTTTCTGCGAAGGTGAAGAGTTACATTAAGTTCCTGACCTAGAGTTAAAAATATCAATAAAACCATCAACAACTTCTAAAGTCACACACCTTTGGCTTCCATGGTCCTTTGTATTCAGGGTTGGCAATAGTTGGAGCAGTCCATTCACCATCCTCCTCATCGTCCCAATCCTCGGGCTGAAATTTTAGATTTTCAGTATAGTTTCGACACATCTACATCTCCCCAAAATCAAGATGAAATTGAATCAACTAATAGGAAATAATTAAAACTCCATGACTACCTTCTTTGCCTCAGCATCAGGGATCTCTTTCGGGATGTCATCGTAACCCTACATTTGGTACACCAACAAATAATCAACATTTGTTCAAAAACTATTTGAATGAATAGACGAGAGGCTTAAAAGGCAAGGAGCAGTAGTCACCTCTGGCTTTGTATCCTCAGGGTCAGGAATGAACTCCTTGCCGTCCCAATCTTCAGGCTACAATGAAGAGAATTGAGTTGTATTACCATAACTGTCAAGAAATTAGTTTAGCGTAATAGTTCAAAATGGTGCAAAGAGCTCTTACCTTCTTGGCCTCAGGATCCTTAATTTTCTTTGGTGGGAGGAGATCCCAGTCAGTGTACAGACTGCCAGATTTCTTCTCTTCGTTATCGATGAGGATGGTGTAGGTGGCATCTGGCTTGAGGATAAATGTGTAAAGATGAGTGAGCTGGTCAGTCTCACATGGGACATCCTTCTTTAGCAAATGGTTTGTTCCATTGTAGGTCAGAATAGCATGGACTTTCTTAGTGCTGTAGCCACAGATATCCGGACCAAACATAATGCTGCATCCAGTGGTGGAGATCCAGATCAGCAACACAAGTCGCCAATGATAACGACAAACAAAGAAAGCGAGGGAAAAGGTCTCAACCTGTAAGGTGTGTCACCACCGAATTTTGTCTGATCAACATCTCCGCTGAGCAGCTTCATATAGCCACCACCGCAGTCGAGCTTCTGTTCATGCTTGACAGAGAACTGGAAGACTAGTGTATTGTCCTTGTTGCTGAATTCAGGGAATTCAGCTGAGATAGCGTAAAACCTGTAATCTTCGCTCGTCTGGATACCTACAATACAGAAGGGAAACAGTCATCAAGCAAGCCACAGCAACTCGCTAGCAAGGACTCGAAACACTTAATTGCAAGGAATACTACCTTTGTCGTTGGCGTCACCGTTCCATTTGCCAGAGGTGTAGTTCCACGTCCCGGCCGTGCTCTCGTCTTTCTTCCAGTCAGATACAACCCACCGACTATCCCATCCATCTATTCAAACACCACAAATTAAACAAACAAAGAAAAACATCAATAACAGCACTCTCAGAGGCACCAACGCACAACAAGTTATTGCCCTAAGCTATGGATAAGGTCAACTTCAACGGTCTAGGGAAATCGGAAGATCTACAGATCCAAACTATCGATTTACGGCAATATATCTGATGAACCACCAGATCGGAACACGCACCAAAACAAGCCGGACGCCGATCACTAGCCACATCAATCTGGAGAATAAATGATCATAAAAGTATTCGAAATTCGCCAAGCTATAGCCGCGATCTACGCTAGGTTAAGAACGCATTTGAGTTCTAGAGAGAGAGAGAGAGAGAGAGAGAGAGAGAGAGGATACCTTCAAAACGCTCCTCGAAGAAGACTTTGGCGGAGGCGATCGAGAGGAGAGAGAACAGTAGAAGTACGGAGATTAGCTTCCGAGGGCTCTCCATTTCTAGAGAGAGAGAAAGCGACAGAGAGGGAGAGAGGGAGAGAGTGATAAATAATTTAACTGTAGTTGAAGACGACTGTGAAGAGTGTGAAAACGGAGGAGTTATTTATAGATGGGTGAGACTCCTTTGGGGTTCATCGTCCTACGTGGGCTGCGCAAGTGACGTTGACGAGTTAGATCTTGCCACGTGTATAAGGGAGTCATTGGTGTGACGTGGCATGTGGCTATTGGGAGGTTGCACGAATGTGGGACGCGACGCGTGAGCGGTTGGCAAGGGCAAGGGTTTTGCTGTGTTTATCCAGGAGGGTTTTATCGGGACACGTGGAAGGCTACGAATGGCTGGAAGGGTGGACCCCGCTTGAAGGGTTTTGCCAGGAGTGTGATTTCTTGATGTAGTGAGTCCATTACCAAATCAAGGAAGGGGAATTTGACCGTTCTTTACTTACTATTCATTATTCAGCTAATCTCGGTAATACAGTAAATTTCATGATATAGTTTTGATAGAATTTTGTGATATAGTTGGGAACAAAGAAAAATACTATTTTTGGGGTTTACGTTTTTTTAGTTTTGAAATTATTAAGATTGAATTTTTGACCACTTAATACATATACACTAAAATATTACTTGTTTACCAAATATTTTGACATCTGGCATTATTGAAAGACTACATATGATTGATATATCTTTTATTACAACAAGATGAAAATTATAAAGAATCATTTGTAAATAATTCAAAAAAAAAAGAATGATGTAAAAATATCAAGTAAGTTTAGTGCAAACTTAAATTTAAAATATTTTTCAAATTCATAAAGTAATGTATTTATTAAAAAATAATATTTTATCCGAAAGTTGAGGTGAAGATATAACACTAAAATTTATTATAAATATATTAGTTATTACGATAGAGAATTATCAAATTTTAATACTAAACCCGATTTGGGCCTGAGACTGTACCAGTTTGAAGAGTATCATTTTTATGGAGGTTATATTTTATTCTAAATCATTTTTAGACTATTCACAATAAAACTCTACCAAATTAATATTTTATAGTTTATTAGTTTTGAAAAGATATTTTCTCTCAGTCTCAACTTGGTCCGAAGTTACGGTTTGATATTAATTTATCTATTAATTAAAAGATTTATAAATTTATGGTCCTAAAACAATTAATTTATAGAGTTTTTAATATAATTCTAAGTTGCGTTGATTGATGGATAAAAGAGAAGGAGAAGAAGTCCAGCAAATAAGATGAGTAACGTAGGCCATCGAGACTGGGTGCCGGCGCTTATCTTAATCGACTTGGATAATTTGTTTTACGCTTACTCAACATGAAGTGAGGTTATCAAAAAAATATTTAGATGAATTAGTGAGGGTGTTGTTTTAGTTTAATTATGTCTCGGATTCGAGTTCTTAGGAACGTAGTAGTATTAAGAACTTTGTCAAAAGGTACACATGGCTTGAATCTGAATTAGTCGACCCAGTAGGCCGGATATTATAAATCAAAAACATGAAATTTAGGGTAAGCTCTAGCCAACCAGCCAGTAGGTCAGCTTTTTATGGCAATTTGTCCAATTTGTGTTCAACACTAGTTGAAAATTGCGGTGTCTAAGATCAACCCTAGTTGGCCAACTACCAATGTCACCCATTCGGCCGAGGTCCTTATCTGCTTTCCATTTCTGTGATAAGTCCTCCGTTTATATCTAAGTTTATGTCTGTCTCTGTGTTCGGTTGCTGCTTTATTTTAGTTTTTGTTGTTATGGTTATTAAGGTTGTTCCATTTCCTTCTGTCTCTGTGTTCGGTTGCTGCTTTATTTTAGTTTTTGTTGTTATGGTTATTAAGGTTGTTCCATTTCCTTTTGGCCAAATGCTCGCTCTCGGCCCGATGCATGTTGTGTGTTCATCTGGTCGGTTTGTTGCTAGGAGAGTCTTAGCGGTTCTTTGTTCGTCTGGTCCTTGTGTTTTTAGGGTTGTCTTTGTATGTGTTTATCGGCTTTGGTCCGATCCATTTGTAGCTTTTGTAGTTACTAGAGCATATTTATCGTCCCTACGAGCTGTTGCTCGTGCCTTAGGAGTCACTTTCCTAGTTATACCATGTGTGCAACTATGAAATTGTTTACATGACATTGTGATCACAGTTGTTCAGATGGCTGCTTCATAGCAAGCTTTATCTCCTATACAGAGATAAATTCAGTTTAAAGAAATGATGCTTAGTCGTGTGCTAGTGGACTATGTGAAAGCACATATCTTTGTAATTTGTGGTGTCTCGACCCAAACTTTACTGCAACTTCTTATTCTAATGAAAGATTTCTATGCTGTTTCTTCTTCAAAAAATAGTTAAGGATTGCGATGAAGTCGAAGATATTGATTAATTCAGAGGCCCACAACTAATAATTTTTTTTCGAGCCGATTAATCCATATTTGAACCGGATAGAACTTTTGAAATGTGATAAATTTTTCAACAAGTACGACTAATCCAAGTGCATTCCCAAATGTTCGAATTTGAGATCTCTTGTTCTTTGCCCTTTGCCCTTTCACCCTACAATATTATAAGTTCATGAAAAATAAAATGTAAAGGTCATAAAAGTCAGGATGGCCGAGTGGTCTAAGGCGCCAGACTCAAGTTCTGGTCTTCGAAAGAGGGCGTGGGTTCAAATCCCACTTCTGACATTCAATGTTTTTAATAGGCTTCAAGAGATCATAGATAAACTTGCCGAGTCAATATGCGAAGCTTCTCTGCGATTTCATTTTATTTTCATTGGTGGGATGATTTTATTTTATAAGGTCAAAGACATATTTAGCATCTAAGTGTTGGGGTATGGAGTCTGAGAAATAGTTCGGGAGTTGACTCGGAACACCATTGCCGAAACTATACACGTCAAGTGAAGACGAAGCTGATGGCGATGACCTGTCGGGCGCCAGGTCATTGTCGGGCGCCAGGTAAACTTGCGATTTCATTTTATTTTCATTGGTGGGATGATTTTATTTTATAAGGTCAAAGACATATTTAGCATCTAAGTGTTGGGGTATGGAGTCTGAGAAATAGTTCGGGAGTTGACTCGGAACACCATTGCCGAAACTATACACGTCAAGTGAAGACGAAGCTGATGGCGATGACCTGTCGGGCGCCAGGTCATTGTTGGGCGCCAGGTCATTGGCGGGCGCCAATGGGCACCCATTGGAGTAAGCCAACTCGTTGGCGTCCGCCAACTCTGACGTGTACTGTGAGGCAGTAGCCTCCATTGGCGTCTGCCAAGCCTTTAGAGTCCTCCAAGAGTGTCGGGAAAAATGTATTTTCTTGGACAAGTTTGCCCCTCCTTGTGCATTTACTCACATAGGGTTGGTGCCTCTATAAATACCCTCTGTAAAGCTCATTTATGTTGTCCCAAGAGTGTAGGTGGCTCATTCATTGTAAAAGAGAGCAAGTGAGCTCCATTGAGTGAGATTAGTGAAAATCCTCCTGGCTTGGTACGCTCCCGGACGAAGATCCTCGAGATCGAACCGGGCGAACAAATCCTTATCTCCTTTGTTCTCTTTCATTTGTTCTTCTTGTGGTTTCGTGTGTTGCTTGCTCTTGTTGGCGATTGTGTTGGGTTCATTGGCTTAACACTAAGATTCTGCCTTTTAGTTTTCTGTCATGCGTATTTAATTTGGAAAGTAAGATTAGCTCTCACATTATCTCCGGCGTAAGAATAATGATCATAATAACTGGTTCGTTGGAATTAGAGTATGATCCTTCTTGTTTATTTGTATTCCAAATGTGCCACCTAATCTGCAACCAGGATTAGAACAATGTGCTAATCCGAAAACAACTTGTGCCAACGACTTCGTAATTGTAAAATACCATGCTTGAAGCAGAGAGATCTGGGACGAATTAAGGTTGGAGTTAAAATTCTACGTATTTTCGAAAATAAAGGAACAATAACAACGAATCAGAGGGCGTGTTTAATGGTCAAGAGAGAGGTGAATTACGGAAAAATCAACAAGCAAAGTTCAATTATGCATTGTAAACACTTTGTTAAAAAGAAATCTAGAATGGGTTCTGTTGCGGGGAAAAGAGAACAAGTAACCCGAGACGGATCCGGAGTGGTCGTCCCAAGGTCGGTCTAAAGCTATGCTAGGCTACCGGCTATGCTAGACTACGAACTAAGAAAAAATGATAAAGATAGAAGAGTAGTTTGTTGATGTCCGTCTCCGTTGCCCGAGCTCCCTTTATATAGTACGTCTTGACCTAGCTCCATCCTTCCCGTGCAAGAAATCCCGTCCCGAGTGAATATTTTATTTCCAAGTCAATCTGGCTTAGAATAGAAAAATATAAACCGTCTTTCTCATATGAACAGATCTCGTCTTCGATTAGAAATATGCCGGTCGTGCCGACCAAGCAATTGTGTCCCAAAATCTTATTAAAATCTTGGAAATCCCGGCTCTACTTAGAAAAATATAAGCCACCTTGACCATCTCGAACCTTCCACGCAAAACCTCGTCCTAAGCCCGTCATCGCCCAAACAACTTTCCGCCTTTAGGGCCAAAACGAACTCCAAAGAGCCCAAACCACCTGCCTACACGGACCAAAAAGGGCCTCTCACCTTGAAGCCCAAGATGACCTCCACGCCCGGAACCTTCTTTCCACTTTCAAACACAAGGCGGTACCTACCGCCTACCGCTTCCAAGCTGCCGAGCGCCTAAAATGGACCTGCCTTACCGCTCGAACCCTCTAGGCGGGCTAAGCCTTCCGCCCGCAGGCCCCTAGGCGGTATGTGCCTACCGCCCGGGTTCCCAAACCGGTGCCATCCACCTGCTTGCACCAACAAGGCGGTATACCGCCTCCCGCCTTGAAGTAAACCGAGCTCTATCCTTTTTGCCTGCAGGCTCCTAGGTGGTATGTACCTACCGCCCATCAGTCCTAGGTGGCTCGTGCTTACTGCCTACGAGCCCAAATGGGCTTCCTACTGCCCGGGCGCCTCCCGCTTACACATCAAAGGTGGTATGCCGCCTCGTAACAGGCTAGACGGCCTAATGGGCCATGCACCAGCGAGCCCGGGTCACTCAACTTGGATAATTAATTTCGTACTTTAACAATCTTCCCTCCTTAGGCTTTCCGCTGTTGACTCACAGACCGAAGTGTCCAACCCAGACACCCCACTTCAAAGGACAAAGTACACTCCGGGCTCCCGCCTTGAAGATCAAAGTGACCATCCGGGTTTTCGCCTTGTAGGTCGAAGCAACCATCCGGCCTCCAGCCTTGTAGGTCAAAGCACCTTCCAAACTCCCTCTTTGAAGGCCAAAGCGACATCCGGGCTCCCGCCTCGAGGGCCAAAGCGTCCTTTTGCTTCCCGTCATGAGGACCAAAGCGTTCTCCCACTTTGACCTATATTTTTGACCTACTTTCGCTTCGAATCTGAAGATATGATAAACTAAAAAGTCGTAGATTTATATTTTGGCTTCGTAGAGCAACTTGAATCGTCTTAATCCAAGCTCCGGACAGAAAGTTATGAGCATTTTACTGAGGAGCATCACCCAGGCGGGCGGGAAGCGGACCGAACCGCGATTCCGCCTTGGTCTTGCAAGCGGGAAGCGGACTGAACCGGTTCAAAGTATGCTCATCTTGAAGTAGATTTCTGACCACATTCTGCTTCAAATTGGAAGAAGTTGTAAACTACAAAGTTGTAGATATTTGTCTTGCCTTTCCATAGCCGAATGAATCAGCTCAATCCAATGTTCGAGTCAAAATCTACCGCCCATCTACCAAAGTCCATCAGAACTCAAAGAGCAAGCTAATACCAAGAGTTGGCACTTTGTTTAGTCCCGCTTCTGATCCGAATTAGGCAAGGTTCTTGAAAATAAAGTTGTAGATACATGTCTCTCCTTTCCATACCCGCAAGAATCTCCTCATTCCAATCGGTCACTTTAGGACCACATCGGTCATCGGTCATCCGATCACTTTGAGATCACACCGGGTACCTCAAAATATGTTGATAATGCCGATATTATTTTTGTACCTCAACAATGCCCCCCGCACGATAATGCTTCGGTACGACCAGGCGAGAAACGTTGACGTGGTCCTAAAAAATCCTCTTGTCTTGGTGAACTTGTTGCGTCATAGGATCCTTGACCTCAGCCTTGGCGGTAGGAAGTTGCTTGGGGTACGGTGATGATGACTTTCTCTTATGCACCTCCAGGAGGTCTAGGCCGTTGTCCTCAAAGACATAGCTGGCCGACTCATATGTGACAAAGCGTAGACCTCTAATTACCTTGTCACCTTTCGTATCGCCTTACTCCTTGCAAGTAAGACGGAGGGCTTACCCCCCAGGTATGGCACTGATTGGCCATCGGGCTGTAAGGACCTCCCATTTGGCAGAGCTAACATACCGGGAAAATTAATCATCTATGCTACTCCAGGCCACCCTTGTTAACACTATAAACCCATCGTAGGAGACCACTTCAATGTAACGTGCGGCCGACATGAATGGATGGGCATCGACCAACAAGATCTCCACCTTTCCATCTAATTTCTATTGAATTAGACATTGGCGGTTGAAAGATGGGACCACCTGACTAGAGCAGATCGAGTTTTGCCCCTTCTCGATAAAGTTGGTCATGGACATGCTGATCGAGGTCAATATCTCCCTCTCCTCGCTTGACTTTTTGGAAAGTGAGTGAGGAGGGACGTTCACCACCCCGTTATCCACGAAGATTCTCTTGACTGACTCCCTGTTGATGTGAGCCGTGACGTAAATGAGCTTTATACACTCGCATCCCCCTCGGGCGGCCTTTGCAATCATGACGCTGCCATCAAAGTCCCCTACCATAAGTATGGTTGAGCACGCCTCTCCTACTCGAGGGTCAATAAGGTCTCTTTCGATCACGTCAACCTTGAAGTGGCTTGGTTGGCCAGGTTCCAGTCCAAGGATAGCCGGTGTCATATTAATTATCAGCTTACTTAGGAAGTCCCCAAACTTGATGTACCTCGTCTCAATGTCAACCGAGACCTCCTTTCCCTTATAGGCGATCCCGCCCTGCTGAGGGTAATCCTTCTTTGGACAGATCCGGCTTCTCATTTTAGGTACCCACTTACGAATCAACTTTCCATGTAGATCAGTGGGTGCCTTAGGTCAGACCTCTCTAATATGCTTGAGGTCATTTCCCTTCTTTTCCTTATCAGCTTCGACCTCATTGGCCTGGTCTCGAGTCGAGGCTAAATAGTGTTTCACCCGTGGGCGAGCTAGGAGTGCTTTTCGTTCCTCCAGTTTGGCCTTTTGTTCCACCAATTACCCTTTGAGAAACTCTATGACTTGCTTCTGTCTCTGGACCTTTCTCTTAAGGCGACGCCTCTGGATCTTGGTGAGGACGTCTTGCGTTGGTGGCTTAGTGGTGACCTTCTTATCTCCAAGTCGGTCGAAGGCGTACCGGCGTGGGTTAGACCCGTCTTAAAGGTCTACCTTGATACGGGGATGGCAGAGCTTCCATGCCTTATTGGCTTTCCTCGGATGGTAAAACTTCTGAGTCTTTGGGATGCCGCCATCGGGTGGCCATCCTTGCCCCAAGAGTCTTGCTCTTTGGATTTTAAGGTTGACCTTCCCTCGCTCAGAACAATCGGCTCCCCTCATATGATAAGAGTTCTGGGCCTTTGGAATGCTGTTATCGGGCGGCCTTCCGTGCCCCCCGAGTCTTGTCCACCGAGTCTTGGGGTCGGTCTTTATTTTTTTTGGGTCATCAGCTCTCCTCGAACAAAAGGACTTTCGAGCTTTTGGGACACCATTATCGGGCGGTCGTCCTTCCCTCCCGAACCTCTCCCTCCAGGTCTGGGAGGTCTTTGTTAGCTTTGGCCTCTCTCCTTTTTGGCCTCGATGGATGCCAACCATAGCAACAGAAGTACTCGCGGGGGGGTTGATTGCCAGTTGCCCCCCGAGACATTGATGTAAAGCCAAACCCTCAAATTGAGAGAGTTAAGGTTGTCCTTACGTCCCTTGTTAATGGGTAGATCGGAACACCAGTTGACGGTTGATGTCATCCTCATCGAGCTCTCCTTATCGGTTGATGCCATCCTCATCGAGCTCATCATCCTCATCGAGCTTTTCTTGTCGATTGGCGTCATCCTCATCGAGCTCATCATCCTCATTGAGCTCTTCATGTTGGTTGACGTCGTCGTCATCGTCATCGAGCTCGTCATCCTCATCGAGCTCTTCTTGTTAGTTAACGTCGTCATTATTGAACTCTTCTTATCGGTTGATGTCATCCTCATTGAGCTCTTCTTGTTGGTTGACGTCGTCGTCATCGAGCTCGTCATCCTCATCAAGCTCTTCTTGTTGGTTGACGACATCCTCATAGAGCTCATCATCCTCATCGAGCTCTCCTTGTCTCCACATCACGAACTGAGGAGACGGCTCCTGAGTAGGAAAGCTTGGGTCCATCTCCTCTTGCTCCAATATCACGTCATGAAGAGGTAGAGTCAGAACGTGAGCAACATCATGAAGCGTCAGGTCATTGTCAGCCGCCACCATCTCATCTTGGCCAAAGGAATCTTCTTGTGTCTCCTCATGTATAGATGACTCTTGCACCTCCGAGTAATTGGAAGCCAACCATGGATGGTGGATGTTGTCCTCGTCCAGCTCCATCTGACTTTGATGCATGACCTGAGGCACCGGGGTAAGATTGGGAATCCTCGGTTCAAACAAGGGATCCATGTGGATATCCCCTCTTTCAAGAGAGCTTTGGTCAGCCGAAACCCTATATGGGTATGGCTGGTCTTGGGTCAGCAGAGCCGATTGGTACCGGCTAGATCCCCCTTGGATATTACTAGCCCCAATCCTGGCGGACTCATATTGTTTCAAGTAGTTCACTCCATGTGTCCCCATCCCCAAGTAAGGAGTTGTTTGGTATGGGGGATTCATAGGAGTTCTATGTTGTCGACCATAATCGAACACGTCTGGCACTGGCGGTGTCATGGTGTAAGGCATATGACCGGTCCATGGTTGTCTGAAGGCCGGTTGGAAGGGTACAGCTTGTCCGGTGGATACGCTCATCCCTAGGTGTTGATTGATGACGACACGTGAGGATGCCCTATAGTGCCTACAAGAATCCTCATAAAGCTTTCGAGCACGGAAAGCGGCATATGTCTCCATCGGGACAACGGGTGTACAGAACTCCATGGGGTTAACATTTGCCTCAGCCGGCTCTTTCGAGAAAGCCGAGGTAGATAAATCCAGCCTCCATGCATGTGACTGGGAAATGGAAGGTATCGACTCCTTGTAAGGAACCGGAGCAACAAAGTAATTGGTCATCTTGGCCGGTAAAGGTTAGACCGCCTTCTCAGACGCCCACCTTAGTTCCACCGAGCGTGCCAAAAAATATGTTACGGGGAAAAGAGAACAAGTAACCCGAGATGGATCCAGAGTGGTCGTCCCAAGGTCGGTCTAAAGCTATGCTAGGCTACCGGCTATGCTAGGCTACAAACTAAGAAAAAATGATAAAGATAGAAGAGTAGTTTGTTGTTGTGTTTGTTGATGTCCATCTCCGTTGCCCGAGCTCCCTTTATATAGTACGTCTTGACCTAGCTCCATCCTTCCCGTGCAAGAAATCCCGTCCCGAGTGAATATTTTGTTTCCAAGTCAATCCGGCTTAGAATAGAAAAATATAAACCGTCTTTCTCATATGAACAGATCTCGTCTTCGATTAGGAATATGCCGGTCGTGCCGACCAAGCAATTGTGTCCCAAAATCTTATTAAAATCTTGGAAATCCCGGCTCTACTTAGAAAAATATAAGCCACCTTGACCATCTCAAACATTTCACGCAAAAACTCGTCCTAAGTCCGTCATCACCCAAACAACTTTCCGCCTTTAGGGCCAAAACGAACTCAAAAGAGCCCAAACCTCCTGCCTACACTGACCAAAAAGGGCCTCTCGCCTTGAAGCCCAAGATGACCTCCACGCCCGAAACCTTCTTTCTGCTTTCAAACACAAGGCGGTACTTACCGCCTACCACTTCCAAGCCTCCGAGCGCCTAAAATGGACCTGCCTTACCGCTCGAACTCTCTAGGCGGGCTAAGCCTTTCGCCCGCAGGCCCCTAGGCGGTATGTGCCTATCGCCCGGGTTCCCAAACCGGCGCCATCCAGCTGCTTGCACCAACAAGGCGGAATACCGCCTCCCGCCTCGAAGTAAACCGAGCTCTATCCTTTTCGCCCGCAGGCTCCTAGGCGGTATGTACCTACCGCCCATCAGTCCTAGGCGGCTCGTGCTTACCGCCTACGAGCCCAAATAGACTTCCTACCGCCCGAGCGCCTCCCGCTTACACATCGAAGGCAGTATGCCGCCTCGTAACAGGCTAGACGGCCTAATGGGCCATGCACCAACGAGCCCGGGTCACTCAACTTGGATAATTAATTTCGTACTTCAACAATCTTCCCGCCTTAGGCTTCCCAGTGTTGACTCACGGACCGAAGTGTCCAACCCAGACACCCCACTTCAAAGGACAAAGCACACTCCGGGCTCCCGCCTTGAAGATCAAAGTGACCATCCTGGTTTTCGCCTTGTAGGTTGAAGCAACCATCTGGCCTCCAGCCTTGTAGGTCAAAGCACCTTCCGAACTCCCTCTTTGAAGGCCAAAGCGACATACGGGCTCCCACCTCGAGGGTCAAAGCATCCTTTTACTTCCCGCCATGTGGACCAAAGCGTCCTCCCGATTTGACCTATATTTGTGACCTACTTCCGCTTCGAATCTGAAGACATGATAAACTACAAAGTCGTAGATTTGTATCTTGGCTTCGCAGAGCAACTTGAATCGTCTTAATCCAAGCTCCGGACAGAAAGTTATGAGCATTTTACTGAGGAGCATCACCCAGGCGTGCGGGAAGCGGACCGAACCGCACTTCCGCCTTGGTCTTGCAAGCGGGAAGCGGACCGAACTGGTTCAAAGTATACTCATCTTCAAGTAGATTTCTGACCACATTCCGCTTCGAATTGGAAGAAGTTGTAAACTACAAAGTTGTAGATATTTGTCTTGTCTTTCCATAGCCGAAAGAATCAGCTTAATCTAATGTTCGAGTCAAAATCTACAGCCGATCTACCAAAGTCCATCAGAACTCAAAGAGCAAGCTAATACCAAGAGTTGGCACTTTGTTTAGTCCCGCTTCTGATCCGAATTAGGCAAGGTTCTTGAAAATAAAGTTGTAGATACATGTCTCTCCTTTCCATACCCACAAGAATCTCCTCATTCCAATCGGTCACTTTGGGACCACATCGATCATCGGTCATCCGATCACTTTGAGATCACACCGGGTACCTCAAAATATGTTGACAATGCCGATATTATTTTTGTACCTCAACAGGTTGTAAAGAAAAACAGAACCTTAAGTTTCAAAAGAGATGGAAAAACCAAACAGAATAAGCAACCAATTATAAAGGAATTTGTACGATATGATACCAATTGTACGTTTCACATCTGTCATAGAGGCCATGCAAGTGTACTTGTTCACCAAGTTAAAAAGAGAAGTCCCGGCTAGATATCTGCCATTCTTCTTAGTGATCCTCCAAATTTAGTACCTTTTTTATTGTAGCCCTCTTTCTCCACTTATAAAGGAACCTCCAATGAAGTTTGGGTCTCTATTCCACCCAAAAATCCTCCAACTTGTGGTGCAAATGTATCTTGCAAAGCTGACTTGAACGATTCCCACGCTCCAGAGTCCAGATCATGCCATGTACGATCCGTTAAAAGCTCCCACGAGTACCATCCCATCGCCAGAAAAAGAATGGAACGATTGAGCTAGAAACAGGCTGGTGCACGTTCATAACACAAACTCAAATCATTTTCCATCTTGGGGTGTGGTAAGCTATTCCGATGGTGATACCAAGCAAGCTTCCAGGAAGCCTTCCATGACTAGTTTGTCACCGTTTCAGAGCTTGAGTGGCCCATAAAGGCAAAGTTGTGGAGATCACAAGGGGAAGAAAAAAGGAGGAGGAAGAGATTGATTTTTTATTTTTATTTTTTAGTTTAACGATATAAAAGTCATTTTATTTGCTAAAAATAGGTTAAATTGAGATTTGAGAGTTGCATCAAACAAAACAGAAGGGACACTAAAATAATTTTAAAATAGAAGAAACCGCATCGATTATTTGGCCAAACACCAAAGGCTCGAGGGAAATTTGTTGAATAATAAGTGACTATGAACTAGAAATTTCAAAAATTTGATGATCGTAGGTATCTATTCTCTATTCAAGACGAGTTATCACTCTTGCCTTTTCCATGTTCTTCATAAACTTCTTCCTTTCGTCGTATTTCTCCCACTCACAATCACAATCTTCTGATGCGCTATCTGCCATCGGTTCCTTCGACCATTGAAGATATACTTATTTTTCACACAACTCAATTTTGAATTTGTTGTTAGTGAAAATTGCAACAGAGATTATAAAAAGAAGGGTATTTGGTTTGTTCTTTTAAATTTTGGCTATTTAATATTTTTCTTAATAGTCCTAGCCTCAATTCGGTTTGAATCAGCAAACTGATGGTTGAGATTTATAAATTGGACCGTCACAACACGGTTCGCAAATCTTAATTGAGATTTATAGTAGTCCTACGCGTACAATTTAAGTTCACCTTTTTGCTGAACCACAAAACCCGTGATTTAAGCCAAGCATCTGACCGGAGGTTCAAACCTCTAGTTAGAATTTTTTTGAAATGAAAAAAGTCCACATAAGTACCCTGTAGTTTTACATTTTTACAACGGGGTACTCTGTGGTTTCAAATTGGTAATTCGGTCCTTGTGGTTGTCGAAAAATTTCCCGGGCAAGTCCGAAGCACCTGCCCGCCTATATGGTGCTAAAACGACGCCATTTTTCGTCCGACATGGCGAACACGTTGGATAAGTTTTTGCTGACTTGTAATGTGGTTAATTACTTATTTTCTCTCCAATTTATTTATATTTGTTTAAATAACCTATTATTTAAATATATATAATTCCTCTCCATTCTCTCTCCTCTCCATTCTCTCTCCTCTCCATTTTCCTTATCTTTGTCTCCCCCTCCCATTCTCCCAGCCATTCACCTCGTCTCCCCCTCTCCTCTCTCAGCGATTCACGCCATTTCACCGTCTCTTTGTATCCTCCTTTCCTCCGCTCCTTGTCTCTCCTGTCTCTTCGCTCCACCCCCTTCTAGCTGTCCGCTCTCCCCACTTGAAAACCCTAAACCCGACACCCCTAGACGATTTCGTTTTCTTATTTCCAGACTCAACTTTTTTGACTTCATCTAAGGTATATTGTCTCCTTCCTTCCTTGTTCGTTTATTGCATTTAGGGTTGTTGCTGTTTCATTGGTTTTGTTAAATTAGGGTTTTTTGTTGTTGTTTCGTTGGCTTTGGTGATTTAGGATTTTTCCACTAAGTTTTGCTGTATTGTTCATCTGATACCGATAAGCCATCCGATTTCTTTGTGATTTTTCCTGTGTTGTTCATCCATAGATCTATAATGAACGACGAGCTGATTTACATCCGCTTCAATTTTGGTGGAAGATGGGATGATGACGGAGGTACTAAATATGTTGGAGGTGAAGTCTTTGAGATGAGTGTTGGATACGACGTTGATAGGTTTAGATTTTGGAACATTCATAACTTCTATCATAAAAGCTTGAGAATTGAAAATGTGCGATTATAGTTTAAGAGTGGTGATGTTAATGGTGATGGGAGATTTATGGAAATTGAAGATGATAGATCAGTGGCTGACATGATTAGCGCCCAAAAGATTTATCCTTTGACCGATCTTTTTGGCGTGGAAGTAGGAGATGATGTTACTAGTCTTGAAACATTAAAGTCAAGGCTTTAAGCTGCCTTAAAGACGGACGTTGATCTGCAAAATCAACAAATGTGTCCTCAAATTTCCGCCGAGGCTTGAAGTGATGATAATAAAGTTTTTGTATATGTGGACAAGGGTAAGTATGGGGATGTTGACAGTACATCATCTGAGGATAGCGAAGATGATGAAGATTATATTCGAAGTCATGAAGACGAGGATGTAGATGACGAGGATGTAGATGATGAGGACGTAGATGACGAGGATGTAGATGATGAGGACGTAGATGATGAGGATGTAGATCTATTGCCCACGGCTACTGCAGTAGTGGTAGACAAGGATCCATTGCCTACGGCCGATGTAGTAGTTAAAAATGATGATGATGTTGTGGACAAGGATCCAGTGGCCACGACTCCTGTAGTAGATGAAGACGACATTGATGATCCTGTCATTTTGGATGACACAGAGTTGCTAGATGTGAGACATGATTCAGATGATGATGGTACAATTGAATACCCTTGGTTCAATGGTGAAGTTGATAAAGATGGTAAGATGATTTTAGCTAATGGAATTAAGTTCAAGGATGTGGTCATTTTGAGGAGGGCTTTGAAGGAATGGAGTATAAAGCATGGTGGTCGCTATAAGTATAAGAAGAATAATAAACAGAGAGTGACCATCGTATGTCCAAAGCAATGTGGCTTTATAATTTATGCCTCTGTGATCAATGATGAGGGTGTATTCCAGATCAAGACATGGATTCTGAAACATAAATGTCCAAAGCAGTGGGACAACCATTTGGTGACTGCTAAGTATGTTTGCATAACTATTTATTTATTTGATAACTTAGTTTTTTGTTTGATAATATTGATGCTGGATGACTGTTTTGTAAGTTCCTAGTTGATAAATTCATTGAGGACTTCAGGGACAATCCTGATTGCAAAGTGGCTACCATGTTTAAGACATTCCAGAAGAAGTTGCAAGCCAAAGTGTCAATTAAATAATGTTATAGAGCAAGGAGGCTGGCAAAGAAGAGAATTCAATGCAAAGTTGCAAGTCAGTATTACAGGTTACGAGACTATGCTAGTGTCATTCTAAACACTAGTCCAGGAAGTCGAGTTAAGATAAGCACTAGAGAAGGAAGTCCCGGGTGGATGAAGGAAAAAAAATCCAAATCAATGGTGTCGCGGCCACCAGTGCCTCAGTTTCAGTATATGTATGTTAGGTTTGCAGCAAAAAAATGTATTCTTTTTGGGCCTTAGACCTTTTGTTAGCTTGGATGGCTACTTTTTTAAGGGTGTGATGGGAGGTCAACTACTGACCGTGGTAGCCAAAGATGGGAACAATACCATGTATCCTTTGGCTATCGCTGTGGTTGATGCTGAAGACAAAGCATTATGGACCTGGTTTTTGGATAATATTATTGATGATTTTGGTCATTCGAGTGACACCGGGATGATATTTATGTCTGATAAACATAAGGTATGAATATTAGATTCATATGGCCATCTTCGTTGATAAATTACTTATCATATTGTTTACTTACTTGGTATATTATTTAATTATATGGTCTTCAAGAAGTAATGAATCAGTTAATGCCTGGAGTAGAGCACCGTATATGTGTCAAACACTTATACGAGAATTTCAAAAGAACATTCAAGGGTCGTGAGTATAAGGTTGAAACAATCCTTATCTTTTTTACATCGCATATATGGTTCAATAAGTGTATGTTGGTTTTAGCTAATGGAACGTCTTATAAAGTGGCTGTGTAACTTGATAGGAACTCTTGTGGCTTGCTGCAAGTATTGGAAGTATACCAAAATGGCAATTGTACTTGGAAAAGATGAAGAAACTTTCGGATGGTGATCAGGCAGTGCAATTCTTGATGAAAAATGACCCTCGAAGCTAGTCCAGGAGTCATTTCAGTCCATATTACAAGACAGACCTAATCGTGAACAATATTAGTGAGTCGTTCAACTCTGCGATATTGGCCGGGAGAGACAAGCCTATTCTGACTATGTTAGAGTGGATTCGGAGGAAGTTAATGAAGATAATTCATGACAAGAATTCAAAGATGGCCACATTCGAAGGAAGCATATGTCCTAACATTGTCAAGACGTTAGACCGCAACAAGTTAGCCGTAGGTAATTGTTTTGCTACTACTGCTGATGAATTGAAGTATGAGATTGACTATGGTGAGACGTCAAATGTCGTGGATATAAATGCCAAAACTTGTACCTGTCGAATGTGGGAGTTGAGTGGCATTCCATGTAAGCATGCGGTAGCTACCATTTATGAAAGTCGAATGCATCCCGAGGTATTTGTTCATGTCTGTTATTCGAAAGTTACTTACATGGAAGTTTACAAGCACTTCATAGTTCCACTTCCAAGTTTCGATGACTGGCCAGTGACTGAAGAAGCAGATGTACACCCATCTTTTATAAGGAAGCCAGCCGGTCATCTGAAAAAGAAGAGAAGAAGACAAGTTGATGAACCTCAAAATAATACAAAAGTTACTCGAAGTGGAGGCCAAGTGCAATATAGCAACTGCAAAATGGTTGGTCACAACGTCAGAGGCTGCACTGCAGCAGTTACAGGTGAGACTCTTTGGCAACGGAGACAACGACAAAAGAAGTTGTAACAATCAGAAGCTTCAGCCAGCACGAGCATAACATCTAAGGTAATTTAACTTGGATTGTATTAGGATTATAAAGTAGTATACTTACTATAACAATGTCCTTTTTTGTAGGAAAAAGTGAAGAAAACAACAATCTTAGGAAGCCAGCAATCTGTTGGATCGCATGTGTAAAGATTCAATGCGTGGCTGTTGAAGTTTACAACATATTTTGGACTGCAATCGGAAGTTAGGTAGTTTGGACTGCAATCGGAAGTTAGGTAGTTTGGACTGTAATCAGAAGTTAGGCATTTTGAACTACAATCGGCAATGATCATGTAATTATTGATCGACAACGCTTTTGGACTACATCTATGTGTGAACATGTTTTGGCAACATCTTTGAATGAACATATTTTGGATCGGCATTTCTTTTCCTTGTTGTTTACAAACAACCAAAGACGATTTCAAACACATTACAATTTAAACAATCCACATTACAACATCATAGATTCCCATTACAAACACATTACAATTAAACAATCTAAATAATGAACATGCTAATTAAAATGATACATATTAGATAACGACGATAGCAATGGCACTTCTCTTTGCTCTTGTGCAATTCTAACTCCATGTCACAAACATTCTCTTTTGCTTTTCGAAGTTGAACTTGTAGTTTCTCGATGGAAGATAAGAGGGCTTTAATGTGTTCTTTTTTTTCCTTAATCGAATCCAAAAGTTTTGGCAACAAATCTAACCCTCTTCTACAAGTCGGTGGATCACACCATTAGAAGAAATTGCACATTTCTTTCCTACATTCGTTGTATCGACCACACCCATAAAACTGTCTTCCCAGATTTTTATGAGTTATAACCATTTGCATAGTGGAACGCACACCACATCTGCAAAGCTTGATAACACTCGATTTCTCTGTGCGACGTGATCTGCATTCAGAAGACCAACTGGTACTCATTCTGGAAGAGAAATTATTCGATTCAGGTTGTAACAGGAGCTGAGAAATAGAGAGAAAATCAAGATTAGGATTTTAGGGTTTACTTACATTAGAGGTTGGAGTTGTTCGCGGATGAACGCGGGTACCTATTCCTTCTAGCTGACCGTGGGGCTTGGAGGGGAGCTGTTCTTCTCGGAGTGTCTTGGGAGACAAATCTAGGGGAGCTATTCTTCTACTGTAATGGGGAGAGGGGGAGACGAGGTGAATGGCTGGGAGAATGGGAGGGGGAGACGAAGACAAGAAAAATGGAGAGGAATTATATATATTTAAATAATGGGTTATTTAAACAAATATAAATAAATTGGGAAGCAAATAGGTAATTAACCACATTACAAGTCAGCAAAAACTTATCCAACATGTTCGCCACGTCGGACGAAAAAACGGCATCGTTTTAGCACCATATGGGCGGGAAGGTGCTCCGGACTTGCCCGGGAAATTTTTCGACTACCACAGGGACCAAATTACCAATTTGAAATCACAGGGTACCCCGTTGTGAAAATATGAAACTATAGGGTACTTATGTGGACTTTTCCATATCTGCAAAACTGTACATTTAAGGGCATTTTCGTCAATGTGAGCTGACCTAGGACGAAATATCAGGTTCTCTTGCTCTGTTTTTTCCCTCCCAGGGTCTGTATCCGCGAGCCCCAAGTAACAAATCTCTCTCTATTATACTCTCTGTCTCGCTCTCTGAAGCCAATTAGACTGTTGGTGAGCAAGTGGCGAAGGATCTTCAATGGGCGAGTCCAAGGTCGCCTTCTCTATGTTCCCTTTCCTTACTACTTCTCTGTTATTTCTGTCTCGTGAATCTGTATGCTCGATGATATATATGTTATGTTTCTTCAAAGAGGAACTATCGCTTTTAAGACCTTATGAAGATTGTCCGGAGCTCAACACTTGTCTTGTCGAGTGCGTCTTAACCGGTGTTCGTTCCAATTTCCATCTGCGTGCTCGAATGGGCTAGGCTGGCTCTGTTGTCTAGGGATCTGTAGATTTTAATCTTTGTTTGCCTGCTGCGGAATGCTGCTCGGTGACCGAATCAGGTGTTCGTTCTGTTTCGTGTTAAGGCTCCATTCACATGATCTTGCCAGTAGTGTTGACACTCTACCAAATTTTAGACTGGTTATGATTCCTCTCACTATGTCTCACCATTCAAATCGATTCAAACAGAGGCCGCGTTGCGTTTTAGGTAACTGCAGCTCGGAGTTGGTGCTTTTACTCGATGCTACTGAACGAGGAATATGTTATCTTTTGTGGAGTGTACTACTTGGTTATTCTGTATTGTTTGCCTATTTCGTTAATGCATCGAACACAATATGTTGATAATAGAGTGTTTTCAGGCCACTTTGTTTTGATTTTGATCAGCTTTGGCTTGGTAAACTTACTGTCAATTTAATATCTTTGCAGGGTTGTAAACCTCTTTGTTGCCCCGGAGTGGATAGGATCAGTCAACTACCTGATGATATCATTGATAATATCCTCATCAGGTTGCCAATTGGAGATGCCGCTAGGACCATTGTCTTGTCAAGGAAATGGAAGAATGCATGGATCAGTATATCTAAACTGATATTTGATTCTTCATTTGTCGTTCACGCAACATCAATCACAGATACCTTAATCACGGATATCTATGGCATTCTAATGCTTCACTCGGGACCTATTGTTGGATTCAAACTTCATATAGAATTTCCGGTAAAATTTTCTGAGATTGATCGCCTGTTTCATTTCCTATCTTGTAAGGGTGTTCAGGAATTAGACGTTTATTGGACCACTCCAGCTGGCTACATTCTACCTTCACATTTTTATTCGTGTCTTCAACTAAGGTGTTTGAAACTAGCTAAATGTTCCATCAACCCTCCTTGTAACTTTGGAGGGTTCAAAAACCTCAAAAGCCTTAGGCTGGAGTATTTGGAACTCACTAACAGCGTGCTTGAAAATTTCATCTCCAAGTGTCCACTACTTGAAAATTTGTTCATCAACTCCTGCCACCTCAAAGAGTCTCCCGTCATCATGATCAACACTTCGAACCTAAAGTGCTTTTACTATATTGGCATTGGGTCATACTTTCGTTTCACATCTGCTCCTCTACTCAAGTCCCTGGCATATTTTGGCTCCGTACCTGGTGAAGACTGGGGAAGATATTCCTATTATGAAGGAGTGGAGAAGTCATCTCTGGAAGAATTTTGCAATGCTCTACCAACATTGGAGTCCTTGCTAGTGGATTCTTCCTTTCTACAGGTAAAAGTTGCAGAATTGCCCTTACATTTTGTTTACTTCTAACTTGTTATCAGACATTAAGCTGAGCCTTCTTGTTGTACTTGGTGCAAGACTCTGGATGTTCGCGGTATATCTAGTAAATCTACAAGACGTCCAAAGTCCTTGCACCATCTGAAAGTTCTAAACGTATTCAACATTCGTTTTTGGGACGCGGCTGATGTCACATCTTTACTCGGATTGATTGGTAGCCTACCTAATCTGGAAAAATTAACCATTCGGGTCAGTTATTTTTATCCTTAAAGAATGATTCATCATTATAGAGGGAGCTACCGTCTTTATGGCATCATATCCAATCGTATTTTTTACTATATGGTTTCTTTGCAGGGGGGCATGTGTAGATCATCGGATGATATCGACAATCCCTTCAAAAGTTTAGGATCTGATCTCTGCAATTTTTCGTGCGAGAAACTTCAGGTAGTGAACTTTTTCAGTGTCGGTGATCATGACTCGGAATTGGACTTTGTCAAACTTCTCTTGTCAAAATCACCCCAGCTCAAGAAGATGACTATTTATCCACAGGAGAGCGGAAACAATGAGAAGCAATTGAATATGGTAAACACAGTGACCCAGTTTAAGCGTGCATCAACTGCAGCAGAGATCATTTTTTGGAAGATATTCTAGTGAATCATTTGTGATTTATGACTTGCTCTTCATTGTTAATGCTGAATGCTTGAAGTCTCAACTAGTTTATGTTGTTCTTCTGGAAATTGCTACTGACATCAATCGAGGTGAGTTACAGAGGGTGATAAATAACACATATATATATATATATATATATTTTTTTTGTGTTTCCTTCGTTTGAATATGTTTAGATTCAAAATATTCATAGGCTTGTAGAGATCAGAGATAAATTTGCCGAGTCAATATGCGAAGCTTCTGTGATTTAATTTTATTTTTATTTGGTGGGATTACTTTATTTTATAAGGGCAATGACATACTTGACATCTAAGATTCTACATTTTTTTCTGTCAAACGCATTTAATTCGAAAAGCAAGGTTAGCACTAACATTATTTCCAGCGTATGAATAATGATCATAGTAACTAAACTAAACTAAGATCCTTTTTGTTAATTTGTATCCCGTATGTGTCACCTAATCTGTAACCACGATTAGACCAATGTGTCAATGACTTGGTAATAGCAAAATACGAGGTTTGAAGTGAAGATGTGGGACGAATTATGGTTGGAGTTACGAAAATAAAGGAACAACAACTTCAAATCAGAGGGCGTGTTTAATGGTGAAGGAGGAGGTGAATTACGAAAAATGCAACAACCAAGGTTCAATTCTGCATTGTAACACTTTGTTAAAAAGAATTTTAGGATGGGTTCTAAGGAAAAACAACAACTTGAGTTTCAAAAGAGATGGAAAAAAAAATAGAATAAGCAAACAAATTTAGAAATTTTCAGTGTTGCGATTTTGCTGTGAAGTTTACAAAATGTATTAAAGAGAAGTACGGCGGAGGCAGGACGGGAGAGTCTACTCCGTGGCACATACTCAGTATCAGTCGTACTCCAATAATGGCAACGAGAATTCTACAATTGGTAGCATTACGTGAAGTACTCTTCAGCTTGGAACGTTCCATTAGCTGCTACCCGCGATGCTCTTTGATAAAATCAAGCTTAAAGCGATAGATCTAACGCGTTTCTCATTGGCGACCGAGAATGCGATCCATCAGCAGCAGCAGCAGCTATAACATGAATTTTCCGAGCAACCATCCTTAATCCTGACCACATGTTCATGACAGTGAGCTCAGTCTGCAGCATCCTGAAATTCGAATATGGCAGAGATCCATCCAAGAACTCCCAGGTAACACTTCATTCGCCTTTGAAGTAACTTCACACCTTTTGGTAGCCAAGGAAAGCAACAGAGGAGGCAGACTAAATCGTGCAATTCTGAAAAGATGAGCACTAAGGTGAAGTTCTCTAGTATGTTGTTCCTTTCCGCTACTGAACAGCTTCATACACATTCCAATGCCAGAAAAGGATGAATGATTGAACTACAAACAGGCTGGTGCACGTTCATAACACATCCTAAAACAAACTCAATCTTTTTCCATCTTAGGGTGTGGTAAGCTATCCCGATGGCGATACCAAGCAAGCTTCCAGGAAGCCTTCCATGGCTAGTTTGTCACTGTTTCAGAGCTTGAGTGGCCCATAAAGGCAAAGGTGTGGAGATCACAAGAGGAACACCAGTAACTGGATGCTGAAAAGACAAGCTCTCTGCATGCAACTCGTGTCCATCATATGTTATCCCTTTCCACTCATGCACGCCATGATATTTCACATCTCCTTTGATGGAGATTCCAAGATATTGGCAGTGCAAGCGGATCTGATGTGTTCTTCCACTCCGGGGGAAAGCTCTTACGAGGATTTCATCTTTTCCATCTGCATCAATCTCCGCTTTATCTTCAACTACTATGACATCATTATCCTTCTTACATTCAGATGCCTCTTTGAATTCCCTTTCTCCGTTAACTGATAGTACCTCAAATGAAGTTTCCATGTCGCGCACCGAGGACCCACCAGGTAGTGACCTCCCTACATCAGATGCAGCATATACACGCCAGGCTCCAAACTTTGACCGACCATGACCTGATTTAACAGTAATCTTCTTCCATTTTGGAGCTGGACCAACACAGAGAGCAATATATGTTTTCCGTACTTCATGATTGGTGAATGCTTTCACGAGCTTAGCAGCCACCTTATGAGACTTAGTAATGACCATCACACCACTTGTATCACGATCAAGTCGATTCGCCAGGTGAAGCTCCACCAAACAGGCTTCATCTACTGAAATAATGACACAGGATAACTAGACTTAATATTGCGGATCAGCATGGCCAAATGGTAAATGGAAAATATCAACGACAAAAAGGAGAACAACGAAAAAACTTTGGCCTTATTATTCTGATCGTGTTACTTGAATCCAACAACTATATCACGTACTACCTAGCATTCACTGAGTGAGCTCCGTGAAGGTGATCACTGTAGATCCTAGTTAGAGCGGAATGTTAGCCATGTGGGAACTAGTAAAAGGCATGTCAAAACGAAACCAAGTTTCTCAATCTCCACCATCCACAACAAAGCTTAGCCATTCGATGTCGCTAATTAACGCAAACAACTAACAAAAAGACGCCATCTAGTGTTCCACAGATCCGATCATTACCTAAACCCGCCACAGCTACCGCAGAAAACTACAAG
The DNA here is from genome assembly GCA_963995505.1 of Hypericum androsaemum. Classification (NCBI taxonomy): domain Eukaryota; kingdom Viridiplantae; phylum Streptophyta; class Magnoliopsida; order Malpighiales; family Hypericaceae; genus Hypericum; species Hypericum androsaemum. Next base: position 12,137,716 of record OZ023190.1, read on the forward strand.
GAAAACACTTGCACAATTCCACTTACCTACTTTTGCTGATATGCCATAGTCAATACACAAAATACCCAGAGCCCCGATCTCTCCATTGATCTTCCTACGACCAACTCCAATCAAATTGTCACTAAACCTCCAAAACCCAAATGCCTAAAACAGTATTAACAAACCTCCAAAACCCAAATGCCAAACAGATAAAAAATGAAACTTTATTACAAAGGCATCACCTTTAGCCGTGTCTCCCTCGAGAACTCGGGTAAGAGATTCCAAAACGGCCTCGCAGTAAACACCCACAGGCTTATCAACTGCGACCATCCACTGGTCCTCATACAACACGTGGCTGCTCCTGGAAAAGGCAAAAAGGCTCGATCTTGAAGCGGCGGACATGGCCCTGGCCAGCTCCACGTCCTTGGAGATGGCGGGTAAGGGAGGGGAGAGGGGCGTGGGGTAATTCTGGAGGCTCGGAGGGGTAGTTCCGGAAATTGGGATTGTTGCGGCTGTGGAGGATGACATGGCGGCTTCGAAGTGGGGTATACTGCGAGCGACGAAGAAGGTTTTTGAGAAAGTGGAGATGGCTTTCGTTGGTCGCGGAAGAGTCCGGGGCGGGGAGAGCGATAAGGGCATTTCTGTCAGTTTATATAGTCTATTTATTTTCTATTGAACTATATATAACATCCAGTCATCCATTGAATAATTCATCGTTATTCTAATAAATATTTAATATTCTTTTTTATAATAAGTGTGGCATTTGTTTTTGTCTCTATTGCATTTTAGGATTTTTTGTGTACATCAAAACTTTAATTTCTTTTTAGTAAATGTAAATTTTTACACTGCTGAAGATTTTTTTAACTTAAATAGTCAGTGTAGTTATATTAATTAAGGGAAAATTACTCTCAAGCAAGATTTTAAAATACGCGATCCGATTGGTAGTTGGACTGTGATTCGATATGACTAGCGTACCGAGTTTGGCCAAAAAATTGCCAACCTTACAAACCGTCCAAAAAATGGTTGGACCAAATGGTTCGATCAAATTTTTGATCCAGAATTTTCCGGTTGGTAGGGTTTAACAAAAAAAAAGAGTTTTCTTGATGGTGGCCGGTGGGTCAAAAAATCAGAATTTTTCCGGTTCGGGTTTTTGATTTTGGTGAGATTTTTTTTATTTTTTAAGATTTCAAAGTTATGGTGGGTCAAAAAGAGAGAAAAAGTTATACCCATTTATTTTTTGGAAAGAGTAACCGAAGTATAGAGTTGGGTAGTGGAGTATGAATAGTTAAAATATTAATAAAATATATTTTTTTAATATAAAAAAGTACCGGTCTGATCAGTATTCCAATCGGTCAGACCGATCCGATTGCGACCTTGGAGGCAAGAACAGATCGCTCTCCGAGTCTTTTTGAAAACCTTGTTCTTAAATCTCTCGTGTTTGCTTAAATATAACTTAAAAGTCTCTCGTGTTTGAAAAATGATACTCTTATCCCTCTGATATATTTTTATTACACTTTCGGGTCCCTATCGTCAGAATATTCAATTTTCTCCGGCAAATACCCACTTGAAAAGACTAAAATATCATCTTCAACCTCAAGAAGATCATATAAACACCAAATTAAACACAACCGCAAACACCCAATTAATTAAACAATCAATAACACCAGATTAAACACCCATAAATACCACACACACTATCATCCTTCACCCATCATTCCCTATCACCCCGTGGTCGAAGGAAGATAGTGAAGACGACGAAGGCGAGCATGAGCCTGTGGACGAAGGACGACGAAGGCGAGCATGAGCCTGTGGACGAAGGACGACGACGACGCCCAGATCTGCTCCGATCTATCCAGTTCCCACCCACCCCCGCCGTCACCGAGTGCTCTCCAGCCCAGATCTACCTGTAATCGAATCAACAAAATAAAACAAACTCCATCGCCAACCTTGTTCGAAGGTCCCATCTCTTTCTCGACCACTGACGACGTCTATGGTGTCTACCTCTCCGACTACCGCCTCAAAGGTTCAAGCTTACGGGCCCACAACTGCCTCTGCCCAGTTGAACATCGTCGTCCCCAACGAGATGAATCCACCATCGACAATGGTGCCCAAATATTAAATTATCTGGTTGGAATATGATTCCGCCCAAGAAGAAGAAGGCTCAGACCGGAGATGGTAAGAGCAAGTTCGGGATCAGCCAGCAGACGGGAGCTGGAGCTCGTCCACAAGAGGGACGACATAAGCGGCCGCCGGAGCATTTCTCACATCGCCTCTCTCCCTTTCAATTGTTTTTGTTTCTTTGAGTGTTTTAAATTGATTGATTTTTTTTTTGACATTTTCTGGGTGGCTCTAGCACATTGATTCTCCCCACAACAAGGTGGGTTTAATTGTCTGCGTGCTTTTCATGCCTTTGTTAATCCATCCGAAATGTCAATCTTTCAAAATTAGGATTTTTAAAATTTTGATTCACTCTAATTAGTTTTGATTCTTTCTAATTAGTTTTGATTCTCAATTAAAATGTTTAAATTTATTTTTATTTTTGAGTTTGAGTTTTAGTTTTGATTTTGGTTAAAGGTGGGAGGAAGAAGATGGAGTGAGAAGGAGGGAAAAAAATAGGGTTTTTTATTTTTATTTTTAGTGGGAGGAGTATTTTGGTCTTTTCAGGCGACAGGAACCCGAAAGTATAATAAAACCAAACATAAAAAATATCTGCGTGTATTTTGCAAATAGAGAGAATTTTTTAGTATATTTAAATAAATACAAAAGACTTGAGAGTAATTTTTCCATTAATTAGTCATAAGAGTTATAAAAAAATTTCTCAAGTGCTTGAGGAACATAGAACATGATATTATTCAAAAGAGTTCATAATCTATAAACTCTAGCTAATCAATCTGCAACATGATTAGCTAATCTAGGAACAAATATTAAAAACTGAAAAATAAGGTTTGTATGTTCAAAGCTCCAATTCCCGCTCGATCTCTGAGGATACACTATTGATATAATCCACGACACGTTTGCAGCCGTGACACTATACTACAAGGATGATTTTCCTTTATGTACTTGGTAGATGTTCCAATGGTAGAGAGTTCAGCTGCATGGGTTGATATAAAATGCTCCCTCGAAGTTTGGACGTCCACGACACTACCGTTATGGTCAAGTCGAATCCAAGCACAACGAGCAGCAGAAGAATCAGACACCCACGATGCATCCAACCTACCATACAACATGTTAACTCAGTGTTCGTTGGACCAAATATTTTTTGGCCAAATATTGTTCGAGATTTTCAAAACTTTATTATTATCTACAATTTGATTTCTCCTACATGACTCAGAATTTGATTGATGTAAAGTAATGAACTCAATTTAGTTATTCTTTATTAGTCTTAATTACTATAGAAAATATGATTTTTTTGATAACTTATCAATTTGATAGATTGAAAAATACTAGCCGACTCGAATTTAAATTAGTCGGTCTTGTAGTCGGATGCCAAATTGTATAAACCAAATAAATATAATATGCAATATATATATATATATATATATATATATATATATATATATATATATATATATATATAAAGTTAGCCACTTTTGAATTGCAAAAAATTGAATAAAGATGCTAGAAATAAGTATGGTAATTTACAAATACACTCCTCCAATTTGGGAAAAGTTTAAAGTGTTGCAGGGAGAGAGAGAGAGGGATTGAGTCCTCTCTAATCCAAAACCCCTCTACTTGCCTTCTTTTCCCTCGCCTCGCCCCAATCCAACCAAAGCCAAAGGATTATGGTTCAAGAATTTAGGATCAATTGAGCAAACCTTTGTCCAAATCCACTCTGTCCCCTTCCCATACTCTTAATTGGGTGGGTTAGAGAGAGACCAAGTCCACTCCTTTCGAGCTCGTAGCTGAGGAACCCAGATGGAGACGCCGTCCTCTGCTTCGTCTTCGTCGATCATAACCCCGGAGGACGTCTTGGAATCGCTCATGAACGATGGCACCATCGACACCCTCCGCTTGAAGATCATCAATCAGCTTAAAGCCAACGTAAAACCACTCTTCCCATTTTAGGTTTTCCTCTTTCTTTTGTGATTATCCTTGTTGATGAAGAATTCGGGGTAAAGGCTCGGTCTTTTAGGGTTGCAGACTAGTACCAGGGTCGCCAAAGTTTCGATTTTTACGAGATGGGTAATGTTGGATTCGGGGATAGGATTGAGCGGTCCATGTTTGGGATATTGTTGTTTTGGTTGAATTGAGATGCATCAATGTGTCTGTTAGATGCTCTCATGTGAAGGTAAAAAGAAGACGACTATAGTTTCTTTCTCCCTTTGGCTCCGATGCTGTGTTTATGCTCGAAGGCGCGCTCCCAAGACGTGGTTGGCGAAGACGGGACAGGCTGATGTTTCGATGGTTGCAAAGTGTCCATGGTTTTGCCCCGACTTGGCTGCTTTTCTGGTTAATGTCTGCGCTGTCGTTGGCCAAGTGGTCAGGCTTCTGCTTCGTGTGTTTGTCATCTTGCTTACGCATATTGTTATCGGTTTGCTTCTTCCTTGCTTTATGGTTCATTCTTAGATGGGAATTGCAGTCTTCTTATGTTGGTCTTAATATGCTGACAGGGGTTTTAAAGTTGTGTGTTTCTTTTGGCATCACACACATGACTAAAGTTTGTTACGGGTATCGTTGCAGGAAGAGCTGAAAAATACCACTCTTAAGATGGCTGAGCAGAGCAAAGTCTTGAATACTCCTGGTGCTGAGAAGCAGACCAAAAGAGAATTGTTCGATGCGCTTCGGCAGGAACTGGAGTAGGAGCTCATTTCCTTGGCTTATTAATTGATGTGTGCATCTTGCATTTGGGTTTTGTCAGCTGGGCGTTTTTATTTATCATCCCTCTTGAATCCATTATCACAACGGCTTTGAAGTGTAGTTCATGCTTTCCGTACTTTGTATGCAGAACTCCAGTACTAGAGAAGGCTTCGAGATCAGTGTGGGAGTTGATTTTAGACAGCAACGGAGTGGGGAGAGAGATAAATGAAACTGTTGAAAGAGTGTATTGTAGATTAAGTGGCCGAGAACCTCCATTGTTTCCTCAACCTGATGCTGATGCTGATGCTCAACCGAAAAAAGAAACTGATACCAAAGGAGCAGACAGAAGACGAACAGAAAGTGGAGCTAAGAAAGAAAAATCAGATTCAAACACGAGGAAAAGGAGTTTTGGTGAGATGACAGTGGAAGGTGGGGGAAACGAAGTTTCAAGCAATGCGAAAAACGAAATCCCGGGAAAACCTAATGGTCCTCCACCTGAACGCTCTAGTAAATCGCCTCCCTCGGCTTTGAAGAACTGACTAGTGATAGGATGGAAACCTTTATTGTTCGTCAATGTTTTCTTTTTCCCTGACTTGTATCTGTTCTGTGATCCTGGGAGCATCTAGATGGCTACATTTTAGTAAACCAAGTTCCAAATAATTGCTTCTTATTATACCTACCTCTTTCTCTACATGTACATGCGAGTTGACTTCACAGTCAAGAATCAGATGGCTACGTTTTGCCGGATACTTTAGCTTTAACTCGCTAATACGGCTTGTAGGCGTTTGCTTATAGAGCTTCTTTGTAAATGAATTTCGAAAATACTTGGAATAAATTCTTAAGTCTTTATCTGCAAACTCCAATTCATTCTGGTGGATTTTGTCATGATTAAGATGAGATCTACTGCTGAGATTTGCAAATAAGTTTTATGATCGAGCAAGACCGAGCGTATTATTTATTTGCATGTAAAGATTAGGAAATGAATTATTCTTTTAACTCTAAATACGAGAGGTTAAAAAAATTAAATCCATTCTAGCATATCTAATCCCGAAAAATTAGGATTGGAAAGATGTTACACCTAAGAAGAGACGACAATATACAGTCGTCGTCATCATCCCTATTGTTTTTTCCATTCCCTGAGTAGAGTAGGTGAGCTCCATCTCCATCGAAGGAACTGTAATCAGTTGCAGCTCTTGCACTAGGATCATAGGCCGAGTTTCCCTGGTTCTGATTCGTCATCATTTCATCTGTTGAACTTGAGAGAGTAAAGGAGGCATACTAGGGGCAGTCTGGTTCAATTGGCTATCCAGTATCATAGGTACGTTCTCATTATTGTCAATGGTGCTGCTGCTGCCATGTTCATAGTGTGAATGATTCTCAAAGTCACGAGTCCCGTCGCTTGCAAGATTGAGCATTGGATTCCAGGAATAGATTGTTTCGCGTACCATGATACATTTTCGAAAGCGTTTTGGGAGTGTGTCTCGGTTGCTTTTAGCTGTCTCGGATCATTGCTTCCTCCTTCAGCTGCCCTTCCGTGTCCTCCTAGGGGATGACAGTACAGAGCAGGCGAAGTCGAAGACGAGTATGCAACATTGGATGCTACACCATGAACTTGACCACCTGATAAACTCTTTGCATAACTTCTGCTCCCTCTAACGAACGACGGATTCTCGTGTACTTTCTTGTCGCAGAGGAAGTTCTGATCTGAAACATTCAAGACTATAGAATCATATTACTATAGGTTCAATCTTGTGTATCTAATATGAGAAAAGGAGAGACAGAGTACCTAGTTCTTGGAACCCAAGAGGTTGATATCCGCCACTGAATCCGGAAAAAGAGAAATCAGTTGGCCAGTAACTGCGCATGTCAAAATAAGGAGATGGCATGGTTGGGAAGCCCTGTCTGCTCAACTCGAGCAGGCGTGGCTCGGCTACGAACAGCTTCTGGATGTGCCTGTCCAGTGCTCCTGGAGGAAACGTTACCAAGTACCTCCTACACCAACAAGAACAGTCACACAAGTCCGTGCCAATTACTTCATTGGATTTCAATTTGTTTCAACTTCCAAGGGGACTGATGATAACCTGCAGATAGAAGCATAGCCATCGGTGAAATCATATGCTGTTTGCCACATTGTATGCTTCCTTGGTTGTGGCTCCTGCTCATCCTGGAAGCTTGGAGGATTTGCTACCTGCACAAGCACACAAGGAACACCTTATAATTTTCTCTGTCTGACAATGTTCGACTCCGGAAATCACAAGTTCAACAATGTTCGACACAGCTGCACGAGTTCAAAGTAATCACCTCAATTTCGAGTACTCCTGGCTGGTTCTCTTCCATAGTATTAGTAGCTCTAATCCCAATTATATTACTCCACTGCATCTCAATCTTACTCTTCGTTCGGCTGTCTTGAAGAAACTCCCACACCAACTTTCTCTTAGCAAAGTATATCTTCGCCACCAGATCATTCTCATATACTGATTTCCTCTGCAAGTCAAGTAAGTATATCATGCAAGAAAGTGTTCGTATACTAAACCACCCGATTTTCTATTATTTCAATCAACCCAAACGAGATGAAATCGAAAGAAGAGGAAGCATTGTGCAAGTATGTGATCTGATTACCTCCCATGGGCCTATTTTGATTGCCAAGGCATTGAAGCAGGCAGCCTTCAACCTCTCATTAGTTCCCAAATCAGATATCTTGGTGGGCTTGGCTCCACTTTCAATGGGTTGGTGGTGCTTCTTGTTCACCTCGTCTTGTATCGAGTTTACCAAGGTCGGTGTAATTTGGAGCTCCAGGCCTAGTGGAACTAGTACTGAAAGTTTTGTTGGCCTCCTTATCTACGCAATTTAATGGGAATCACTGCAACTCAATTCATTGGAGAAAGATGCACACTTTACCTGATTCAAACTTGAATTAATTCAATAACGTAATATTTGGTAGTTTCAGCCATTTTTTTCCTTCCAAAATGGAGGTGACGTTGCATGCTTGCAAAAAGAATACCTCACGAAGAGTAAACCTAAGGCCAATAACGATATATTTTCCTTGTCAAGTATAATTCGGATGTATTGGGCCGGATATTGTATATATTTATAAGGTCCCAAGAAGAAGAATAGAACCAAAACGACCATTATAAAAAGTGTCAAAATACTCTCAATCCGTACCAACACAAGTTAGTCTAGGTATTTAGGTACCATTAAGCAAAGTTGCTTTACAATGGGAAGTTCAATCCTCGACTTTAGTAGTTATCCGTGAATACGATGATGAATACCAAAAGAGACGGGAAAAAAACTGAAAACTATAAAAGATACATAAAAGGGCAAGCAAGGGAAAAAAAACCCCATATAAGCTTAGCTACCTACCTGTTAGACCTGACCATGAATTGAATCCGATTCGTGATTCGATTCGTAAAAAATTTGATTCGATTCGACAATAATTCGATTCGTCAAAAAGTTCGATTCGAATTCGTCATGATAAGAATTGAATACGGTTCAATTTTTTGTAATTCGTCAAACCGGCGAATTCAATTCGAATTCATTTTGAGAATTCGATTCGAATTCATAAAAATAAGGGGGGGGGGGGGGGGCGCGGGTTTATTTGAATTTCGATGATGTCAGCGCTTGCTTCAGCGTCAGGGGCAAATTGCCATTTTTTTCTGACCATTTTTTTATTACCATTTTAATCCCCAGGTTACCATTTTTTTACTGTTGGTACTTTTTAATTTTTTTAATAAATTCAGAATTTCTTCCAAACTCTATAAATACCACCTCTTATTCTTCAAATTTTACACATTCCAATCTCAATTCTCTACTTCTCTTATTGAAAATTTGAGCTATATAAATTCTCCCTCAAGTTTACTAATTAGATATATTAGTCATATTTCTCATATAATTACTCATATTACTATATAATTATGTCATCAAGTAGAGCAAATAAGGGTAAGAAAAAACGTGTGGAACATCACGATTCTATTGAATCAGATTTTCTACCGATTTCTACTTATCCTATTCCGGAAGAAATGATGAACGTCCATGATGAAGCTCAACGGGAAAGTGTTGATTCAATATTCAACAATCCACAAAAGGTAAAAAGATCACCTTCATTACTTTTTACTAAGCATTTCACAAAAATTTCTACCGGAGAAAAAGGTATCTTCAAAATTACATGTAATTATTGTGGTAAACAATATGAATTCAAAACCGGAAATGGATATGGTACTTATACTATTCATTTGAATACTAAACATCCACACGAAGTTGGTTTTGAAAAATCACAAACTCAATTATCTACTACACCTAATGTTTTATTTCATTACACCGATTAAAATAATAGAGAGGAATTAGCTAAATTAGTTGCTACCGAACATTTATCTTGTAGTTTTGGTGAAAAACTTAATTTTATAACTTATTGTCAAAATGCTTTAAATCCTAGTGCAAAAAAAGTTCCACGAAGTACATTAACACGATATGTAAAAGATTTTTACAAGAAAAATAAAGAAAAATTACAAACTTTTTTCTTTGATTTTGATGGTCGAGTTTCTATATGTTGTGATATATGGAGTGATCATTGACAAACACATTCATATTTTGGTGTTACATGTCATTGGATTGATAATAAATAGAATATACAAAAAAGAATAATTGCATATAGAGTTTTTGATGATAGTCATAGTGGGAATAATTGTTATAAAATATTGCATACTATTTTACAAGAATATAATCTAGTTCAAAAAATATTTTCAATTTCTCTAGACAATGCAAGTTCTAATAATGTTATGGTTAAAGATTTAGAAATTCTTTGTACACGATTCAGAGGAAATTTTTTTCATATTAGATGTGCATGTCATATATTTAATCTTTGTACCCAAGATGGAATTAAAGCTTTAGACTCTACATTAGGACCAATTAAATAAGCACTTAATTTATTATGGGCTCGCCCAAAATTGCTAAAAGATTGGAAAAATTTTGCAAATTAAACAACATGAAACCAAAATATTTTCCACAAGACATTCAACATCGTTGGAATTCGACTTATGAATTGTTAAAAGAAGCTCTTCCATACAAAGAACTTCTATGTAATTGTTTTGCATCTAATGATCAAACTAATAATATTATGTTACAACCTTACCATTTGGACCTTGTAGAAAAACTAAATGAGCTTTTAGAATGTTTTAATTATGCTACACATCTTTTATCGGGTGTTTATTATCCTACATCTCATTTACTATTTTTGGAATGTTGTAATATATCGGAGGCAATATGTAGCGCTTATCAAGATTTTGCATTGTCATCATGCGTTTCGAAAATGGCTAACAAATGGTTAAAGTATTTCAAGGAGATTTCCCAACTTAATTTAATTGCAACCATTTTTATGCCGAACAATAAAATTGATGGTTTACAAAATTTATTATATGCGTATTACACAAATTTAGAATTTTTTTTGCAAGTTCCTAATCTAGAAGATCATGTTGTAATAATTAAAAACAATGTAAAAAAAGATATTTTGGATTTAATGAGTGAATATAGTATTAGGAATAATGCTTCTACATCTAATGAACTAACTCCCTCTCCCTTACAAGGTAAAAAATTAAGTTTTACGGAAAGGTTGTTAATGATAAAACAAAAAAGACCTCAAGGAATAAGTTTAACTAATTCGGAATTTGATTTATATCTTAACACACAATTTGATATTCCTTTTGTCAAACCTTCTAGTTTTGCTTTATTAGAATGGTGGAACAACCATGTAGAACAATTTCCGGTTATGTCAATTGTTGCAAAAGAATTGCTTGCTTGTCCGGTTTCGACGGTTGCCGTGGAACAAGCATTTAGTGCAGGAGGTAATATTTTGGATGAACACCGGTACTCAATGACACCGCAATCTTTGAAGGCACAAGCATTGGTCGCCGATTGGACCAAGGCGGAAAGACGACAACAAGAATTGGTCCGGGAAAATTCCGACCAACTATACGACCTCGATGATGCCACAACCGGTGAAAGCACAAACACATCCGACTAGGTGAGTTAGCTCCATAAAGGTAAGAGAACTACGTGGGCTTTGATTCCTTCGGAGCTAAGGATACGTAGGCAACTTAATTTGGTACATTAAGTGCAAGCCCAATCTTTAGTTTATTTCTTTTTCCCAAAAAATGTTAAACACTAATTCCTATTTTTTTTTAATATTTGAAGCAAAAATTAAAGTTTTTGATTTTTTCAAAAAATATCAAAACTTTTTAAACTTTTTTAAAAATATTACAAAAATATTCAAAATATCCAAAAAAAATTAGAGGATTTAGAATTTTTAATCAAGTATTAAAATTATAGAATTAATTCGAATTCGATTATAATTCGATTCTAATTCGAAAATTCATAATTCGTATTCAATTTGTCTTTTGAAGAATTGAATATGGTTTAATATTTTGATAAATTCGAATTCGAATAAATTCGATTCGAATTCGTCCAAATTCGAACCGTGGTCAGTTCTACTACCTGTGCATGGCATTCCAGTAGCCGCATATTAGCAGCATCATTGCACTGGGGGTCACAGACGGACCCAAACGCGTCGTTTTGAAGGAGGATCTCCTCATTAGCTTCCATTGGAGCGTCTTTTCCAGCTCGCTCCCTGTAAACACTTGGCCAAGCAACCATGGTCATGGTTTTAATTTATTTTCCCGCCTCTGACACGGACAGAAAATTTAGGTGGGGACAGGGGCTATGGATTGGGCACGGAGTGAAGAAAATCATTCCGGACGGTTTGGAGTGAAGGGGAACCGCACTAGCATTTCCTGTTTACGATACCGGCATGTCCCGGCTACGATACCGACATGCGCTGTTATGTGATTCCGGCTTGTGTTTGCGACAACGGCATGTCCCATTTACGATACCGGTCTGGGTGGCTTTTTTCATTTTGGTCCCCAAATTTTAGTATTTTTTTTTAAAAAATTCGCATATCTTCACTCCAAACGGTTCTGAATGGGGACATTCCATACCCAATCCAAACTCGGGACAGGGGAGAGAATATAGATAATTGTTGTTACGAGGAGGAGACAGACAAAAGAATTGTAACAAATGGAAAGTTTATAATTAGGTCCCACATTAATCGACTCTAAGTATCACATTAAAAAAATAGTTAGATTTGATTTTAACTCAAAATCCTAATTTCTCGTGTGGATTGTAAATCATATAACCTTTAAAAAAACAGGAGGGGTTCGGAATCTTGGGAGTGCTTTCTCTAATGAGAGGTAGTTTGTTGGTTAAGTTCGTTTTCTTTTTATATTAATCGGTAAACTTGGTTATATAATGATAATATATATATTTTTCGTCGTTGTGAAGGAATAGAGAAAAATAATATATAAAGAGAGTCCAGAATTTCCTTCCATCCGATTTTCTGATTACAGTTTTTTATTTGTAATTTGTGTGCAGCCTTTCAGTTCCTAATCCACAAGCCGCCATTAACCGGATCTGATATCGCCAATGATAATTAGTGACGGATTGGGTTAGCCATCATAACGAGCATAACCCTTTAGTTGGGTCCCGCAGCCGCGTCACACTCGCACCTACCTGCCATTATATGTACAGATCCTCCTGCTAATTTTATGGTATATCAAGTGGGAATAAATTTTGATTTAAATCTCGATTTGAATCTTGAAAATATAATTACGTCAAAATTTGATATAATTTTTTTATGTTATCACAAATCTTCCGACTACTTCCATCGAGCTTCCAATTGTACCGGCTTGTGTAGTGTGGCCATATAATTTAACGACGGACACCCGCTAAAAATAAGACACTCTAATTCCGTACCCTCTAGTTAATAAAATACTCAAAAGTTACTTAAATATGCCAAATTTCTAAATAATTGCTCATTTACTTTTTTGGGAGGTTAATTACACATTTACTTGCATGATCAGTATACTCTTTCAATGTACTCTTGCATAATCTTCACCTTCTTACTATTTAACAAGCGATCCTGCCATTTTTTCTAAAATCTTTTAAATCAAGAATCCAGTACTCTATTCAAATTCAAGATTTTTAAAAGAATTTGAGTGTTTTATCATTTTGACCGACCAATTCTGATTAGTACGGCCAAGCTATGACCTTAACCTCACAGGGAATCCAAGCGATCGTGCTATTTTTTATTATTAGTGTGATCGTGCCAATTTGGTTTAACATAAACTACAAGTCGCCGCATGTTTGTCGTCATTAGAGTAAAGGTTAATATGGCGATATGAAATGTGGCTATGGATAATGTTTTGTCAGACTCCAAAGAAACAATAGGCAAATGGAAGGGAATTGTTGAAGTTGCTTTCACATAGCGGATGACCTCATCTTACACATTCCTAGCTTTTGATGGGAAGGAGAAAATCGAGTAGGAGGAGAAGGAATACATATAACTCATCAAATAGAATGGACGAATAAAGCTTTTCTCACGTGTGTGTTAATGGTGTGTGACTGAACAATGATGGAGTGAGAAAATTTTGAGTTCAACAATTATAAATGGAAAAGATGCAATTAGGGGAGTCGAAATATGGTTTGAAAATGTTACTATGCTTTTCTTTCTTTCAAAAATTATTTTTTGTTCTCCCTGTTTAGTTTATTATACTCTCGAGTCTCTCACTTAGTTATGTTAAACACTTAAATTAACTGATGAAAGGTCTCAACTTCGAGTCATTGGGAACGTACCTATATCAAATACTTATTGAGAGAATTTTGTCAGTTTTCAAGATTTCACCCAGTTTGGCGCAATAGTATTCTAGGTTAAAAAAAATTGGGTAGGCTAGATACCAATGGGGTTTATTCATTAAATATGTGATTTTGGTCTCAAATCTTCATCTTAACTGGGGAAGGTTGTGCAATCTTTCTCTTCATTTTCACACTTGGTGCCTTGTCATCCTCTTCCACTATATATAGTACGTAGGCGTACTCAAATTGATACGGAAATATGCTATCTGTTTAGGGCCCACCAACTTTAACTTCGAACTCCAATTGTTTTGTTGGTATTACCATAGGTAGCATGATCTCTAGTGGTTCTTCGATCATCACCTCACATTCATCTTGTTTCTCTTCTTCAAGCTCCACCACTTCCTCTTCATGTTGTATCTCCACCTTGAGCTCTTGGTACTCCACGTTCTGACGGCTTGCTCTAATCTCTCTTATATCAGTTGTAAGTTAGGATATGTGCTCTTCAATATTCTTGATACTCGCCTGAGTCTGGTTGGTGAGATTCTGAATGCTTTGGTTAGTATTTTGAATACTTTGGTTGGTGCTGATGGCCAAAGTCTTAATAAGGACTTCCAATGAGGAGTTCGATGCTTTTTATGGACGTGGTTGATAAGTATGAGCATAAGGATCATAATTCTATTAAAATCGATCTTTATAGTACTCCACAGGATAGTCAATCCATCCATCACAATCTGGTTCAAGCGTAGAGGTTGGTGGACCTGCACATGAAGTTCTATTGAACATAATAGGTTAAATTAATAAAATAATACATTTACCTCCCTGGCAACAGTGCAAAATTTTGACGAGCGTGTCAAGGCCCTTCAAAATAAATTGATATTCACGACTCACTAATTTGTAGCAAGTTAGCAAAAATACTGAATCAAATCTAAGGAGGGACGAATACTCAATAATCTAACTATCAAAATAAAAGTAAAATGGAAGTTTTGTGAGATTTTAGATCGTACGAAATCAACGAACACAAAGGAAAGATGTAAGAGTAAAAATCAATGAGAGAAAATAGTAGACTCAAGATCGGAGTAACATGATAGGTTTGTTGACCACTGGATCACAAAAGATAATCTAACAGACGTAGCAAGTAGGTGTAAATCTCCTGCAACCGTAAAGAGACCACCAAAATCAATAATCAACTAGCCAAACGACTGCCTAACTAGTTATTTATCACCTAATAGACATAATATCAAATAATTTTAATTCTATAAGGTAATATCATTAAGAACAGATGTTCCTACTCCTAGCGATTATACTCAAAATATTAGTATCTTTAAACTAGGCTTACTTATTCCTAATTAATTAGGTTGGTAACGACCGTTCCTCACTGAATTAACTTTGCTCCTCGTTCAATTCCTAACTGCAACAACTAATCAAGAATCAATGGCAAATATGTTCTAGAATAAAATCCACAACCACAAACCATTCAAGAACAATAATAAGTACAAGGAATAAGTAAATACTACTGAATTAAATTGATTAATCAAGATCCTCACAAATAAAACCTGGGTCTCCTCCCTCGAATCAACCTAGAGGTTTAGTTCCTCATAATCTGGCAAAGATAAAATATCAAAAGTATTTATTCTATGGAACGAAAAGTACTGTAAAAACTAAGTCTAGAGGCTTATATATAAGTCCTCCTAACTCTAAAAATCTACAAGGGTCGTTCGAGAGTCCTCAACGAAGCAGAAAGCTAGATTTCCAATTTTACCTCGAATATTCGTCAATAAAATCTGCTAGATCAACCTTCAGTATTTTGGTCGTAACTTCCTCTTCCAATCTCAGATTTAGGCGTTCTTTATATCTATGGAAATAGAAAAGAAAGATCTACAATTGTTTGTCTAATAGGAATCCTCTAATTCAGCTAACAAATTGACCAAAATACCCTTCCAAGTCAACTGTCCTACTAGACTCCTTCTTCAAGTATAATTCCTTTCCAAATTTACCTCATTTTCCTACAATTTAGTACAAAGAACCCATTAGTCACCCAAAACTCAAAATTTTACTAGAATGATACTAAAATAAAGACAAAAGTATGAAAATGATTCAAAATTTTACGCATTTAATGCATGTTTTAGACACACATCAACAATCCATCCAAAATAATCCATCAAACATTCAAGCTTGCAAACATAATTTCAAAGATTCAAATTCAAGTAGATTCTAAAGCTTCAACCAGAGTGCAAAAGGGTTTATTTGAAGCAGAATTCTGATAAACAAAATAATGAAAGTTTTCTTCTATAAGCTGGTGCCTTCAAAAGAGTTCGAATATGTCAGTCTTCAAGCCTCCAGCACGATAATGAAGCTTCTAATCCATCAGGCATTACATCATTTTTGATCTCCAATAAGTTCTGCAAAGTAACCATTTAACCAATAAAATACTTAATTTTTTGTCAAGCCAACAAATATCGTACATTAAACATAAAGTTAGAAGCACAACGAGACTAACCTCTAATGATATTGTTGTAATGGGTCTTCCATTTCATCCAAGCTCGTTGGAGGTTTACTCCTCAACCAATTTTGAGTGCATAAAAGTGCTTGTACGGTACTCGACTTCAAAGAACTTCGATAAGGATCAAGCACACGTCCACCCGTGCTAAAGGCAGATTTTGATGCAGCCGTGGAAACAAGAATTGCTAGCACATCTCGTGCAATTTCAGCAATGATCAGGTACTTGGACGTGTTCACTTTTCACCAACTCAATAAGTCGAAGTTGTTGCAATTCTCTTCCACAGGATCATTTAAATACTTAGACAAATTAGTACTTGTGTCAATTTACTTATCTATCCTTATTAGCTAGTTCCTATTTGGAGGGTTACAACTTTTTAACTGCCGCAGTTTTTACGCCTGCTTTCGATGTGGTCCTCATGAACATGGTATTTCCATTCTTATCCCATTGATCCCGAGATGTTGAGCCCAAAACCAAATCATCCTCCTAAATTTTGTCATCCCCTATTTCAATGTCAATTTGATTTGAGCTAAAGGAAGCAACAGTCAGAGACTTACGAGAATATTCTTGATAGTGCTCGTACAACCGAGCAAACATCGCATCAACACTGGCCAAACATTCTTTGGCTTTTTCTTCATTGCATATTTGTTCAAATGAGTACTTAACATACTTGCTCTTGTTTTGGGGATCCAAGACAATTGCAGTGTAAAACAGCCCATTAATGGATTTAAATTCTCCCCATTACTTGGTGAACTTCACCATCATCTTTGAACAAATACTTTTCAACGAAGGTTTTGTGAAAGAAACAAACTTCATCAAAACTGTTTGAATGTGTACAACTTCATGAAAGAACTCATTTGCAGTGACACTAGTACTTGCTGAAAATTTTACTATCACATCATAAAACATTTTCAAGAACTTGATCAAATACCTTGCATTTTCTCGATCGATGGTCCTAGGAGGCCTACCTAGCAAACTTCTTCTCCTAGCAAGGTTGTTACCCTCAGCCTCATCATCATCATCTCCAGAATAGAAGTAGGCAACAAACTTCCCATCATCTCTCTCTAAGCAATTAAATGCATGCTCATACTTCTCGGCAGCCTCTAACATCAGATATGTTAAATTCTACCTCGTTTCTACATCCAAACTCAACCCTTTATTGCTCTCAATGTGCATAGCTTTCACACATGCATTGAAAAGCTTTTCACTAGCCGGAGAAGATTTAACATACTTCACCGCTCTTTTGATCTTTACAACTGATTCATTTAGCTCTTTCAATCCACTTTGAAAAACCAAATTGACAATATGTGCACAACATCTTATGTGCAAGTCGTGGTTAGATATGATATTTTTCAGCTTACAACCAGTGGATGATTTCAATTTACAAATTGTCAGATCATTAGAGCTAACATTGTCAACCGTAATGGTTAAAACCTTTTCAATACCCCACTCAATAAAGCAAGACTCAATAGCATCTTCAATTGTCTCACTATTATAATCTATAATTAGGCAAAAGTTTAGCACCCTTTTTTGATAATTTTTATCAATCCAATGCCCCTTGAAACACATATAATTCATATTTTGGACTGATGTCCATGTATCCGTGGTGAAACACAACCTCTGATTTTACAAAAGCCTTTTCAACATTTTCTTCTCATCTTCATACAATTTCATGCAATCCTTGGCTAATGTTGTCCTATGAAGTAACACAAACCTAGGTTGCAAATATTGGCTATAGCCATAAATCCCTCTCCTTATACTAATAAAAGGCAACTCATCAATAATCAATAATTTAGCCAATTGAAGAGGAGCCTCATCATGACTAAAAGTAACTTCCTTCAACTTACCCACATCACATCCAACTTTGGCCTTTTCAAAAGACAAAATAGTCTGTTTCAAATCTTTCCTTGACAATTTCATGGACTTATTCTCTAAGTGATTTCTCAAAGTGGTGTTGCCATTTCTCTTACTATGACATGCACACACTTGACTACAGTAGTTACATGTTCACTCACTTGTGAAATGATCATCTTCCATATCTGAAACCCTTGTGAAATCATCCCACACATCACTCATTTTCCTCCTATTCTTAATAACAAGCTTTGGTTTTAATTTCCTTTTCAAAGGCAGAGGGGGTATGGGATGTGGCATACCAGAAGTATTATTCGGGATCTCAACAACTGGATCCTTTACGACCTCACTCGGGATCTCTATTGGCACATTAACATATTCCTCTGCCTGTTGTGAAAGAAAAAATAAAATAAGATATTAAGCATCATGTTCGATCACAAGAAAAATAACAATAACAGCATCATCTGTAAAACTTACACAACTGAAATGAGTGCAAATAGAAATACAAACACAAGAAATACAAATAGAATCTTTTATCATGGCTCCTCAACTTTACAAACACAGATAAGTTATCGAGGAATGAATGCAAACAAGTCTGTTACACCATCTGAAATCATTTTTTGCTAACAGATAAAAGAATCAACATTTAATCGAGAACATTTACCATCGTAGATCCTGGAAGTGAACACCGAACACTGTGATAAGCTCTGGTGAACACTTGAAGTGTACGAAGAATGCCTTGTAACTTGCAGACACAGAGGAGAAAGTAAACAATTTTAGGATTTCTAACAAGGAACATGAAATTAATGACGGGAAACATAAAATTAACGAGCAACACCTTACCTGCAGAAGTTATCGAGGTCGAACAGAAAACAATGGTCGAGGAAAATGATGTTAGGGTTTCTAACAATTTTGGATTTTTAGGGAAAAAGAACAAGGGTCGAATAGACGAAGAGAGGAAACTGAGGGTCCAGAGGGAGGAGAAGGACTAGCTGTGGGCTGGTGGCCGGCGGGAGATGGAGGACGAGGAAGACGGAGGACCTGATTTCAATTCTTAGAGAAAAAAGAGAAATAGAAGGACGCAGCTACTTAGGCTAGGTTTTTTCAACAGGGGCAACTTATGTGTATTTATACTATTTTAAAACGACGATGTTTTGCTCGGTGATGTGGTGTAATGGGTTAGACTAAAAATGACGCCGACTTGACACCGATCACGCAGTGTAAACCGACCACTAACCCACAAAACTATTTTTCTGGTTGGGTTGGCTTTTGGGCCTTCTTCGGGTTGGTCGGTTTAGCAATGGGTCAGTTTTTTTAGTTTCAATCACCCTAGTCATCGATCAATTTATTATTTTCTAATCATGGAAATAACTTCCATAACCTTCAAAAAAAACTACGTCAACTACCTCCATTCTTCTTCTCCGGCCACCTAACATCCTTTTTGACCACTCAAAACCCAAGTCAAAATAAAAAATAAGAAACTCAGATCAAAAATCAAAATCAAGCTCTTGGGAGGGAATGATTTAATCAAGAAACCCAAGATAAAAAAAACTTAAAATTAAAATCAAGCTCAAGAAATAAAATATAAAAATCCAAGATCACGAAACCTAGTTAGCTAGCTAGTGGTTCCTGAGAGAGTAGAAGCTCAGAAAAAATTAGTCCCGGCACTGGTACAGCGAGAAATTGTTTTTGGAAATAAAGGTTTCTTTCTATGGGGGCCTTATAGCTGACACTTTTTTTTTGTTGAAAATAATGACTTCTTATCAAAAAGTTTGAGGGAGATAAGTGGTGCGGTTGATCTCCATTCCCTGAGTAGAGTAGGTGAGCTCCATCTCCATCGAAGGAATTGTAATCAGTTGCAGCTCTTGCATTGGGATCATAGGCCAAGTTTCCCCGGTTCTGATGCATCTTCATCAGTTGAACTTGAGAGAGCGAAGGAGGCAAAGCAGGGGCAGTCTGGTTGAATTGGCTGTCCAGTATCATTGGTAGACTCTCATTACCACTTGACCAAGGAGGATGATAGTACAGAGCAGGCGATGTCGAAGAAGAATATGCAACATTGGATGCTATTCCATGAACTTGACCACCTGATAAACTATAGGTTCAATCTTGTGTGTGCAACTAAGAAAATAATGAGAAAAGGAGAGAGAGATTAGTACCTAGTTCCTGGAACCCAAAAGGCTGATATCCTCCATCGAATCCGGAGAACGAGAAATCAGTTGGCCAGTAACTGCGCATGTCAAAATAAGGAGATGGCATGGCTGGGAAGCCCTGTCTGCTCAACTCCAGCAGGCGCGGCTCGGCACTTATGTAGATTCTAAAGGCTTTAAGTATATATATATATATTTAATAATAGCATTAATCCATTAACAGTTGCACTATACCTTACTAGCAAATATAAGATCACAATATCAGTGGTTGTTAAATGCCATTTGGGTTGAAGACACAAAGGATTGATAAATTGACAGAAGTACAAGATAAGTATATCCAAGGTATAAAAAGTTACTAAAATTTTCATAGCTCTTTATTAATGATATCAATTCTCAAGAAAATTGAGTTGCTATCACTAAAATTATCAAAAATTAATCATAGTATGTGACAGCTAATATTAACTATATATATACATATATATTAATTGACGTGAACAAAAAGTAAGTATCTATATGATGTTCCTCCACAATTTCTTGAACTAATGAAGTCGGAAGTCATTGAAAGTCTTGTTAAGTGACCTAATAATTCCTTTTCTTCGAGCGCAAAAATATAAAATCTTCTAAAGGCACGTACAGCGCATCAAATTTACAAGAATGAGTATCTTTCAAGATTGTCAATCTATGTTTTTTATAGATAAATACGTTTTATTAATGAAAAATAACGAAAAAAAATCACATCGAGAAAATAAAAGTAGAAACCTAGTTATATTTACAACAATCGTAACATTCTATCCCGAGATAGCCCATAGAAAAATGGAACAAATTCGCCAACGATTATCGGACTCTTAAAGAATCCCAAAAGAGGTCAAGTTTCTGATACCCGATATCTTTCAAAGTCCTCGTTCAAAATAATCATTCACGGGTTCCATAGAAAATGGAATGCTTGAAAAGCTCATTATCACAACATTTTTTCTCAAAAATTACTTAGTTCCTATGATTCCAAATTTCCCAAAAAAATAGCTCCAAACAGTGTGAACCATACCTTCCCGATCATACCACCTCTAACTAACCCGCATCAGTTAGATAGAGCCGTCTCCATGGAAGAGAAGCCACTCCACGAGACACCAATCCAATTGACAAAATGATCCCAGATAGTTCTATATATGTTGCGCCAAGTTATTTGGATTTTTTAGAGAGTTATTCGATTTGGAAAAGATATCATCAGAAAAGACACGATTTCGTAGAAAAGCTCCGAGTTCAAAAATATCATTATGAATTCATGATCGGATTGATAGTGAAAGGTCATCATAATCACAATCTTCTTACTTTTTCTCCTTTTCTTTTGGCACGCTTCATTTGCAAAAATTTCTGAGCAAGAATTACCACTAAATTGTGTCATTGTCTACATTAGACCGTGGTCAATAAGCTGCTCTTTCTTCTTGTCATGAGTATGGATTCAGTCTTTCAATGATTGGCGGGCATTAAAAGCTAAAATGCTGCTGTACTCCAAATCTGAAGTGCGTCATTTCATTTATCCGTCTTTATATTCATGTATATATAGAAACAAGAACACTATATAATTCAGCATAATTGTAGGGAGAATAATCGTGTAGCTGATGCACTTCAAATTATGAATGATCTCTTTCATTTGCTTATGTCTTTTCAAATATACCACTACAATTCTGCATGGATGTGTGTTTGAAAATTAGTTATATATGATATGTTGATTTATTTTGTTTAATAACAGTTAAAGGATCATTTTGTTGATCATTGACCAACCAAAAAAATATATAAGGACCCATAATTCATTTTATCAAAAGTCAAGTATTCTTTTGGTGGGTGAGGGAGGGAGTATTATTATGAGGAAAGAAATCTTTGTATTGGGACCTTATAGCCGACTCTTTTTTCTTCCTTTTGAAAATGGTGGCTTCGTATCAGAAAATTCCAAGGAGATAAAAACTATGTAGGAATAAAGTACATGACATATGAAACAATACATAGATCGATAATTATTATATCATATTGCTGAATGGTGCGGTTGATCTCCATTCGCCGAGTAGGTGAGCTCCATCTCCATCGAAGGAATTGTAATCGGTTGCAGCTCTTGCTCTGGGATCATAGCCCAAGTTTCCCCGGCTGTGATGCATCTTCATCATCGGTCGAACTTGAAAGAGCGAAGGAGGCATACCAGGGGCGGTCTGGTTGAATTGGCTGGCATTATGGTAAATGGTGCTGCTGCTAACATGTTCATAGTGTGGACGGTTCTCGAAGTCACGAGTCCCGTCCCTTATGAGATTGAGCGTCGCGTTCGAGGCATCGATTGTTTCCAGTGATTGTTTCTCGGTTGCTTTTAGCTGATGATGGTACAGAGCAGGCGAAGCCGATGAAGAATATGCAACATTGGATGCTGTACCATGAACTTGACCACCTGATAAACTATAGGTTCAATCTTGTGTGTGCAACTAAGAAAATAGTGAGAAAAGGAGAGAGAGAGATTAGTACCTAGTTCCTGGAACCCAAAAGGTTGATATCCTCCATTGAATCCGGAGAACGAGAAATCAGTTGGCCAGTAACTGCGCATGTCAAAATAAGGAGATGGCATGGTTGGGAAGCCCTGTCTGCTCAACTCGAGCAGGCGTGGCTCGGCTACGAACAGCTTCTGGATGTGCCTGTCCAGTGCTCCTGGAGGAAACGTTACCAAGTACCTCCTACACCAACAACAACAGTCACACAAGTCCGTGCCAATTACTTCATTGGATTTCAATTTGTTTATACTTCCAAGGGGACTGATGATTGATGATAACCTGCAGATAGAAGCATAACCATCAGTGAAATCATATGCTGTTTGCCACATTGTATGCTTCCTTGGTTGTGGCTCCTGCTCATCCTGGAAGCTTGGAGGATTTGCTACCTGCACAAGCACACAAGCACACAAGCAACGGTTTATAATTTCCCGACAATGTTCGACTCCAAAGATCATATGTTCAAAAAAAAAGTCTAAATTAGAAACGGTAACGAGTTCCAAGTAATCACCTCAACTTCGAGTACTCCTGGCTGGTTCTCTTCCATAGTAGCTCTAATCCCAACTATATCACTCCATTGCATCTCAATCTTGCTCTTCCTTCTGTTGTCCTGAAGAATCTCCCACACCAACTTTCTCTTGGCAAAATATATCTTCGCCACCAGATCATTTTCGTATACTGATTTCCTCTGCAAGTCAATCAAGTATCAAGTTTTTTCCATTATTTCAATCAACTCGAACAAGATGAAATCGAAAGAAGAGGAAGCATTGTGCAAGTATGTGATTTGATTACCTCCCATGAGCCTATTTTGATTGCCAAGGCATTGAAGCATGCAGCCTTCAACCTCTCATTAGGTCCCAAATCAGACATCTTGGTGGGTTTGGCTCCAAATGCAGTGCGATGGTGTTGATTCTTGTTTACCTCGTCTTGTATCGAGTTTACTAAGGTTGGTGTAATTTGGAGCTTCATGCCTATTGGAGCTAGTCTTGAAAGTGTTGTTGGCCTCCTTGCCTACGCAATAAAAATGGAATCACTGCAACTCAAATCATTGGAGAAAGATCCACAATTACCCGATTCAAACTTGAATTAAACGAGATAACTGAATAATTGGTAGTTTCGACCATTTTTTGCTTCCAAAATAAAGGTGACGTTGCATGCATTGCAAAAAGAATACCTTAACTAAGAGTAAACCAAAGGACAATAATGATATCTTTTCCTTGTCAATAAGAAGGTCCTAAGAAGAAGAATAGAACCAAAACGACCATTATAAAAATTGTAAAAAAGTTTCAATCTTTATCAACACAAGTTGGTCCATGTATTTAGATACCATTAAGCAAAAGTTGCTTGTAAATGGGAAGTTCAGTCCTCAACTTTAGATTTAGTAATTGTCCGTGAATATGACGATAAATACCAAAAGAGACGGAAAAAAAAGCTCTAAACTATAAAAGAAACATAAAAGGACAAGCAAGGGAGAAACACCCCCATGTTACCACAGCTACCTACCTTTGCATGGCATTCCAGTAGCCGCCTATTAGCAGCATCATTGCACTGGGGGTCAAAGACGGACCCAAACGCGTCGTTTTGAAGGAGGATCTCCTCATTAGCCTCCATTGGAGCGTCTTGATCAGCTCGCTCCCAGTGAACACTTGCCCAAGCAACCATGGTCTTGGTTTTAATTCTTTTTCCCGCCTCTACAAAAACCAGGGATTCTGTTTTATATCCAAGTGACACGGACAGAGAATTTAGGTGGGGACAGGGGAGATAATATAGATAGTGGTCGTTACGAGGAGGAGAGAGAAAAAAAATGTAACAAATGGAAAGATTTATGGTTATGTTATGGATAGGGTCCACATTACTCGACTCCAAGTATTACATTGAAAAAACGGTTAGATTTGATTAGCTTGGAATCCTAATTTCTCTAATGGGTTGTAAATTAGAAAACCTTTAAAAGGAATTTCTTTGTTGGTTAACTTGGTTTTCTTTTGATATTAATCGGTAAACTTGGTTATATAATGATAATATTTTTTTTCTCGTTGTGAAGGAATATAGAAAAGGAATACAGAATGAGAGTCCGGAATTTCTTTCCATCCGATATTCTGATTACATTTTTTTTAACTGTAATTTGGGTGCAGCCTTTTAGTTCCTCAACCACGAGCCGCCATTACTCGGATCTGATATCGCCAATAATAATTAGTGACGGATTTGGGTTAGCCATCATAATGAGCATAACCCTTCAGATGGGTCCCACAGCCACGTCACACTCACACCAGCTTGCCATTATATGCGAGAAATTTTATAGTGGTCCTCCATACCAAGTCATTTGATGATTTAGTATGTCCTTACCAATTAATTAGTGACATGTGGACAAATGATGTCACTTCATATAATCTAGTACAATGAATATTTAAGGTATAAAATCTCACAATTAATGAAGAAAGGTTGTCAAATAAATTAGATTAAATAATCAGCTTGATTCTAGGATAATTTAAGTTAATTTTTTTTTTGAGTGGAGAGAAAATTCATTAAAAAAAATTATTAAAATGATGCAACGTTTGATGAAAAATAATGGAGAGTTTTGGTGTTTAGTAAAAATTGATATATATGGTACAATAAAAAGTTGAATAATGATGTTATGATAATGAAATAGCCGTGAGTGTCCACAATAAAAGGAGATTAGTTTTCCACGAAAAAACAAAAGGCGATTGGTTATTATGTTAAGAATATTATACATTATTCTGTAATTATATGATTTAAAATTTTGGTACTCATTTTTTTAGTTAAGACAGTTTTGAAATACAAAAACTAAAGGGGTTTCCGCTATTCCTAGAAAACAAATTACGTTTTTGAAATCATCTTTCACTAATTTTTTTAGGTATTTTATGAGTTCTGTAAATTTTCTATTTTTTTTGTTACTTTGAATTTTCTAATACATGGAGTGAAATAAGTTTGTAAAAATAAAATTCGGTACAGAGTACATGGAACGTAATTAATTTAATTTATCGTGGCATGAAATTATTTAATCTATTTTTTTTGACAATCTTTTTCATTAATGACAGAATTTTATACCTTAAATACTCATTGTACTAGATTATATAAAGTGGCATCATTTGTCCACGTGAGTGTCACTAATTAATTGGTAAGGACATACCAAGTTATCAAATGACTTGGTATGGATGAATCACCGTAAAGTTTCTCATTATATGCTTAGATCCTCATGCTAATGTTATAGTATAGCAAGTGGGAATAAATTTTGTTTTAAACGTGGAGTTCGAATCTTGAAAATGTAACTATGTCAAAATTTGATATAATTTTTTTATGTTATTTATGATTTAACTCGATTCAAAACCTAAGCTAATCTCTACGTTGAATATTTGGTTACTAAGTAGTCTAACCAAAAAAAATAAAAGAATTCTTAGTTCCTTGTAGTTTGAACCTACTGTACTAAAAAAAAATCTTCCACCTACTTCCATCGAGCTTCCAATTGTACCGTCTAGTGTAGTGTGAACATATAATGTAACGAAGGATAGCGCTTTCCCCAATAGTCGTTTTTTCTCATACGATTGAATTATTTAGTGAGGCCTTCGACTGCAACTCTCGTAGTATTTTATAGGCGTAAGTCGCCACTCGGGTGGGGGTGAGTGACCGAAGGAGAAAAATATATATATTGCTATAAGTACTACTATATATAAATAAACAAAATTTACTTACCAAAAAATAATGTAAAGAAGGACACCACTAGAAATAAGTCACTCTAATTCTGTGCCCTCCGGTCAATAAATGACTCAAAACTTTGTAACAAGGGATTCCACTAGAAATAAGATACTAATTCCGTGCCCTCTGGTCAATGAAAGACTCAAAACTTACTTAAATATGCCAAATTTCTAAATAATTACTCATTTACTTGCATGATCAGTATACTCTTTCAATGTACTCTTACATATTCTACACCTTCTTACTATTTAACAAGCAATCCTGCCGTTTTTTCTATAATCTTTTAAATCAAGAATCCAGCACTCTATTCAAATTCAAGGTTTTAAAAAAAATTGAGTGTTTCACCATTTTAACCGACCAATTCTGATTAGTACGTCCAATCTAAGACCTTCACCTCACAGGGAATCCAAGTGATCATGCTTTTTTTATTAATGTGATCGTGCCAATTTGGTTTAACATAAACTACAAGTCGCCGCAAGTTTGTCGTCATTAGAGTAAAGATTAAATTTTTTTTTTGAATGTTTTGTCAGACTCCAAAGAAACAATAGGCAAATGGAAGGGAATTGTTGAAGTTGCTTTCACATAGCGGATGACCTCATCTTACACATTCCTAGCTTTTGATGGGAAGGAGAAAAGCAAGTAGGAGGAGAAGGAATACATAACTCATCAAATAGAATGGACGAATAAAGCTTTTCTCACGTGTGTGTTAATGGTGTGTGACTGAACAATGATGGAGAGAGAAAATTTTTAACAATTATAAATGTAAAAGATATAATTAGGGGAGTCAAAATATGGTTTGAAAATGCTATTCTTGAAAACCAGAGGCTTGCCAAAAAAAAAAATTAAGGGCAAATTACCCAGGGGTTCCTCAAATCTCCTATGCTTCCTTTTTTTCAAAAGTTATTTTTATCCAGATTTTGGTTTATTATACTATCGATTACCTCGTTGACGTAGCTATGTTAAACACTTAAATCAATTGATGAGATGTCTCGAGTTCGAGTTATTGAAAACGTAACTGTGTTAAATACTCATTGAGAAAATTTTGTCAAATTTCAAGATTCCACCCGATTCCACCCGATTTCACCACGATTAGTTGGCGTAGTAATATTCTAGGTTAAAAGAAATTGGGTAGGCTAGATACCATGGGGTTTATAGTTGATCCACGTCAACTTGAATCATTCCAGTAGTGGAAATATGAGCTAACATGGGCCCATCCAAATCCATCCTCCAAATTCGTTATCACATCAAACCGCTCTTATCCATTGCTAATGATTTTCGATGTCACTCTTTAACACCTTCCAATGACATAATTCTAAGTGGCAAGTGGGACTTTGGCTTTTTTGATATATATAATAGTATATATTTATATTTCACCACGTGGGTTTTTTCCATGTGAAAAAGATTTAAAAAAACTTTGAAATGGGAGTCGAGGTCAACAACCGACTTCAATCCATGCTAAAAGGAAATCTTAGTGGGACCTCGATCTTGAATCTTCCATTGCTTTAGTTTCTCTCATCTTTTTTCTTCTTGAAGATGCATGAATCATAAATGGAAGGATTGCGAATCCTTTCAAAATCTGTATGATATATAGGTAACGTTTTCATTAATGTAATAAATTTGTTTGCATCTTTATCAAACATGAATTCATCGATCAATGAATGTTCAGATATCGGATGATATAAAAAAATTTTGAGTTATTGTAACGTGTAATTATGCGGATTTTAATGGCTTTAAGTATATTGATATTTTTTTAAGAACAAGATTAATCCAATAATAGTTAAACTATACCTAACTAGAAAATAATAAGATTACAATATAAGTGGTTGCTAAAAGTCATTTGCATTAATAACACAAAGCGTTGATGAACCGAAAGAAGTAGAGGATCAGTAACCATGCTGTCAAAGTTATGAAAATCTGCATAGCTCTTTATTAATGATATCAATTCTCAAGAAAATTGGGTTGCTATCACTAAAAATATCGAAAATTAATCATAGTATGTGACAACTAATATTAACTATATATATACATATTAATTGACGTGAACAAAAAGTAAGTATCTACATGATGTTCCTCCACAATTTCTTGAACTAATGAAGTTGGAAGTCATTGAAAGTCTTGTTAAGTGACCTAATAATTCCTTTTCCTCGAGCGCACAAATATAAAATCTTCTAAACGCACGTACAACGCATCAAATTTACAAGAATGAGTATCTTTCAAGATTGTCAATCTATGTTGCTCTAAGTTGTTTGGATTCTTTAGAGAGTTATTAGATTTGGAAAAGATATCATCAGAGAAGACACGCTTTCATAGAAAAAAGTTCGAGTCACGATGAATTCATGATCAGATTGATTGTGAAAGGTCATCGTAATCACAATCTTCTTACTTTTTCTCCTTTTCTTTTGGCACGCTTCATTTGCAGAAATTTCTAAGCAAGAATTACCACGAAATTATGTCATTGTCTACACTAGACCGTGGTCAATAAGCAGCTCTTTCTTCTTGTCATGAGTATGGATTCAGTCTTTCAATGATTGGCGGGCATTAAAAGCTAAATAAAATGCTGCTGTACTCCAAATCTGAATCCGTCATTTCAATTATCAGTCTTTCATGTTTGATGCTCTTCAAATTATGAATGATCTATTTCATTTGCTCATGTCTTGTCGAATATACCACTACAATTTTTTGTATAAGTAGATTTGGATTATATATAATATATAAAATATTTACAGATACATGGATTTACATGGGATTACAACCTGAAACAGAAATCCCCATGAAAGAACCCACTTGAGTACAAAGTCAAGATTACAAATGTAATCAAACAAAAAGTCAATTGCATAAACAATCTCGCGTTGTCAAGAAGAGCAGCATCCGTCTGACGAATTACAAATCCGAGTACTCTCAATTAGAGTCAAGCATCGACATACCATAATGATCTTGACACCAGACAAACCAAGCGCAGAGAATCAATTAGGAGGAAGCACTCCCAAATCTTTGGGCATCACAGCAACCTGTTTGATAACATTATCCACCGTAGCAGGCTCACCATCTCAGCCGACACCAATTTTGACAGCTACCTTCCGAGAAGCAGCAGCCCTTTCGATTAAATTCTGATCTTTATCAATTTTTGGAGGCGAAGGAGTGAGAGATCTAATTGTCTGATTTGCTTGAGCCAAAAGACTTCTTAAGAGCACAGTTTTTGTTTAAATAGAAGCATTTTTATTGATTGAGAAAGATAAAATCTTAGCAGTTGGCTTTCTAACACGCTGTGAGGTACGTGGCACCACTTTCGGAATAGTTGAACATACTTCAGCCACGATACCATGGTGGTCAGCTGCAGCCATTTGTTCCTTTCCAGATTCTGTCACCTCAAAGTTCGCCTTCTCCTGCAAATCCGCATTCGCGGCCTTAACAGGAACCAAATCATGACTATCATTTACCACTACAATTATGCATGGATTTGTGTTTGAAAATTAGCTTACCGCGTTATATATGATACGTTGATTTATTTTGTTTAATAACAGTTAAAGGATCATTTTGTTGATCATTGACCAACAGAAAAAAACAATATAAAGACCCATAATTCATATTATCAAAAGTCAAGTATTCTTTTGCTGGGTGAGGGAGTACTATTATGAGGAAAGAAATCTTTGTATTGGGACCTTATAGCCGACTATTTTTTCTTCTTTTTGAAAATGGTGGCTTCGTATCAGAAAATCCCAAGGAGATAACTATGTAGGAATAAAGTTTCTCTCAAAAAAAAATTGTAGGAATAAAGTACATGACAAATGAAATAATACATAGATCGATAATTATTATAGCATTCTACTACGAAACCATACTGCTGAATGGTGCGGTTGATCTCCATTCCCTGAGTAGAGTAGGTGAGCTCCATCTCCATCGAAGGAATTGTAATCAGTTGCAGCTCTTGCATTGGGATCATAGGCCAAGTTTCCCCGGTTCTGATGCATCTTCATCAGTTGAACTTGAGAGAGCGAAGGAGGCAAAGCAGGGGCAGTCTGGTTGAATTGGCTGTCCAGTATCATTGGTAGACTCTCATTACCACTTGACCAAGGAGGATGATAGTACAGAGCAGGCGATGTCGAAGAAGAATATGCAACATTGGATGCTATTCCATGAACTTGACCACCTGATAAACTATAGGTTCAATCTTGTGTGTGCAACTAAGAAAATAATGAGAAAAGGAGAGAGAGATTAGTACCTAGTTCCTGGAACCCAAAAGGCTGATATCCTCCATCGAATCCGGAGAACGAGAAATCAGTTGGCCAGTAACTGCGCATGTCAAAATAAGGAGATGGCATGGCTGGGAAGCCCTGTCTGCTCAACTCCAGCAGGCGCGGCTCGGCTACGAACAGCCTCTGGATGTGCCTGTCCAGTGCTCCTGGAGGAAACGTTACCAAGTGCCTCCTACAACAACATGAACAATTACACAAGTCAGTGCCAATGACTTTAATTGGATTTCAATTTGGTTCTACTTCCGAGGGACTGATGATAACCTGCAGATAGAAGCACAGCCACCAGTGAAATCATATGCTGTTTGCCACGTTGTATGCTTCCTTGGTTGTGGCTCCTGCTCATCCTGGAAGCTAGGAGGATTTGCTAACTGCACAAGCACAGAAATAGATCTTTGGTTCGAGTATTATGAAGTTTTGACAATGCTCGACTCTGAATATTAGAAGTTCACAAAAAAAGTATAGAAATGGTGACGAGTTCCAAGTAATCACCTCAACTTCGAGTACTCCTGGCTGGTTCTCTTCCATAGTAGCTCTTATCCCAACTATATCACTCCATTGCATCTCAATCTTGCTTTTCCTTCGGCTATCTTGAAGAAACTCCCACACCAACTTTCTCTTGGCAAAATATATCTTAGTCACCAGATCATTCTCGTAAACTGATTTCCTCTGCAAGTCAAGCGAGTATATCACGTAAGAAAATAGAACATTTCATATACTAAATCACCCGATTTTTCATTATTTCAATCAACTCGAACGAGATGAAAATGAAAGAAGAGGAAGCATTGTGCAAGTATGTGATTTGATTACCTCCCATGAGCCTATTTTGATTGCCGAGGCATTGAAGCATGCAGCCTTCAACCTCTCATTAGGTCCCAAATCAGACACCTTGGTGGGTTTGGCTCCACTTGCAGTGGGTTGGTGGTGATTCTTGTTCACCTCGTCTTGTATCGAGTTTACCAAGGTTGGTGTAATTTGGAGCTCAAGGCCTAGTGGAACTAATATTGAAAGTTTTGTTGGCCTCCTTACCTACGCAATTTAATGAGAATCACTGCAACTCAAATCATTGGAGAAAGATGCGTTGAAAGATCGTACCCGCTTCGAACTTGAATAAATCGAGATGTCTGAATATTTGGCACTTTCGAGCATTTTTTTCCAAAATAGAAGTGACGTTGCATGCATTGCCAAAAGAATACCTCAACGAAGAGTATATTTAAGTACAACAACGATATATCAAAGTATTCTAACTTTAAATTTAATCGTTGTTCGTGAATAAGAAGTTAAATACGAAAAGATGAACAAAGCAAACCAGAAACACACCATATTAGCTTAGCTGCCTACCTGTGCGTGGCATTCAATTAGCCGCCTATTAGCCACATCATTGCACCGGGGGTCACAAACGGAGTGAAACGCATCGTTCTGAAGGAGGATCTGCTCCTTAGCCTCCATTGAAGCGGCTTGAGCTCGCTCCCAATAAACACTTGGCCAAGCAACCATGGCCATGGTTTATTTATTTATTTCACTTCAACAAAAGCAGGGGTTCTGTTTTATATCCAAGTGAGACGGAAAGAATTTAGGCTGCGCGAAACAGGCGAAAACAGGGGAGAGGTTATAGATAATGGTTGTTAGGGAGGGAGAAACAAGCGGGAAGATTTATAGTTAGATTACATACCCAATAATTCGAAAATGTTCGACTTTTAATATCAAAATCGTGGAGGAATTTTTTGAATTTTTTTCTATTATTTGTTGGTTAACTTGGTTTTCTTTTGACATTAATCGGTTAACATGGTTATATAATAATAATATTTTTTCCCTCGTAGTTGCTTTTTGGTGGGCCGTTTTGGGAAACTAATTTTTTTTCTTCTTGAATTTCAATTTCGTGCCTTTTTCAATTATTTATAGGAAAACTTCTAATTCTTAGATGGGACTCAATTTTATAAATAATATGTGATTAGTGTTTCTCTTTTTTTGAATGAAAAAGAAAAAAAAAATTTTATTCTGAAGTTAAAGGACGCCGATTTAACTTTTTGGCTAATCATACAATCATTTTTCAATGTGTACTTAAATCAACTTGTAATGACTTTGACACGTTCGAAAGGTTTCATCCGATTCGTATTTGTATCAATTGGTCTAGTATTTGTTTGGATACTAGATTATAACGTCCCGTGATTTGACCGACTTAGTCCACATACTAATATAGGTCTTTTTCAGCGTATTTTATCCTCACTCGCACGCATCCAAGAAAACTTCCCAGGAGGTCACCCATCCTGATCCTACTCCCGGTCAAATACGTTTAATATTGGAGTTCTCTCATGATGTGTGCCGGAAAAAAAGGTGCACTTTGTTGATATGAATAGTCAA
Organism: Hypericum androsaemum; assembly: GCA_963995505.1. Lineage (NCBI taxonomy): Eukaryota > Viridiplantae > Streptophyta > Magnoliopsida > Malpighiales > Hypericaceae > Hypericum > Hypericum androsaemum. The sequence continues at coordinate 12,170,510 of OZ023190.1, forward strand.
ATCAAATCATTTAAACATTCAGACAGTACATATCATTTACTGGCTATCACATAGGTAGTATAAAAAGAATTATGCAATCGTTTGCAGAGTAATTTATATATTTACAGCATATAAATTAGCAAATAATGAACTAATAAAAATTGAATAAAATGAAGAAAATAGAATAATCCTAGAGAGCTCATACTTCTCTAAAAGATGGAAGACAAAGTGTAGATTCTGGTTGTGAAGATCCGACGTTGTACGGGAACAATGAAACCACTCCCGAATTTGGTAGTGAATTAAATGTATTATTAATTTTCTATTGCACCCAATTGCACTGAAAATTATTCGCTTTCTTTTTTTTTGAAAATTTTCTATTGCACCCAATTGCAGAGTAAAATTATTCGCTTTCGATGATTCTATAGACCCATAGTACTGCACAAAAAATTATTCGATTTCATATTGCTGCTAATCAATCAAGTCCAAGTAGACAAATCTGTGTAATAAATTGTACTTATAAAATACTACCAAGAAGTGGTTTAGGTTGACCAAAGTCTCCAAGCAAACTGGGGAATAAAACTTCTCGTTAATTCTTGATCAGATGTTCTAATAGAGATTCATATTCAATTGACTATCGCAGCTGACGAGTTTCTTGTATATTCCTTTCTAATTAATAAATCAATCGACTTTTTTTTTTGAAATGGTAAAGTATATTATAGCCATCTCCAATACATAGTACCAAGGATCATCCGTCTCCAGCACATTACACAGACAATAATGGCAGAAATAGAGGAGCTTACACAAGCCACTTATCCCTAGTTACAGCCCCAAGAATCAAAGCAAGTACAATACGTGAATAATAATTAAGAAACCAGATGAGAAAAACAATACGAAGAATGAAATTTTGGCTCTCATTTAAAATAAAAATTATAGTGTTTCAATTGCTGTACCCATTAATGGATCTCAAAATCAGTCGACTCAATATTTTTTTAAGTCAAATCGAATACTCTCAGATTCTATTTAGAAAATAAATTTTTTAACAAATTTTTTACATTCATAAAAATTAAATCTAAGTCTGCTATAACATTAGGGTTGGTAAAGATAGTTGTATTGATCCGGAGAAAACAAAATATATATTAACGAGAGGCAATGTGTAGGAATGGAGAAAATAAATATATAAATGAGAGTCCGAAATTTCCCTCCAACCATCCGATATCTGATTACATTTTTTAATTGTAATTTAGGTGAAACACACGTGGATCCCCAATTGGTAGCAGCCTTTTAGTTCCTCAACCACTAGCAGCCGGATTTCATATCGCCCAATGATAATCAGTGACGGACTGAGTTGGCCATCATTAAGAGCATACCCTTTCGACTGGATCCCACAGCCACGTCACACTCACAACACCTTATCCTCTTTGCTAATGCTATAGAGTGGGAATAAGCTTTGTTTTACGTTATTGTTAAAATACTTGACTTGGAATTCTGAAAATACAATTATGATAAAATTTGATATACATTTTTTATACTTTTTATGGTTCAAATTGACACACACTTTACACGTTGAGTATTCGGATATCAAACATCCTACCTAAGGAGATAAAAAATCTAAATTCTTAATTTAAACTAATGTTTTTAGAAATGAAATGAGAAGCGACTCGAATTTTAACCCATTGTTCAGTTTGATCAATCGGACTTTCGGTTAGACAAGAGGATTTTTTATATAAAAAATATCAAATAATTCTAAATATTATCTAATTGTATTGTACAGTTTATCATTTACTAATATAAAATTCTAATTTAGTCACTTTCAATCTAACAAAACTAAAAAAGATATTTTGTAAAAAACAAGTTTTGAGCGGTTTTGTCTATCAGGCCGGTCTGACAATCAAGCTATAACACAATTTTTTTATAAAAATGACACGATATTAGTGTCGGGTTGCTGTCGGACCTATCAAACTATTGCGTGACTCGCCTTTTCTAATATTATTCACTATAAAAAAAGTAAATTACTCTCAGGTCCTTGGAATTTAGTCATATCACCTCTCAGGTATCTAGATTTTTGAAAATTAATCTCATGTCTCCTATATTTGGTTTTATTATACCCTCGAGCCATTTGCTGACATCAAATATGTTATTTTATTATTATTTTATATCTGAAATAAATTTATATCCTTATCCTAACAATCCAAGTCTTTGGTCATCTTCTCTGACCATATTTTTTTGCGAACACTAACTTTTGTTCATCTTCTCCGGACGAAAAAGAAAATATTAGAATGAACAGAAGATTTTGTGCCTAAATTGAGCATCAACCAATATAATCTTCACTTAGGAACGCGAGAGACGGTATGACCAAACTTCAAAGAACCGAGACTAATTTATCAAAAAAAAAATTCCTCCAATGACATCCCTCGAGTTTCCCGCTGTACTAGCTAGTGTATTGTACTAGTGTGGACATATAATATAATGTAACGACGGAGGACTAGAAATAGGACTCTAAAATTCCGAGCCCTCCGGTAAATAAAAGCTTACAATGTTTGCGTAATGATTAACTGAAACATTTTAGAAAGAGCACGCTTACACTATATAAAAAGGCTCTACTTTGATTTAGAAAGTCTTAATTATAAGACTCAAAAGTTAATTACAGATGCCCAACCGAAAATTATATAGAAGCACAAAATTGATTTTTAAGTATTGCTTGCATGATCATGTATACTCTTTCAATGTACTCATGCATAATCCAAATATTTTATAAGTTTAAAAATTTCTCATTAGTCCGTCCCTATTTCTCGCAATTTGGTGAAGTCAAAACCCGTACAATTTTCAATCCGATGGGTCTCATTTGATGGGACGTGTTGAAAATCTCAGATCACTTAGAACAAGAATGGGTGACAAATTTATAAGTATAAAAAATCTACCAACTTATTGACTTAAGATTATGGGTTGGATATAGAGATTCTAACATGTCGCTTTAATCAATTCGCCACAAATTTGTCGTCATTAGAGTAAAGATTATATGACGTTACGAAAAATGTGGCTATGGATAATGATTTGTAAGACTCCAAAGAGACACTATGCAAACGGAAGCGCGGTTGTTGAAGTCGCTCGCTTTCACACAGCGGATGACCTCATCTCACACATTCCTAGCTTTTGCTGGAAGGAGAAAAGCGAGTTGGTGGAAGAATACATAAAACTATGAGAAAATTATTCTCAAGTCTCTGAAATTTGCTTAAATATACTCAAAAGTCTTCATGTTCACAAAATATATTCCAAAGTCCCTCTAGTTTGATTTTATTATACTTTCGGGTCCCTGGCGCACGTTAGCAACCCTTTTTTTCATTTTTGTCAATGAAATAACCAAAATACCCCTAGCACAAAAAAATTAAAAATACTGACATCATCTCTTCTTCTACCTCTCTTCCTCCAATCAACCAAATTCATGACCAAACCTTAGACATCAAATCAAACCCAAAAATCAGATCAACTTTCTTCCTCTTTTCACTTGAGAGAGAGTAAATTCTCAAAACCAAAACCTTAAAAATCAAATTCAAACACAATCGAAATCAAATTCCAAATTAACTCATTCAAATCTCCTGCGTTTATCATAGCCGAGGCCCGACGGCGGTGAACTTCTAGGTCCACCTTAGCCGAGCAAAGCAAGTATATCGTCGTCCGCCTACAGAAAAGGGATGGACGAGAAACGACCCAATCTTTGTAACCGACGATGATTTCCTCGTCGGTGACTTCACCGTCGTCCCCATCCCTAACCTCATGTTCCTCTTGCTACTGCCAACAACGAAGTACCCAACCTCTCCGACTGCGACCCAACACTCTGACAGCTTGGATCCAGCACCCGCACTCACGGCGGCGATGGAACCCCCTTCGATGGCGTTGATCTCAGCTTAGATTTTCATCTTCGTTCACCAGTCCTCCATCTTCTCTGACGGCTTTCGATCCCTCGGTAAAGCGGAGGCAAATTGGCCCTTGACTTGAGCCGACTTGGATTCAGCCATCCTTCAAGCTATCCTCGACGTGGCGGAGGGGCGACGATGCTGCAGTTCCCTCAAGGCCAACGCGTAGACGACAGGAGGTTGCTATTGTCGCCATTAGGGATAGGAGCGAGGAGCAAAAATTAGGAAAGGGAAAGAGCAGGAGGAAGATGATGACGGCGGCGGTAGTAGTTTGTTTACGAGAGAGAGGAGCGGAGATGGTGAAATTGAGAGCAGAGAGGGAGGAGCAGGCGATCTGGGTTCTTGGCAAGGAAGAAGACCACCAGCCGATCTTGTTCTATTTGTTTGTTTCCCTGGATTTGCTTGGTTGTGTCGGTGGGAAGAAGAGGAGCAAAAAAATTTTTGGTTGATTTCTGGAGAAGTTCACAGGGAAGGGAAGAAGGAGAGATGACGTCAGTGGTTTTTTATTTTTTTGTTCTAAGGGTATTTTCATCATTTCAATGATAAAAAATAATAAAAACTCATTTAGGGACCCGAAAGTATAATAAAAGCAAACTAGAGGGACAACAAGATCATTTTTCAAACAGGAGGGACTTTTGAGTATGTTTAAGCAAATCCGAGGGACTTGAGAGTAATTTTCCCTAAAACTAATCAAAGAGAATGGATTAATGAAGCTTTTCACACGTGCGTGCTAATGGTGTGTGACTAAACAGTGGTGGAGACTGGAGAGAGAGAAGGTTGTTGTCTCCGGACTCTTCACTCATTGTAATGCCACGGAGATTGTTAATTTACATTTCGTTGAGCAGTTTTTTGTTGTCCACATCTTGATAGGTATTACTTATTTTATGGAGGTCAATTTAAATCTAGGAGTTGATTAATGATTAGCGGTGTAAGACGACCAACGACCTCAATCACCAACTTTTTCTAGTAGTTGTGAAGTATGTGATAATAGTTATCATTGTAATCGTTTTTTTTCCCTTATGTAGATTGTGCCCTAACTTTACTACTTAGTCCAAGATTTTTAGACTACAAATTTTTTAAAAATCAACGACTGATGGAGACAAATACGTTTGTTTTCTATTTTTAATTTTTTTCAAAGTACAATTTAGTACGTTCAAATTCAACTTTATGTGTGGATTCAAATTCTAGCGACTATTACATTGTTTCATCAATAATACTTTTCGTGCATTTGACAAAGTGATAGTCATGGTAACAACCGGTTGAATCAGAACCAGGTTTAGGGCTAACTGGTTCGATTATCAGCGGACCATTTTTTTTTTCAAACCATGGTTATAATTATACACGTTTTTTGATACGTTATATTTATACACATTTAAAAGAATATTTAAGTAGGCTAGATCCCATGGGCCTATAGTTTTTTAAAACCTATGGGTTTATAGTTGATCAACGTCAATTTGAATCATTCCAATAGTGGAATTATGAGACGGACTTAATCAAAGTGACTCTACTTCCGAAAGAGAGAAGGTTACCTTTCTGATTTATTTTCTTTCCATGTTCCCAATTCTTAAAGGCATTTGTAATGAGATTGAGAAAAGGATGCGCCGCTTCCTTTTGTTACAGGATGACTTCTCCGAGGCTAAAAGATGGGGCGGATGGCCGAGGAGCGTTGCAGAGAACCACAGAGCTTTCCGGAATCTCCACGAGAGAAGAGGAGAGTGTTCTAGATTGCTCTACGGAATGTTGCAGGGCATTCTAGAATACTCCAAGGAAGATAGTAGTTGGTAATTGGTAGATAGGGGTTGTAATTAATAGGTAGATAGTAGTTAGAATTTAGTTAGATCCCTTCATGGATGTGTATATAAAGGACTTGCCACCCTCATTTGTAATCATCCTTCAAAATCTTATTTTTTGAGTAATACATAAGAATTCTCACATCTTGTCTAGCGTTCTTGTGTATTTTCTCTCCTCTTAGTGGCGTAGAGTTGAAAGAAGGTGAGGGTAGGCTGACTTTGGCTAGCGAGGGTCGAAGTGCCGCGAGGGTCGAAGTGCTGCGCGGATACCTCGAGTGGGAGAGTTTGTCCGTAATAATTGGTATCAGAGCCAAGTTTGTTACGCTGCGGGTTGAGATGGCTTCGAGCGTGGACGGTTCTGGAGTTGAGCATGTCGATAGAGAGCTAGAAAGGCCTACCGGGGGAAGGAAGGCTTCTCGCATAGATAAGTCAGTACCTCAAGATGGCTTGGTTGGCCTAGAGAGGGGGCTAGCAAGGTTGCGACTCGAGATGTCTGAGAGTGGCGATAGGTTGGAGGACTTGTCGCAATGCATCAAGGAGCTAGAGCATGGAGATGCCGGGCTCGAGGGGAAGATGCTAGGGACACTCAACGAGCTCGAGGGCAAGACGCAAGGTGCGCTCAATGTCGCAGTTTTCAACTTGCAAGAGCAAATCGAGGATGACTTTTCTCGCCAAGTTTGATGCCATTCAAACGCAAGTTTCTTTGTGTGTGAAGGCGGTTGCGAATAGAGTAACAATCCCCTCGATGGGACATGGAGATATTTGGAGGCCGAAGGAGTTCAACGACATAAGGGACGCAAAGGAGCTTGACAATTTTCAATGGGGCCTCGAAAGGTACTTTGAGGCGATAAGCATCAAGGATGATGCGATGAAGATTCTGAATGCATCCCTCTACCTCACCGACACTACGACGTTATGGTGGAGGAGGAAGCATGGTGAGATGGAGCGAGGTCGATGTGTGATGAACACTTGGGCTAATTTTCAGAGGGAGATCAAGGGTCAATTTTATCCAGGGAATGTGGAGCACGAGGCGCATGCACATCTCCGAAGACTCGAGCACAAGGGAAATGTGCACGAGTATGTAAAGGAGTTCTCGAAGTTGCTGTTGGAAATTCTAGACATGATAGAGAAGGAGTCACTCTTTACTTTCGTGGAAGGGTTAGAACCATAAGCAAAGACGGAATTGCAGCAATGTGGAGTACGAGATATCTCGACGGCCATTGCAATGGCCGAATCATTAATCGAATGATAGCGACAATAGTGAGGAATGTTGATCGTGCTCATCGAGCAAGGAACGAGGCTTTCGCTCCAACTCTCGCTATGAGAAAAAGGGCGAGAAGGATGGGAAGGAGTGTGAGAAGCCGATGGGATGTTTCTTATGCGACGGACCTCATCGAGTTAGAGAATGCCCAAAGAAGTTGAAACTTTTAGCCTTGATCCGCGGGGAGAAAGAACGCGAGGGATGTGTCAAGGATGATGCAAGGCTCAGTTCTCTTCGGGTATTAAGTTCCCTCAAGGTTGTGAGTCGTGATAAGGAGGGGGGCAATCTCGGTGAGGGAGAAGATGAGTTAGTTGCGGGGCCACCGAAGAAGTTCCCACCTATGCGAGAAGTAGGTAATAAAGGGCAAGCTTGGCAGTGGGACGAGGAGTACCGAGGGGTATTCGATGGAGCAAAGGGGGAATTGACGAAGGAGTTAGTGCGCACCCTCCCCGACCACCACAAGCGCAATGGAAAGGAGAACGAGATGGCAAAGGCAAGTTCAGCCCGAGCCAAAAAGCGGACGAGGAGGTGGTCCAAGAAGAGGGTGAATCTAAGCCGCGAGGAGTCCCAACACACATCAAAGAAGAAGGAGCACTTGGTGCATGAGAAAAGCCAACCGGATGGCGACGCTAGCAGAAAGGTGAAGCCAAATTTTTTAGGAGAGAGGCCGCGATGAGGGCGTCGCGAGAATGTGTGGGGGAGAATGTCACGGGATAACTTCTCTGAAGCTAAAAGATGGGGCGGATGGCCGAGGAGCATTGCGGAGAACCGCGGAGCCTTCCGGAATCCCCACGAGAGAAGAGGAGAGTGTTCTAGATTGCTCTACGGAATATTGCTGGGCATTTTAGAATACTCCAAGGAAGATAGTAGTTAGTAGTTGGTAGATAGGGGTTATAATTATTAGGTAGATAGTAGTTGGCATTTAGTTAGATCCCTTCATGGATGTGTATATAAAGGACTTGCCACCCTCATTTGTAATCATCCCTCAAAATCTCATTCTTTGAGTAATACATAAGAATTTTCACATCTTGTCTAGTGTTCTTCCGTATTTTTTCTCCTCTTAGTGGCGTAGAGTTGAGAGAAGGTAAGGGTATGCTGACTTTGGCTAATGAGGGTCGAAGTGCCGCGCGGATACCTCGAGTGGGAGAGTTTTTCTGTGACACTTTGGTCCGAGAATACGGATGTGGCAAAGTCTGCCATGATTAAGTGGGTTAATGTGTGTAGGCCAAAGATTTGGGCGGTTTGGGGTTTGAGTCAATTGCCTTGATGAACCAGTCGCTCCTCTAGAAGTGGGTGTGGAATTTTTGTACTAATGGTGATTCGCTTTGGGCTAAGGTGGTAGCGGGATTATATTTGTATGTGCCTTTTTCTTCTCTCTCCATCCCCATTGGCAAAGATGGTCGTAACTTTGAGGCGATTAGTAACTTGGCAATGGAGGGAGGCCATTTGAAATGCGAATTCAGGGATGGTGTCAAGTTACAGTTGGGGGATGGGAGGATTTTTCTCTTTTGGGAAGATTGCTGGTTAGGTGATATTCCCCTATGTGTGATCTTTGGGCGCCTTTATATGATTTCTAACCAAAAGAGGGCGAAGGTTTGGGATTGTGGCTCTTGGTCAGAGGATGGCTGGATTTGGACTCTCTCCTAGCGTAGGTCGGTTCGTGCTTTTGAAGAGGAGTTGGTTGATCAATTATTGAGTCTTATCTGTGTGACTCGCCTGAATGTTAATGTCTCTGACAGGTTTATTTGAAAATGGGATGATTCTGGCTACTTGGCCAGATCTTGGAGGAGACATAGGGTGGAATCTGTCTTCGTTGCATCTTCGTTAAATGAGGAGTTGAAGAAGGTATGGACGGGTTCAATCCCGTTGAAGGTTGAAAGCTTCTTGTGGTTGGCACTGCAAGGAAGAATTCAAACTCGATATATTTTGATTAGGATGAAAAGGCTTCAAGCTTGGGATTGTCTAAGCCCTTTCTGCTTTGATTTCGACGAGACAGCTGAACATATGCTACTGCATTGTTTCTTCTCTCGTTCAATATGGGACTTCTTCATGGAGAGGAGGGGCCTTAAGTGTTGTAGCTTTAAGTCTATCGATTCGGCCCTCTCGACTTGGTGCGGGCTTCATTCGGGTGGAATATAGGGGAAGGTTTGTTATTTATTTTTTGGGGCTACCATGTGGAGTATTTAGTATCTTCGTAACCAAGTGATTTTCAACGAAAAGCAATCTGATCGGGAGTTTCTCAAATATTCCATCTACTTCTGCACGTGTGAGTGACTTTGGTGGTCTCGGTCTCTTCGAGATATCGATAATCAGGAGCTTGACCTCTATTGGGATTCCTTGAAAGTTAGATAATCTAGGGTTCCAGTAGGTTTTTCCCTGTACAGTTTTATTGTTGCTTTCTTGCTGTCCCCTGTTACCGTTTTTCTAATAAAGCATCTTTACTTACCCCAAAAAAAAAATAGTGGAATTATGACCTAACATGGGGCCATCCAAATCCATCCTCCAAATTCCTTCGCACCAAACCGCTTTTATCCATTGCTAATGATTTTCGATGTCACTCTCTAACACCTTCCAATGACATAATCCTAAGTGGCAAGTGACACTTTAGCTTTATATATATATATATATATATATATATATATATATATATATATATATTTCACACGTGGGGTTTTTCCATGTGAAAAAAAATTTCGAAATGGGAGTCGAGGTCAATAACCGACTTCAATCCAAGCCAAAAAGGAAATCTTAGTGGGAGCTCGATCTTCCATTGCTTTACTTTCTCTGATCTTTTTTCTTTTTCAAGATGCATGCGTCATACAAGGAAGGATTGCGAATCCTTTCCAAATCTGTAGATCCGTAGGCAAAACTTTTTCATCAATATAATAAATTTGTTTACTCTTTTTAAACCTGAATTAATGAACTATGAGTGTTTGGATATTATGTATTATAAAATAAAAAATATTAAATGTGTTATTGGAACTAGCACTTGTGCAATGTTTCCTCTGCTATGAGTTATACTGTCTTTAAGTACATCTCTTGCATGGAATATCTCAAGGCTAGGTTGATAGGTTTTCAATTATTAGACTGTTGTCTGGTAATTGGGTCCCCAGACTGCCAACATGTGATTTCAACTGGGATAACTGATATGTGACGTTTCTTTGGCCTGTTGGTTGGGGACGTCACTCCGACTACCCGATTTGTGGGGTTCAACGGAGTAGATTTTAAAGGGTTCGAGCTCTCCTTTGATCAAGGGATTCCACCCCTTTGTCTGTCTGAGTTGTGGGTTCAGCGGGGATAGGTCGTAGGGTTCTTGGTCTTGTACTTTTTTTTTATGAAGTTCTTTTTTCCGCCAAAAGAAACTGCCTTTAAATTTTTTTAAAGATAGATTTATTAATCGTCTGGAAAAAAAATACAAATTTTACACATCTCCAAAATGACAGCCAACAGCAAAGGCCATCTACCTAAAAAAGGTACCAAGTTACAAGAAGTAACCTGGCACAACTACAAGCCAACAGAACAAGTCAACAGAAGCTAAAATAGAAGAAAAAGCAACACCAACGGAAGCCGCCTCATGCTGCATCTCCATACCGCCGAGTTGAAAGGTGGAGAAGAGTCCAAAGTCCCGTCATGGAGCATCAGAAGGTTTGCCTTATCATCGCCAACATTAATCTTTTATAAGAACAACATTAATCAAATAATAGTTACATTATACCTAACTAGCAAGTATGATATCACAATATAATTGGTTGCCAAGACATTAATGAGCTGACGGAGATCCTGAATTTTGGTATTTCGCTGTAAAAATTTATTATTATGGAAATCCTTATAGCTCTTTATTGATGATATCAATTCTCAAGAAAATGGGGTTGCTATCACTAAAAAACCGAAAAATAATCATAGTATATTCTTATAGTCTATATTAGTGGGAGTACCCAATCCAATCTAAAAAAATAAGTATCTATATCATCTTCTTCCACGGTTTCTTTAACTAATGAAGTTGGAAATTATTGAAAGTGTCGTTAAGTGTAATTCCTTTTCCTCGAGCGCACAAACATAAAAGCTCATATACGCACGTACGTCGCATCTAGTTTACAAGAATGAGTATCTTATAAGATTGTTTTTTGGTAGGTAAAATTTATTTATCAATATAATATTTACAACTTAGTTAGTGCCAAAATTTTTCTTACAAGGTTAGACCAGTTGGGCTCACCAGTATCTTTCAAGATGTTAGGAAATTGTGATGAACCGGGGTAGAAGAACTCAAGATTGATCACGAATGGTCAAGAAAATAGGTGAGTAGAGAGATAGAGAGAGAGAGAGAGAGAGAGAAGAGTTAGAGTTGAAGTAGAAGTTGTATTGTAATTCCAGAATAATCTCATGTTACAATCTAATCTCGTTATGGGCACTAGGGGCGGAGGAACGTTTAATTAAGTGGGGTAATTGTTCACACTTAATTTTTTTTTGATAATTAGGTATATTTTTTAATGTATGTTCTTACTAAAATTAGAAATTGATTCAACTAAAAAATTAATTAATTTAAAAATTAAAACTAAATTTTAAAAAAATTTAGGCACTTCTTAATCTTTTAATATATATTATAAGATCTTAATTAGTCTAACTATACTACCATAAATAATAAAATAATCAACTAAAAAAAATAAAAAGATAGTACCTACCTTCTAGTGGCCCATGCAGGCAAACATATAATGGAAAAATAAAAAAGAAATGCACGCACCCCCATGCAAGCAAATAGAAAAGGGAAAAAAAACCAAACTCACGTTAAAAAGAAAGGAAAAATCAAAGGGTTTCACTAAAAAGAAAAAAGAAAAGAATGGTTAGGGAACGCCGAAGAAGAATTAGAAAAGGAAAAAAGGCTTAAAGTACTCCGTAGTCTCAATCCCAGAAAAAAAAGAGTCATGCAGAATGGTAATGCTCTCAATTTTTTTAATTAAATTTTAATTTTTTTATTTAATTGTACCAAACTTACCTTGCAATAGCCTATTGAACAAGTTGCTATCTTTTTTAATAAGTGACTTTGTCTTCCTTATTGCGGTATTGATTTATATTAATCTGTTTGATTTTGTATCACTTCAATCATTTGACTTTATATTCAGTTTTCATCTTATGAAGAGCATATTAGGAATCACCGATGAATTATCACAGACTTTACAACGAAAGGATCAAAACATTGCTGGTGCCATGACACTAGTACAAGTGTCAAAACAAAGGTTGCAAGATTTAAGAGATACATGGTGGACTTCTTTGCTATTAGAAGCTTTAGCATTTTGCACATAACGTGAGATTATTGTTTCACATATGGAACATATGTTTCAGCCAAGTGGAAGATCTCGGCGCAAAAATTTCCAGGTTACTAATCTGCACCATTATCAAGTTGATATTTTTTATGCAATTATAGATACGTAACTTCAGGAATTAAATAGTCAGTTTACTGAGATCAATACTGAATTGCTTCTTGGTGTGGCATATTTGAGTCCGGATGAATCATTTGCTGCTTTTGATAATAAAAAATTACTTGGTCTAACTAAGTTTTATCCACGTGACTTTTCGTCATTGGATATCTTGACACTGGATAGTCAATTGGATAATTATATTGCTGACATGAAATATATTGCCTCCACTCCCCAAATTTTCTGGCTCCGCCCCTGATGGGCATGTTAACGCTTTGGTACGATCAGGCCAGAAGCGTTGACGTGATCCTTCATCTCTAGCTTAGCATCCTTCAACCAACTTGGAATAGAACAAAAATGAACAGCTCGAAGAGGTCTAGGCCATCATCTTAAGGACATACTTGGCCGACTTACAAGATGACAAGGTGTAGACCTTAAATTGCCTTGTCACTTTATTTATTGCTTCACTCCTCAAAAGTAAGGTGGAGGACCTGCCCCCCGAGAATGGCACTGATCGGTTGTCGGGCTGAAGGGACCTCCCATTCGACCGAGCCCATATACTGGGCAAATTGGCCATCCACGCTGCTCCAGGCCACCCTTGTTGGCACTATAAACTCGTCGTAGAAGACCGCCTCTATGTAGCATATGCTCGACACGACCGAACTTGAGTTAGCCAATACAATCTCCACCTTCTCATATGACTTCTATTGAATTAGACATTGGTATATGGATGGGATTACGTGACCGGAGCGGATCGAGTTTCATCTTTTCTTGAGAAAGCACATCTATGTTGTCCACGAAGATCCTCTCAATCGGCTTTCTGAAGGTACGATCGTGGTACAGAGAGGCTCGAGATGGTCACACTTCCTCCAGGTAGGTCTCACGATGGTGACGCTGCCATTGAAGTCGTCAACCATAGGTATAGCTAAGGGCTTCTCTCCCACCTGAGGCTTATTAGGATCCTCTTTGATCATGTTTCCCTTAAGATGGTTTGGCAGAATGGACTTCGGCCCGAGGCTAACCGGTGCCATGTTGATTACCAACTTACTTGGGAAGTCCCCAAACTTGATGTACCCCGTGGCAAGGTCGATCGAGACATCCTTGCCCTTCTGAGGGCAATCTTCCTTCGAGCGAATCTCATCCCTCACCTTTGGTACTCACTTGCGGATCAACTTTTTGTGTAGGTCATCGGCTGCTTTTGGTTGAGCCTCATTGAGGTCCTTCTTTACCTTAGAGGCTTCAACCTCCTTGGCCCAGTCTCAAGTTTGGACCGATTGGTGTTTAATTTATGGGTGAGCTAAGAGGGCCTTTTGTTTTTTCAGCTGGACCCTTAGCTCCACGAGTTGCCTTTCTAGGTGTTTGATGGCTTGCCTTCATTTTTGGACCATCCTCTTAAGACGATGTCTCTGGGTCTTGGTCAGGACGTATTGTGTTGGTTACTCTTGGGCAACCCTTCTATCTCCAAGTCGGTTGAAGATGTTCTGGAATAGATTAGACCCATCTTGAAGGTCCACCTTTATACGGGGATGACAGAGCCTCCATGCCTCATTGGCTTCCCTCGACCGGTAAAACTTTTGAGTCCTTGGTATACCGCTATCGGGTGGTCGTCCTTGCCCCTCGACTTTTGCCTCTTGGATCTTAAGACTGGCCTTCCCTTCCTTAGGACCATCGGCTCCTCTTGGACGAAAGGAGTTTCGAGCCTTTAGGATGTCATTATCGGGCGGCCTTTTGTTCCCCCCGAATTTTGCCCTTCAGGTATTAGGATTGGCCTTCACTTGCTTGGGGCCTTCTCTCTTTTGGCTTTGTTCAAAGCCAACCATTAAAACAGGAGCAATAGAGTGGGGACCCTTCAATGGCTGACCCTCTAATAACTGATGTGAGGTAAAACTCTCAGATTTAGAAAATAATGGTTGCCCTACTGTCCTTTGTTGTTGGGTAGTTTCCAACATCGGGTAATAATGGATGTCACCTATATCGAGCTCCCCTTGCCTCAATAACATGACTTGAGGAGTTGGCTCAGGAGTAGGCAAGCTAGGGTCCAACTCCTCTTGCTCCAACCTCATGAACCGAGGAGTCGGCTCATGAGTAAAAAGGCTTGGGTCCAACTCCTCTTACTCTGACATCACGAACTCAGGAGTTGGCTCAGGATTAGGAAAGCTAAGGTCCAGCTCCTCTTGCTCCAAAATAACGTACTGAGGAGACGGAGTCAGAATATGAGCAACATCATGAACCGTTAAATCGTTGTTAGTCGTCACCATCTCATCTTGCCCAAAATAACCTTCTTGGGTTTCCTCATGTATAGAGGACTCTCGCACCTCTAAGTAATTAGAAGCCAACCACAGATGGTGGATGTCTTCCTCGTCAAGCTCCATCTGACTTTGATGCATGACCTGAGGGTTTGGGGTAGGATTGGGAATCCTCGATTCGAACAAGGGGTCCGTGCGAATATCCCCTCTTTCGAAAGAGCTTTGGTCAGCCAAAACCCTATATGGGTATGGCCAGTCTTAGGTCAGAGCTGATTGGTACCAGCTCGATCCCGCCTGGACATTGCTAGACCCCATCCTGGCGGACTCATATTATCCCGAGTAGTTCACTCCATGTGACCCCCATCCCCATGTAAGGAATTATTTGGTACGGGAGATACATAAGAGTTTCAAACATTAAACCATAGCCGAACACACCCGGCCACGGTGGAGCCGTGGTGAAAGGCATAGGACCGGTCCATAGTTGTCAAAATGTCAATTTGACGGTACAGCTGGTCCGGTGGATACACCCATCCCTTGGTGTTGATTGATGATCACACGCGAGGACTCCTTATAGTGCCCAAAAGACTTCTTATAGAGCTTCCGAGCACGAAAAGTGGCATATGTCTCCATCAGGACGACGGGCGTATAGAACTCTATCGGGGCGATGTCATCTTTCTTGCCCGAGCCCTCCTTATATAGAGTGTCTTGACCTAGCCCCATTGCCTTCCGAATAGGAAATTCTAAGTCACCTTCAAGACCTTCGCCTCCAAATCTCAATCCCGAGAGATCTGCTTCAATAAAGACTATTGCCAAGATTTGGTCCAGCTCGGTATAGGACAGACATAAATTGACATCCTAAAATAAAGCAACCCGGGCCTAAGTAAATGCGACCAAGCCATGTCAGTCAAGCAACCCAGTATCAAATAAGAAAATACAAACCGACTTGCCAAACATAAAGGGATCTATTCGATATAGAAAATTTCATCCTGGTCTCGTTTAGGAAAACCTAAACCGCGTTGCCCAACCAACGCACGCACACAACTTGACATCGCTTATGAAAGATAAAAAAGTACAAAGACATCGGTCCATCCCGTAGAAGCACCTCATCCGACCCGGCCCAACAAGGGCTTATCATCGCTCTGGTCCCAAGAGAACCCACTCGTTGGTCCAGCCCAATAAGGGCTTCTCATTGGTCTGACTCTAAACACGAGCCTCGTTGGTTCTTCCTCAATGGAGTGATAGCGTTGGTTTGGTTTAAAACAAGGACCTTGTCGGTCTAGCCCGACTGGGCAACCTCATCAGTTTGGTTTGAAACAAGGACCTCGTCGGTCCGGTCCAATAGTAGCTTATTGCCGATTCGACCTCTTTCAAAATAACATGTTGGTCCTCTCCGCAATAGGTTTGACGCTGGTCCAGCTTGTAAAGCAAAATTCAAAAAGTCAATGAACCAGCCCAAAAGTCGTTGGTCCGGCCTCTAATGGGCCGCTGGTCTTGAAATGGGCCGTCGGTCTTATAATGGGCCACCGGTCTTATAATGGGCCCGTTAGCATGGCTCGTCGATCCGACTCGGTTAAAGGCACGTCACTGGTCTACCTCCAAAACCTATAGTTGTTGGTCCACCTCTGAGACCCAGCTTGTCAGTCTGCCCTCGAGGCCCAACTAGTCGGTCCGGCTCCGGGGCCGGATGTTGTCGGTCCGGCTTATAAAGGAGTGATAGTCAGACCAAAATTATAATGAATTTTAGACCCTCTTACACTCTGAATCCAAAGATAATATAAACCACAAAGTCGTAGATCTATGTCTTGGCTTTGTACAAAAACTTAAACTGTCTCAATCTGAGCTTTGGATGAAAAGTTATGCACGTTTCTCTGAAGAGCTTTACCTAGGCAGGGCGGACCAACCGGACCGACAACATATAAGGAATGAGATTGGACCGATATTAAGTGAAGGGGACCGGACCGACATCATGTGAAATTAATGAAGAGGACCGGACCGCTCGGATGCGAAAGCAGGCATCCGCCTTGACCTGAATTTTTGACCTTCTTCCGCTTCGAATCTGAAGAAGTCATAAACTAGAAAGGTGTAAGTCTTTGTCTTGCATTTCCATAGCCGAAGGAATTGCCTCAATCTGTTTCCCAAGTCACAATCTACAATTGATCTACCAAAGTACATCAGAACTCATCGAGCAAGCCAACACCCGAATTTGGCGCTTTGTTCCCACTTTTGATCCGAATTAGGCAAAGCTCACCCAAGTACAAGCCGAAGTGGATCAAGGACAACACTCCAAAATGATCTACCATTACCGTCTCGACTAAAGGGAGACCATCCTCGATCTCGACCGATGGAAAACTATCATTGGTCTCGACCGAGGGGAGATCATCAATGATTTCTACCCAACGCAAGACTAGAATTGGTCACTTTGAAACCAGACTGGCCCCTTGGGGACCAGGCTTAGGATATGTCAGCAGACCGAGACCAACAGCTGAGGCTTGGGACCGGTCACTGAGGAGACCAGCGACCAAGGCTTGAGACCGATCATTGTTGAGACGAGACCGAGAACTGAGGCTTGAGACCGATCACTGGGGAGACCGGCAAGTAAGGCTTAAAACCGGTCACTCTTGAGACCGACAACAAAGGCTTGAGACTGATCACCAATGAGACGAGACCGGTCCCTTCGAGACCAAACTGGTCACTTCGTGGTCACTTCTAGATCGCACCGTTCACTTTGAGACTATGTCGGTCACGTCGAGACCACACTGCTCACTTTAATATCACACCGGCTACTTCGAGACCATGTCGGTCACTTCAAGATGTGCTAACCAATGCTGAGATTATTTTTATGCCTCAACAGTTAAAATAACCGTTCCCGCCAAGCTAACTAGCACAACTAACCGGCCATGTCATCTATCCGATACTTAGCCACGTCATCAATCCATCACTTAGCCAGGTCATCAATCCGTAAGGTCCGTTACATCCGGCCCCCGTGGAAGGAAGCGCTTGTCCTCAAGTGTTTAGTGCAGCAGCTCCGGGATACTGAGAACAAAGGGCTGAGTAATCCTCCCACGTTGAATCCTCCTCGTGGAGGTTAGCCCATCGAACCAACACCTGCACAACAGCCTTGTTATCAGGCTTAACCATTCGACGATCCAAAATGGCAGCTGGCTCCACCTTTAAAAGTCCTTCAGCAGTAGTCAAGAGAGGATGATCAGATTGAATTTCTTTTGGCACGCTTCATTTGCAGAAATTTCTAAGCAAGCATTTCCACGAGAACTTGTCGTTGGCTACATTAGACCGTGGTCAACAAGCCACTCTTTCATTCCACCAAAAAAATAAGCCGCTCTTTCTTTTTGCCAAGAGTATGGATTGAGTCTTTCAATGATTGGTGACCATTTAAAGCTGAAGTGCAGCTGCACTCCAAATCTGGCGTGCATCATTTCAATTGTTCGTCTATGTATTTATTTATCTATAAAAACAAGAACACTATATATAATTAATCATAATTGAAGGATGAGTAATCTGTAAGAATTATTTATTAATTCTATTAAAGTGGTTCTCATATGATTGGACTCTAGTATGGATAACTATCATGAGTAAGAGTCCTATTATATGTGTGGTTATTAGTTTAATCTCAACTGTTCATTGAGAGCTTGATAGACGCGCCTCATTATTTCTAGGTATATAGCTTGATCCTCTCTCTCCGGTAATGATCCCGATTAGAATTAGGGTTCAAGAATACAAGAATTGGGGGAAAAGATAGAAGAAGAAAGATAGAGGGAGAAAGATAGAAAGGGAAACGTAATGTTCCTTTTTAGAATTGGCTTACAAATGTCAAGATGATTCTTTATTTCTTCTACGATGCTATTTGTACCTAATATGACCAATTACATAATGGTCCAGCATCAATTCATATCTTCTATTCTAGTACAGGTATGTTACAACTCCTCCCTTCAAAAGAACCTTGTCCTCAAAGTTCAAGGAACGAAGACATAATATCGACAACTCAAGGCAATATCCATGATTCATTGATCAAAAAGCTTATATAGCCATGACAAAAATACCATTCCAGCACCAATCGTACTGCCAACAACTCCACAGCTTAGCAATTGCAAGCCTTGTGTTACCCAGTGCTCATTTGATGGCTTGTCTTTCCAACTTAATAGCTGATGAATAGGCAAAGAAGGCTCAGCTGTAAGGGTGGTTGTCGCAAGAACTAGTAAAACTGCAGAAATGAACCAATCTGTGGCCACACAAGCCGCTGGACAAAGTTGCAAGGCTTCAAAAATATGCATTGTGGTTGCTGCATAAGGTAGACCTACACACACGAAACCTGCATATGTTGAATCAAATGTTGACCCCGCCAGAATTTGCAACCAAGCAAATAATAGTGAATATGCAGCTAGACATTTTCATTAGTCTCTAATAAAGACTCTTTAAGAATAATTATAGCATTGATACCCATTATAATCAGGAGTTATACTAAATGGATGTGAAAAATAGTCTTTCTTAATGGGACCTTGAAGAGAAAAATTATATGAATCAACCTAAAGGATCTGAGGTTGAAAGAAAAGGAATGACTGGTGTGTAGACTTCAGATGTCAATATATGACTTAAATTTGCTTCCTCGCAAAAATGTATCTCAAAGTAAATGATACTACTATGTATTTTGGTGTTAAAGAGAACGTCGTTGATCGATGTGCATACCAAAAAATCAGTGGGAGCAAATTTTTGTTAGGTTGTATGTTGATAAATTTTGCTTGATACAAATAATTTAAAAAATTTTTGTGAGACTAAAGATTTTATCTTAGTAAACTTGAGATAAATGATTAAGTTGAAGCATCCTATATGATTGAAATATAATATTCTATAATAGCTTACAAGTTTGCTATAAATATCACCAAAAAAAAATTTAGTCTCATTAATTTGATTCCTAAATATTACATGCTCATGTATAGGTCATGATACATTAAAGGTTGTCAAATATTTGGACTTAAAGTTGTCTTATTTCTATTTTAAAGGAGCAATATTATGGAAGATTGCTAAGTAGTCTATTATTGTGTTGCTCAACATGGAAAATAAGATTGTGGCAGATTTTGAATTCACGATTAATGCATAATGACTAAGGAACTTATTTGAGGTCTTTGGGGTTGTCGATGCCGTTATCAAGTCGCTGAAAATTTATTGAATTAGTAGTATATTTTTTTAAGGATGACAAAATTGTAAAGATATCATGCACATAAAATTAAAGTACTTTGTCGTTAATGAGTGTCTACCATTCACTTGATGAAGGATCTCATGATTGTAGATCTATTAAAGTTAGGATTACAACCAAATAATATGATCATGAATGGCTTTTGGTTGTAATTCTGAATATTTTGTTGATTGACAACACTCTGAACTCACTGATGTATTTCTAAAATACATTATCATATTTTTGTCCAAATTCGAATCGTGATCACCTCTTCCGAGCTAAATGATCGTAAACTTATTAGATGATGTCTTTGTAAGTACTACCCATCCAACAATCTTGTTTTGTGAAACTAAAATATGTCACAATTTGCATTTATCCAACTGTATTTCTAATGTTGTTTCCTTTTATCTTATTATCATGAATAAAATTCTAGTAATCCACTATTAAAAAAAGTCATACACTTATAAGACGAAGCAAAGAGGTGATCATAAATAAAATTTGATTCATCAAAAATTTGATTAAATTTCGAACTGTTTCATACGAATCTGAAAGATGAATCGTAACTTTATAGTTCAAAATTGGCAAATTATTATTCAAATTCGTCCAAATTCGAACTGTAGTTATTCTTATATAAAAAGTAAAAAAAAAAGGTCATGGGAGGAAAAAAAAAACTAGTTTACCTTCCGGTAGCAAAATCGTAAATATCCCGAACATGTGTTGCATTTTACTTTCCTGTCTAAACCCCAAAATCCTCCTCAACCGAAGTTCGCCCGAACCCCTAGTCTCAAGAGGATTCTCTTCTCTTTAACTGGGTTGTGGACTTTTGGGAGTTCTGAATTGAGGACGAGACTAGCTAATGCGTGTGAAGGATCATCGCGAGTGACAAGGGAAGGACTTTCGGCCTCCCGCCCTCTCAGGTTTAGCTCCAAGTTTACACTTTGACAAGGATTTATAATTCTCTAATGTATTTTATGAGTTGGGTTTGCCTCTGTTTCTCCATTCCTCATTGTTTTTCCTGTTCCCAGAAGAAGGTAAAAGCTATTAGGGACCCTTTTCTCCATGATTTTCGTTTCTGGGTGTACCTTCTTAGGGTCCTGATTGTGTTGGTCTTAACTTATTAGAGTGGGTTTTGAATCTTTGGCCTTTCTCCAGGTGAAAAATGATGGCAATTGGTAGGGCGGGATTCGTCGTCATCCCGATAAGTAAGCAAATCTTGAAGAGGCAGTTCTGTTCGTGTGATACAGACATCTCTGCCATCACAGACCTTATATCGAAGCAGCATTGGTCGAAGCTCAAAGTGCAATTTCTTCAAAATACGAGTCCCAGTGATGTCCTTCATCGACTTCTCGATTCCCACATTGACCCAGGGCAGACGCTTAGGTACGTTACTTGGTCCTATCAAGATCTCCGCCACCTTCGCATTTTTGTGGTTGGTTGTTTGCAGCAGCTTATTTAGTTTTTTGATGACCTGTCGGTTTTGATTGATGTTGGAACTTGGACAAGTTTAGTCGTGGGAAGGTCAAAAACTTGCACACTCTTTAGTGTATTTGGTAGCTTCCTGAAAGTAGTTGATCAACCAATTCTTTTCTGGAGTCTTTCATCCCCGTATTAAGCCCGGGTACTTTCTCTGCCCTGATATCGCGAGGGGTTTTCTCTTCCTACTCTCAGGTACTTTTTTTGGTCTCAGAAGGAGTTCAGCCTCTCATATTCATTGGATCTCACCTTCAGAATGTTATTTCGCCTTCTATACGAAAAGAAGTATCCAAAGATAAGATCTTTTTTGGATAAATTTGTTAAGCATCACGAGAATTATGCAGTATCTTCTGTTTTTCATGCGGTCTCAATATGCAGCAATTCACTGTGTGCTAATTCAATAATTGTTGATATGTTGGTATTGACATACGTGAGAAACATGAGATTGGATTTGGGTTTAGATGCTTTCAAGAGAGCTAAAGATTATGGTTTTAAGTTATCCGTTGCAACATGTAACTCGTTGTTAAGTGCTTTAGTTAAAGAGAAGAAAATTGGGGATGTGGAGTTTGTCTACAGGGAGATGATTAAGAGGAGGATTGAGCTTGATGTAGCCACCTTCAATCTTGTGATCAATGGGTTATGTAGAGTTGGGAAATTGGACAAGGCTCGTGATGTTTTAGAAGATATGAAAGCTATGGGTGTTGAGCCTAATCGAATTACTTATAATAATCTCATGGACGGGAATTGCAAGATGAGCAAGTTTGGAAAGATGCACAAAGCCGATGCCATTTTGAAAGAGATGGTGGAAACTGGCATCCATCCTGATGTAGTGACTTTCAATATTTTGATTGATGGCTTTTGCAAGGATGATAATATCTCAGCCGCAATCAAGGTTCTCGGGGAGATGGAAAGACAGGGTATAAAACCAAGCAGCTCAACTTTCAATTCCCTGATTAATGGAATGTGTGCTGGTGGAAAGGTTGAAGAGGCAATTAGTTTGCGAAATCAGATGATTGGCTTGGGTTTGACACCAAATACAGTAACCTACAATACTCTTCTGAAAGGCCTCTGTCAAAATAAAATGGTGATGGAAGCCGTCGCGTTATTTGGGGAAATGGAGTCGCAAAAAGTTGATGCTAATGTAATAACCTGCAATATTCTTATAGATGCATATTGCAAGCAGGGGAAGATGGAGGATGCATTTTCTTTGCACGGCTCGATGTTAGGAAGGGGGGTTTCTCCGAGTGTTTCTACTTACAATTCCTTGATAGCTGGTCTATGCGGAAAGGGAGATCGGGATGCAGTGAAGGTTCTTTTGGATGAAATGACTAGTAAAAAGTTGGTTGCAGATGTTGTCACCTACAATATAATGATAAAATCATGCTGTCAAAGAAGGGAAGCTAGAAAGGGAGCCAAATTGTTGGAGGAGATGGTCGGAAAAGGTGTACTTCCGAACCACATCACATACAACACTTTGATGGATGGATATTGCAGCGAGGGGAACATCAGGGCCGCGCTGAATTTGAGAACGCGCATGGAAAAGGAAGGCAGAAGAGCGAATGTTGTTACATACAATGTATTGATAAAGGGACTCTGTAAGAAGGGTAAGCTTGAAGATGCAAACGGGCTTCTTAACGAAATGCTGGAGAAGGGTTTATTACCCAATGAAGTAACTTACGAGATTATCAAAGCGGAGATGATTGAGAAAGGCTTTCTTCCTGATATTGAAGGTCACCTATATAATGCTTCTCAGAGCCCCGGACATCATCAAAGAGAATGAATCAGTACAATGGCAATATGGCACTCTGCACAAATGATCAACAGCAGTATATCAGGTTCAGGTGGAAGAGCATATTGAACTTGCTTTATTTTTCGAAAGAGGCGGCTTAGAAGTCTTGCATTAAGTAGGATAACTGTAGTATAAAG
This sequence comes from Hypericum androsaemum, assembly GCA_963995505.1. Taxonomy (NCBI): domain Eukaryota; kingdom Viridiplantae; phylum Streptophyta; class Magnoliopsida; order Malpighiales; family Hypericaceae; genus Hypericum; species Hypericum androsaemum. The sequence continues at coordinate 12,193,695 of OZ023190.1, forward strand.
TGGACAGAAATATAAAGTAGGATAATTGTTGTAGTATAAAGTGGATGGAATGCCGGTCAAGAAACTGGTGTGCTGCTCACTTAATTGTAGTTTAAGATAAGAGGTGCCTGCCATTGTTGTAGAGTTTTTCCTGACCAACTTAATTTAGAGGTTTCTTGAATGTAATTGCACTTGTAAGCTTGTTCATGCTGAGATCTTCTGATTTCCAGAATGATTTATCAACTACTTTCAGAATTGGCCATAATGCTGCACCCGACTACGGCCAGCTCTTTCGTTTCTGCTATCTGTATCCTCCTGTATGGGGATTATAAGTAGGATGTTATCTGGGTTCTTTTGGAGAGCACGTAATTTTCTTTTGAACATTTTGAATAATTCTTGTGTGCCTTTTACTGTTATGTGCGTGTCTGCACCATTTGAGGATGTGCAAGCGGAAACAACTTGGTCCTGGTGGTCCTTATCTGTCTGGCTGGACTGCAGATGGTTTCCTAGTACTCAGGAGTCGAAAAAATCCGACATCATGATCTTGACAATCCGACCACCATAACTTTTGCCTTTTAACTTATTGCAGCTGAAAAATGCCGGCAGCTTGTTGGAGAGGACTCGTCATCCCAGAGCGGGAAGTTTACCATCTTCAACTGCTTTGACATGGGCACTGGAACATTAGCTTGCACTGTCAAAGAAGGTGTAAAGCTGTATGTTTACAACATAAGGGCTGCTCGAGTGGAGGGTGCCAGAAATCTAGCGATCGAACGGGCTCTGCTTGATGCACTGGGACAGGGGATACCAGTGAAAGATGCAACTAGACAAGCACAGAAAGAAGGGGCAAAGGCAGCAAAGCTGGCAGCCCGAAAGGCAAAACGCATAATAGGTCCCATAATCTCTTCGGACTGGGACTTCTTCGAAGCTCTTTACTATGGTGGTACCATCACAGAAGGATTCCTTAAGAGGCGGTGGAATGCTCGTAGGTGCGCATGCCGGGGGGGTTCTTCGGGGAGCAGAGTCTTGGACGGTTTGGCTATCTTGTCGTACCATAACCGATAGCTGCGGTATTCTTCGTTGTTTGATGTACATTGATCTGTGTTTACAGCCATTTATGGTCGTATGGAAGTCGAACCTTCTAATCCTGTAATCAGCTCCTACAGTGCTTCCTCTATAGCCTTCGTTCCCGAGATGCAATCCACTCACTCACAAGGTGCATCCTTGGAAAGCAAGGTTCTGTTCAATGTCTTCGGAGTTGGAGGCCCACAACTCTTTTCCGGTCTCGAGCAGGCCACCTACCACGTTCCTGTGCTAGAGTCCGTAATATCAATTTTGATTTGCCCGGTTTGTAAGCGTATAATATTTATATAACCTATAATTTCAGTCTTGTACTGAATACATTGTGTGACCCCAAAGGCCCTCAATGTACTCATAATATATGTTCTTTGGGTTTGACTTAAAAAATAGCGGGAGATTTGAAAATAGAGTTTGGACCAACTAATCTCTAATTCCTATTCAATCGTATTCCTTGTGTTGAGAGTGACGAGAAAGGAAAAGAAATTTTTGGGCAAGAGGCTGGCGCCCTCAAGATCTTTGGTGCTAGCAAAATTGAGTAGTGCGGCAAAAAAAAAATTGTTTTGTTTGAATTCTTGTTTTGAACTTCTAAATAATTTAGATAAGTTATGTGGTGTGCAACAGTTGGTCTTTATTTATGGAGGTATGTTACCCAATTGTAGCTCATTAATTTATCAATAAAAGATTTTCTTCTCTTCGTGAACGTAAGTAGTTGGCTGAACCACGTTATCTCTTGTGTCATTGTTTGTGTTATTGTTTTCTTTGAATTCCAAACATCCTGCACGGTTGGAATTTTTTATGCATGTGCAATTTTTAGTTGAATCTCGTACATAAATATCATATCTTATTAATCCAAATTTGACGAGTTATTTCTGATGAATCTTAGCCCCGAAATATACGAATTGAAACCCGATTGCGACGTGTTAATGGTGGGGCCGTTAAACAGACAAACAAATTAGCAACCAATTATGGAAAATCTGAGATAAATAAAATAAATTGGGAGGACATGAGATTTATGGAGGTGGACTAAGCCAACAGAAGAATAGGTCTAATCAAATAAAAAAGTGTTACCTGCATGGCCAACACTGGACACAGTTTCTTTAGTCTTGCACATGCTGTCGTGTGGTTACCAAACGACCGTCCGTCCACTACACAATCCACTTCACGCGAAATTTCTTTCAATTTTAGGTTCATTTGGATTTTGTAAATAATGATCGACTCGAATTCACAAATAAAATAAAACCGTAACTATATCACTTTAAAATAATTATCAAAAGATGGATATAGAATTGGGCTTGGAATTTACGAAGAATTTTCAAAACCTGGATGTATAAAAATAATATTTATAAAAAAGTTTTAATAAGACCTGAATTTCTGTGGATAGAATATATAACAGAATAAGAAATGGCAAATTCATAATTCTTTACAATATAAAGAAAAATGTTGAGTGCGACAATTTTTTGTATAGTATATTTATGGATGATAACGATGTATATCATGATGGGGCCTCCAAATTAGTTTCAATTGTGGAGATCAAAAGTCAAAACTATGGAAAAGCTTTGGCCATGGAGTGTGCATAGTTGAGATGCATCTCTTTGTCTAGTTAGCAACTAAATAGATTTTAGGTTGCGTTTGTTACATGGTATATGACATGCTTGGACAATTATTTTTGTTCAAATCCGTGTTTGACACAACAAGTGGCTTAAAAAAAATAAAAAAGTTGACCAAGCCTTACACAAATTCTTATCCCATGTAAATCCATGGATCTAAAAAACTTATCATAGGACAAGAGTTAATTTCTTCAGTTTTTACTCTATTATCTTTTTATATTTATTTCTTCTTGCCCCTATCCTTACATCATTTACGAAATAGATTGGGTCCGGACTGTTTGAAATACGAGCCCAGCCGTATGATGAGGCCCATGCGCGTCAGATCTTGATCTGATGGTCTGAATTGATGCGTAGGCATTTTAGTCTTTTTGATGGAAAATCCTTCTCCCATTTTCTTTTCGAAAAAAATGATCTTCCCTAAAATTTGTCCACGAACCAAACTCCTTCTCTTATCAAATTTTCAAAGGAAAGAAAAAATTTCTCCACGAACCAAACTCCTTCGCTCGTCTCCCGTTAGGAACGCTCTCCCATTTTCTTCTCCGCCTCCCATTTCGCTCAGTCGTCGTCCACATTTTTTATGGAAAGGGATGAATCTCTCCTAAAAATTTTCGAAGTTTGTTTTATTTCTGTTTTTACGAGTTTAGGATTTCGATTTATTGATATTTAGGGTTTATACTTTTTATGCGGCTGATTCTCCGTCTGTTTTGCTCTTCATCGTCGTCCGTTCTTAAGAGTTTTAGTGTTTTAATTTTTTTTGATATTTTAGGATTTATGCTTTTAAATTTTATGTTTAAGTGTGATTTTTAGGGTTCATGCCTGTGTTTTCATTATTTTGGCACTTTTTCCTAGTTTTTGTGGGTTGGTTTATATTTTTACGAGTTGCTTCAATTATGTTTAGTGTTCATGCATCTGCAGCTGATGATCTCTGGGTTTATCACGGTATGCCAGTGTGACATAATCTTTTATGGCTCTATTATATCAGCGGATATGCCATTAAGACATAAGAGGACTTGCCATTATTAGGATTGCGTGATGTGTGTTGTTTGATAGCAATGTTTTTTGCAGATGTCTTCGTTCAGGAGTTTTAGCAAGCCGAGCTATATTGTTTATGCAAACTATTTTCTATGGATGACCGTGATCAAATAGTTAAATCTATAATTGAAGCAGGTTTTGGGTGCCTGCTGAACATTGATGTTGATGACCTGACTCCAAATGAACTTACTGACCTTCGTCAAAAATATCGCAAAAGAAATGTGGTTGTACCGACATCTTTTGTGCATGAATATTTTGACATCCCAACGGGGGAAGGTGATGTCATTTTAAAAGTAATTTTTTCATGGGAAAGAGGAGAGATAAGGTTACAAAACTGTTGGCAAGGGTTCGACTTACATTGAAAAAGTCATTGCATATTGATATATCAGATATAGAGGATTTTTTGCTGCGGGGTAAATACGTTAAGCGGGGTAAGCGTGTTAAGTGAGGTAAGGTGAGTGTGTATGTAGATTGGGCTAAAATCTACATACTTTATGGGACTGCTGTGTTTCTCGCACCTAGTATCTCTGATTTTGTTGAAGCCAGGTATTTGATCTATCTTTTCCCGCTGCCAGAGGTAACAAACTATAATTGGTGCAAGGTTATTTCAAATAAGGTAAATGACGAGCTAAGAATGCGTGTCAGCAAGCCTATAGATTTAGTTAAGATTTGAGGCAATCTTCATTTGGTTATGGAATTCATCGAACAGACACATGTTGCGAATGAGAATGATGTAGATCCTAGTGTGCTTTCTTCCTCTACTGCCACTAACTGTGCCCTTATGTCTAGCTCCAAACCAAGATTGGCAATCATGCCCCTGCCCAAGGTGATTGTTGCATGTATTTCTAATTTTTGACATACGGTAGTATGAGAATGGCATGAATAGATTTTATAAATTTTAATTGCATGTGTTGTTGCAATGCAGCTATTTGAAGAATTGGGCAAAGTGCAAATGCATGTTGATAATTTCCAGTGTTACAAATTGGAGATTCAAAAATTTATTCCTGCTAAGAAGAAAGGGAAGGCAGTTCCTGAGGATGATGAAGAGGAGGAGGATGTTGTTGAGGGGGAGGAGAAGAATGATGCTGAGGAGATGGAGGAAGAGGAGGCTGTTAAAGATCTTGCACGTGATGGAGAATCTAAAAAGGATGAAATTGTTAAGCAGAAGAGAGAAAAATAGTGTGGAGGATGAATTTTACGTTTAGCAAAAGGTGAAGACTGTGGTGAGTTTTCTTATTTTATGAAATACAATTCTGTATTCGAGTCAGATCAAAACATGTCATCCTAATAGTTCTTGCCGGTAAGGCATGACATGTCATGCCAATATGACAACAGTTCTTGTAAGTAACGCATGACATGTAATGCCAATATGACTGACCCTTTTTTTTACTATTTTGATACTTTTGTAGCCGAAGCAGATGGAAAGTGTTGCAATTGGTGATCAATGGACCAAAGTGTTGAGGTACGGTACCACGGATGGCGGTGAATTCAAATCGAATTACTTTGCTTCTCGATCTGACCCAGATTACTGTCCTTCTTAATCTGATTATGCTACTCTTGATGATTATTAGGGTCAGATGATTTCAAACATTGCTGAAGAGTCTGTGACATTAGCATCTGGGCTTTCTCAACTAAATGAACTTTGTCAGGAGCAAGAAAAAAATGATGATGATGGGTTAAGTGGCCATGTAGAGGTAGATATAGCAGAGGTGCATGTTCTGACATAAGTTGTTGATCATAGTGACAATGGTGGATTAAGTGGAAAAAAAGAGACAGAGCCCCTGACTCAATATGCTGATAAGGTTGATGATGAAGTTGAAGAGGCACATGTCCCTACTCAAGTGGTTGATCATACTCCGGAGGAAGAGGTGAATGATGAGGATGGAAATATTCAGGATGGAAATGTTCAGGATGAAAATGTTGAAAAAAAGGCTGTCAAATCTAGCCATGCCAAAGTAGGTATATGCAAAGTACCTATACCATTGGGCAGGCCAAGTATTGATTTTCCATCTTTCTCACTAGGTTTTTCAGATGTAGATGATGAAATGTATGGACCAAATGCATCTGCTGATCATGAATATTGGAATGCAGCCCAATATTTACGATTCTCAAAACCCATTTGATGATCTCTTTTTTTCATGATATATGTTTTGCCATTTTAGATGCAGTTGAAGAAATTTTTGCCATACATAAGGAATTTAATCGTGAGGGCCACGATCCCGCCTTTGTATATGCACCGGATGCAGTTAAGTCAGGAGCTGCCGTTGAGATACAGAAAGATGAACCACGTCGTCGTCGTCATTCCAAGAAGGAAAAAGGAGTTGCGGTTGCATCCAAAGCTACACATGTTGTGGTTTTGGACCCTACAGCCCAGCTGGATGAAGACGAGTTAGAGGGACTTAAAGAAGAGGCCATTATTAAGAAAGTATATGTTAGATATAATTAACAAGTTGAAGCTCGAATGAATAGGCCAAGGGAGGCTCAGTTTTCTGCGACTCTATGCTTGTCATTGACTAATGAGCAGAAGGATATGATCTACCAGTATGCCACTACAAGAAGCCGTGGTTCACTCCCGTAAGCTACACCTTTTGTCATGGTTTATTTTATGTTTCATAGAATTTGCATGTCTTTTAATATTTGTTCTTTTTTGTCATGGTTTTTTGTTTCATATAATCTCGTAAGCTCAGTTTTATGTTTCATAGAATTTGTATGGGCCTGGAATAAAAAACTAGTTCACAAAGACACAGAAACCTTGCTCCCTATATCATGGATCAACACCTCTGTTGTTGATTGGTATTTGAATGCTGTGGTCAAACGGCATCACAAGCAGTTGGCAACTGATCATATCATATTCCCGATACATTGGGCTGTGAGTTCTCTTTTCTTTTTTACAGTATTTTGGATCATAATTTTGACCTAAGTCATGCCATTGTGATTTAATACATCATGCCACTGTGATCAGTCTAACATAACTTTTCTTATTTAATCATTGTAGCGTACGTGGTTGAAACCTGAACACCTCGATATTAATCAAATGGATCCAGCAACAGCAACAAATCATGTACACAATATTCAAAGATACCTTGATAATATTTTTCTATTATATTGCTACTGGGGCTAAATTACTTACGTAAATGTCATTGTCGTCTATTTTTTTCATACATTTTTTTTCATTGTAATGCTTAACATATTTTGTGTTGATTTTTATTTTTTTTTTCTTGTGTTTATAATAGTAAATTTTTTCATGGTTCAACTGGAGCCACTTCTATGTGTGTGTCATAAATGTGAAGGGGAGAGGAAGTTGCTTCATCCTTGATAGCATGGATGTTAATGAAAGTAAGGCGGAGAAGCTCATTGACAATGGAAAGAAGATTGTTGGACTCTTTGCTCTGTTTGTGAGTTCTTTTCGGAGTATTTTCAGCTTTAAAAATGTCAAGTACAGTGTTGTTGAAAAGATTCCGAAGCAGATTGATGGTTTCAGTTGTGGAGTTTTTGTCTGCCTATTTTGTGAATTTTTCGTGTCAAACTCGGACAAAGGGCTTATAAAGGAAGAATATATAACACAATGGCCAACACCAGAATTCGTTAATGAATTCAGGAAGCAGATGTGTGTGGATATCATTGTGCTACCAGACAATCTATTATTGCCACTTCTGTGAGAAAAAGTCGAAGCATGGAGAAAGTCGAGGAAGAAGAAGAAGGAAATAGATTTGGAATAAAGTCGCATGTACTGAATATTTGTTATGTTGGTTTTCTAGTGTTAATGTACATGGTTACACTGCCCATGACTAGTATGAACATGGTGACCTTGGCTGGGAACTTGTGTGGATTATAATAACTAAACAATGATATGAATGACACCATTTCAAAACGACGTAGCCCAAAATGCAAAAAGTAAAAACCATCTGTTACGACAATGGCATAAATGGTAGTATGATACTAGCAAGACAAGGTACATGAAAATGACAAATGTGATTATATGAAATTGGCATAAACTATCACAATGAAAATTGTATGCTTTTTGCAGTATTTTTTTATTTGTCGAGTATGACATGTCTATACTTTTTGTGTCTACAGTATGACATGAATGTTAACATGGATCAAGATTTAAGTCTATATCCGAACGGGTTTGTGTCTTCTTTTTGAACCGTGCCATTGCTTTCTGCCTTCCAATCCCGTTTGTATTTTTCAGTCTCTACCTCGACTTATTTGTATTCTTTCTCTTCTTTATAGTTTTTCCTACTAGTTGAGATATTGATGGATCAACATTTGTTAGTTGCGTTGAAGATTCTTTGGTACCTTTATGTTGAAACATTTTAAATGTTAAAATCTAGCAGCGTTAACTGCATTTTTTAAAACATAATAATGTGCCTAAGTTTAATGTTCTTACCTTATCTGAATTGATACCTTGCATTACTTATTCGGTCTTCAAGAATTTTAACTTTCTCAGTATCCAATGAAGCTTCATCTGCCAACTGTATTATCTCGTATGTTAGATAATTGAAAATCCTTCTATATTTACAATCTGGCATCATTTTTATATGCACGTCTGAAAACTTCAATCCATCTCGGGCCTTTATTGTCCACCTTTTCAGAAGATAATGGTCTGGTACCTTTGTGAATTCTTTTTCATCCGAGGAAGTCAAGGTTTCCATGACTCTCAGAATGTGTCTGCAAAATATGTCAAGCGTTTCATAGAGACAGCAGTGCATGAGATTATCATTTTTTTCTTTTCAATATGAACCATTCTCTCATCGAGTTTAATTGTATCATCTTCATCTGAATGCTTATACACACTGTATTGAATGATGTCGGCTGCAGACATGGTCGTAATCACAGATCAGTTAGATAATGGCAGTTTATGCGATAACGGCATGACATGCATACAGTACTGGCAAGATATGCATTGACATAACAGCTGACAATACGATGAGACAATGACATGAAGTAATAGATATATGGATTAATTGATTATGGTATGCCAACGTCAATGTTTTAATGGGAGTGTCTGTTCTGTAGTAATTGTGTTACCTCTCAGATGGTCGTTGTTAGCTTCTTTTTGAATCTTGTATTCTAAAGATTGATTATATAGTTCATAGAATCTGTCGAACATGCAATGTGTATAAACTTTCGCTGACTTTATTATTGAGCTGCCTATGTTCTTGTTCTTGTGCTTCATGTCCTTGCATGCAAAATCTGCCCTTGCTTCCTTTACCCTTCTATCATCAAACAGGTTGTTGAAATGCGTAAAGAATTTAATAAGGTTATAGTCTGATTGCAAATGCACCCTTATAATATTGTTGAATGATTCAACCAATTGTGTTATCACAATACCAGCAGTAAAGTATTGCTTTACCCACACAGATGATCATTTCTTCCGTGAACCATGTATCTAATCTAGCCATTTGTGCCCTTCTGGTTTGAAATACTCTTCGAGCATAGTTGTCCATGCATGATTGAATTTATTTTCATCATCTACTTTGTATATCATATAATTAAAAGCTTGTGCTACCGTATTTGTATATAGATGACTGAGATTCTTCTTTGCATTCTCTAATATATGCCACGTACATAGACAGTGGTATGTACCTTGCATTTCCAATCTGATGCCCGCGGTAATTGCAGCATCTTGGTCAGTGAATATTGTTTGCAGAACTTTGTTATCCATGCACTTTAAGAAAGTTTGAAACATTCATCTGAAAGAATCTGTGATATCATCGAATAACAGTGCTGCTCCGAAAATGCTGCTCATATGATGGTTGTTGTATCCGATAAATAGGGCTGCACAATTCAACATGAAGCATAATTACAGGTCATGCCGTTATCACGTCACTTATCACGTCACTGTATGTGCAATTATCATATAACAGGACGTGTCATTATCACACTAGATGTCGTGCCATTATCACATAACAGGACGTGTCATTATCACATAACATATTATGACATTATCACATTACAGATTATGACACTGATTAGAATTCATGTATGGATATATAAAACAGAGGAATATGAGGATGTCGTACCTCATGGACGATAATTCTTGTTTGTCCTATATGTGGTGTCAAAGCATATGGCATCACCAAAGTATTTGTAGTCTGTCCTCATCCTTTTATCAGCCCAAAAAATATTCGCGATCCGCTCCTCGTTGTCTACTTCTATCTCATAGTAAAAAGCTAGATTTTTGAATGCCTCATTTTTAAAATACTCAAGCAGGGCAGTAGCTTCGCCTGCCTTCATGCTCTTTTGTCTTCGACTTTTCAGATAGTTTTTCAGATCTATAGGCAAAAAATGCAAGTGTTCCTTACCTCCAGCCGCCATTGCCATCAATTCATATGATGGTCTGAGCTTGATACCAGTGTCATTATTCATCCGAGCTATTTATTATTGGAGTGGATTAACAGATCTATTTGATCTAAACATATATGCGAATGATGGCGAGTGCAGCTCATGATTGTTGTACTTCACAGTCCATTCCTTTATGAAATAAGATTGTCTCTGTTTAGAATAATGGATAGTTATCCTGGCCAGACATCCAATCTTTCTTCTCTCCTGTTATATTTTCATTTCTTCGTCAAGGATTGTAAGGGATTACGTTTCTTTCGTATCCCTTCTTTGTTGCAAAGATATCTGATGTAAAGATATTTATTTGTGGGCTCACCGTCAATCATCTATCTTTTTTAATAATCAATGCGCACACCAAAATCCTTTTGGTGTTCGTATGAATAGTAAAAGTCTCGCGCATCTTTAAATGTATCAAATTGCCCTTATTTCCACTATTCTTCTTTTTCAGTCTGCTCCAAATCAATTGGTGCTGGCAAAAAAATTTAAATTTCTCTTCATACCATTGTGACATAAGGATAGTTGCCAGCATCACTTAAGATAACATGCCATTAGCACATATCATAAAGTGCCAATATTACGAAATACATCGTGCAAGTCCATGTCATCTGTTCTTATTTGAATCTTTAATAGCAAATATTTATATATGAAAAAGTTGAAGACTAATAATCTTACCTCCATTTTTTTGTATATTCGATGTTTTGGCAATATTTGATACATCTGATTCCTCTGAATCTTTTTGCTGTTCTGGATCTGTTCTAAACTAATGAGATTTTGTACTGATTTTCGCAATTTATTTATAGAATCGAAGTTAGGAGGAGGGGATTTGAACTAACCTTCAATATTCGAAGATCCTGCCTCTGTATTTTGGAGATTCGAATTCTGCAGGTCCATAAGTTGCTCCATTTTTCAAATATGTAGGTCCGTAACCTTCTTTGTTTTGTTCAAATCGTAGCTTTCTGGAAGATCTAGGGTTTTTGGAAATCAGAGGTATCTGGACCCGTCATTTTCTCGGTTTTGAATCGGAATGGCAGTTATGAGATGGTGTTCCCAAATCTGTTCTTTTCCTGATTTATCGCGCTCATTTTTTGAAATTAAATTTTTTCCGAATTTGCCCCTGCGTAGAAAAGGCATGAAAAGGCAAGAAAATGCATGAAAAGGTAAGAAAAGGCAAGAAAAGGCATGAAAAGGCATGAAAAGGCAAGAAAATGCATGAAAAGGCAAGAAAAGGCATGAAAAGGCAAGAAAAGTCATGAAAAGGTATGAAAAAGTAAGAAAAGTAATGAAAAGGCAAGAAAAGGTAAGAAAAGGCAAGAAAATGCATGAAAATGCAAGAAAAGTTAAGAAAATGCATGAAAAGGCATGAAAAGGCATGAAAAGGCAAGAAAAGGAAAGCAAAGGCATGAAAAGGCATGAAAAGTCAAGAAAAGGCATGAAAAGGCATGAAAAGGCAAGAAAAGGTATGAAAATGCAAAAAAAGGCATAAAAAGGCAAGAAAAGGCATGAAAATGCAAGAAAAGGCATGAAAAGGCAAGAAAAGGCATGAAAATGCAAGAAAAGGCATAAAAAGGCATGAAAAGGCAAGAAAATGCATGAAAAGGCAAGAAAAGTCATGAAAAGGCATGAAAATGCAAGAAAATGAAAGAAAAGGCATGAAAAGGCATGAAAAGGTAAGAAAAGGCAAGAAAATGCATGAAAAGGCAAGAAAAGGAAAGAAAAGGCATGAAAATGCAAGAAAAGGCATGAATGGCGACGAAGACGACTTCCCGATTTTTTTTTCGATGTAAACCTCGTACTTCTTGAAAAAATAAATTTGCACCTAGAGCGTTAAATTGTGTCATTTATCAACTACATTTTTTGATCAATTTTTCTAGTTTCCGTCTTGATGAAAATGATTTCCGCACCTTAAGCAGCTATTTTGTTTTTTTGTAGACTATACTTTGGCCCCTTTTTCGGGACAGACTTTCCAGGAGACCAAGACTTTTTTTTGAGAAAAGGAGACAAGACTTTTGATCTCCAAACGGTTCGAAATATTAGTATTCCGGATCCAATCGCGCCTCCATTTATCCACATTAGAGGTTAGGGTTCTACATGAGAAGCTAGAGTTCGCCGGGAGAAAATCATAAAAGTAAGTTTATTTACCAATTTAATTTTTTTATCTTATGCATGTTCACGCTATTCAAGATAAAAACTTAATTATTTTGCATCTGGTACATGCGATTATTACTTGTATTTTTTCATCTATGTTCATGTTATTATTTTGCATCCATGTTTATGCAATTATACTTGTATTTTTTTTTATCATTTTTTCACGTTGATACGGTAATCTAGTTTGCTTTTTGATAGTTCTGCCTGATGTGCTTAAATCACTAGTCCTAGTTATTGATTTCTCCGAATTAAATTGTTTTCTGATTTTTTTATGCAAGAATTTTGTTTTTATGGTACAATAATTTTTAGTGTCACTGCGATGATCAATTTTACTCTGGTCAATGAATATTCTCTTTTATTGTCATGAAGGATAATTTTATCTTTAACAAAATTTTAGACTTTATTGTTACACGTACCAAACAGAGAACTGGACATGAATGTCCAATCTTGTATTGAAGTTACCAAATACAAAATAGTACAGTTAGAACAAATAGGTCTGTCCAGTATTGTTCCGTCATGTCTCTATAGTCATGTCCATAAGAGATACCAAACGCAGCCTTATATCTCTCATAAGCAAAAGAAAAAGAGAAGACCCAACGGTCCAGCACTGTTACCATTTTTTGTTTATACAGTCTAATATTTGGTTTACTGGATCCGCATCCTGCTAATCCATCGATTGATTACACTTGTTTATTTTCGGATGCTTGTGGTATGTACTGGATGCAACTCTCACATTTGTAATATGGAGCCTACATACTCGCGGTGCTATTGACGATACATTTTTTTCAATAAATTTTGCTATATTAGGGTTTTGAAGAAATTGTCGACTGCGAGAACACAAATTCTCTTTCTCCCTATAATTAATAAAAATGTAACTTATTAAAAAAAACCGTGGATTGATAGGTAAATGGTCACTCTGACCTTATCTTGAAGAGCGGCAGACTTTTTTATTGACGGGAAATTAGGAAGCTTTAGATGTAACAGTGAAGTGGCCATCCAATCTCTGTAAGGTCACACAAGTGCCAACTGTCTCTTTAAATTACGGAGGAACCAATATTTAATAAATTTTTTAAAGTAATTTTTTCTCTAGTCTTAACAATATTATTTTAGAAAAATTTTACTGTATAACACTCTGAGTGTATAACGTGTTAATAATGAAAATGTAATATAGTGTTAAAAAATTGTATGGAATCCAAATAGTTTTGCCACTCATTGATATTCTCGTGTATTTCATGGGTGGCACTATCTAAACATCCTTAAGTGTGTTTTTCCATTATTTTAGCAGCGTGGGAATTGCTGCTCCTGAGGATCATAAACTTAAAAGAAAAAGTAATTATAGGTTGAAGGGTGGTCAACTCAACTTTTACAAATAATTAATAAGATGAAAATTACTGCGAATAGCTGCCTTCCGACAATTATGTTGCGATTTGCAGTACTCTGTTTATTAACATAATTATGTATCCTTCTACCCAAAAAACATAATTATGTATTCATCCATCTCCAAAAATAGAAATAGTCCGAGGGTTTCGTTTGCAACTGGTAAAAGATGCTAGGATTCTTCTTGAATAGATTGAGTAGAGGCTTGGTTACAAATTACAATTGTCAATTAATTAATGGGTCATCAAAGAAGTGGTCTAGTGTGAACCAAGTGATGCTGGTCAACTGATTACTCAACATCGGAAAGAGGAATTCCACAAAAAAAATATGAGCGGAGGAAAGCTCAGCTTACCCTATACCTTCAGTGAATCAATTTCCTTGGCCTACTTTTTTATTCAAAATCCTAATATTATAATCAATTATTGTGAAAATTTATTTTAAGGATAATTTTTTAATAATATTTTTTAATTTCGTAATATTTAAACACAATATCTCTTTAAATGAATCCAAAATTTTCATCAAACTCGCATCCGTTGTCAACCTACTTTATCAGCCTACTTTGATTGGTGAGCAGTGTCGAGAATGATTGGTTGGGTTATCTCTACAAGCAACCGCCCAAAATCTAACAACAAACTAATAGAATTTTTTTGCTAGTGTGAAAGGAATACATTAAAAGAATCGAGAGTGTGAAAGCATTGGAAGAAGCATATGTCGTTCGCTTACAAGCACTTTGACTACCATTTTTTTTCCTGTCGAAAGTGAAGGGAAGCTGATTTAATGGTGGTATATGATGGTTTATCACCATTTTGTTTTGATACTAACCCGATAGTTCATAAATAAAAATTGGTTTAAGTGATAAAAAATTTAAATTTTTTTTGAATTCAATTCTTTTTTACTAATAAAAAGTACATCATTGCTAAATTTGAAGGTGGGAACAGTTCTCTGTATGGATGTTTTCTTAACTCAACATGAATTACTATAACCTTGGTGAACTAGTAAAAAAATTGTAAAAAATGATATCGAATTCGAGCTCCTAAAAATATAATAATAACAAATAATTATTGGAAGAACTTTCTCACTATTTAAAAATCATATATAGTTCGAATTTGAATTAGTGAATATTCGAACAAGGAATTACGATTCACGACGGAGACAATATTATATATAACGAAGACTAAACAAATGGAATCAAGGTAGGCAAAAGACAAGGTCAAAAAAATTATGATAATTGCAAATAACAAGGCCAACCCTCCGCGGATGTCGTAGGTCCCCACCACTGCCCATAAATAACGACCCCATTGGCCAATCAACAGCCATCGACAAAGCTTTCCCCTAGTTTTTTTTAAAAAAAAAGCCCTGAAGAACCATTTCCATTACTTCTTAGTGTCGACATGGAGAAGAATTTGATACCCAAAATCACCAGCTTGTACGAGCAAATCTCAACCCTAGACAGCTTCAAGCCCTCCCAAGATGTCGACACTCTCTTCACCCAGCTCGTCCTCACGTGCATGCCTCCGAGCCCCATCGACGTCACAAAGCTCAACCAGGACTTGCAGGAGATGAGGTCCAGGCTTATTAGGCTCTGTGGTGAGGCCGAAGGGCACATGGAGTCTCATTTCTCGACCATTTTGGGTTCTTACAAGAACCCAATTGACCATATTGGAATCTTTCCTTATTACAATAACTACGTCAAGCTTGGACGTCTCGAGTTCAACCTCTTGAAACAACAGTTGACCAACAACAACTCTAGTGTTGTCCCTAACAAGGTTGCCTTTGTGGGTTCTGGTCCCCTCCCTTTGACTTCCATTGTCCTGGCATCCGAACACCTAACTGATGCGACTTTCCACAACTATGACATTGACCCGTCGGCCAATGCCATGGCTTCGAAGTTGGTCGCCTCCCACCCGGACTTGTCCGAAAGGATGTTCTTCCACACCACCAACATCATGGACGTGACCGGTGGTTTGAAGGAATTCGACGTGGTGTTCCTCGCGGCCTTGGTAGGGATGGACAAGGAGGAGAAGGTCAAGGTGATCGAGCACCTGGCAAAGTACATGGCTCCTGGGTCAATGCTCATGGTTAGAAGTGCTCACGGTGCTAGGGCCTTCCTCTACCCTGTTGTTGACCCTTGTGACCTCAAGGGGTTCCAGGTGAGCAATTAATTTTACTGTGGTCACTCCATCACGGAAATTTTGACCGATAAAAATGAAAGAGAAAAGAATACTAAATATCAAAATGTTGACCAATAATTATTCAAAAAATTGAAAGTGAAAAAATGTCGAAATCTCATTGATCGAATATATCAAATCATATGCACGAAAATTTCTCGTTGCAGGTGCTATCAGTGTACCACCCAACTGACGAGGTGATCAACTCGGTGGTGGTGGCTCGCAAGTGCCCGGTTCAGCAGCAATTCTGCCTCGGGATTAACTTCAATAGTCCCTCTAAGACGATGCCCTACAAGTGCAATTGCGCTAGTTTCCGAGCCTTCAACCCCATGATGGAGGAACTAGCTATTGAAGATTGATACATCATTCTCTCTATCTTCTTAATTTTATAATGCTCCGAGGGAGAATATTGGATCTCCGAATTAATTGTCATGTAGTGGTTGTCGGGATACCGAACGATTTCAAAAAAAAAATTATTCAGGTGTGTTCATGCATGTGTAACAATTATCTACTGCAGTATGTTTATGCATTAGTGTCTGGTCCAATATTTTTCTGGTTTATGTGCTATTACTCAAATCTGTCTAACCATTATTGTCGACCACCACATACTAGTACTTCTTTTGAAAGAGGGCTTGTGCTTGTACGTGTCCTCTATTTTGTGTTGTTGTTGTACTTATTATGATCGTAAATTAATAAATTTGGTATTCTGAGTTACTATTTATATGTACCTCTCTCATAAAGAAGTTATAATTTATTTTTTTATTTTATTTTATAAGTCAACGTTGTATTTCATCAAGAGATCACCAAAGTACATCAAAGGTTGCAGATAATGCTTATCATAAGCGACGCGGAGATAAACACTATCTATAACGAACACCAAAATATCACCAAAATAGGGATGGCAGAAATACGCATACCATGTGGGTCGGGCCCTACCCTTACCCTGTGGGTCAATGGTCTGTTGATTTTGACTGGGTCCAGGATAAGGTATGGGTATGAGTATGGGTCCACTTTTAGAGTAGGGATCTAGGGTAGGTATGAATCCTATGGATTCATATCATAACCTTACCATTTTACCCTACTTTGGACCATACCCTAGATAGACCCTTGTAAGATCCTAAATAGACCCATTTATCTCTATTTTTTACTTTATAAATTGTCATAGATTTCTCAAATATTCTAAAATATGATTTATGTTATTGACTCCAAATTCGAGGTACATATAATTCTAATTTTTTTTATTGATATACTAATAATTTCATGATTAATCTTCACATATTAGTTATGATTTATTTGAATTATATATATATAATTAAAATTTTGTGTCTAAAAAATTATCTTGCATTTAATTTGAGGGTCGGACCCTGCAGACCCTATAGACACTGCAGACTCTAAAAGTAAGGGTATGTGTCTAGTAATAAAATTTTTCGAGGGTCCAGGGATAAGATATGGGTCCAATTTTCGAAACTAAAGTATGGGTAAGGTCCTACTGATACCCTACCCTATCCTACCCTACCCATCGTCATCCTTACACCAAAATACACCAAAAATATACCAAAGGAGGGTCACAACACCACCACGTAAAGAAATCTATATTTGCTTCTCTCATTTGTATTGTTTAACATTCATAAAACTCGAATCTAAAACCGCCTAAAGAAATCTAAGTTTTTAAAACAGCTCTCATTAATTTCTACTCAATATTTATTTGAAAGCAGGATTCCATGATTGTACCGTATTCAATCAATATTTTCTGTTCCGAATCCCTAGCTACTTTTCGTTCGATTAAGAGAAACAGAAGATATTTATTATGTGGGCTCTTGAAGGGTGACATAATATATGATACAATTGTTTAGTTGATTCATAATAAAAAATGTATTCTCTAGATTTAATTAATATATTTTATATTCGTTACAGAACTCAAATCCCTTCTTCAACCGAGGTTTTAAGATCACGATGATAACAATAATGATGTCTTGTAAGAATCATGGGACTTCCCCATTGGGTTAAGCAAGGTTAAAAACATTCGTGTTAAAAAAACATTATCTTGCGACAATAATGTAACTCCGACAGCGACGCAGGTAACGATCCCCGCGACAGCGATCAGTTGGAACCACTAAGACACAATCTGATAACTCGACGCCAAAATTTCAGGTCGCAATTGAAGAATAAAACAGCGGGGAACTGTGATGATAATTAAATGGAGGGCTTGATTGATGTTGATTGCCTTTGTACTTATCTCCTACGTTGTTTTTTTCAAAAATTATTTTGTCATCCTCTCTATTTGGTTTCTGTTGTAGGTAAACGCCAAAACGAACTTAGGAATGGGTCCGGAGTGGTCGTCCCAAAAATGATCGAATGAATAGGTAAAGATGGAAGAAATATGGGGAACAAGAAGAGAAGAATTAGATTAGAATAGGTAGGAGAGAAAAGAATTGGTGGAGAAGCAAGAACTTTATTGATAAAAATTAAGGGGAAAAGGAAAGGAGAAACATAAAACATAAAAGCTAAAAAGTTAGGTTGATAATTGATGTGTTGCTTTGTTTGTAGGTCCCCATCGCCTATTCCCAAGTTCTCATTATATAGAAAAAATTAACCCAAGTCCAATACAAAAAATCCTAGGCCGTATTCAAAATAGGAAAATATAAATTGCTTCCGGCCTAATCTGAAAAAACTTAAACTATCGAATTTGGAAAAGTTATAAATTACAAAGTTGTAGATCTCTGTCTTCTCTTTCTGTGACTTTTAGAATTGTGTCAATCCGATATTTGAGCCGAAAGCTACGACCTTTTTACCAAAACAGGTTCAGCAAATTCGCGAATTAATTTTTTGCTCCAATAGTTTTCCTACGAGGCTTCGAGGAGGAAAACAGGTCCTTCGGCTTCAGTGAAGGACTCAGATCTTTTTGTTGAGTTTGAAGGTCCTTCATGTTTAGCGGGATGGAGATTTCATTTTTTTTTTACTTTGAACAGGGTTTTTGAATGTCACTGATCACTTCATTTTTCTCCTTTTAATTTGCTAGAAATTTGAAAATGCAGAGAAAAGGGGGTTATTTATATTACGACCCAAGAAGAGGCTCCGAGCAAGCTGTGGCCGAATGGTTTGCATTTTCTGAGGGATGGAAAAAAATCCAAATCTTAGAGATCGTGTCCTCATCTTACCCCATAGATCTAGGATCTATTGAGTCTTGGGTAGGATATGAGAAAAGGTCTATTTATACAGAGATGGTGTGGGTCTGAACAGGATCCATATGAACCGAAATTTTGATCCTATTAATTAGACCCTACCCCAATTAACTCTAGTTATATCCTTAGACTCATACCTATTATAATACTAAAATAATTATAATACATTCGCAAAAAAATAGCCCACAAAAAAAAGGTGCCAGCTTAAAAAAAACTAGTTGTTGACTGAAAAAAGTATATTAAATTGGTTGCATGAGACCATGAAAAAATGGTAATTTGCTAACAATATGTTTATCAAGTTTCTCTGATGTTTTTAAGATTTAACATCTTTTTTTTCAGACGAATTCAACAGAATGTAGCAAATAGTGTGGAATATGCTTTAGTTATTGATGATGTCGATATCGAAGTTTCACGTATATATAATACTGAACTTTTTCTATTGAAATGTAAAATATTATATGATTAATTAAGTATATTAAATTGGATGATTAGATGTAGAAACTACCGAAAAGAGTTAGATTACAAGACCAAGAAGACTTGTCATGAAGCCGCTTCAAACTTTAGCATGAAATAGTTTTGAAGTTGAAACTTTAAATTATTTAAGAACACTTATATGTTTTTTTTTATTGACTTCACAGTCGCATATATTTTTTTTATGTTGTGATCAACAAGCATTTGAACCACACTTATTTATTAGTTTAGAGTTTATTCTCAATTTAATTTGATGTTAGCATTATATTTTTATAACAATTCATGTTAATTTTTTAAGGATAAATTATCCTCAAGTTCCTGACCTTTGGTCACCCTCCCCCTAGGGTCCCTGGTTTTTGGAAAATAATTTTTCCGTCCTAAGTTTTGATGACAATAGACTCTCGGGTCCCTAGAGTCGGAATATTCTCTTTTTCTCCGGTGAATCCCTACTTGAAATGACCAAAATACCACTCTCACTTAAAATAAAAAAATTATTTCCTTCTTCCTTCCCCTTCTTCTTCCTCCCACCTCATCTTCATCCTCCCAACCTTCAACCACAACTCAAAACCAAAAAACTTTAGTGAGAATTAAAACTTATTTGAAGAATTCTAATTTTAAAAACTTTAATTTTAATTAGAACACCCAACATAGAAACAACCCAATAATAAAAAACCAAACTC
Source organism: Hypericum androsaemum (assembly GCA_963995505.1). Classification (NCBI taxonomy): domain Eukaryota; kingdom Viridiplantae; phylum Streptophyta; class Magnoliopsida; order Malpighiales; family Hypericaceae; genus Hypericum; species Hypericum androsaemum. The sequence continues at coordinate 12,213,758 of OZ023190.1, forward strand.
CCAGTAAACATTCAACCTTCAAATCGAATTAGAAAACCTTCATACTCAGTAATCAATTAAACATTTATAATGGCTTTCCAACAACAACAAGCTCTCAACTTTTGATTTTCTACTCCTCCTTAACTCCACCTTCAAATCCTTACCCAGCAATAAAAAATGTACCAACGATCCACACCCCTCCATATTCTACCAACCAATCAATCATACACAGAAAACCAGAAACACTATAGAAAGATTGGAACTTGGCCATGAAATCAAAGAGATCACAGTAAAGACAGCGACTTTGACATGGGAGAGAATCAAGCAAGCCCAATAACAAGAAATTCAAAGTAAATTGGCGTCCCTCTCTGCCTCCTCCTTCTGCCTCTTGCGTTCCTTCCACCTCAAGACCCTCTCTTTCTCCCCCACACCCCTCCATCCCCCATGGAAGACAACTTCTTCTCCTCGGATGACAGCTTCAAGCCGCCCGCAGTTTGAGGAGGACGAGGAGGAGGACTACGACGTGGACAAGCATTACTTGGTTCCCGTCGACTGGGTTTGTGTTGGTTTATGATTTTAGGGCTTAAAGGTTGGGAATTTTTTGTTGTGGGTGAGGATAGGAATTGTGTGGAGTTAGAATGGAGATTTTTTTTGTGAGATTTAAAGTATTTTCACAATTTTGGATCTTAGACGGTCATGGGATTTGATCCTCCCACCTCATGCTTAAGAACTGACACAGTATCCATTAGACCATACATGAGTTGGTAGAATGGGGATGTTTGGCGGTGAAGTTTAGGGGAGTTTATTTTTTTTTGGGTATGTGGACAAACTTGAACTTACCAACGATCTCCGTGGAAGCCCTATCTCCTGGAAGCCTGGCGGCTCGCCGATGGCGGCATCCCCATCGTGGTCGTGGGCCCCACCGCCCATGCCGAGGAACCCCGCTAATCTCTTGAAGAATTGCATCGCTCCCAGGGCCACCCAACCCTCTTCGCATATTATGGGATTTAGCGAGTGGAATTGGATCCGCTGCGCCTGCGAGGTTTCTATTTTCCGTCGCCTCCTCCTCGGGCGTTTGTTCTTTTTGTCAATCTCTATTTGGAACTCGCTGGTTAATGGCGTCCCACCTTCTTCCTTGGACTTTGAATTTAATTTCTGATATGATGCTTATTATGGAGAAAAACTATCTGGGTGATGATTTAATTAGGGGTTGTTTCCGATCTGGGTTGTTTCGGGTGTTCTAATTAAAATTAAAGTTTTTAGAATTAGGGTTCTTCAAATTTTAATTCTTTCTAATTAGTTTTAATTTTTACTAAAAATTTTTGGTTTTGAGTTGTGGTTGAAGGTTGGAGGATGGAGATGAGGTGGGAGGAAGAAAAAGGGGAAGGAAGAAGGAAAGAGATTTTTTATTTTTAAGCGGGAGGGATATTTTGGTCATTTCAAGTGGGGGTTCACCCGAGAAAAAGAAATATTCTGGCTCCAGGGACCCGAGAGTTTATTATCATCAAAACTTAGAGATGGAAAAATTATTTTCCAAAAGCCAGGGATCCTAGAGGGAGGGTGACCAAAGGTCAGGGACTTGAAGATAATTTGCCCATTTTTATTATATTATATTGAAATGATAAAAGTATGTTGTAAAACAATAGGTCTACGTTTAGACCTAGAATTCGGGGAGGGTATGAATCTTCGTTTGGATCCTAGAATTCGGGTCTGGATCCTTATTCGAAAAATTTATAGGGTTGAGAGTAGAGTTTGAATCTTACATCAAAATCTAAATATAGTTTTGAATCCTATAGATTCTTACCCTACCCTATCCATTACCACTCCTATATTTTATTGTCTAGCCCACCACTTCACAAACTAATTAGGAGAATAAATTATGTAAGTTTTACAATACAATCCCAAGTCCCAACGTTAAAAATCTTGATTAGCAACGGTAATTGGCCAATGCAAGCCTAAAAACTTTATGGTGGTCCCTCCATACCAAGTCATTTGATGACTTGGTATATTTTTACCAATCAATTAGTGAGATGTGGACAAATGAGATCACCTCTTATAATCTAGTCACATGAATATTTAAGGTATAAAATCTTACAATTAATAAATAAAAATTGTCAAAAAATATAGATTAAATAGCTTAGCTTGATTCTATGATAATTTAAGTTAATTTTCCTTTTTAGGGGAAAGAGAATTTGTTAAAAATATTTATACTACTTGTTGGAAAAGCTTGAATGAAAATTCAATGCAAAGCCCAAAGTGGAAAGGCCCAAAGTGGGAAGCCCAAAAGGGAAAAGGAAAGTGCAATCCCACATTGGAAAGTGGCACCAACATTTCCTTGTTTATAAGGAGAAACTCCTTGTTGGCTAGGAAATGAGTTGACCAAATAGAAGGATAGCCAACTCGGACCGCGGCGAGGATGGTGCGTAGCACCATTCGAGCACGAGCACGCGCACTGGACGCAGGTCGCAATGGGCGCTTTGTGGCGCACTTGGCACTTCGCACGAAGGGATCTGGCTGCCTGCCTGAGTTACATCTCTTCGGAAGTGCCTTGTGCTCTTCCAACGCCTATAAATAGCCCTCTCCCCTCATTTGCAAACCATCACAGCAGCAAGTGCATTCCATAAGCATTGTTGTCTTCTCCTCTCCCCCCGTTCTTCACTTACAAATAGTCCGTCCGAAAGTTCTTGGTATATAAGGGTTCGCCCGAAAATTTCGAGATACATGTGCAACATTCTTGGAAATGTCTGAACAGTCGTTGTATCTTGGGGACGATTGCCGTAGCCCGTACCGCAATAAAATATACGGGGCAATCTCGTCTTACGGAGAAAGTGTCCAACACTTGCCTCGACTACCGTAGATCCTAATCAAGTACACCGAACCCTCCGAACACAACAATCGTAAGACGAGATTCGTGTACTTAAAGATAGCATCGTCAAGCACCGTAGCACTGACAACGGTACCAGGAACTGTCCACGCCGAAAGGCCAGCAAAGTTCAACGGTACCGAGTTCAAGAGGTGGCAACAGAAGATGATGTTCTATCTGACCACGCTCAACCTAGTTCGGTTCCTGAAAGAGGAAGCACCGAAGATAGCAGAAAATGAGACGGATCAACGAAAGATTAACGCTCTCGACGCGTGGAGTCACAGGGACTTCCTGTGCCGGAACTACGTCCTGAATGGACTAGACAACATGCTCTACAACATCTACGCGGTAGCCGAGACCGCTAAGGAGCTGTGGAGTTCACTCAAGAAGAAGTACAAAATGGAGGATGCCGGGACGAAGAAATTTATCATCGGACGATTCCTCGACTTCAAGATGGTGGACTCCAAGAAGGTCATCGACTAAGTGCAGGAGTTGCAGCTGATCCTTCACGAGATCCAAGCCGAAGGGATGCAACTCAGCGAGTCCTTCCAAGTAGCTGCGATGATCGAGAAGCTCCCCCCGCTCTGGAAGGACTTCAAGAGCTATCTCAAGCACAAGAGGAAGAACATGGGCCTAGAAGACCTGATAGTGAGACTTAGGATCGAGGAAGACAACTTAAAGTCCGAAGTCAAGCAAGGCAAGGCAAACTCTGAGACCACCGTGCACCTCGCCGAGGGAAAAGGTGGCATGAAGAGGAAGAAGTCCGGGGATAAGCAGGAGAAGCAAGAGCCCAAGAAGAAAAAGAACAAGAAGATCAAGGGCGACTGCTACAACTGCGGCAAACCCAGCCACATGGCTAAGGACTGTCGCCAGCCAAAGAAGGATGACCAAGGAAAGGCTAACCTAGCTGAAGACTCGTCCGCAATGGATCTGTCAGCCGTGGTGTTTGAAGCCAACCTGGTGGACAATCTGAGAGAGTGGTTCGTGGACACAGGAGCTACCCGCCACGTCTGCTCAGACAAGGAGATGTTCTCGAACTATATCCTGATCACCGGCCGAAAGCAGTTCATGGGAAACTCTGCAACGTCCAAGATCGTCGGTCTGGGTAAGGTGGTCCTGAAGCTGACCTCAGGAAAGGAGCTGACCCTCAAGGATGTGCTGCATGTCCCAGACATCCGTAAGAACTTAGTTTCGGGCTCACTGTTAAGCAAAGCCGATCTTAAGCTTATATTTGAGGCTGATAAGTTTGTACTGACCAAAGCGGGTCAATTCATAGGAAAGGGTTATCTAGAAAAGGGGCTATTTAAGATGAATGTAATAACTGTACATTGTACCTTTAACGATAAAAATAAAGTTAACGCTTCTTCTTACTTGGCCGAGTGTTCTAATTTATGGCATGGTAGATTAGGACACGTAAATTTAAACTCGCTAAGAAAGTTAGTAAGTTTAAACTTATTACCGAATCTAGAGTTCAACCCATCTGATAAATGTGAAGTATGTGTGGAGGCTAAAATGACCAAAGCACCTTTCCATTCGGTGGAAAGAAGTACTACGCCTTTAGAGTTAATTCATACGGATACTTGCGATATGAAACACATGCAAACTAAAGGCGGGAAGAAATACTTCATCACGTTTATCGATGACTGCACGAGATATTGTTACGTATATCTGCTAAAGGGCAAAGACGAAGCTCTTGATGCTTTTAAGAGATATAAGAATGAGGTTGAAAATCAACTCAGCATAAAAATCAAAATGATCTGAAGTGATCGAGGGGGAGAATATGTAGCTCCGTTTGATGAACTCTGTCAAGAACATGGCATTATTCATCAGACGATTACTCCATACTCACCTAAATCGAATGGCGTAGCTGAACGCAAAAATCGAACTCTTAAGGAGATGATGAACGCTATGTTGATTATCTCGGGCCTACCCCAGAACATGTGGGGGGAAGCTGTACTCTCAGCTAACCACATTCTAAACAAGTTGCCACACAAAAAAAGGGATAAAACCCCATATAAACTATGGAAAGGGAGGAAGCCTTCCTACGGTTACCTTAAAGTGTGGGGGTGCCTAGCAAAGGTCGAAGTACCTAAGCCTAAGCAGGTGAGAATAGGACCCAAGACCATTGATTGCATCTTTATCGGATATGCGCAAAATAGTAGTGCTTATCGATTTTTGGTGCATAAATCTGAAAACCCTGAGATAAATGCGGGAATGGTCATAGAATCAAGGAACGCAACGTTCTTTGAGAATAGCTTTCCTAATAAGGAAAGATAGGAAGGAAGTCCAAAGAAAATGGCTCACGAGACTACGCAAGGGTCAAATCAGGAAGATGATGAACCTAGACGTAGTAAATGGATGAAGGTAACCAAATCCTTTGGTCTGGATTATCTAACCTATGCGTTAGAAGATGAACCCAGGACAATCCAAGAGGCATTGTCCAGTCCATATGCTCCTCTCTGTAAGGAAGCTATCAATAGTGAGATAGAATCCATTATGCAAAACCACACGTGAGAAATCGTGGATCTCCCACCGGGCTGCAAACCTTTGGGATGCAGGTGGATCCTAAAAAGAAAATACAAAGCTGATGGATCAATCGACAAGTATAAAGCTCGATTGGTAGCTAAGGGGTTCAAACAGAAGGAGGAACATGATTTCTTTGACACGTATTCACCGGTCACAAGAATCACATCAATTAGAGTACTCATAGCTATTGCGGCACTCTATAACCTCGAGATCCACCAAATGGACGTAAAAATAGCTTTCCTAAATGGAGAACTGGAAGAGGAGATATACATGGAGTAACCTGAAGGGTTTGTGGCTCCTGGTCAAGAGCATAAAGTGTGTCGGCTAGTCAAGTCACTATACGAGCTAAAACAAGCGCCGAAACAGTGGCACGAGAAATTTGACAGGACAATACTGTCGAATGGATTTAAGATCAATGAGTGCGATAAATGTGTTTACATTAAGGGCACACCTGAAGCTTACGTAATTGTATGTCTCTACATAGATTACTTACTAATTATGGGAAGCAATAAAGAGGTTATTGTGAAAACTAAGAACATGTTAAAGGACCACTTTGACATGAAAGATATGGGTCTGGCAGACGTCATACTAGGAATAAAAATCTCTAGGAAAGCTGACGAAATTATCTTGACGCAATCCCACTACGTGGAAAGCGTGCTCAAGAAATTTGAAGCTTTTGACAAACCTCCGGTTAAGACTCCAGTAGATTTAAATCTACACTTAGCCAAGAATCGAGGGGACCCAGTATCTCAACTGACGTATGCGCAAATTATCGGGAGCTTGATGTATTTAACAAACTGCACACGTCCCGATATTGCGTACTCAGTTAGTAAGCTTAGTAGATTCACAAGTAATCCAAAGAAGGATCACTGGCTAGCTCTGGAAAGGGTTTTACAGTATTTAAAACATACCATAAACCATGGCATACATTATGCTAAATATCCAGCTGTATTAGAAGGATACAGTGACGCAAACTGGATATCAGACACTAAGGACTCCAAATCCACGAGTGGATACGTATTCACCATAGGAGGAGGAGCTGTGTCTTGGAAGTCCTCTAAACAAACATGCATAGCTCGATCCATCATGGAGTCAGAGTTTATAGCACTAGACAAAGCTGAGAAAGAAGCTGAATGGCTCAGAAACTTCCTAGAGGATATTCCGTGCTGGAGCAAACCGGTGCCTCCCGTATTGATACATTGTGATAGCATGTCTACAATCGGGAGAGCACAAAGTACAATGTACAATGTACAATGGAAAGTCTCGACATATCCGTCGGAGACACAATACCATTAGACAGTTGATCTCTAGTGGGGTGATCACCATTAATTACGTAAAGTTCAAGGACAACTTAGCTGATCCTTTTATGAAAGGAATCAATAGAGATCAAATGTATAACGCAGTAAGGGGAATGGGATTAAAATTCACACACTAAAAAATGTCCATAGTGGTAACTCAACCATGATGAGTGGAGATCCCACAAACTTGGTTCAATGAGACAACTAAGTTATGGAGGGTTCAGTTAATCACCTGGAACCTATCTCATTCTCAGAAGCTGCCCAGGTGTTAACCTGCAGAGGTGTGGTAAGGCTAAGCATTACACTTTTAATGATTCATATACCTTAATAAAGGTGAAGTATGGCAGGATACTCCTGATAGGAAATCACCTATGTAAGTGTGAAGTGAGGCCACTTCAAATAGAAAAAAAACTTATGAACCCAAGATACGGTCCATGGCCGAAACGGACACAACGTGAGAACCCAAATATACTAGGGTTATTATTGTGTAAATGTTATTGTCTTGGTTTATGCCAAAAGCTGACGGTTCAAGACATCACGTTCACCGAGCAGCGAGTAAATCTGATAACATATTACTAGAGAAGGTTCAAAGCCACAAGCTACCTGTCTCGATGCAATCATAACACGTCTGAACTTTCTATTAGAGCCTGCGTGCATTAATCATCATTCATGTGGGGGATTGTTGGAAAAGCTTGGATGAAAATTCAATGCAAAGCCCAAAGTGGAAAGGCCCAAAGTGGGAGGCCCAAAAGGGAAAAGAAAAGTACAATCCCACATTGGAAAGTGGCACCAACATTTCCTTGTTTATAAGGAGAAACTCCTTGTTGACTAGGAAATGAGTTGACCAAATGGAAGGATAGCCAACTCGGACCGCGGCGCATTGGATGCAGGGCGCAATGGACGCAGGTCACAATGGGCGCTTTGTGGCACACTTGGCACTTCGCATCGTCGCGAGGAGCTGGAGGAGCCTTAAGTATTTTGCCCGAGTCCGGAGAGAGCTGCGTAGCTACCGAAGTGACGAGGGGCTGCGAGCGCCTTCTAGGATGGAATATCCCGAAAAGTTCCAGACGGTCGAAGGGCTGCGAGCAATCCATGAAGGGACGCGAAGAGGCTGGAGCAATCTGCCTAGCGAAGGGACATCTCTGAAGGGCCACGAGTGATCTGGCTGCCTGCCTGAGTCGCATCTCTTCGGAAGTGCCTCGTGCCCCTTCGGAGTGCCTGCCTGCCACTCTTCCAGCGCCTATAAATAGGCCTCTCCCCCTCATTTGCAAACCATCCCAGCAGCAAGTGCATTCCATAAGCATTGTTGTCTTCTCCTCTCCCCCCGTTCTTCACTTACAAATAGTCCGTCCGAAAGTTCTGGGTATATAAGGGTTCGCCCGAAAGTTTTGAGATACGTGTGCAACGTTCTTAGAAATGCCCGAACAGTTGTTGTATCTTGGGGACGATTGTCGTAGCCCGTACCGCACTGAAATATACGGGGCAATCTCGTCTTACGGAGAAAGTGTCCAACACTTGCCTCGACTGCCGTAGATCCTAATCAAGTACACCGAACCCTCCGAACACAACACTACTCATACTAATATGATACCGCATATTATAAATAAATTAGATTTCTAGAGACTGAAAATGATGAAATGATTGAATGAAAAATCATGGAGAGTTTGTATGTTTAGTAAAAATTGATATCTGTGATGCAATTTTTTTTGAATAATGGTGTTATCATAATGGTCGGCACAACAAAAGGATATTGATTAGTAAATCAGAATATTATACATTATTAGGTAATTATAAAAATTAAAACTTTCGTACTCATTTTTACAGTTAAGATACTTTTGAAATGCAGAAGTTATCATCTATAACTAGAAAATAAGTTATGCTTTAAAAATCAACTATTACTAATTTTTTGGTATTTTATGAGTCCAATAAATTTTTAATACATTTTTTGTTACCATTATATATTATTAGGTAATTATAAAATTTAAAACTTTTGTACTCGTCTTTATAATAAAAATATTTTTGAAATGCAAAAACTACCCTTTATAACTAGAAAACAAGTTATATTTTGAAAATCATCTATCACCAATTTTTTGGTATTTTATGAGTCCAGTGAATTTTTTAATACTTTTTTTTTTGTTACCATGAATTTTCCAATATATTAAACATGAAACAAAATAAGTTGGAAAAATAAAAAAACAGGTACAAAGAACGCAATTAACTTAATTTTTTGACAGCTTTTTACATTAATGGTAAGATTTTATACCTTAAATATTCATGTAACTAGATTATAAGAGGTGGCTTTATTTGTCCACATGTTACTAATTGATTGAAAGGGACATATCAAATTATCAAATGACTTTGTATGGAGGGACCATTATAAAGTTTCTCAAACCTGTGGTGCACTTGACCCGTTAATGGCGGTACCACAGAAATTTAAAAAAAAAATTCTGTAATGGCATTTGCAAATTGCACACCACTGCTGAACCCTTTAATGGCGGCATTGTTGATGATTAATTACTGCATAAGTGAAATTATATACCCACAGACTAAATAGAATTATAGTAATCCCAAATTTTTAAAGATAAATTTTTACACTAATTAATTACAACGATGAGAGATTAAATTTTGGACCCGTCAATTTTTCCCACGCTTTGTGTGATTAGAGCAAATACCAACCCACTTAGTTTACTTAACGGAAACAGCCACTCAAGTTCAGTAGATATTTCATCATTGACCACCAAGGATTATCGAATATAGAATAAAAACTGCTTATCCGATTTTATTTACAACGCAGTTGGACAAAATAACTAAGGTGATAAAATTATATGATGACGTAGTGGATGATTATTTTAATCTGAATTTAAACCATACTACCGATTTATTCAAATTCAATCAAGTAGCAGTGTAAAGTTTGAATCTAATATTACGAGTTTTACTTTTTCTATCATTTATCACACTCTTCGTATAAAATATAGATCATATGATCACGTAACTTATGTAACAATTTTCCTATCAAAAAACTTATATAAAAATTAGGATAAATTATTTACAGGTTCTTGGTATTTGGTCATCCTACTTTTAGCATTCTCCGATTTCCAAAAATAATTTTCTTTTCTCCCATATTTGGTTTTATTATACTATGGGGTTCCTGTCGCCAGAATATGTCATTTTCTCTGGCGAATCCCCAACTGAAAAAACGAAAACACCCCTCCTATTTAAAAGACAAAAAATCTCTCTCATTTTTTGTAAGGACCAAGAAATCGAAACAAAAATTTCCGATTTGGTGGGGGACTGAAATATAATTTAACCAGAGACCAAATTGTATTTTTGCCAAACCATATCCCACTAAAGTTGTTGCCTATAAAAAGAACTCACCATTTTGCCAAGATATTTTTTTGGGAAGGGAGAATTCACTTTTTCTAAGTGGGAGAAAGAGAGAGAAAAAGAGGAAATTCTGATTTTAGGAGTAGTAGTCGTGATCGAGGAAATCCAACAGTGAAATCGTGTTCGATCAGAGTGAAACTTAGGGAGGATGTTTCTAACACCTTGACAAAGATTATGTACAGTGGAGATCTTGTTTGAAGGCCCCTAAGTTGTCTGATTGATACAAAATTGGATGTCATCGGATTCTAGGAGTAGCAGTCGTGATCGATGAAATCCAACAGTGAAATCGTGTTCGATCGGAGTAAAACTTGGGAAGGATGTTCCTAACATCTTGATAAAAATTATGTACGATAGAGATCTTGTTTGGAGGTTACTAAGGTTATTCGATTTATACAAAACTGGATGTCATAAATCTGAATAAAAGGGGATCAAGGCGATGAGACCGATCCGGGCTAGCCAAGAGATGTTTGGGGTAGTGGATACGTGATTTAACGGAGTGGGAGTCGAAGTAAGCTGAATTTCTGTCCGTCTTTTCATCCATATTTTTGTATGTATATGATATGTGAACCACCGTATATGATCTATGTATCACGATCTATGTATCCTTGTAATTTCATTTGAATCTCTGTCCGTATTTTTGTTCGTATCTCTGTCCATATTTGTTCTGTAATCTGTTTGTACTTTTGATTGTATTCATTTGTATTTTCTGCTGGTAATATGCCATGCATTTCTGCCCGTATTTGATTTGTATCCTAGAGGTATTTGTCTATGTATTGGGTCTGATTATGATGTGGATCTGTAGGTCTCTACTTGTATATGTATGTCGTTGTATTCGTATGTTTCTGTCAGTATGGGTATTTATATAATATATTATGTCTGTATGTATATCACGTATATGTCCCGCATGTATCATGTACATCTCCATATGTGCCGTATATGCCCTGAGTATGTATGATTTGAAATCTGTCCGTGTGTCCCAAATCTGTGTTTGGCATGTATGATTTTCCGTATGAAATTCTGTATCCGTATCTGAATCCTGACCATTTTTTAAGTCTGTACTGTAATATATATATTCGTATCTGTCCGATCATGTTTGATCTGTTCACCTGGACTCTGTATTGAATACTGAATACTGAACTATGAATATTGAATACTGAATACTGAATATGAATACTGAATACTGCGTACTGAATACTGAATATGGAATACTGAATATTGGGTATTAGGTACTGAAAATTGAATACTGAATACTGGGTACTGAATACTGAATACTGAATATTGAGTATGGAATACTGAATATTGGGTATTGGGTACTGGGTACTGAATACTGGGTACTGATACTGAATACTAAATATTGTACTGGCCGGGATTATCCCCTCACTACTGTGCCCGTAGAGTTCTGTTTAGTATGGTTTCTGTACTTTACGCGAGTGTGGGAGATATTTTTGCCCCTTGGTGAGACCTTGTTTCGTTTCGGTGCGTTGTAACAAAATTGAGTATTTACTGTGACCCAAAGGATCCCGATAGTAGAACTCCAGAGTTGCGTTTGTTGATGTGTTTCTGTGTGAAAATTTTGTATTAACCTGTGGACCGAGAGTGACAGCTCGAGGCAAGGACATGCATTCTTTAAGCATTTGAGACTTATTTGAAATTTGAGAAATAAAGTAGCCTTACAAGGATATTTACCCCGTGGCAGTTGGTATGCCTATATTCCGGGATTATCATACATCTATGTATGTTCCGTATATGCCCTGAGTATGTGTGATTTGAAATCTATATGTATGTCCCAAATCTGTGTTTGGTCTGTATGATTTTCTGTATGAAATTATGTATTCGTATCTGAACCCTGACCGTCTTTGAAGTCTGCACTGTACTATATGTATTCGTATCTGTCCGATCATGTCTGATTTATTCACCTGGACTCTGTATTGAATATTGAACACTGAATACTGAATATTAAATACTGAATACTGAATATGGAATATGGAATATGGAATACTGAATACTGGGTACTGAATATTGAATATTGAATATGGAATACTGAATACTAGGTACTGAATACTGAATATAGAATATAGAATACTGAATACTAAGTAATGAATACTGAATACTGGGAACTGGATACTGAATACTGGGTACTGGATATTGAATACTGAGTATGGAATACTAAATACTGGGTATTAGATACTGGTACTGAATACTAAATACTGGGTACTGGTACTAAAAATTGAATACTGAATACTATACTGGTCGAGATTATCCCCTCACTACTGTGCCCGCAGAGTTCTGTTTAGTATGGTTTCTGTACTCTACGCAAGTATAGGAGATATCATTGCCCCTTGGTGAGACCTTGTTTCATTTCGGTGCGTTATAACGAAATTGAGTGTTTATTGTGCCCCAAGGGATCCCGATAGTGGAACTCTAGAGTTGCATCTGGTGATGTGTTTCTTTGTGAAAATTTTATACTAACCTGTGGACCGAGAGTGACAGCTCGAGGCAAGGACATGCATTCTTTGAGCATTTGAGACTTATTTAAAATTTGAGAAATAAAGTAGCCTTACGGAGATATTTATCCCGTGGCGGTTGGTATACCTATTTTCCGGGGCGTGACATTTTTTCTTCACCTTCTTCTTCCTTGTGCTTCATCTTCTTCCTCTAACCTTCAACCGAAACTAAAACTAAAACTCAAGCTTTTTTTAGTGTGAATCAAAACTAATTAGAAGAAAAAAAATTTGAGAACCCTAATTTTGATAACTCTAATTCGAATTAAAATTTAAATTAGAAAACTAAAATATTAATTAGTTTTAAGACTAAGAAACCATTCCATGTGTCCCCACCAAACCATTCCCATTGCAGGCCCCCCTCAACTGGAAAGACAACAACATGATAACCACAGCTTAATATCATAGTTGTAAACCCTGATTAAGTGAACATGTATAGAATACTTATGCAACGATAGGAGAACGTCACTGGGACTAGGGGGTCCTTTAGTAAAAGGTGGACTCTTTAACTTTTTTTGTGATTTCTTTAACTAGAATGAAGCCCTTTTAACAGCAAGAATCCTCCACCAAACACTCGGAAAGAAAATAATGAAACAGGTACAACTTAAGAACGTCTGCTGAGAATACTCCCCAGCTTCAAAATTAGATAATGTGTCAAAGTTCTACCTGATGCTGGAAAGGAGTATTTGCAATATGAGAGAGAGAGAGAGAGAGAGATGTGCTTTTGCATTCATCAGAACTAAAAACTAATTAGGGTTTTGGTTTTCTAATTTAGATTTCAATTCGAATTAGAGTTATCAAAATTGGGAAAGTTTTAATTGATTTTTGAGAAGTTTTATTTCTCTTTAATTGATTTGGGATTTTCAAAATTAGATTTTGAGTTTTTGGTTGAAGGTGAGAGGAAGATGATGAGGTGAGAGAAAGAAGAGAAAATGAGAAGAAAAGATAGATTTTTTTTGGACAAATTATTCTCAAGTCCCTGGCCTTTGGTCACCCTCCCCCCAAGGCCCCTGACTTTTGGAAAAAGATTATCCCGTCCCTAAGTTTTGATGATAATAGACTATCGGGTCCCTGGAGCCGGAATATTCTATATTCTCCGGCAATACTCCACTTGAAAAGACTAAAATTTTCCTCCCACTTAAAAACAAAAAATCTCCCTCCTTCTTCCTTTCCCTCCTTCTTCCTCCCACCTCATTTCCATCCTCCAACCTTCAACCACAACTCAAAACCAAAACTTTTTAGTGAGAATTAAAACTAATTAGAAAGAATTAAAATTTTAAGAACTTTAATTCTAAAAACTTTAATTTTAATTAGAACACCCAACATGGAAACAATCCAGATCAAAAATTCCTTGTTCGTCTTCATCAAAAAATAATTAAAATTAATTAATTAAAATCTTCAAGCTTCACCCCAAAATAAACCCAGAGAACATTTACATGCGAATAGGGGAAAAACCCATAAAGACTTGAGTCGAAGGAGACGCTCGTTATGTATCCGGACCTCAAGGCCAAGGTCAAATCTGACCTAGAGGGATTTCTCAAGTCCGAGCAGCAGTACCGCTGACCTCGACCTGTCCCTGTCCCGCGTCAGGGACAACGCCGACCTCAAAATGCTCCTCTTGAAAACCATGCGCCGCTCTATTGTTCACGTCGAGGGGTTGGATCGGCACGAGGTCGCTCCATCATCCTTGTGTTCTTCACCGTCACGAGTGAGGAGGAGATGGACCCATCGGTACAAGGTCGCTCCATCGTCCTCATGTTCTTCACCGCCACAAGCTAGAGGCAACGGAGCGGCGGCTCCTGGGTTTTGTCCAGGAACCCACGGTCGGGCTTCTGAGTGAACAAGACTGGCGTCGCGGCACGGGAGGCACCACAAGGGAAAGAGCGGTGCATGTCCTCGTCGACGATGCAGAAGGAGAGGCAACGGAGCGGGTCTTCGGTCTTCAATCCCAAAATCCTGAGACATCGAGGGAGAAGACAGTGTTTTAGGCTCCGCCGCCGACACTGAGGAGGAGAAGCCTTTCCCTTCCTTGTCGGCGGCAACCTCCCAGCAAACTTTCTGATTTAGTTTTGTAATGATTTTTTGGTCGGCGGAGATTTGTTGCGATGATTGATTAACCAAAGCTTCTGTTCCGATTTATAATTATAATTTTTTTTCTTTTGGTGTAGATTGAGGAAGAAGACGACAACTTCTATGGTTATTGGAATATCATTGGGTTTTGGTTGTAATGAGCATTCTTTGGTTGTGTGCGTTACTGCTTGTAACCATTTATATGGTGTTGTAATTTCGGATGCTTTAGTGATGAATAAATTACACCTCAGGAAAAAAATTTGGTTATCTAATTTGGTATTCTTAATGTTATGTTATTTGGTTTGTGTTTGTGTTTGTGTTTTGATTGAAGGTGTGAGGTGGGAGATAGAAGATGAAGTGGGAGGGAGAAGGTAAATGGATGGAAAGAGGTTTTTTTTTACTAAGAGGGGCATTGTAGTCTTTTTAAGTGAAGAATCGCCGGAGAATATGTAATATTCGGCACCAGGGACCCGAGAGTATATTATCATCAAAACTTAGGGACGGGATAATCTTTTTCCAAAAGTCAGGGGCCCTAGGAGGAGGGTGACCAAAGGCCAAGGACTTGAGAGTAATTTGCCCTTTTTTGTTTTTAAGTGGAGGAGTATTTTAGTCTTTTCAGGTGGGGGTTCACTGGAGAAAATCACAAATTCTAGCAGAAGGGACCCCAGAGTATAATAAAATCAAACACCAGGAACAAGAAAATCATTTATGGAAATCGAGGGATGTTAAAGATAGGATGACCAAGCCCAGGGACCTAAAAAGATTTTACCCTAAAAATTAAGATAGTTTGAATAAATTTGTTGTTTTGCACCAAGAGCACAAAAGAAGGGGTTTTTGCCCAAAATGGTTCTACAGTAGTAGTTTATTACCAATTTGGTGTCACTGTTAAAAAAATTCCGGATATGGTGTTCTTTTCCCAAATCGGAAATAAAATTCTGATTCTCTCTCCTTATATCAAAAAAATATTTTGACCTGGTTCAAAATCGCAATAAATTTTTCGATCTCCATTATCGATAGCTTTTTTCGACTTGCGTCGCAGATAGAAAAATTTTTTTGACTTGAGGAGAGAGAAATCTGTTGGTCGAAAAAAACTTTCAACCTCGGGAAAGAGAAAGGCATAGTATGGAAAGAGGGGGCGTTTTATAGGGTGGTTCACGAGGAAAGAAAAGTGTGGGGTATAATTTTACGTTTTTAAGTTAAGAATCGGTTAGCTGATATCCGGTAATTGAGTTATTTGAGTTATTACACATTATTAATTTTATTTATCTCTTAAGTTAGAATACTAATTTTATTCATATAGTATACTATTGACTCCAGGATATTTTTATATTATCTTGATTCAAGGTTAAATCTGAATATTAACAATTTTTTTTTCGTCAAATTATTAATATGACATGAAATAAAATTAATGTCGTTTCATTAGACATGATATAGTTTAACTAACTACGATTGCTTCACTTGATTATTAATTAATTAAATTTTTATTATGTAATCAGAAATTTTAATATATAAAATAGGTTTGCCTTAAGTTACAAAATCGTAGTACAAGGAGTCAAATTTTACCTGCGGATTTTACCTGAAAGTTTTTTTTAGAACTACCTGAAAGTTGATATTACCAATATTCTCTTTTCTCAGGTTGAAATTTGTTTTTGACCTGCAGATTTCTCTCTTCTCGGGTCGGAAAAAAATTTTGATCTATGACGCAAGTCGAAAAAAGTTGTCGACAATGATGATTGAAATTTTTTTTGCTATTTTGAACCCAGGTCGAAAATAATTTTTGATCTAAGGAGAGAGAATCAAAAAAAAATTTGATCTGAAAAAGAAATACCATGTCCAGAATTTGTTCAACAGTGATACCAAATTTGTAATAAACTACTACTGTATCACCATTTTGGGCAAAAACCCCAAAAGAAGTTCCTTAGGCTAACTCTTGCTATATAATTATCGTATTTTTTCTACAACGGTGTGGTTCACATTCCCTTTTAATTTTTTTATGGTAAAGTTTTATGATTACACCTTGAATCTTGGAACTGCATTAGTCCATCCGTCAATTATCATTGGGCCAATGATTTTTGGCTTCATATTTATACATTTTTTACACAATCATATTTTTTGGGATTTGAACCTTAAATTTTTTTTAATTTGACAATGTCTTATTGCTTGGGGTAAATTTTTGGATTCATATTCCCTTTTAATATTTTCAATTTAATCACTTGGCCCAACGTTACGCTATAATGTTGACGATTGTAACAAACGCAGACATATGCATTATCCTCACAGAGTTCCTAATTAATCCCGTTGTGATTTCACCACTATCCTAAAATTTCTACTAAAGCTTGAGTTTCGTCGTCGCATATCAGTCGTGGTTAATACCAATTTCGGTAGAATTAGTTCTTAATCAAATTAATTATTGTCCATTATTCATCATAACAAAAATATTATTGTGAGTTGCCTTAAAATAAAATTGACGGTAAGCTACTCTCTGGATATCATAGTTTAAGAAATATATGTTTTACATAATAGATAATTTAACAGAGTACCTGTTGCATTTTGTAGGAATTTCAGAATTGCCTCGTCTTGGAAGATTAAACCTAAATTTTAATTTCCATTGTTCGAAACCGACGAAACTTTTTTTTTGTATAATTCCCGATGAAACGATTTATACAGTGTAACAAGTGGGGTGGGATCCAAAATATTCCTCTCTGGTAGATTGGGAGTTTCTCTTAGATGGGAGCTTTCTACCCTTTTTAGGGTTTTTAATATTTTTGTTTGCTATGCGCGCGGGGACGAACAATTTAGAGTGGAATAAGGTCGATACTATGTTTAATTTTGGACTCGAGACAAATCTAAATCCAAACTCAGTCTCGCATACAAAGGGTGCACCTCATTTGAAATTGCTTGTTCTTTTTTACTTGCACCCGAGATTGGTGGTTCCAAGTTTCTAACTCCGCTATATGTAGTACATGTGCCCCGATTGGACGCATTTGTGATATGCCAAGCTAGGGAGTGCCTCTCTAGCCTGGACTTTGAGCCAGAGTACAGGTAATTTTGTAAAATGCATCTGTAGTAATGGTTATATGGGAGGCAATTACACTTTTCATAATGGGGGAACTCTTATTTTCTGGCAGCTTGGAGATTTCAGAGATTGAATTTACTTACCCGGGTTTAAACCTGGATTTTCCTGTATTTATAAACGCATTGCACCGTTAGACTACTTGCTAGTATTTGTAAATGAATTCCAAATGAGTTTCTATCTCATCTGAAAATTTAATTATTTTACTTGGTTATCCATGAAATATATTAGAAAATTCTTGTTAGGCTAATGAATTTTAGTGCATGATCAATCAATTGCGCAATCTATTTATTAAAATTAATTAGTAGGTTGTAGATTCAATTCAGAAGAAAGTATTAATACACAAATTAAAATTAAAACAAAATAATTCAAATTATTTGATGAGGTCATCTCTTGATACCGGAGTCACATTAGGATAAAAAGTTTGTCTAGCTTAATTAAATTTCGAGTTCGAATCTTTATCAATACAACAATATTAAATATTTGACAACACCTCATTCTATTGCTTTAAACCGTTTTGTTGTGAAGACTCTATTTTCTTCTTTGCCGGGATTTTGATATGTTACCGTCGGGAACTTTTTTGTCTGAAAACTAAAAGATCGTTCGTTTTATCTTCAACTCTTTCATCTATCGAAAGTCAACGACTCAAATATAACTTAGTCGGTTCGATAAATCCAGATACAAGATGGTGTAAGTAGGGGTGAACATTAATTAAATAATGGAATTCATTTTGATTTGATTCGTCGAAAGTTCAATCGGATTCGAACCGACTCAAACGAATCCCAATTCGAATTCAAATTCGTCCTTAAACTATTCAAATCCAAATTCATATATCAAATTCGGCGAATCAAATTGCCGATTCGATTTGCCAAATAATTCGTTGAATTATAAATTAAAAAATTAGAATCAATTGAAAAGAGGGAAAACATGGGGGAGTTGAAATTTCAAAATTTCTCTTAATCCACTTTCATTCTTCAAAATTAAATTAATTCAATCTCAACTTACTAATTCTTTATTGATAAATTGATCTCTAAAAGCATTCACTCTCAAAATTTACTTATTAGCTATTTTACTCATATTATTAATTATTATTAGTCACATATCTCTCTCTATGGATTTTCCACTAATTTTCTCTTATCTTATTCTGGATTAAGTGATAAACGTCAAGGAAATAGTTACAGAGAAAAGTCAAAAAATTCAAAAACTTCGAATTAAAAAACTAAAAAAGAATTTGAATTCAGATGAATTCAATTCAAATTTGATAGTTTGTAATGTGTATTCGGTTCGTCTTTAGACGAATTAAATATGAATCATAATTCTTATAATTCAAATTCGGCGAATATAATTCAAATTTATTTCGATCAGTAGTCACCCTAGGTGTAAGGTTCATCACTCTTGATGGCGTTGTTTAGGGGTGAGCATATTATCCGGTATCTGAATCCGATATCAGAAAAAAAATTCAGACTCGGATTCGGATAATTTTTAGTTTGGACTCGGATTTAGATTATCCAATTTTTTTAGTTCGAATACAATTCAGATAACAAAATCATAAATTCGAATTATTCGAAATACAAGGATAAAATTAAAATTAGACCATGGACTGGGTTTTTCACGGGCAGTAAACCATTTTTAGCTTCCCTCGTCTGGACGGCACAAAACCCTAGTACCCTCATGAATCAATAACTCCCGCGGCCAATATAAGGGAGAATTAATGAATCCCTTCTTAGCCATTGTACCGTAAGCTAGGATCGTACATACAATTAAACCCGAGAGTTGGCCATCCACATTGTACGATCTTTGCCTACGGTCAAACTATGGATACAGGCAAACTATGGTCATCCACACTCGGGATATAGTTTGCACCATTTTCTCAGATGGGTATAGCTTCTCGGTTCATTTTGTTTATGTGGATCTGTGGCTATGTTTTTTTCTTCTAAGTTATGGCGTTTCGAAGTGGATACATTGCCTTGTTTCTTGTTTATGTTTTGAGTTGCAGTTGCTGCCTAGTTAATTAACCTCTACAGTTGCCCACTGCTCGGTTGGTTTGCTTCAGCTCTGTGTATTGGTTAAATTCATAGCCTTGATCGGAGTGGACCATAATAATTTAGAGTCAATAATGATTCTAGCGGGTTAGAATTTGCATGTGAGTTGGGATATTGCAGAGTCTGGTTCTCATCTTGAGCTTTGCTTGACATGCTTTGCAGTTGATCCAGTTAGACATTTTACGATGTACATTTGCCAGACGGACGAACCTTTGCCAACTTCCTTATGTTCCTAACCGAGATAGATAAT
This sequence comes from Hypericum androsaemum, assembly GCA_963995505.1. Taxonomy (NCBI): domain Eukaryota; kingdom Viridiplantae; phylum Streptophyta; class Magnoliopsida; order Malpighiales; family Hypericaceae; genus Hypericum; species Hypericum androsaemum. The sequence goes on from OZ023190.1 coordinate 12,233,744, forward strand.
CATTCATTCTTTTATTTGTTATAAATATATTCCCAGAAAAACTTGCTGCTAAATTGTCTTAGAAGGACATAAACAACTTTGTAAAGAACACTACCAAGTGATATTCTCCCATCAACTTTTTATCATGCACGTGGTTGTGATTGGTCTTGTCTTGTCTTGTCTTCATCGGATTTGGTTTCTGTCTGCTGGCCAAATTGCATCAGTATGTGCAACGAACTCTATGTTGTGAGTTTGTCTGTATTTGGAAGTGGTTAATGCCAATAACTTTATCAGTTAGGCTCAGATGACAACATTGGACTATCACATAACTTAGGGACGCAGAGAACAGCCAAATTAGATCAAGTGCTGAATAATGGTGTTGTAGCATGACTCTTGAGGAATAGAGCAATTTCTTTTTTGTTTCGGTCCGATCTTGGTCGGGGTGATTTGTGGAATGAATCATTCGATCTTATCCACCAAGTTTTTTATTGCTACAAATCGGAGAATGAACTTGCTTTTGTATAGCTGTACTTTTGACGGGGATTAGTTGTAATCCGCTCATAATTATTTTAAGATTCGTTGATTACTACGTTACAGTAAAACCTCTCTAAAGTGATATTGTTGGGACTGGAGAAAATTATTACTTTAGAGAAGTTATTATATAAGAGGGGTTTACATTTTTTTACTACAAAAAAATTATTTTGTAATTCTCACTTGACCAAGACCTGTCTATCTGTTACACTCCGAGCGAACAACCAATTTTTCAAGAATTTTAGACCAAGCTTCGGATAAACTTTAATTTTCCGCTAGACCAGCACTAACTTGCCCGGCGTCCTACCTCTATTTGTCTAGATGTAATCCAAGCGGGTTCAAGTGCCTGAAGAGCATATTTTCCGAAACCAATATGATTACCTCGATAGGATATCCCTTTCATTCGTCCTCTATGTTGTCTACAGAATCTGGTTTTTTGGGGTTATAATAGATGGTTCGGCTCATACCTAATTAGTTAATGCTTACTATTTCATATACGTGCAAAAATAGGCGAATAGACCCAACTAGCATTAAGAATTTCATCTTTTGACCAAAAACAGGCGTACCCACGGTAAACGCTGGGTAGCCAAGTGCGGAGTGGATAACTACTGAAAGTATCTAAGTAAGACGGCGATCAAAAGAACTATTTGAAAATAATTCAAAAGATGAATGATGACGTAAAAGTTATCAAACAAGAAAATCTAACATAAATTAACATCTTAAAACAATTCACAAATTTGCAAAGTACGTAAAAATATATGTATTTATTCAAAATTATCATTTTATGCGAAAATTGGGACCGAAATTTTACACTAAATTTTTTTAAAAAAATATCAGTTATTAGGATAGAGGGATTATCACATTTTAACACTGGTCCTGACTCGGGACCGAGACTTTTTATCAATTTAGAAAAGTTATCACTTTAAAAGAAATCACTTTAGAAAAATTTTACTGTAATCATCTTCGCATTGGAGGGAGGGGAGGTGGGAGGAGTTGTTGTACTCCAAAGCAATGATTTCATATTTAATAGATTAAACCACTATTGGGGCGTTTTGGCAATCATTTGATATGTGTGTTTCACTAACAAAATACTTCGTCCTATCGTCCGTCCTCAATTATGAAGCGAGTACTATTGGAGCAGTAGTGATACTTGATTTTCACTTAAATTGAGGGGTCATTAGGCGATGTCCTTTCTGAGTTTCTGGTGCAAATGTTGGTAGGGTTTTCAAGTTTCTGAGAAATCGATTCCTGGGTTGACTTTTTTTTTTTTTGCGGGGTAAACATTCATCACTTTTATTAAAAGAGCCAATTCAGCTTATGAAGAGCAGAAACATCTTTGCCAAGGGCAGTACGAACACAATCTGGTGCTCAGGTGAAGACAAGAAGATCACGGTCCGGCGGGATAGACACTTTAGCCATCTCGTGAGCAACTTTGTTTGCATCCCTCCGCACAAAAACAACACCCACCTGATGGAACCGAGCAAAGAGGCCTCTACAATCATCCAACAACATCGCAAGATCTCTCCTATCTGCCAACTCACTTGACAATCCGACTCCACTTCCACCCTCTCTAGTCCCAACGATGCAGCAAACTCCAAACCAGTAAAAACTGTCTGCCCTTCCAGCAGAGTAGGGTTATTAATACTAGGAACCCTCCTTGCCACCACCGCTATAAAGCCACCCGCGTCATCACGTACCACAACCCCAACTTGCCCTCCTCCCCTCGAGCACATACCTGCATCCACATTCACCTTGAACCACCCACTCTCTGGTGGTCGCCAACACGCACTTTTAGGCAGTCGCACTCCCCTCGAAGCCCCCTCCACTTCCATATATTCCTGCCAGAAACGAAACCCTTTAGCAAGAATCTCCGAGACCACGATCTCCTCCCCTGGTGCAAACACATACGAGTTCAAAATCTTCTACAACAACTACAACGTCACAACCCTCCTACTCCACTCCACCAAATTGGAAGGACTCAGAAGCATCTCTGGCACATCTTCCAACCGTACGTGAGTCCCTCCTTGTACCTGCACAGCTGCCTCCTGCCAAACAGCCATCGAAAATGGGCAAAGAAAAAAAAGATGAAGGATAGTTTCTGATGCTCCCAAACATAGGGGCAGACGTTATCAACCTCCATGCCTCTCCGTGTCAAATTCACTCTAACCAGAAGATTTATTGTCCATTAACCTCGTGGACATTTTAGAGTCCAACACCTTCTTCACAATTCACTACCTACATTCAGGAGGGAAGCAAGAAAGGATTCAGCCCACCATGCACTAAGATCCACGTAGTAGCCACTTCTAACCGAATACTCCCCATCCTTCGAGTGTCTCCACCTCAAAACATCCACTGGTCACCTCATACTCAACCTTATACTCAGAATTCGGGTCACGTCTGCCTCCTCGAAGCATCGTCTGAGCAACTCATTATTCCACTCACATGCATCCTCCTGAATAAGCTCTGAGACATGGACAATAGAATTCCTTCCAAACCCGAATTGACGACCCTTGACCCTTGAGCGATATCTTGGCCGCCCCTCCTCTGAACCAGGAACCCAATGGTCCTCCCAAACCCGAATTGACGACCCTTGACCCACCCTCCACTCTAATCCACGCCTCAACAATCCTACACCACTCATAATACTCTTCCACGTAAAACTGATCTGATCCCCACACTCCCTCCAAAAGAGACCCTTGAACCCAATGGGTTGACGTTTGTTCATTACCATGAGGCTTCGATCTTGTAATTTTTCATTCCAGAGAATGCTTATGCTATCGAATACGATATTGTAATCCTATGAAGTCAACGACACTAGAAAGTTTATAGAATAGTTATATCATGATGTTTGTTCGCTGTATTGCCATAACAACAAGACTAGATTCACACACACACACACAAAACATGTAAGAAGGAACATGGAAGAATGGATAGGAAACCCCAATGTCCTTATTATTATTACATTTTGCTAAAAACATTGTTATTTGGGATGCATGCATGTTCCAAGCCCCTTTATAGGTTTCGAAGGCTATTTGACTTTTTACCGTGTACAATACTACTTGCAGTCTTGTTCTTTTGATAAGTACTTACCGTCTTTTTCATTCACAAATTTAATTAAATATATTAACAAATTCTTATTAGTCCAGTGAATTTTTTTAGATATAGTAAAATATATTTAACTAAATTTTTATGATCAAACATAAGAATATAAATATTTTTTAGTTAAACCTAGCTCATCGAGTTCGCTGAAAATTTTAAATTTCAAAAAATAACTGATTTTTTCCAAAGTAGCAAAGGTAAACTTGTTTGGCGAAATAAATTGAGCACCACCATATGGTAGATGCATTTTAGTAGATAATCAATTGAGTATTCTGTTTATTAAAATTAATAAGTATGTCGTAGATTTAATATCTTTTTATGAAAATAATTATTAATACACAAATTAAACATAAATAAAATACCCTGAAATATTTAATGAGATCATTAAGTATAGATTGGTCACAGTGAAACTTGATATTGTACATGGGTTCTCTAAAGTAAAACTTGACCCTTTGTACATAGCTTTTGTTCATTCGGGGGCATTTTGTACATCGCTAGTTTAATCTTCAGAACAGTATCAGGGAGATCAGTGGTGCTATAAGCCCACTCAAGACGTAATTGATTTCTTGAAATAACATACAAATCTACTGATAAAAAAATCTCCAAAAATCTATATAAGGGTCAAAATTTCTCCCACCCCCAGAGCTTGCCTTCCATATAGAAGAAGAAAAGGGAAAACTTCAACCTAAGAGAGATAGAAAATAGAGAATTTGGATAATTTTTCTAAAGATTTAGATTAGTCAACTAGTTTAGCGAGTGTTTGAAGAACTTTTAGCTTTAATAAAAATATTAATATTAATTATCAAAAAATATTATTAATATTGGTTTCCTACGACAAGGCCGGCAGACCTAATGATGAGCATTATCCCGGAATAATAGGGGTATGTGAGGGCCCTTGACTAACTTGGAACTGTCCATCGCCATTGCCAAAAACTTTCAAGACTGAACGAACTTGTGGTTGCGCCTGAGGTTGTAACTGTGATACTAACTGAATCGCCATTGCTGTTCAGGAATCCGAAAAGTTCGATGCTAAACAGCAATGGCGATCTCAGTGAGTATCCCAGTTAGCATCCGTAGAGGCAAAGCTACAGGGCAGCAAGAACCTTTCGGATTCGTAAGTTGAGGTTCATGGATCGATAAGATTTTTGATTCAAGAGGTAAAAAGTCGGGTTTCCATATTGAAATTTTGAGTTCGAAATTTACGAATAGAATCTAGCATGCAAGATGTTCAAGAAAAGAAAAAGCTCTAGCGCATAGGTCCCAAGAGAACCAATAAAGAGTTACCTGGCTATGCGAAAGAAACGACGTTGCAGCATCACATAGCCTTCAATAGTAGGTAGGTCCAACCCGAGAATGGCTTAACATGGCATTCCATTGTCTACTCATAACTCACCCGACCATCCCCAACATCGACCTTCCGAGGGTTCGAACTCACGACAATGGATCACCCCAACATCAACATAGGGAGGGTTCGAACTCTTAACCTCCTCGCAGGAATAACAGAACTTTCACCACTTAACTATATGTCCGAGGTTTACATCTCAAGTTTCAGTTGTGTTGTCCTCTGCATGTTCTCCATAAACTTTTTTCAGAATATTGCCTCTTCGGAAAAATGTTAGAACAGAAAAGAAAGAGGCCGAGAATTCGAACTCATACTTGAGAGCCTATTTACACACATGAGAATGTTTGCAGTGACATGGTTAATATGCACCCTACTTGACATTGCATATGTACTCACTCGGGGCAATAATCTGATCGGAGGCTGTCAAGAAGCTCGGCATATTCAATCGGTGTTGCTTCACTGCAGAACACCTCATCCCACAGCTGAAGCAGCTCTGCTCAAGAAAGTTAAGTTCATACGTTGTTGTTAGTCACACAACTTGTTCTCAAGCACCAATAGCTTATAAGAGAAGTCCATGAAATATGGAATCATGTGAAGATAAAAAGTCTACGTACCGGCCTTTGTCTGCAGAGGAAAGACACATCATCTTGGGACTTTGGTTAGGTTCTGTAGGCATTTGACTGCCAAATCCATATCGTCACTGCCAATGGTTCATACAAGGAACCACAAAGGATCAGAGGTATAGTGATGACAAAGATGACTAATCTCATTTTCGAAAATGGAGAAACTCGACTTGCGTAAAAAATGTGGCAACATGTTTACTGATGTCCAGAAGCATAGGAGCAGACAATGAATTCTTGAAGATTTGCGGTTGCACACTGGGAGATGTAACCTATCTGTTAAGAAGAGAAGAAGAATTATCTGACTCTCATCCGCATTCTTCCAAACTTGACCAAAGAAGGAAATACGCTATGGCGACTTTCAATCATGTGAAGCACTCTTCTCAACTAGCTTATAGGTCAATGGAGAATTTATAAACTACGATTTACTACTATGCTCGAATTGTCCAGGCATGAGTCTGTTGCAGCCTACCTTCAAAAGTTGAGTCTCCGGACCATGGTCTCCAGAAAAGCCTCGCCAAGAAGTCTCCAATTCGTATGCTGACTTCGGAGGCTTGACATCCTTTGTTGCCTCTGTCATGGCACGAGATCCAAGCTCTAGTACTGATGTTTCAAACTCTTTCTTTCCAGGCTTGTGATTTCTCTGGCACCAACCAAGTTAGTTGCAACAGAGAATAGTTGCATAAGCAAAAATAATAATTACAAGAAGAAGATGGAAACAAGATCTCATGATGCACCTGTGATGCACAACGGCTGTTGACTTCTGTACCTTCGGCTGCTGTTCCAGCTTTGACACTGCTGTTCTCTAGCTCCAACAGACACAGCTTTCTGCACAGAAACTTGTCCTTCATCGGCCCCCGCTGTTTGCTATTGAACTCCGGAGGCCCCTAGTAAGTGTCCGGTCTGACCCAACTCGAACTTGCTTAATTAGTCTAATAGTATTCTAGAAGATAATTCTTGAGATTGCTGTGATTACAGTTCTAGTTTGTAATCAAGGGCGCACACATTTTATTTCTGGAGGCCATCGCAATTCTATAATGCTCAACAATATTTTGTCTCTCTGTTTACTTGCAAACCTTGTCCCATCCAACGGGGTTACACTGTAGTAAAATGGCGAGAATGAAGTGTGCGAGTGTTGTTCATTACAAAATGGAACAGATTATTATGCTCCAGTTTCCAGGATCACTCCTGCATAATCTAGAGCTCAAATTATCCTCTGCATAATCTAATGCTCAAATCCATGCCAACATAGTGGTACGTGCGTATCTCAGCAGGTGGTGACCGCGTGCACTTGTTCATGCAATGCCTTGTAACACTGGAGGCTGCACAGTGGAAGGTTGGACTTGGAATCCCGGTACTTGTAAGGGTTGCAACATGATGGACCGGCGCATCTCTCACGGGGAGGTGGGTAACTGGAAAATCAGTCCAAGACCGGGTTATTAGAAAGAAAAAGATACTTGGAGATATGCTGGAAGGAAAATTTAAGGAGCAAGTGCTTCGGAGGCAAGCAAATGTTCATCATATACACCTGCGCTAAGCTCATAACTACTTAGACCAGATGTTCCCCTTCATCTGCCGGGAGAATTGCCGACTGCCGAGTACTTGAGTCTATTCGAACTTCGATAGAGAAAATATTGTAGATGTTTCATTAAAAAGATAGATTCTATGGAAACTGGCATTTGCAAGGAGAAATTAGACTGTACCTGCAGGGCTTGGGGTCAAATATACTAGGAAAGCCCAATTCGAAAGGAAATATCACAATTGTGCCTGAAGGACCGAAAATCCATCTCACACGATCTTGGTCAATTATCATAGCATTTGCGGCCTTCTCCTGCCAAGAATCCAACCCATAAACACACACAAAAACCATTAGATCTTGTAACAAAACTGACAGTAGAAATAAAGCAGGCAATTGTTGACTATCTCCTACCTGTTGCAACTCTTCTTGCTTCTTCTTCAGTTTAACTTCTCTTTTCTTCCTACTGGAATCCTGCCCCAGTATCTTTCTGATTGCCTCGGCCTAAAGAGTTTTTTATATCAATACTTTAGACTACAATCATCGCAAAAAACAAAGTACACCAGCAAGAAAACAGTACTAGAAGAGCACTGCATGAGACAGAAAGCAGAGATGAAAATAGAATAAACAGGCAAACCTCAGATTCCCTATTTGCCTTTTCCACTTGCATTCGACGTCTTTGAAGTGCTTCAGCCCTCTTTAGTTGCTGCTCCATTTCGGTAAGCTTCTCTTTTTGCTCTGAAACAAAAAGAAGACAATAAAATAAAATAATTACTTAAAGGACTTCAACCAAGCAAAACCCGAGTCAAGAATAGCAATCTTCACTCACTTCTGGGAGGAGCTGGAGGTAACCCATTAGGGAACTCAATTATGTTAGCACCATAAGTAGAGGATGCATCTCTTCCACGTTGTCGTGTAGTGATTGTAGTCTCCCTCTTGCGTGGTTCCAATATATCAATCAGCTCCTTTTCTAATTTCTTCCTCTTACTTGCAGGTTCACCATCTGAACCTGCTTCCTCCTCTTCAACATAGTCAACATCTTCAGACTCATAAGCCAAATTAGATTTCTTAGCCTCTTCCACAGATTTTAATGTCCCATGGTCTCCAACACTCGTACCATATAAACCATCCACATTTCGTTTTAAAACTTTTGAAATCTTTTGATGCTTCCTGCTTTTTCCTTCTTCATCCTCATAATCCACAACGTAATCATCTATGGCCTTGGATCTTTTAACTTTCTCAAGGTACCTAATCTCATCATCATCCTCACCAACATCTCCATCCAAAGTGCGTTTCTTTGTGACCCTCTTGCTCTTACGAACTGGTTCGGACATGTCAGTCTGCTTCCCAGATATACTGCCGTCAGGCATCCTACTACTAGATTTCTCACCTCTCCCAACACTTAGACCACCATCAGATATGTTCCATGGAGCCCCACGCAAGTCCTTATATGATGTGTAGGAGCGATTCTCATCCTGAAACAAGAATCCGATAGTGGCTGTTATACAATTTTGTTTGAGCAGAGAACCAAACTGTAAGACAAAAAAAAACTCACAACAAGACTAGCTTTACTCTAACCAACCAAAAAGTTAGCTGTACAGCAATTTGTGTGATGCAGTAGCCATACCAAATCATTTGAGAGGGACGTTAATAAATCTCTAGTATTTAAATAGCATTTCTCAAAAGCTATTTGGACGCAACAATCAAATACTGATTCAAAAAAAAGTTGGTGCTTAACAAATGATAAATAGCAGTTACCTCCGCTGACTTTTGCCTGGAACCTGGGTAGTGAGAAGATTTGGTAGAAGTAGACCCCACAGCAGATGCACCGTCAGAAGCAGTCTTTGTATTAATAGTACGTGTGATGCCACCCACCTTAAGCTTAACTTTTTTCACTTTATTCTCATTTTCCCCTACCCCTGAAGCAACTCCTAAATTGCTGAAGCTGTTGGTGCTCTTCCAATTAGCAGGAGAAAGAACACCTTCACTGCACCTTTTTGAATCGTCTCCCCTGAGCCTCAAATCATTACTTCCACGATATGAGTCATTGTTAGAAGCCTCATCAGATTCTCCGAATCCTCCATTAAGATTCTGGGGCAAAGAGAGAACAAGAAATCTTAGCAGACAAGGCCATGGATGATCACGAAGCAGAAGAGGGTTGAACCAGTAAAAATCAGCCAGTTATCAATAATTTTGCTTACCGTATCCGAAGGTGGTGTAGATGACAGGGATGAGATGTTATCATGATTTTCATGGGGTAGCTGTGAGTCATTCCTAGGTCGACGGGCAGTATTCCTCCTCTTCCGCACAGCACTGTTTGCATCACTAAAACCGAAGCCTTCCATGCCGCAATCGTGCAGAAGCCTTCTCTCAATTATACAATTCAAACAAAAATACCTCTGCCAGGTGAAACAACACGAGTGAGCAGAGCTACCACCAGCATCAAATACACAAGATACAGAAAGAAAAGGCGTATAATTCGGTTAGCACGATTGCCCCCCGCATGAATACATGTCATTTCAGCAGCAAGTTTAAACACCCACCACTATAATCCAATGATATGGCGAGTTGTGATCAAATCAACAAGAACAAAGAAAATGAAGCACAAATCCAACCAAGGGATCGGGTTAATTCAACTGAACGATTCGCCTATCTAACGCTGAACAAGAAACCGATAATCCCAAAGCAGACACCAATCGACAGCACCAAAGTGCACGAACATACCTCCACCTCGAGAAGACGGAGAACAAAATATAACTAGTATCCACTGGTGGGGAAAAAAATCAAGAACAAAAAAAGGGTTTACCTTGGTGAGAAAGGAACCGAAGAGCCTTGGAATCCCGAGACAACCACAAAGACCCAACAAGAAAAGAAGGAATCTTTAACCGAATGGAGGCTAGAGGGGAACTGGGTCGGGCTTAAAAAGAGGAATTATCCAGGTGGCGGCGCCTGATTGACGAGGGAAACAGAGGGGTAGGGCAAGTGGTGGCTTTGAGTGATGAGATGATGTATCCAAAGATGTGGGCTTTGAAGAACTAAAAACATCATCATCATGTGGATGTAAAACAATCCACAGCCACCACCACAAGTCTCTGCAAAAAAAATTTCTTTTTTCTTTTTTCTTAATTACTATTTTCCTTCTTCCTTGGGTCGTCGACTTTTCCAAGTTAGCTGCTTTCGCCCTTGGTTGTCTTGTTTGTTTGGTGCAAGGCAAGGCAAGGCAATGGTCTGATGCTGTCTGTCAAGGAAAACGGTCGTTTGGATCTGGGGGCTGTCGTGCATGCTTTAGGTTGTCGTCCGGATGATTGGACCGAATGTGTTTTTAAATTGAGAGCATGGGCTTTGTTAAGAGTTATATATGCCCATATGCACCTTGCGCAGAAAGTCTTGAAAGTACCGCAAGGACACGGCGCAAGACACTGCTTCTTCAGTTCAGACCACAACCAATGACTGCTTGGAAACATCAAAGAAAGTCAACACCTGGAAGACGGAACCCCATGGTTTGCTACGGCCATATGGTGGATATGGCGATGGAGGAACAACGAGGTATTTGGTCGGAACCACGCTCCAAAAGACAAAGTGTTGTTCATCAGGGTAGAAACAAAAGAATTTGGGGGCAGCATGGTCTCTGCCAGCCCAAGCAGTACACGAGCGGAAAAATGGAAGCCCCCGGAGGAAGGAGGTTTAAACTAAATATGGATGGGTCCTCAAAAGGCAACCTGGGCCAGCAGGAAGCGGCTCGGGACTCGACGGGTTGATGGTGTGTGGGTTTTATCCAATCGTCAGACACGTGTACCACACTAGCATCGGAAGTCTGAGCTCTCTGGCGTGGCCTACGGCTAGCAACACAAAAGGATTTTAGCTCGCTGGTAATGGAGACCGACTCACTACTGGCGACCCAACTCATTACCGAGAGAGCACCACCAGTTGATCGCCATCGTGACTAATTGTCGTGACCTTATTCGGTTACATGGGCGAATCAAGGTTATCCATTGTGTGCGAAAATATAATAAGAGAGTAGATTGGCTATCTAACCTGGCTAGCTCTCGCCTCATCTAGTGGTTTCCATGTGTGCGAGGATCCCGAAAGATTGTGTTCCATTAATCCGGGAGAACTCTCTATTTTCTATTTCTGTTTAATTTTTGGCTTTCAACGAAAGGGTGCAAGACACCCACCAAATTCACCAAAAAAAGTTAATATACACCATTTCCGTTTCGTGACCATGATAATTGTCTAAGATAGTTTGGTGAACCACGATCATTTTCAGACCATCTTAAAGCTTTAAAGAACTCGATATATTTTAGACAATTTGTACGTAAGTTACAGAAATTTTGGATAAAATTGAGCATCATGGATTAATGAAACTCGATGAAGTTTAGCAACGTTTGATAGGTAGTATGGTAACATATCCTATTTCGTTTCTCAGGAGTCGGTAGGTCAGTTCTCACCCATTGCGAAAATCATAAAACTTTGTTTGAGAGGGGAATAAATTTCAATGCCATCTAAAAACCCTTTGTTTACGTAAATTTGAATTCACAAAAAAAACTCGATGAAGTTTTAATGAAAGAATAAGATACATAACTCGACAAAAGAAAACGTTTGGGCACCATGAGATTTGATGATTTATGTATTTGTAAGTCTGCTGATTAAGTTGTGTAAATTTACTATCTTATAATCTGCTCAAGTTTCACTTAGACAACTTAATCTGCAGAATTTTTGTTATAATTTATCATAAATTCTAATTGTTAGAACTTAAATTTTTCATTGTATACATAATTGTGATACATCTCTACAAGAGGTCGGAGTTAGGAGTTCATTAAGCCTATCTTTGGCTTTGGTCATTATGGGCGTAATAGTATAATTATATATTTAGGGTCGAAGTATAGTCTCGTCTATACTTTATATAATTTGTATCTTCATATATTAGAATGATGACCTATGCTACTTTCAACCAAACCACTTTGTGTTTGATACCACTTCTGGACAGAACTGAACTTTCAGGACAGAACTGAACTGAACATGCTCACTTGTTTTAGCTGTGTTTGGTAGGTTCAGTACAAGAGTGACCATTTAGTATAGTTCTCTGTTTGGTACGTATAACAGTACAGGCTGACATATTGTTAAAGATAAAATTATCCTTCATGACAACAGAAGAGAGTATTCATTTATTCGAGAAAATTGGTCATCACAATTATACTAAAAAAATTTGTACCATAAAAATCAAATGTTTGCATAAAAAATTAATATTAAAACTAAATCCTTCCAAAAAAAATCCTTACAAATTTGGATTATGAATCCTCCATATAAAAATTATTAAAGCAGAATCCTCAAAATAGAAGTCACATTATTTTCTAGCAACTAAATTCATACCACAACCCAATAAAATAATTAACTGAGTAGCGTCTTGACAAAATCTAGCTTCATTTCTCTATCCATTCCTCGAAAGAAGCTAACATAACCTGGATTTTGCATTAATCGAATCCCGACTCGAATTACTTCTTGTCTAGTCAATCCTTAACTTCATAAGCTCCTGAGCCATATCATCATTTATAGAACCTGTGCCATTACCTATCTTCTCAGCGATCGCCATAAAGTCTTTTCTCGTTCCTTCAATTCCTACATTGAATGCATCAATGAACTCATTCACATGTGATGTTTCTTTTGCTCTTTTCCTTGACTGGAGCTTTGCTGAAGATGTAGGCGCATTTCTATTTTGAGGAGAATCTGTTGCAACAACTTCTTCATTCTGGTCAATATTTTTCTGTTCAGCATCAATATTTTCTACTGCATCTGCTAGAGATTCTGCTGCTTTTCCATTTGCACGATCCTTCCCAAATATATGGAGCACACATGGGTACAGTGGATATGATTTTTCAATAAGGTGTGGCGCATTAAGATGACTCTACAATAAAAGAAGTCATTGTTGCAATTTACAAACATAAACTATATCAAAGTTAACCATAATATAAGAACATCATACTTACCTTCATGTATGCATCCAAAACCTGTTTGATGTCCACTTCAACACATTGTTTGGTTTCGCTCTGTTGGACCTAAAGGCCCAATCAGACAATTATTATTATGCCTGATTGGGCCCAGGCCCATCAGGCCCAAATTTGGGGTGGAATGAGTTGACCGGCCCGAGGCCACGCAAGCACCACGTCAGCGTGACGTGGCGCTGACGCTGTTGCCGCCAGAGTTGGCGGCCCACGTGGCACGTTGACGTGGCACCACGTGGCAAATCTAGGGGGTAGCTTTGCCACGTGGCAGGCATACGGCCCGAAGTGCCATGTGGCGGACATGCGGTCCGAAGTGCCACGTGGCAGCCATGCGCGCCACGTGGTGTGCCACATGACACATTCTTGTTGTCCGGATTTCCCCATAAAAAGGGAAATCTGGCTGAACCAATCTGAAAGTTTTCCCACAACCACTCAATAAGAAAGAAAAAAACTCTGGAATAGTCCCTGAGTTTTGATTTTCAATAGAGAAAATCTCGTAAAAATCAATTACGAATCTGTTATAACGTGATCGTAATTCGAATGGCACGAAGACATTGTGGACTCGAACCTGTGGACCTCTTGCTTCAACAAGTAAATGATTTATTTTTAACGAATTAGTTTATTAATTAATCAGGTTTTAACATATAATTACTCGTTAATTATGTATTAAAACTATCAATTCGTATCAGAGCATGGTTGAAACCATATTTTGATAATGATATGATTTTTTAATTCAAGTAATTATGTGATTGTTTGGGTTAAAAATCGTATTAATTATGATTTTATTAAAAAGTACAATCTGTTGGAATGTGGGACTAAATTGAATTTTGCCTAACAACGTGGGCAAATTCACGCACGCGCGAAATTATAAAGTACCAATCTGAAATTTGATCGCTTACGTGGCACCTGCGTGTCATAGACTTCGGTGTAATTTTTGGAAAACCTTTGGGACTAAATTGAAATTTGCCATTTCAATTTAATCCCTAGGAACCCTAATCGGGCGATTTGGGGGCGATTTTCTCCCAAATTGATTTTTGTCAATTTTTTCAGAAATTCGACGATTCCGACGTCGAAGATCGACGATAGTCGATTCTCCGGCGTTTCCTCGACGTTACGATACCACTTTCGTGGATCGACGTCGCCGGAAAACGAAGATTCAAGCCGTCGACGCCAGAGAATTGCGGAAGGGAGAAGACGGCCCCGACGACGATTCCGGCCACGAGGCGATGAGCGCCCGGTACCGACGAGCTCGCGAGACCACGGCGAGTCGATTACGACCGGTCTCAGCCGTCTGTTCGCCGTCGTTGAACCGTGGTCGTGGGCGGAGCTTCGGACGCATTTGGCGTCGTGCGGGAGAAGAGAGAGAGAAGGAATGGGAAAAATCTGCGAGGGGCAAAATCGTAATTTCATAATTTTTTCTGAAAATATTTATACTCGGGTCAAGAAAATCAAAAATGGACGGATTAGCCTGGTTTCTTGGTTCGACCCAACCCGATTTATGGTTAATTTTGACTTAAGTCAAGATTGGAATTAAAATATCGAGTTTTCTCTCTTTTAATTGGATAAAATCTATTTTTATTCAATTAAAATCTAATAAATTGATAAAAATTTGAGAAATTTTTGTCAATTAGGTTTATTAAAATTATAACGATATTTTTAATAAACAACATATATTTTGGAACGAGTTCCGAGATATGTTAAATTTAACTAATATCACATGGATTGATCCATAGTATGATCATCAAAAGATTGAAAAATGAGTTTTTCTATCCTATTTTGGGAGAATATGAGAATTAACCCGAAATTGGCTTGTAATTGATGCAAGATTCGATGGCTACTGGAAAAAGGTATCTGAACATCTGTGCAACAGAACTTCGACAAAAGGTTCTGAAGCGCCGTTTACCGCTGCGAGTGCCTAAGGATGACATGTATGTCATCGTTGAGCATATCGAGGCTGTTCACTGGGAGATGCAAGACTGCATCTGGGCCGGAGGTTATAATTATGGAGAGGACTGGCCCTCCATGTTTCGAGACCTCCTGGTCACGCTGAAGATCCAAGAAGATATGTGTGTCTTCTCGGAACCCAAGTTCAATACCCATAGAGATGCTCTCTATAGTCTGATCCACTATCTCAAGGAGAGGGATCTTCTCAGAGAAATGATACATTCTCCCGTCCTGGAGCTACGAAGCAGTTTGATCTTGAACCGCTACCTCATTAAGGAGTACCATTATAATTTTTCTCCGCTCCTGGTCATCTGGATTATGGATTCGATACCAGTTCAGGTGGTGAACTTGGAACTTTTCACCGGATCGTCCTCGCACCCGGTCCCTATAGGATCATCCTAAAACCCGGATCCAGATATGTATCTGAATTCTCTTACCAGATCGCCTGGGCACCCGATCCCCATGTGATTACATGTTATGTTTAACTGTCCCCATATACATATGTTATTTTTGGGAGAATTTTGTACAATAGGTTGAGACCTTGTCTGAGTTTTTTATGTGCGTGTAAACTCAGAATGTACAAATGTATATGTGATGTGTGTAATTAAACAAAGATGTTTATTTAGTTGCTTCCACTTGAGTTTACTATCGATGAACTTTAAATGATTGAAGTTTAAAATTAATATTTGAATGATGAGGGGAAGCATGCCCGCGATCCACTTAGATTTTGAGGTTAATCAAGGACTTCGTATTATGAGTGTTTAGTAAATTGAATCATATTGCCAAATCAAATTTCTAATATGTTCTCATATTTAAAATTTCCTATAGAAATGTCAGTTGCTTCTAGATCTATCATAGCTGAGTTAAACCGCGAGTTAAAACTCAACGGTGAAAACTATGAGAATTGGAGCATGAAAATCCAATATGTGCTTGAGGAACAAGAAGTTCTGGAGCACATACGTGTGATAATGGATGAGCCTGAAGAAGGCACAACTGCTCAACATAATCGAGACAAATAAGCTTATGTTATTTGGAAGAGAAAGAACACTACTGCCCGATTGATTTTGTTAAGTTCGATGATGGATGATGTCACCCGACACTTTCGCGTGTATGACAAGGCGAAAGAGTTACGGGACGCTCTCAAACAAAAATTCGGAAAGCTTTCAGTGTCAAAGCTGCGTGCTTTGACCATAAGGTTTGACACCTTTAAGAAGCGTCCGGAGGTTACCATGAGGAAACACTTGAGAGTGATGTCTAACATGATCAGTGAACTGGCAGAGGCTGGTCACATACTTAGCAACGAGCAGCAGATTCAAGCTATCATCCGTTCCCTGCCACCAAGTTGGGAACAGATGAAGATGAATCTTACCCATTTCGACCATTTAGTAACATTTGATGATGTTGCCAGACACCTTGAGCTGGAGGAGGATCGCCTCCTAGCTATGAAATCCCACCCTGAAGCCCATTCGACTAGTTCAACTGGGAGTGGTGGGAAAAAGAAGAAAGGTATAGGGAAGGGTAAGTGTAAAGAAACTCCAAAGGCTGAAAACCATAGAACCAAGTTGGATGACTCCAAGGCTAAAAAGAAAAAGTGGTTTAACATTTCAAAAGTGAAATATTTTGCTGTCAACAGAAGGGACATTTTGCAAAAGATTGCAAGATGCCCAAGCAGGTACACCTAAACTCAAGTGTGAGTAAGTTGTATGTATCCTCTTATACCCTTCTAACTGAGTCACATTCTATGTGGGTGATTAATTCAGGAGTGACAGACCATGTGGCTAGAGACCGTTGTTCGTTCGTTGAATATAGGCGGTTGCTGGCTAGAGCAAAAACTATTTTTGTCGGTAACAACTCGTACATGGATGTCAAAGGCCTGGGAATTTATAAATTGTACCTTCGTGGTGGTCATGTCCTTCTTTTACATGATGTGTTGTTTGCTCCAGATATTCGAAAGAACCTGATCTCAGTTTCGGCCTTAATATCTTTAGGTTTTCGGTTTTTGTTTAAGGACGACACCGTTAGATTATTTTTGGATGATGCCTATTTTGGCCTTGGATATATATCGGAAGGTTTTTTGATTCTAGAAATTGATCTTTGTGAAAGTTTTTCATTAGTCACTAGTTCGAACTCATCGGAAGATGATATTAAGCTGTGGCAGTCTAGACTAGGCCATATCGGTCAGGATCGTTTAAACCGTCTAGCTAAGGCAGGACTACTGGAAAATGTAGAAAAATCTATATTACCCAGATGTGTATCCTGTCTAGAAGAAAAAAGCACAAGAAAACCTTTCGGTACTGGGGCTAGAGCCGAATTTCCACTACAATTAGTCTATTCTGACATCTATGGTCCAATAAACGTGAGGGCAAGGCATGGAGCATATTACTTCATCACCTTCATTGACGACTATACTAGATATGGTCTGATATACCTGATTTCTCACAAGTCTGAAGCCTTAAACTGCTTCATGACATACATGCATTTTGTTGAGAATCAGAAGGACAGAAAGATAAAAGCCTTGCGAACTGATCGTGGCCGTGAATATTTTTCAGATGAGTTCAAAGCTCTATGCATTGGAAAAAGGATTGAACATCAGTTGTCTATTCCCTATACACCCCAACAAAATGGGGTTGCTGAAAGAAGGAATAGAACCCTTCTTGATATGGTTAGATCGATGATGGTAGAGACAAGTTTGCCTATATTATTCTATGGAGATGCACTCCTGACTGCCGCATACATTCTAAACTGTGTTCCCTCCAAGTCTATTACAGCCACTCCTTATGAAATGTGGACAGATCAGAAGCCCGATCTATCCTATTTTAAGCCATGGGGGTGTGCGTCCTATGTCCATTCTACCTTAAGTACTTTCGGTAAACTAGAACCGAGAGGTAGAAAAAGTATCTTTATAAGATATCCAGAGGTATCTAAAGGGTACGTGTTCGTGGGTGAACTGGACGATAGATATGTAACAGAATTTGAATCACGCGATGCCACATTTTTGGAAAATAAATTTCCAAGGTTGAGGGAGGTTAGTAATGACCTTACCCTTTATGAGACAGATGAACCAGAATCATCTGGATCACTTCTTCTGAGTGAGAGAATTGAAGAGAAAGATAGAGATTTTTCAACTCAAAATAATCTAGAAGGTCGTGATCTGAGTCCTGAAAGGGAGGTAATTCCTTATTCCAGTGGGAGTACGGTATTTCTACCCAGTGGGAGTGCAATTCCTGGATATGATGAATATATGAAAGATGTTTATCACAACTGGGAATATCGTAGGTCTAGCAGAACTAGCATACCACGCCGATGATTTGACATCGAAGGCAAGGCTAATGCGTTCTTGGTATCACTAAAGAAATTTGGTGGTCCAAGTGAAATTCTTTTGGCCATCCTGCAGGATGAAGATGAGCCAAAGAATGTATCTGGAGCTTTGTCATCTCCAAAACGAACTGAATGGATGAATGCAATAGAAGAAGAAATGTCTTCTATGATCAAAAACTAGGTTTGGGATCTGGTCAACCTACCTAAGGGGCGTAGGGCAATTGAAAATAAGTGGATTCTCAAAATCAAGCACAATGCAGATGGCAGTATCGAAAGATACAATGCGCGTTTGGTTGCCCAAGGGTTCAAACAACAGGCTGTGATATACTACGAGGAGACATTTGTACCTGTTGTTAGATTTACGTCAATTAAGGTCATTTTAGCTATGGTTGCTAACATGAATCTAGAATTACATCAAATGGATGTAAAGACTGCTTTTCTCCACGGAGAATTGGATGAAGAAATCTACATGATTCAGCCTGAGGGCTACATTCAAAAAGGCTGCGAACACAAAGTTTACAAATTGAATAAATTAATTTATGGCCTTAAGCAGTTGTCTAGACAGTGGTATATTCGCTTTCATAATACGATCATGGCGCATAATTTTATAATGATAGACGAAGATCACTGCGTGTATGTTAAGTGATCAGGAAAGAAGTTTGTTATCATCACTTTGTATATTAATGACATACTTTTAGCTGGAAATGACATGGGATTTCTTGTCGAAATCAAAGATTGGTTATCTTCCAACTTTGAAATGAAAGACATGGGTGAAGCGGATTACATACTCGGAGTTAAGATTTTAAGAAATCATTCGGAAAGAATAGTGTCTCTTTCACAAGAGACATATATTCGCAAAGTAGTAGAACGTTTCAAATGTGATCACAGTAACCCAAAGTACGTCCCATTAGTTAAAGGTCATAATTTGGGTAAGGACATGTGCCCAAAAATAGCTAAACAACGTGAGCACATGGAGAAGATTTCTTATGCCAATGCTGTTGGATGCCTGATGTACGCAATGTTGTGTACCAGACTTGATATTTACTATGTTGTTGGGATAGCAAGCAGATATCAGTCTGATCCAGGCAGTGCTCACTGGAAGGCTGTCAAAGGGATTTTGAAATATTTAAACACTACTGCAGAATACTCCTTGTGCTATCAAGGACGTAATCTGATACTGAGTGGCTACACTAATGCTGATTGGGGAGGTGACATGGACAAGAAAAAGTCTACATCTGGATTCATTTTCTTGTTGGACGGGGGTGCTATCTCACGGAGCAGTAAAAAGTAAACCTGTGTATCCCTGTCAACAATGGAAGCAGAATATGTAGCTTCAGCTCATGCTGCACAAGAAGTGGTATGGTTGAAGAGATTCTTAAGCCATCTCTCCCTGATCAACTCGACGGAGCCCGTGAGTCTATTCTGCGACAACCTAGCATATGCTAAGGATCCTAGATTCCATAGCAGGGCTAAGCATATAGATATTAAATTTCACTTTATTAGAAGTTTAGTAAAATATAAAGAACTGTGTATGAAACACATATCTACACAAGATAGGGCCGCAGATCCAATGACTAAAGTATTACCTCGAGAAGTGTTCGACAAACATGTTAAGTCACTGAGTTTACGATAGTTTTATTTGTAATCTAACTAGTTGGAATAAAGGAGTTTTATTTGGCAATATGAGTTATTTATGAAACATGTCGGACAGAGAAGTAGCCCACTCACATAAGTGTTTACCTCAGTGGGAGTCAAGAAGTTGATTCCTAAATGAGATGAGGCAGTTATTGGATATTCATAAGTGCATGTCCTATGACGGAATACCGTCTTGCTCAAGAGCAAGTTTCCTTATGGGATGCAGGAATAAGTTGCTGCATTTGGATTTTCTACAATCCATATAATAAAATATAAGTGGAACTTATCATACTGTCTGTCCTATTAGCTAGTTAAGCTAAAGCTGATACTCTAGTATGGTGTTAAATGACATGTGTTCTTTTAAAAAGGAATGTACACCGTAACACGTGATCAGTATCATATGTGCTACTCCACCACTGGATGGGATGAAAATATTGAGTGATTTCACAATCCATGGTGTGAGATCAATTTTTGAGAACTGTGATTCCCGAAACCTACCCTTAAGATCATAAACGTATTCTGGAAGTATGGTCCAATACTGCTAGCTTGGAAAGTTCATGAAAAAGTTATGACATATCAATTCGACCTGGCACGGCTGACCAGAAAAGTAGATTGTATCATTATGAAAGGAATATATTTAAGAGAGAAGGAACTCTGTTCATCACATTCTGAGTTTCGTGATTCAGGTGCACCAATTGTATTAAAAAATACAATAGTGAACCCGAATATAATTGTTTGAAATCACTAATGTGAACAATAGAATGTGACATGAGTCCTGGGGTAATAGCATGCATTATACAAAAAGGTTGTCGAGATGCAGCTATTCAAGTAGCCTGAGTGTCCGTGCTCTTGAATTTAGCTTAACACACTCGACGTATGTTGGTTGCACGAAATCCTTTACAAAATCTGATAGCTGTTGATCAAGGTCAATAATAATTGAGTGGGAGATGTTGGACCTAAAGGCCCAATCAGGTAATTATTATTGTGCCTGATCGGGCCCATGCCCAAATTTTGGGTGGAATGGGCCGGTCAACCTGAGTTGACCGGCCCGAGGCCACGCAAGTGCTACGTCAGTGTGACCTAGGGGATAGCTTTGCCACGTGGCGGACATGTGGCCCGAAGTGCCACGTGGCGGACATGCGATCTGAAGTGCCCCGTGGCAGACATGTGGCCTAGAAGTGCCATGTGGCGCATTCTGGTTGTCCGGATTTCTCTATAAAAAGGGAAATCTGGCTGAACCAATCTGGAAGGTTTTCCACAACCACTCAATAAGAAAAAAAAACTCTGGAATAGTCCCTGAGTTTTGATCAGGTTTTCAATAGAGAAAATATCGTAAAAATCAATTACGAATCTGTTATAACATTATCGTAATTCGACTGGCACGAAGACATTATGGACCCGAGCCTGTGGACCTCTTGCTTCAACAAGTAAGTGATTTATTTTTAACAAATTAGTTTATTAATTAATCGAGTTTTAACATGTAATTACTCGTTAATTACGCGTTAAAACTATCACGCTCCATCCAAATCCACTTTGGTTAACCATTTCAGCAGCAGCATGGTACTTTTCTTTCATTCTCTTTATTTTGTTTGCGTCATTCTTGGCTATAACACTACATCCTGGACTCCTTTCATTTATAGCCTTTGCTATAGTCTCATAAGTTCCACTTTTAAAATCTCCTCCATCGCATTTGACCCCCTTTACTACTAATTCTTCAAGTATAGTTACGAGTATAGTTTCTTGATCCGATGTCCATTCGTGTTTTCTTGTCCTGGGATCAACATATTCCATAGTAGAGTCTGTCATCCTACATAACATATCAAAAATCTATTAAAAAGGGCAATAATATATTAAAACATGAGGAAGACACTAACAAGGCTCAACAGGTTCCATCACATTTGTTTTCATGTACTAAACAAAATGCATGATCTATTAGAATAAAATAATAAACAAGAAACCGAAAATGATATTTAGTTTAGTCTCTTTTAAAAAATAGAAACTGTAATGGGCACAAAAATTCTACCTAACTCGAAACAGAATTATTCGCATGATTCTACCTAACTCGAAATAGAATTATTCGCAAGAAACTGTTGAAAGTATGACATGTAAACAAACTAATAGCTGCAATAAATGATCCCCAAAATTAAAGTAAAAAAAACTATGTTCTGTTTTGATTGGTAAAAATCGAATGGGTACATTCTTTGCCGCCATCTAAAGATGGAATTGGTACATGGTTTTCTTGCAGAGAGACGTACAGGCAAAAAAAAATAGTAAATAGTACCACAAGATCATCGAATCCAATTAATAGCATACAAGCAAGAGATGGGTAACATGATGATGAAATAAATATTATAAGATTTGGGTTAAGAACCCTAGCTGCATGATAAAAAATTAAAAAATACTAACCTAATTTTCTTGAAGAGAGGCGTGAAAAACCCTAGAGAGAAAAAAAAATTATGCCGTAGAGGAATGTGAAGGAAGAAACAAATATAAAAAATAAGGGTAATATGGTAAAAAGAAAAAGAAGTTTGGTCATGTCCTAAGACTGATTTTTTAGGCCCATGAATTTAGGTGGGGCAAGAATTTGGGAAAAGGTTGGGACAACTTTTAATCTTGTTCGGGCCCTTTGTTGTATCAAATGTGGGCCTGGGACAAAAAACATTATCCAAGCCTGTCCAGTCATGCTTACCAAACGCACCCTTATATCACTACTATTTATCACTTCTAAACTTTTCATTTTCGCTGCCATAGAACTTTCTAAACTTATTATTTTCATACCCGTCTTTAATTTTATTATACTCTCGGATCCCTATCTGATGTCAGAATCTCTTTTTTATTTTTTTCATTCAAATGATAAAAATACCCTTAAAAAATTCATCTCCTTCCTCTTCATCGACACCTAACACGACATCATCATCGACATCACGACCTTGACTTTGTGAACCTCCACCACTCAAAAACCATCTCGTTAGTTAAGGATTTTGAATTAGGGTTTGCAAAAGCAGAGGACGAGGCGGCAGAGGAAGGGATAGTGGAAGCCGGGGACGGAGCGGCGGAGGAAGGGGCTTGGGTATTTTGGGCTAGGGCTTCCCGCTTCTTCTAGAGTTCTTGCCTCCAGTCTCTGAGTGCTTGAAGAAGCGCTTGCCTCTAGTATTTTGGGCTAGGGCTTCCCGCTTCTTCTAGAGTTCTTGCCTCAGGGCTTCCATCTCCAGGACCGGAGGATTGGCTGTCGACTGCTTCTAAAGAGATGGAGTTGTTAAACTTAATTTGTAATCTTGAAGAGACAAAGGGGACAATGGCAGATGAGATGAGAATTTGTATTTTAAAAAGATCAATATGAATCTGGGATTTTGATCTGTTTGGTGAGCTTGGTAGAAATTTTTATTTTGATCTGGTTGTTTGATTTGTTTGGTAGGAGAAGATGATTGGAGTTCGCCGGAGTTGATGACTGGCGGTGGAGCTCTGACGAGAGAGTCGATGAAGAAGAAGGAAATGAGTTTTTATTTTTTAAGGGTATTTTTGTCATTTCAATGACAAAAATAGAAGAAAAAATGATGACATCATCCAAAGACCCGAGAATATAATAAAAGCAAAGACGTAAAAAGGAAAAATATTTTTTGAAACTGAGAGACTAAGTCGTCAATTTAGTGTAACACTACGAACCTGAGAATAATTTACCAATGGAAAATGGTCTGTATTGAGTGTACTTTGACCAAAGCCTCACCAAATCTCCTCTCTCTTCTTTTCTAGAGAGAGAGTTCTCTCCCAATTTGGGGTCCTTTACCTAGGGTTTTTACCCTTTTTTCCCCATCCCTTTTCCTGCAGCCACCCCCACCACTACCACCACACACCTCCCTTTGCCTTACGCCCTTCCCCTCCCCCTTCTACTTTCTACATGTCCTTCTCTACCTCTCAAGATCTAGAGCTCTTCCTTGTCCTCTTAAGCACCAGATCTGGGTTCATCTTCTGCGACTTCTCCTCCTCTTCCAAGGTCTCAGTCCCTCTCGCCGAAGCTTGCCTTTTCAGAAGCTCCCGCGGCTTCTCCTATTCAGAACCTTCCGTGACTTCTCCTCCTCTTCTAAGGTCACATGCCCTTGCACTCTCGCCAGTGTTTGCCTCGCCCAGATCATCTTCCCCTTGTTTGGTTGGTTCAGCTTCAAACTCTCTTCTATCCTCCAGACGGCCATCATCCATGTCCCCTCTTACGGCGTACTTTTGTGGTCCCCACTTGAGTTCCGATGGGGTGGTCACTGTAGACCACCCCCGGATTGCTGTTTATTTCTATGTCTTTATTATGGCTTTTTTCATGTTTTGTCGTTTGTTTAGTTCAGCTTTATGCTTTATTCGGGTGCTAGTGCTTATGTTTAACAGGCTCGTGGCTATTTCGATCTTGGTTGGATTCGTCCGAACTCTCTTCGAGTATGCCTGAGGTACAACGAAGGTCTTTTCGGGGACACCTTTTCAAGCTACCATTTGGGTCAGCAATGTTTTAGTATGACTGTTCTGTTATGAGTTACTTTATGCTCTTGTAAAGTTGCCATGGTTAACTTCTCTTCCACGATGCTTTCGAGGAATTCTTGCACTATATCCATTATATGTTGTATTTCAGTTTCTGTCATTTACTTTCTTGTTTATGTATTTTATTTCATCCTATGTAAGATTACTTCTTAATTAATGTATGGGTTTTAAGCCACTTTTCTGATTAAAAAAAGGGGATAAAGACACTTGACTACCTTGTGTTTTCTGTATTTAAAAAATACCCAAAAAATACATGTGTTTATCTCCGGTTATATATATTTTAATTTTTCTTTTACCGAAGCTGACATGGTAAGATGATGTGGCAATTTAAGTAAAAATGATTTAAAAAATGTACAACTTTTTTCGTTTCCAAAACAAATAATCCTTTGACATTTTTTTAGAAAAAATTACGCTCAGGTCTCTGTAGTTTGGCATCCCTCCCTCTGTGGTCCCTGCATTTCTGAAATCGTTCCTGCATCCCTGAAGTTTGGTTTTAGAGACTCTCGGGTCCCTGACGGCTCTTTTTTCATTTGTGGTCATGAAAATGACCAAAATACCCTTAAATAAAAAATAAAAATTTACCTTCTCCAACTTTTGAACAAAAATACCAACCACCAAAAACTAACCCAAAAATAAGATCAAACTAACCAAAATCAAGTACACAACCAAGAACATTAAAAAAACTCATATCAAAATCAAACACTAAATAACTTTCAATTAATTAAACAAACCAAACAAAGCATCACCATCCTCCTGCCCAATAAAGCAACACAATGTTTGCTCAATCGATCCCATCATCATCATCCAAAAAATCAACACCAAAACCCCCCTTCATTCCACGATCAATCATCATCCCAAAGCCCAGCAGCATGAGGCACCCTTCGTAGAGGAAGATGACGACAGCTACTCTGACTTCAGATCCTACTCCAACACCGGCAGCGGCGGGGACATCTTCTCCGTCCCGATCTCCTCCCCAGAGCACCTCGGCTTCACGGATCCTAGCACATTCGTTGAGAACGACAACAGCTACCACGATGGCCCTCCGTGAGTGGCGGTGTTACTTCTCTTCTTCCTTAACTCTATTTTTTTTATCGGCGTCGGACCTCCGCGAGCTCAGATTTAGTTGGTTGATATCTTGCAACTGCTCCTTTTTTTGTGTGACGTGAAGGTTTTACTTGATCTCCTTCCTTATCGAAGCCGAATCCCCAAGCCCAAATGGATGCGCGAGGCCATCCCCGGCGGTAACAAGTACATCCACATCAAGAAGAAGCTCTGGGAGCTCAAGCTCCACACCGTCTGCGAGAAGGCCTGCTGCCCTAACCTCGGCGAGTGCTGAGTTTTTTTCTGCTAGGAGGGAGAGTGACTGCGAAAGATCTCGGCGTCGAGGAGGGCCATAGTCGATTTTGGTATGAGTTTTTTTTTCCTCAATGTTATTGGTTATGTTCTTGATTTTGATTAGTTTGATATTATTTTTGGGTTGGTTTTCGATTTTTGGTGTTCTTATTCAAAGGTTAGAAAAGGTGAATTTTTTATTTTTTGTTTAATGGTATTTTGGTCATTTCTATGATGAAAAATGAAAAAAAGAGCCGTTAGGGACCCGAGAGTCTCTAAAACCAAACTTCGGGGACAGCATGAACGATTTCGAAAATGTAGGGACCCTAGAGGGAGGGACGCCAAACTACAGGGACTGAGCATAATTTTCCCTTTTTTATTATTGTTTCTTTATTCTTTATTTCCTCTTGGCGTTACAACTTCCTGACCCTAAAAACTTTTCGAAACCTCAACCTCCTTCCCCCAAAATCAAGCACCATACGATGAACCCCATTTCTCAAGCTTGAACCCGACAAACTAACCCAACGCGTCGCAGCACTGATAAGGTTCTCTCTCTCTCTCTCCCTCCCTCCCTCCCTCCATGTGAAATTGTAACTAAAAACAATTATAGGGCATAAAGTTTCATTCTTTACGGTTAATAACAAATGGGTATTGTGGGAATGAGCTAATGGGTCTCGATAATTTCGGTGGATAGAGAAGTCAAAGATGTTATGAGTTGCTTATTGTTCGGTAATTGATATCATGTTGTTATTGGTTATGCAGTGATGGAGCATGAGGTCTCCAATATTGAAATAGCTGATATGAAAAGCGAGGAGAAAAAATAATAAAAAATAATAGGAAAAAGGTTAATGTTTTGTAAAGGTAAAAAGTTGTACGATTTTTTAAGGGCAAATTACTCTCAAGTCTCTGGCCTTTGGTCAGCCTCCTCGTAGGGTCTCTGACTTTTGGAAAAATATTATCCCGTCCCTAAGTTTTGATAATAATAGACTATCGGGTCCCTGACTGACGTCATCGGCTCTTTTTTCATTTTTTGTCATGAAAATGACCAAAATACTATTAAAGAAAAATTAAAAAAATTTACCTTATTCACCTTTGACCAAGAACACCAACAACCAAAAAGTAACCCAAAAATAAGATCAAACTAACCAAAATCAAGAACACAACCAAGAACATCAAACTAAAAAAAATCTGGAAATCCAACGATTTCAAACCCAGCGACAAGACCACGGGTACAATTCATCATCTTTCCCTCAAACTGAAGATCCAATCCAAGCTTAAACCTGATCCATTGTCCAATTTCAGCTTTTGTTATTCCAAACACAGGAAAAAGCAAGTATCTTTGGGAAGCCAATCAATAATTAAAAACCAAACCCTAAAGGAAGAACTAAACAAGGCCGCCCGAGGCTGGGAAAACCCTAAAAACTTCTGGAGATTGGTGCGGATGCTAATCGAGCACAAGAAGTAGAGAAATGCCATAGAGCAGTCGACGACGTCGGATCATGGAAGCCCGCGGTGGGTCATCTTGTAGAAGATCCTGCCCGGTTGAAACGGGAGCCTCGCGACGGGCTTCCCTTCGAAGACGACAAAGAGAACGAGGGCCACGACGGCGCCGAACTTGAACATGAAGAGGGAGAGATCGCATGTTTACTCCTTGAGGGAGGACTCGACGCGGTCCATCTTCCGGGACAGGGACTTCTTGTAGCCGGCGGTGGATGCGGTGGGGCTCGGGGAGTCGGCGGTTGTGGTGGCCTTCATGGACTTGAGCTTCTTGGTTTCTTGATTTGGATACTAGTTTGTGGTGGTGGGTCCTCGATTTGGTTGCGAACTTGGGTTCTTGATTTTGGTGGTGGGTTCTTCTTGGGTATCCTGGAATGCCCTTATTTTGGTGGTTTCTCGACAACATTTGATGTCGAGGAACAGAAATTAAATTTCCCGATGGACCCTATTTTTGTTGTTGTTGTTTTTTATGTTCTTAGTTTTGTTCTGTAATTTTAGTTTGTTTGATCTTATTTTTTGGTTTATTTTTTGTTGTTGGTATTCTTGGTCAAATATTGAAGAATGTGATTTTTTTAAAGGATATTTTGGTCATTTTCATGACTAAAAATAAAAAAAAAGCCGATGACGTCAGCCAGGGACCTGATAGTCTATTATCATCAAAATTTAGGGACTAAATAATCTTTTTCCAAAAATCAAGGATCCTAGGGGAGGGTGTCCAAAGGCCAGGGACTTAAAAGTAATTTTTTACTTAAATTACCACGTCATTCTTGCCATGTCAATTTCGGTCACCAGAAAACTAAAACATATCTGGTCGGAAATAAACACATGTAATTTTTGAGTATTTTTTAAACATAAGGGATAAAGTATCTATTTCCTAAAACATAGTGTAGTCAAGTCTCTGTATTAAAAAAATTGTATACTTTGACCAGGGAAGGAAAGAAACAGTAGAGGACGGGGCACATGGGTTGACGGGAAAAGACGTCAATTAGCTGGAAGGTGAAGGGTCATTTCCGGAGGACGACGACGACTGTATCCTTAGGGTTTGTGTATTTAGTACAGAGGAGAAATAAATGCAGAAATGACAAGTGACGGCCTCTCTCTATCTCTTCAATCAACCATCAATCACCTTAATATATAATCTCTGTTAACTGTAGGGAGGCAGACAGATGAGAGGCGCTCGATTAACGACCCACTTTAATTTATTTTTGAGCGATATCCATTTTCTTCTCTTAATAATCATGTCTAGACTTAATTGTTCCAGCAATAAGATTGTTGAATTCGTATCTTTCATTCATATCTTTCAAATAAAAAATTATTGGTAAAAATTATCAAAAAATATTCGATAATTACTAGCTGTCTTGTCTCTTCCTCTCTCTCGGACCCTTCTCCTCCAACTTTTTATTATTATTTAGACAGAAAGTATATCGCGCGAGAAGCGCGGGCGTCCCAACCCAACCCAACCCAGCAGGAGGTTGTTTCCGTGGCGTTTATTTATCTCCCTGTCACCATTCCTTCCGTATCCAGTTAAACAGTTTGGATTTCTCTCCCAAAAAAAAAAGTTAAACAGTTTGGACCCCACTTGGTCTGCTTCGCTTATTTATTAAATAAATTATTATCATTGTTTTCAAATTAACCCGTTATAGTGTTTTCACATTTATAGCGTTCTAGTTCAAAATTAATATTTAAGCAGAATATAATTAGGTAGTGCAAGCAATAACTTGGGATCTATAAAAAAAATTAAGCTCCAACTTTATGGACGAAATAAAAACTATTCGGTGATCGATTCTAAATACAAAATATTGTGTTTTCAGAAGATATAAGAAACTGTCTATAAGAGACGACGTCGTAGAGGAAACAAGCAGTCCAGGCTCCTGAAGAAGAGCACAAAACTCTCTCATCTTTTGTTTAGATGGTACAAAACTTATCTAATCTTAGATTTACAAGGAAAACTACAACACAGCAGTTCCCATGCATGCGAATTCGGTTACATTCGTCCAATGTCACTGGTTCCAGGCCCTCCAAGTGTTAGGACAACCCCTTGGAGATCGCTTCTCGGGTTGTTGGAGGGTTCTCTTGTCGGGTTTCTCGTCGATGGGAACGGTCTAACCAGGCGGGACTGCCTCGAGTTCTGGCCGGATTCCGGCTTGATGAACTGGGTAGAACGTTGGTGAGATGGCTTCGAGGGATCCATGACGTGGTTGGAGATTGGCAATGCTTGAGCGTTGTTGATTTGGGGTGCAGGAGATGAAGGATTTTGGCCCGGGACTGGTGCTCGGGAAACAATCTCGTGTACCTGATCAATGGAAAACAACCAATGTCACTTCGGTGTTTCGAGTTAGCTACCAGGAGCGGAGCGAAGATCCACATGAACGTGTTCGACGAGAAACAATGGCAAGAGCTTACGGGTGCAAACAAGACCCCTCTGTATAATCTTCCATCAACAATTGCAGTCATCAGAAGGCCCGAATCGAAAGCCCCGTCCACTCTGCCACGCACCTCGGCGCCCATCTGACGGGGCTGACATGCAGATGTGAAGATTTAAATTAGCAGACATATGATTTAAGTTCTGTGGTTAGGAGTTATAAGACAACAAAGCTTACCATGTTTTGTACCGAACCCCTCTCTACGTGTTCTTGCTGGATCGCGGGAAAGGGTATTCTTTGCCTGGCTGCATGAACTTGCTGCACATGATGGTCCGCCTTCTGACGTTCAATGCAAACTTGGGTATAACTTGGATTTCTTGGCAACGCCTTTGCAGCTTCTTCCCCGTCTGTGGTTGAGCCGTCATTGAGTGGGCAACTTCTGGTAGCGTGATTCTGCCTGAAAAGGTTAAAACCTTCCGAAGGCATACTATTGACAGTGACTTTCTTTAATGGGGCTTGTTCTTGATCAGATTGCGATGGAGATGAATGTTGAGAAAGTGAAAGGGAATGTTCTTCTTGCTCCGAGTCTACACCGTCTAGCTTTGGATTCACGGTTCTCTTCCTCTTGGGATGTGGAGCATCTGTAGGAAACCATCCAAGTTAGCAAAGACCGAAAGGATCGAACGGACTGGTGGGAGTGAGAATTCAGATTCAAAACTAAGCCTGCCTGAATTAAGCCAGAAAGGCCTTTTCGGTTCACACTCTTGTTCATGAACTTCCTTTTTGACAATCTCGTTATCCACCAGTACAGTCGCCCTAAGCTGCAGACGGGCAATTCATCTAAGTTCATACAAGATCAAAAACCATAGATGTGAAAACGAAATCAAATTTTAAAGCTCTATACCGATTTTATTACTGAATTATTCGCGAGTCCTCCAGCCTGCTTCCGTCTTTCCTGGTTCCAACGTGTTCCAAAAATCTTGCACATTGAAATGTTATAAAGGCCATTAGGATGCTCGGCCCCAAGTTGCAAGACCAACAACTCATTGAGTGGGCGCTCGTCATCTCCGCATCTGCACAAGCATGAAGAGAGACCGGAATCAGAAATGTGGGCATACCAAAGTCGAAGCAAGAGGTGTTACAGGTCGTTACCCTCCATAGATGATGATATCTGAACCTGCCAGCACAGCAGTGTGCGAAAACCGCCCCCCTGGTTGCTGCCCACATATGTCAAGCTTAGTCCAAATACAGTTTACCACATCAAGGACCCAGATATCATCGTAATAATGCTTGTCACCCACTCCACCAATTACATAGGCCTGCATCATCACTCATTCCCTAAGAAGTAAGAAACAAAATAAGCAAAGGGCAATTCCATCTTATGTGTTATTCAAAGACTTGCCATTGTCCCCAAATTGACAGCAACATGCCCGGCTCTTACGCCAGGCAGAGGTCCTTGAACACCAAGCTGCAAGAAACACCACAACCTTTAACATCAGAGGAACCTTCCACGATTCAATCATAGACGAAAATCGCAATTTAGAAAGGAAAACTATGTACCTTACTCCAGGTTAAAGTAGACATATCAAAAACGATTACATCTCCATTGTATCGGTCACCACAGTCGCCGCCATACACAAACAGATTGCTACCAATTGCAACAGCACTATGACTGTCCCTAGGAACAGGGACACCTCCCTTCACCTCCGGAGTGCTCCATTTCATAGACTTAACGTCCAGAATATGCAAATCACTCAGATAGTTCCCTTGTCCTTCCCCGCTACCCCCGAATATCACCAACTTGTCGTCGCCAACGAGAGTGGCAGTGTGACTCTCCCGGGGAGAGGGAGGTGCCCCTCTGCATTCAGGGCTAGTCCACTCCTTGGTCGCGAGATCCAGCACGTGAAGATCATTGACCTTCGTGGAGCCGTTGGTTCCACCGAAGACGATCATCCGTCGCCCCACCAAAACAGCAGTGTGGCTGTCTCTTGGCCCAGGTCCCTGACCGGTGGTTGCAAGAGCGTTCCAGGCCATCGTTTCGAGGTTGAGCACGAGCACGTCGCTGAAATGCAGGCCTCCACAACACCCCTGCAAGTACTGAAATGCATCAAACTCTCTCTCTCTAATAAATTTGGAAATGCAATATTTCAGGCACCAAGTCTCTATTTGTTTCGTTGAAAAATATTTTCCGAGTTCAAACAAACACGAGAATATCCAGAACGTGCAAAAAACATTATAGTAGATGGAGAACAACTTTCCTAAAATATGTGGGAAATCATTCTTCCCGGTTAGCCTAGCCAAAATAAGAAAAACATGAGCAAGAGACTTGTCCCTTTGCCAAATATAATAATCTTCCAACCGTGTCCAAACTCGAAACCTTGCTTAAGATTACACTAAGTATACTTAAAATACGTACCCCGAAGATATAAACATTGGCGTGAGAGTGACAGGCAGAGTGGCCCCATCTCTCGGAAGGGTTGAAACCCGCCACCTTAGGATAAAGCCACATCGCCTTCTTCTTGTAATTCTTCCCACTAACTTGATCGCCACCTCCACCACCCAGAGACCCCATTTGTGCGTCGACAAAGCGAGGGTCAAGAAGAGAGAGAATGGAAATGTACTAGAAGTCGTGATGGTAATGGAGGAGGTGGATGATTATCTTTTTTTTTGAAACAAATGGTGGATAATTATCAATGTCTAAGGACCTGGTTTAATTTTTTTTTTTGAGGGGTGGTTTAATTTCTGATAGGTGCAAGTCTGTAGAAAAATTTACTCGGGAAAACAATTCAACTGGACATGAATAATAGATTAGATGGGCGCTGGCTGGCTTTCAATCACTGTTGACGCCAACATCAACTCAACTACTTGCGTCTCGGTTACTACAACAACTCTGCTTCGTCTCTCTCTCTCTCTCGTGTATATATATAATATTGGTCGGAAGATGAAACATTTCCGAGCTTAACTATAATTTTGAAGTATAATTTTCATGCTAATTAATATTAAAAAAAAGAGACTAAATTGAATTGGGACTAAATAAAATTTGTTTTCAAGTGGGCAAATATCACAACAAATTAATATCACCACACATGCTGTAAACTAATACTAATTTACAGTCAAACTAATATCACGACAGACTAATATTATTATACATGCAAAACAATATTTAATATCATTATACATGCAAACAAATATTTTTTATTTTAGTTTCCAATGCAAATGTGTATAGCCTGAGAATGATGGGAGTAAACGAGGAGGGCATCGGACTGCGGGAAATGATGGGATTTTGAGAAACTTGACGGTCGAAACAAACGAGGGAAGATGCCATCTTTTTTTTTCTTCCTGAAAATGATTTTTGGTCGAAAAATAATATTACAACTTTTATATTTTATGTTTATTACAACTTCTTTCTCTTTGCTTTTGGTGTAGAATAGATAGTTCTTAATTTTTTCAAAAAATAGAAAGCTTTTTTTAATAATTTCCGTGCCTATTAGAGTGGACAGAGAAGAAAATTATCTCTTAAATTGAACTCTCGATAAAAAAGACTAAACTCATATTATAACGTTGTTTTTTCCTATTTTTATTACTTTGTTGAGTATGAACTATGAAATTGCTAACCTTCAAAAAAAAAAAGGTACATTTTAGTATGTTGTAGTTACATGCTTTTTGTATTGAGTACTATGTGATTTAAAATTGGTAATCGAATCTCTGAGGTTTACCAACAATTTTTCGGACAGGTCCTGGGTAGCAGGCCCATCCAAGCGCGCTTGAAATGTTGTCATTTTCGAGACGACATGACAGACACGTAGTGACAGAGTGAACTTAGTTAAGGCTGACGTGTAATATGACAAATTACTAAATAGTCCCATTTTTTCAATATTATATCAAAAAATCCAAACTTCAGCCTCCCATCCTCTTCTCCCTTCTGATGCTTTTCAACAGTGGTCCAAACCTTCAAACATGAACAAATTACTTTACTCTCATCACAGAGATTCAATCTTTACCTATTTCCTCAACAACCCAACAAGCAAAAACCCAGTGAAATTAAGAGTCTTTAGATACTACTCGCTTATGTACTTCAAAAGATTTGATCTTTACCTCTTCTCTCACCAACCCAACAAGCCAAAACCCAATAAAGTAGGAAGTCTTTATGGGGATTACTCCCAAAGACTCGATCTTTACCTATTTTCTCACTAACCCGACAAGCCAAGACCCAATTAAAAGTGGAGTCTTTAGGGTGGGTACTTACTAGTGTACTCGCGGTTCATAAGCTGGAGGGTCTCTTGCTTGTGCCTGAACCTTTTTTTATTGTAGTTCTTGCTCCGGGTCAAGTTGTGGCGGAACACCTTCGGGTCGAAATGCACATACCGGCACCGGAGTCCGCTTCGACAGAACACCGAACTGTGGGCCTCACCTGGGCCTTGGAGGATAAGTCTTGGGTCGCCGAGAAGATGATCTCGGGTCGAAGGTGGACCCGACCCAGGTTGAGGGAGACCGCCATATGATCCGAAGGAGATCGGAGCAGGTAGAGAGAGAGGGAGGAGGACAGGGGCGAAGGAGACCCAGGAGTGGGTGTTTTATTTGGTGGGGTGTGGATCCATCATGTGTTCCAGAGGGGTATGGATTGGGTACGGAATGTTCAGATTCCGAACCGTTCGGAATGAAGACACGCCGGGATTTTTTTGCAAACGCGTTAAAATACAGGGACGAAAATAAAAAAAGCCACGCACAAACGCAGGCTGGATACAAATGTCAGTATCACATAACTGCGCATGCCAGTATCACATAACTGTGCGTGCCAGTATGACCTTTTTGCAAAAATGCTAAAATACGGGGGACCAAAATGAAAAAAGCCACGTGCGCCATTATCATAAACGGGACTTGCCGCTGTCACAAATACACATGCCATTATCACATAACTGCACTTGCCATTATCACATAAATGCGCTTGCCATTATCACATACATGCACTTGCCACTGCGGTCCCCCTTCACTCCAACCCGTACGGAATCAATTCTTTCGCTCCGTACGCAATCCACTCCCGTTCCAGAAGAGGAGAGGGAGTGAGAGAGAAAAAGAGGAGGAGAGTAATATTTAAATGAGGAGTTTTTTTGAAAAAATATAAAAAATAAGGACTATTTTGGTAATTTACTATACTGCACGTCAGCTTTAATTTATTGCCACGTGTCTTCTATATCAGCTCGAAAATGAAGTCATTTCGAGCGCATTTGGACGGGCAACTGCCCTAGACATGCCAAGAAAATTGTTGGTAAATCTCACGGACTCAAATACCAATTTTAAACCACAAGGTATTCAATGTGAAAAGCGTGTAACTACATAGTACTCAAGTGTATTTTTCCTAAAAAAACTAATGAAATTGGGATTGATGGAAGTGAACACTTCCTGTCCAATACTTCCCAATTTTCAAGGTGGGGTTATTGATGTGCATCAAAAATGTGTCCTCTCTAGGTGTATTCGGGAAATGTGTGGGGTTTTGTGTTTCTCCCACATTATTAATTAATTTATTTTACAGTTTCGGGAACTGGAATCGCTGTTTTTTAGATTCCCATAAAAAAAAGCTTGGAGCTTTATGGAAGATGATGCAAAGTTTTAATAAATAATACAATAAAAGACACTGCATTGGCATATTTTATTATTATAAAAACCTCTATTTCGCAGCCAGGTTAGGCATTTATCTATTATTTCGTATTTGCCATGGAACTTGTGCTTCAAAACGACATGACAGCTCTGTTTCATGCACATGGAGGCCAATCACTGAACTAATCCAAAAAAATTATTTAAGCCGAAAAAATTAATCACACTGAGTTTTCTGATATCAGGAAAATAAAAAAAACTAATATCAGGTACTATCATTAAAAAAAACTAATATTAGGTATTAAGAGTAGTTTTTTCGTCTGTAACAGTGGGAATTTTTTACCAAAAAATTTATTAAAAATACTATTTGAACACCTGAAAGAAAACGATAACCCAAATCGAAAAAAATCAAATAGTTAAACCTTTTAAAATATGAAAAAAAATCTCACATTATTTCTTACGATGAAATAAAATATACCAAAAATTGTGCGTCAACTATCTAAGAGTACCCGAAAGCATTCGAGTTTTTCTAACAACGGCCAGAACCAGAAGCTTTTTGTTTATATAATTATAGGGAGATTTTTTTAAGTAATAAAATTATATTTGATTTGAATTTAAATTGATCGATATTGAATAAGTTATAAATAAAAAAAGGTTATTTTCTTTGGGGAGGGCACTAAAATCGAGGAGCCATGAGGGGCTTAATTTAATTATTAATAACAGTATTTTTTGTGAGATATTAATAACAATTGATTGGACATAGGCCAATAGAACAAACACCGAGTTACGACGGCGTATGGTAAGCATATAATTACGCGCCACCAGAAACTATACCTTTGGTTCACGTGACTCTCCGACCTCTTTGTAATCCGGAATCTCTTATTTAATTTTTTATTCTTTTATGTCCAATTATTTATTTATATTTTTTAGAAGTATTTTATTTTGATTTGATGAACATAAATTTTTTTTTTGAAAATTAATTTTTTTCGCTGAGTAGGACTGGGGGGTAAAAATGAAGTGAAATGAAAGACATGTATCTCGTCCAGAAAACTGCTGGTGATGTTTTCTGCTGTTGTACGTACTATAACACATTAATTCGGTTCTACCGAATTCAATCTTGATTAGATATAAGTGGTCTAAACTTGGAAAAACACATCTATCTGGTTTAATACTTACCACGTTATATATATATTTGTTTACAGTACCACTTTATATTTATTGAGTCGAGGTTTCCTTGCTATAAAGAATCTCACATCTCTTATACCAGGAGTGAGGGACATGTTTATAAGTGTTGAAAATTTACCAACCTATTATTTTAAAATTTTGGATTGGATATAAAAATTCTAACACTTTAAAAAAAATTCAAACGAGTTGCAACAATTACATTTTCCAGTAAATTCAAAATTATAAATGTACCGACTCTCTAACAATAACTCCACTTCAAGTTTAAAGACATCGTTTGATGGAATCCAAACGTGTTCAAACATGTGGTGTATATTACGTAAATGATATACGTAATAGGGCAACGAATTGACTTTAACTCTTTTTTCGAATAAAATAATGTAAAATTTTCAAATCTCCTTTCTTATCCCCCCACATGTCGTTAGAAAAAAAATAAATACTCAATTCCTGCATTTTTTTTGAAGTTGAAAAAAAAATATCAACCAACACAAAAGGTCAAAAAATTCAGACATTTGTCGTTTTAATATGAAAGCTACAGTGGTCATAACTGAAATGACTAGTGGAATATGAAAGATTTTACAACGACAGGGTAGATTGTCATCCTTTGTCCAAAACTGTCCAATCAAAACAGATGAATTTCCCCAAATTAATGTTACAAAGTCCAAGATATACTGTACATTATTATTGTTTTTGTTACAGTCCAGTCCAAAGTGACTAAAAATTCAAGTCACGCAAGTCGAGTAATATGAAACATAGAAAGCTGGATCAATTCAACCCACCGGCCACCGGGTCAAGAAAACTAAGAACTCGGGAGCAAATGTCTCGTTATAATCGATATCAACTTTGTATCGATCGATCTAAATTCGAACTGAATATTTTAATGCTTTGTAACGGGAGCAAATGTCTCGATGACCATGGCAGGCAAAACAATATCGCTTTTTGGGCTAATTCGATGCTCAGCGTGACGGGTCCGTGCCGTTGACTGGTCCATTACTCGATGTCCCACTGCCAACGGCATCCACAAACAAACCCATTGTCCGTGTACAATTACCTTTTCATCACCCAGTTTTGGAGCTTTGGCATTTTGAACTCAATTTCCTCAAATTCCATCGTTGTTGGATCGACGACTGTGTCGTTGAGTTGATCCATGAGTTGCGTTCTCGAGTGTGGTTAAGTCAGTCATCGATAAGTGTTTTTTTTGTCAAAATGGCTTTTATATGAACCACCAAGTTCGAGAGTAAGACAACACAAGATAGCTAACCCAACTCAAGATCTTAAATCAACAAGTTAGTAAAATTTTCGAGACTTGCAAGCAATCCCACCGTAAATGCATCTAGTGATGTTGTTATCTTAACATGTCTTATTAGTACTGGCTTTGACTTCACTAACGTGTGATGAAACAAGAATGAGGACAACGACCACAGAATCAACTCAATCTGATACCATCTAAAGATCTTTATATCCAACCCATAATCTTAAGACAATGTGTTGGTAGATTTTTAACACATACATACAAACACAACAAACTCGCAATTAACGATGCGGTAATCTTCACGGCTCTTCGTATGTGAATCCATAGCTGACTCTATAATGTAAAAAACCGGTCTTATTTGAATGAATGGAAGTGTTTTACTAAAGAAAAGAAAAGAAAAGAGAGAGAGAGAAGGCTATTGGTTACTTTACATATACAACAGACTTTGTACAAAAGCTACTAGTGCAGAGTCCGCCACCAGTTGCAATCATGTCTGAGACTCATGCTTAGCAATGTACAAGTTCGACCAACGAACAGTGAACAAAAAAAGGGGCATCTTATCATACTCTAAGACGACCGGTCGTACGATGAATTGATTGGTGGGCAAGCTAAAAAGTGAGCAGAGAATATATACCTACCTGGCTTCTCTGGTCTTTCCCAAGTAGAAATAATGCTTGACACAAACATCACCACTTCATCTCTGCTCCCATACCAAGTCAGAACAAATTGCCTTTAGAATGTGCTTGGCGATTGGTAGCTGTAAGAAAACATGGGGAAAGATTAGCAACCATAAGATTACAAAAAACAGGTCTATACTGATCGGCGAAAACTCTATCAAGTGGGTGAGGTCGGGGGCTGAACCGACGCGTTCCCACAGCAATTTAGCCTAGTGGTGAAAGGTCCTCCAATATGAAGTGACCATTGATCAACTAATCCGACAAAAAAGAGAATAAAGATGTCAGACAGATTTTGTTCCTTTTCAGCCAATGAAGGTTCCCCATTCCGTTTCATTGAAACAGAAACTAGTACAACGCAAGAACCCTCCGCAGCCACGAGGGAAATCGCACATACTAATGCATTCACAACATTGAACACTAAGAAAAAGAGTACAAGAAGATAACCAACAAAAATGTGCAATGTAACAGTACAATAGAGCAAACACACTAAAAACCGAAGACAGCAACCAACAACACAGTTCTGGAGCAAAAGTTAAAGATTCTACAGCTTGAAATGTCATACTAATCGCCAGCAGCTGCCAAGATGTTCCTACGAGGGGATAGACAAGCGGCTACTACCATGAAGACCAAGTAAACACATCATAAGGAGCACCATGCGCGGGGAGACAAGAACTAGAAAAGTAAAACAGATTCCACAAGATCAAATCGGACATATTTGCTACTTACAGCTCTAAACTTGTTGTACGATTAATGATTTCTCATGTAGTTAACATTGTGACAAGCTGATATTGAAAATTTCTAAGTAGCATGAAAATCTTATGTTTTCAAACGAATTGATTAAGCAGATCAGGGGGAAAGGAAAACTTACGTAATTAGCTATATGGAGGCTCAAAGGAAAAGAGACGTCTTTGTTCTTCGGTGGGATTCAACAACCACCTGCAAAACATCCATGCTGCCCCAGCCACCGAAAGAAGCGATAGCATGGCCAGGATGCCAAAATGAGAAACATCGTTCGCAAATATCGCGATTCCCAACATTAAGGACTCCGCCAAACTCGCAACAGACACCTCAGTTGCCCCGATGAGGTTTGCTTTACCAGAAGGGATCCCAGTTTGAAGAATCTGTTGCCCAATGACATCATAGGCCATGTTACCCAGCCTAGACAAAACCTGCACACAGAAGTGGATGTAATTTCTTCAAATCTCGAAGGAGTAGATGCAAGTTCCTGACATGGTAACTTCAATGGAAAAAGCTGCCTAAAACAGCAACGCAGAGAATGCATGAGCAAGTATGAATTCAGAAAGAGCGCACGGGATGAAAGTGGGCAGTGACTCTTACAATTAATCCTAAGAAGAAAATAAGGGAACTGTTTTGGGTGAGAGATCCAGCCAAGTACACAACAACAGCTCCACAGAGTAGTGACGTCTGAACTATTAGACCAGCAGCTCCAGCCTGAGAGAGAACCGGGAAATAATAGCCGGTAAATGGGGAATTTTATGCAGAACTGTATGTATGAAAAGGGAAACATTATAAAAGTAATGAGAAGGTACCTGTAAAATGCCTAGGTGTCTAACTAGGATTGCTGATAAAAACGTCGCTGCTACACCCATGAAAGAGCATAACCCACTAAAACCGCCGACAATTGATGGATTCACCCCTGTTAAACAATGCCATCGATATGTATGTTAGAGCCAATCCAATGAAAAGATAATAATAATCACATTAGAGCTGACTGACAAATAACGCCAATGTTCAGCTCACGTGCAGAAACTGAGTTGGCGATTTCAATTGTTCAGAACAAAAGCCGAAATGATCTCCTAACGTTTAGGAAAGCGCAAGTAGTCTTGGTATTAAAGGACCTACGCAATCAAAGGCTGTGGTTTGCAGTAGCTCCAGTTATAATATGGTTAAAACATAAGTCACAAGAGAGTTTATGTACCACGCTGAGTTAGAAATGCTGTCATCAAGCTGCCCGGTGCCAGAACGACATTGAAGAAGAGAAGCACAAAAGCAAGGCTTGCAGGCAGAACAGGTTGCTGCAGGTACTCCTTCCACCCGAGCTTAATTGTTTCCAGACTTCTACGCACTGTATAAGAAACGATGATCATTGAAAAAGGCAAGATGAAATCAGTTGCTAGTAAGAACAGAAGTGCTACCAAATTGTACTAGGCTGATAGCACCAGCTGTCTCTTCCCCACCGGCCTCTTTGCACCATGGTTGGGCAAACCTATTGTGGTCAAGAACACCACTCGAAAGCTTGTTGGTTAACAATGAGAGAGCAATCTGAAACATGGTTTCGGGGATTAGAAATTATAGAAAAAATAATAGCACATGGAAAGCCAGGTGAAGAGGTATTACAATGACTGGTAAGGACGCTATCATTAACCCAGCAGCAAACTTCAAGCATGTCACAGGGTCATATCTGGAGAGAAGAACACCGAATATTGATGCTCCAGCTATCTGAAATTATAGGAAAAACACAAGTTAACCATAAAGAGGTTACTCAATTAGTTGTCCCAATGATATTACTTTTGATTCAAAATTTCTAGATTGATCGGTCTACAGTCAACTTATTGGGCAGCATATATATGCATCCTGAAAGTAGATGCAAAAAATTTTGTAGTTGTGAATGACCAAGAAAGCTACAAACTAGTTAAAGCTAAACAGCTTAACACGGGAGTTGATAAATTATGTGTTCAGGAGAGACCTCACAGAGGAGATCGATCCGGCTGAGGACAGCATTAGCTTTGGCGAGTGCAATTGGTCTATTTATTCCAGCAAGCTGTGAAAAAATAACAAATAGGAACTTTTATTAACATTTGATATGATGAGAATCATATCCACAAATAGGGAGAAATTAAGCACAGAAAAGCTACCAGGACGACCCAATCACGCTCTGTGGCCACCCCTGATGCTACACCACATAGCCTCTCGATGGCACCCGCTATAACTAGCGTAATAAACCATGGACGGATAAGAATGGATGAGGGTGGAGCATGAGATCCAGTATGGGCACGAATTATCATCAGTGCGGACAACAGCTGAGCAGCAGCCTAGAGGGAGAGAAGAACAAATATCAAAATAAATGAAAAAAATAGTGTGTTTCTAGTTCTTAATAGTGCAGAATGTTACCTGCACAATATTCAAATTAATGAAGGCAGGCATTCTGGGAGAAGAATCCATGATTTTCCCGACCAAAGGGCCTCCAATAATGATGGTGACCTGTTCAACAAGAACCCAATTAAATCAGCCTTCCAAACTACAATGATCAACTACAATTATATCAAATCAACTGCATTGCAACCTTAGAGAAGAAACCAATGACTGCCACTGGAAGAAGACTTGGATGAAGCATGGCAATAGCAGAAGGCCAGGCGAAATTCCATAGTTGTTCCACTAGATTTGCACAAAGGCAGCTAGCATACAGTGCTGCAAAAAGAGAACTATCGCGTTATGGATGCTAGACTTCTTCAGAAGAGATCTAAGTAGTGGATCTTAATAGTTTAAGCGAAAATTCAGTCAATTATCAAGCATCAAAATGACAGACGTCATTTTGTTGCATGCTTGAGATGAACAGGAATAGACTCTAGAACAAACTGAATAATGAAGTGCGTGCATTATGTGCCTTGACTACATGCTCACTAGTTAATTCTTGTCTATAGCAGTGTGGAGCCAATATTTGTCCAGTAAGAGAAATGCGTTTCTTGCACACTGAATTTTTTGATAAAATTTGTCCACCATCATTAATTCCATGCAAAAGAACTAGAGGAGCCTATTTCACACAACAATTTGTAAAGACCACTGAATAAGAGGTAACAAATGCATCAGCTTGAGCCTATTAGAGCTGGTGAGATTCAGACTGACTCGCGTACAGATGAGAATGAAGAAGAAGAGAGTACCATATAGCCCATTTGGATGAGCTGGAGTTGCTGCAATGGCCTTTTGCTCCTCTTCTGATAGAACCTAAGAATCAGGCAAAAACACAAATGAAGTTAACAATTGAAGTTTGTAATAGAGATGAAACCTTATAAAATAGAGAAATCAAGAGTGAGCTACAAGAGTAGTAAAATGAAAAACATACAGGCAAAGCAGTCAAAACGCAATCCACGTCTGCCGTCTCAGCTAGTAAGCTCAAGCAATCAGACTCGAGAATCTCTGATTTCAAATGAACTATGGGAATCAAAGGGCCAGAATCCACAGGGCATAAATTTTCTCGCGGAACCTCAGTATCAGCAACCACATGGCTGATGCTCACGTCGGTGTCCGTAATTGAACACCTTGAATGAAAGTTGCCAAATCTGGAAAATTACAGTTCCCACCCCCACAAAGCAAAGAGACAAAAAAGTCAGGTTAACAACACAAGTGCTCCGGCTACTCGAACTTGGAAATCTAACTTGGCAACGCAATGCATGCATTTGACAATGCAGGTCACTCCTGAAACCAACGAAGTTCGGCTCCACTGCCATTAATGAAACCAAACAGATGGAAAACCAAAAACAACCGCTTCGAAATCCGCAGTTCCGATTTGGCAGAGGGGCGGGTGACCAAATGTCTAGTCATTAACTAGAAACTGGGCAACACCAATATTCACCAAAGCCTTATAATTCTAGCTCCACCAAATGTCTAATTCAAACCAAACAAAGGAGGACCCTTTTCAATGGAAGCGTACCCGGGACGAGGCACGAGGTGGGAACTCAACCATCGGCGAGGAGGGAGGCGATAGCGAACTCCAGAGGGAGCCTGCGGCGCCCAAATAGACGCTTTCTGGAGATAGGGGAAATGGGCAAACACAGGGTGGGACGATACAGAAGCCATAGCTTAAACAACTTCAAGTAACCAAACTTGAAGAAGGACCTTCTCTTGTAGGACACCGCCCTACTCATGCAGCCTCCAAGTTGCTAACTTTTCGCCTCAACCTTGTTGGGTCAGAGAGTAGTAGTTCATTACACTCTAAAGGCTTCACCTTTACGAACTCTTCGCCGGAAAGATTGATCCTTTTTCCTTCTTCCGTATTCCCAGTGGCTTAACTGAAGTGGGTTTTGTCCCGCGATGATTTTATCTGAAAATGTGGAGAAGGGGATGATGGAGTTCGGGGCGGACTGTTCGAGTGGGCGGATTGTTTGGTTTGTCTTCCTGCGACCACGTTGTCCTTTTTCTCTGTGGCTATTAACATCAGAAACTTGTGATGGGTAATGGTTAGTCAATTTTTTAGGTATTAAGATGCTGCAAACTAACAAGCATCAATTGACGAGCAAGTTAGTCTAGTTTAACTAGATCTCGAGTTCGAGTTTTTTGCCACCTTTTAAAAATCCTACCCGATTCAAAATTGGATTAGTCGGCTAATGGGCCGGATACCAATTGGTTAACAAAAAAAATGTGGCTCGCAAGGGTCATTATATCATCTCAATAATCGATCGAATCGATTAATTCAGGTTTTAGTCATTGAAAACTTTGTAAGATGTTAAAAAGAGAGAAAATTACACTCCAGTCTCCCGTGTTTACTTTTATATGCTCTCAGGCCCCTCTATTTTGGAAAATCGATTATGTTATCCCTTTAGTTTGAGAAAATTATACTTTCGGGTCTCTAAATGAGATTTTTTCTTTTTTATCATTAAAATGACAAAAATAACCTTAGAAAAAAAAATAAAAAATTGCTGACATCATCTCTTCTTCTCGGACGAAAAAAAAAGAATCCGGCAAACTGACCAAAATTTTGAAATCCGATGGTTGCTTCAAACCAAGCACCAAAATTCCAACAGAGACAAAACAATCGACAGAACCCAACAAATTCCAGAATCGTTCATCCCCATTATTGAACTTCTTTGTCAGACACGACAACAACGACGGCGGACCCTGAAGAAGGCAAGATGGAGACAGCGTTTTAACGAAGGGGAAATTGTGGGTCAGACGGTGACCAGGTCCAATACCGCCTCATCGAATCTGCC
The DNA here is from genome assembly GCA_963995505.1 of Hypericum androsaemum. NCBI lineage: Eukaryota > Viridiplantae > Streptophyta > Magnoliopsida > Malpighiales > Hypericaceae > Hypericum > Hypericum androsaemum. Next base: position 12,278,085 of record OZ023190.1, read on the forward strand.
ACTGGGGAGGATGAGGAGGCGTAGGCAAAGAGGAGTGGTCGGGTCAGTGGGCCAAGACTCCGCGTCGTCCTCCTCCTCGACGGCGGTAAACTCAACGCCGTCGTCATCCCTTTAACCGGTGATGGAGCTTGGAACATGAAGGCCGTCCAATTTAATAAATTGGGATGAAGCTGTCTTCATGTCTTGATTAATCGATTGGCATTTGAAGCCACCAAATTGGTGTTTAATCAATGTCGGTTTGATTATCACCAAATTCTTGGAGAGGACGAAGATCAACGATTGGGTTCAGTCTCGACCTCTGCCGACCTACCCTTCCCCGTCAATGAAGCCGATCTGGGTCTCGCCGAGTTGGTTTCTTGATTTAGAATCGATTTAGGTCTCGTCGCCCCGCCCCCCGACCCCTTCGACTAGACCTGCTACTCCGTCGGAACCGCGTTCTCGGTTGTTCTTGTTCTGGGCATCGTTCTTAGAGCTTCCTTTCTCATGGACCTATGATTTCTGATTTTAGGGTTCTTACGGAATTGAAAATTTTTTAGGAGAAAGAAGACGAGATGATGTCAGCGGTTTTTTTATTTGTTGTTCTAAGGGTATTTAGGTCATTTCATTGACAAAAATGAAAAAAGAGCTGCTAACGTGCGCCAGGGACCCGAAAGTATAATTTTCTCAAACTAGAGGGGTAACATAATCGATTTTTCAAAATAGAGGGGTCCGAGAGCATATAAAAGCAAACACGGGGGACTGGAGCATAATTTTCCCTTAAAAAATTAACAAATATTTAACATTCCTTTGTGTACTTTCAACGGTTCGAATTCGATAACACTCTCTTATTAATCGGAAACACTTAGTTGAACTGTTGGGTGGTATAGAAAAATATATAGGTGAACTGAAATGTTTGCCTCTAACTCTCTTTTATGCTCCTGATATGATTTGTACTATTTTATAATAATGACAGCGTTTTAGTTCTCCTTTTATCCATATAATTTTTTTTGAGAAACTCCTTTTGTCCATATAAGGGAATCAGAGGCATAGCCACCTGCCACTTGATGTATACTGAGGGTTCTTACCCTCATTTAATTTTTTTTTAAAATACTTGACTCTCTGATTGTTTCACAATTACTTTATTTTTCTTTGGATCATTATATACAAATTACTTATATTTTAACATTTTACCGTATGTTTAACATTTCGATTATGCATATCTCGTTATATTACTATACGTTGAATGCGTTTTTTGTCAATGAAAATAAAAATTTAACCTAATTCGTGTGATCTTTTAACATTTCGATTATGCATATCTCGTTACACCACTTTGCTTTCAAGTTCGATGTCAAGTAGTGTATAGGCGTAGACATTGCCTCATCGTATGAAGAATGGATGGGTTTGCAAAGAGGTGGTATGCTAAAATGGTTTGGTTTGTAATCTATATTGTGACCATGTAGGATATTTGGATTCAAAGAAATCGTGTGATTTTTGCATTTTATCTTTCTTATGGGTTAAAAAATGGTTGTATTGGTCACTTTCAATCGCATAATTGGGAGGGTAAGATTTAGATCTGTACATTGATTTAGTCTTCGGCGATGTAATTAGCTATTCTCTAATACCAAAATTCTCCAAGTTTTGACGAGACTTTAATTTATCCAATTTTTGGTTAACTCGTGATATTTAAAATTAAGATAGAAAAGTAAGAGTACTTTAGAAACATCACAATATCCACAAAAAATTAGGAAGGGACTAACTTGAAAAAATGAGAGGAAACAATTAGAGGAACCAATACATTTTTTCGCACATAGAATAAATAATATTTTACTAAAAACTTAAGAGATTAGACCATCTCGTTGTATCTGCTCATCCATTGGGTCCATATTTGACACATAAACCACAAGGCACTTGGGGAACCTGCGAAGTCATTCCAAATAAAAAAAGTATCATAATACATATGGTAAATGAAATAATTGATTTTGTATAATCAGCAAAAGCACACGAATATCTTTCTTTATTTTTGTGAATTTTTAAAGATTTAAACTCAAAATTTTTAATTAAATTAGAATAATAAATCGGTTGAGACCCGGCAAACAATTCAAAAACTTATCAATCAGCCGCCAGCAGAAAAGTCAACCACTTATTTCCAGAACGGTTTATTAAAATGCCATTAGTCGGGCCCTCATCCTGTTTGGCATAACCCAAGTCCAACCAACATCGTATTCGTGTCTCCGTTGAACTTTCATTAGCATTCCTTTTTGGACTTATTTCCCATACGACCACCCAGGAATTCTGCAATATTGTAGTACTTTTTAAGTGGATTAAATTCCTAATTGACCCTTTTCCAAACTATTTTAGATTATTCTTGTGAACAAGGTTAACGCTGAAGCACTAAATCAAAAAAAAAAATTTAATGCTGAAGTACTATAATCAGAATCGAGAACTATCGACCTTATTAATTCTCACAATGATGTTTTTTCAATTCATAAAGTTGGAACTCGAGTGAATTCAAATCCCTTAGCACTCGAATCTGACTCCCGTTAGCAAGTTGATGCATTTTTTGCTCCCGTTCCAATCAAACCTCCAAAATAAGCATAAACCATTCGGAATGGTAAATATAAAATAATTACCGGATTGACGTTTTCATGGTCAGAGCTACCAATGTAAACTGGAGAGACAAAGCGTAGGAACACTTCCAGCAGAAGTCGTTGAACAGGTCCAACTCCAGGCGATGAACCTGTCCAAGAATATCACTATCATAGGGGTGATCAAGTCAAAGCAACACCCGCATAAAATCAATTTCAACTTATTAGTTATGACAAACACAAATTTCTCCCCAAAAAACTTCTTTCAAAACATGACCAAATTCCAAGACATGATCAGGATGTTCTTGCCTGTTCTGTTCTTGGTCTTGCCATTGACACTACCAGCATCAGCTGCCTCGAATACGAAGGACGGGTGCGCGGACATATGCGGGAACGTGAGTGTTCCGTACCCTTTTGGGATTGGAGATCCAGCATGTGCCTTGAACACGAATTTCAGCCTAGTCTGCAACAATAGCAACACGCCGGAAGCTCAACTGTTGCTTGGAAATGTAGCTGTCCAGAACATATCAGCAGACGAAGGCACGATCATTGTAAGCATCCAGCCTGCAAGCAGATGCACAACTCTCAACCAGTCAACGAATACATTCGTAACAGAAATAGTTTCTATGATTCTAACTCTTGGAGGCAGCCCCTACACGTTTTCGAACACCCGGAACGTGCTCACGGGTTTTGGTTGCAATACTTTGGCCATGATGAAGGATGCAGACGGAAAATTCGGGAGCGGCTGCGTTGCGTTGTGCACTGGATCAGTGAACTTCACAGATGATGGTTCTTGCTCAGGGATTGGTTGCTGCCAGACATCGGTATCGTCCGGTGTCAAGAATTTGAACCTCACGGTCGAAAGTGCTTCAAATGAAAGCAATCCTTGGCAGTTTAATCCATGTCAATTCGCATTCCTAGCCGACGAAAGAACCTTTCGTGTTTCAGATTTGGCTATAAATGATACTCGAAAGGAGTTCCCCTTCTCGAGTAATGTGATCGAATGGGTCGCTGAAGAGAAGACATGCGACGAGGCTCAACGTGATGCATCCACATATGCCTGTCGCGAAAAATCTAACTGCGAGTTCTCTAAGAATGGAAATGGATATCGTTGCTCATGCAAGACAGGTTTCGAGGGAAATCCTTACCTCGAAGGAGGATGCCAAGGCAAGCTTCTTTCTAATATTTTCTTGACTCGGTGCTTTCACCACATGTTTTATCTTGTTTCCTGAACTGATTGCTAGCTGCACCAATATGCAGACATCAACGAATGCGATCGTCCCGATCTCTACCCATGCCATGGTTCCTGCAAGAACACGATCGGTAATTACACATGCAGCTGTCCTGTTGGGATGCGAGGCAACGGTAAAACTGGCTGCGAAGGATTTCGCATTACAACAATAGCTGCAAGTGAGTAACCACGTTCCTCTGTCTAAACCTTCAAATTTACCTGTCTTCTCATGATCTGCAGGCTCTTAAATTTGCATCATTAGTAAGAGAAATCATGTAGAAGAACAAAAATAAGAGATCATGTTTCTATTGCTTGCTTGTACTTGTTAAGACAAGCTTTCACTTTTCGGAGTCCTTTCTGACACATTTGATTTAACTGCAGTTATTGGAGCATTCGTGTTTACCATCATTATCGTTCTTCTGGTTATCATCATGTACAAGAGGAGGAGGAAAGAGAAGAACTTCCTTGAAAATGGTGGCATGCTTTTGAAGCACCAAAGGGTGAGGATCTTCACTGAAGCAGAGCTGGCTAAAGCCACAAAGAACTATGATGCAAGTCATTTCGTGGGAGAAGGAGGGTTTGGATCTGTGCACAAAGGAGTCTTAGCGGATGGCGTCCAAGTCGCAGTGAAGAGGCCGAAAGATCTGAGCAAAGCTCTGATAAGCCAAGAGTTCCAACATGAAATTGGCATCATCTCACAGGTGAACCACAAGAATGTGGTAAAGCTCCTCGGTTTGTGCTTGGAGACTAAAGTGCCCTTGTTGGTTTATGAGTTCATTCCAAATGGAACTATCTACCATCATATACATGACAAGAGATCCCACCCATTACTGACGTGGGAGAATCGGTTACGGATAGCTTCGGAGACTGCACTGGCACTTGACTACTTGCACTCTTTGGCTAACCCACCGATCATTCACGGAGATATCAAGTCAATGAACATACTCTTAGACAACGATTATACAGCTAAAGTATCTGATTTTGGTGCATCGGTGCTGATCTCTCCGGGCCAAACTGACATTGCCACGAAAGTACAGGGAACTCTGGGATACTTGGATCCAGAGTACCTCATGACAGGTATACAAACAGAAAAGAGCGACGTGTACAGCTTCGGAGTAGTTCTTGTTGAGCTATTGACAGGGAAGAAACCAGGAGCGGCATTTGGGGAGAAGAGTAACATAATACGCGACTTTCTGTCCGCATTGGAAAGCAATAGTATCTCTCAGATACTGGGATTCCAAATCACCGATGAAGGAGAGCTGGAAGAGGTTGAAGCTGTGGCTGAGCTCGCAAAATGGTGCCTCAGCTTCAGCTCTGTGAGAAGACCAACTATGAAAGAGGTGTCAGACGAACTTGCTGGTCTGAGAAAGTTGCATAAGAATGTGTTGGCTCAGGAAAACATCGAGGAGAGCGAATTGTTACTAGGTCACTCCTACGGATCATCTGGCACCGGAACGGCCAACCAAACCGAAACCCGTGTCTTTGATGTTGAGTACAGTCTTGAGAGCGTGTAGTCATACAATAGCTTTGATCCCTTTGCACTCATTGCAGAGAAATTAGCTTAGAGTCTGTCTGTTGTAATATATTTATCTATTCCTTTGATCAGTTTAGGCTCTGTTGTTTTCCTACTTATCAGTTTGCATCTTATATGCCAAAGCCCGAGTTATGCGAGCAACAATGAGCCAGTCACGTGATCAAGCCAATCTGATTCGTGTTAAAAACACTTAAGGCTACGAGTTAATGAATTTTCAACACGTATTAACAAGCCAACCAAATGTGGTAATAATCTAAACAGTTTCATTACATGTAACCATTCTCAAAGTATCACCAAAGCAAATCCCAAACAACATAGTTTATTGAAATCACAAAAGCGCAGCGACAATCGGAGGATGGGATGAAACAACTTACCCACAAGTAAGCTCTCTGTGAGTTCCAATTCCCAATTCTTGTCTCCTCCTCCACCTAGCTCTAGAATTCCAGCAATTCCGATGGCTTCTTCTTATGAAACGTGGGCGGGCGGTCTTTCGGCTTACCCCCGGAAGTGGTGTATTAAACAACTGGGCCTTCTAGCCCATACAATTGTTTTCTAGGCCTAGAATTACCGAATATAGCCCCGTAAAAAATTATTGATTTTGGATTTGGGGTGCTCTCTCTCCCCTCAAAACGAAATTCATACTTTAATTGTGGCGTACGACAACAACATATTTTTGGGGGAAAAAAGGAATTAGATTGTAGGTTAATTCTTTTGGTTTATACCAATTCCTATTCGGTTCAATAATTGAGTCATTCAAATTTAAGTCAAGAGGCTTAAAAAAAATGCTGTAAAACATTCATAATCTAAGTATTTAACATTGTTGCATTTCCAAAAATACCAACTCGAAATTAAATTGCGCAAACAGCCCGCGGCCACCCAACAGAAGAATAACCGAATCGGTTAAAGAGGAAGCGCCAGAGGAAGAAGAGCAATGGCTAACACTCCCAAGCTCGTCCTCTTTGCTGTTGAGGAGAGAGATGGGTGTCCCGGTCGTCGTTCCTTTCACCGGAATGGGCAACTTCTAAAGATGGCGTCTTTTGTTTTGTTCTTCGGTTCAGCAAGGTCGAAAATTGCGAAGTGCATTATTAATAATGTGTGCTCAATCTGGGGTATATTATCGGCTATACTGATTCGATTTTGCGTAGCTTTGGTAAAGGTGAGTTGCAGATTTGTGTGGATGGATGTATTAGTATTAGTATTAGTATTAGTATTAGTATTAGGGGAAGCCAACTTCTTGGGAGGTGTTGCAAAGGCGAAAGGGGTCACGGATTTCAGTAGTGACGCAGCAAAGAAAATGCTTAACCGAGGCCATGGCTATATATAATTGCATTCTTGAAATAATTTCAAAGGCAGAAGTGGCAGCTTTTACGAAGACTATTATTGTACTTGGTTTCGGTTTTTTGATGGAAAGATTAACACGATCAGTTGTGGGAAGTTGATCTACTAACAAGAAATGTAATTGGAACTTGAATAACTGCAACATTTAGTTGAAGACATCTTACATGCACTTCGATTTATATGAATTATCGTGTCTTCTGCATGTCCCTACTCGACCCCTCCCTTAAAAGATGGTTCAAGTTAAACATGGCAGCATGTGGAATCAAAGCATTCTCTCTGCAACAAATATGAGACAAATATGAGATGTATAGTGTAAATCAGCTCTAACCTTACATTGGCAACATCATATTAAGTGCCTCCAGTTCCAATAATAATTCTTAACAGTCTTGTTCATGCCACTGAAGGGAAATCTAGGTTCCATACTTTCATCACATGTCCAAGTTCTCGCACCTGCCAGCCAGACTCTAACTTGTTCAATTTGTTTTATGCAAATTGCTGTGGCATCAAGTGCTGACCGTATCAAATTCAAAGTTGATGCAAATTTGGCAGCTGCCAGTTTACCTATCTCAATGTAAGTTAATATATTCTCTGGTTATGTTTTTGCACAATCCATGAATTCGTATATCAACATTTGTTGTTGTGCAACATGCTGGACGATTGGTAGTTTCTGTGTCCCTCCCTAACTTGAAATCATGTGGACATTACTTCGAAGGGTTCAAATAAGGGAAGCTTGAGAATCTAAAAGTTTCTTGGTCTTAGTAATAGCATCACTAGTTCGGCAGGAGTTCAATATGTTTAATAATTTCTGATTGCTGAGCAAGATGTCTGTCTTAAGAAAGTCTTGTAGTTCCCCTGTCCGTAATAAAACTTTCCTCAATATCCACTTGCTAAACTTTGTGTTTATTTATGAATATCAGAATCACGAGAAACTGATAATTCAAGGAGGTGATAGTAACTATAAACCAAGATGGCAGATGTTGGAATATTGGCGAAAAGGGGAACTGGCGGCCGCCAGTTCATTGGCGACCGCTAGTGGCGGCTTACAAAGATTTGCCAGCCACAAGTCATCGGCGGCAGATTTTCTTGTTTGGACTCGGCTCTTCTTTTCAGACTCCTAATTCAACCTTGATAGGTTTCTTGTACACCAAGGGTTCGTCCATTATATAAGGATGTGTTACCCAAGAGTTTTGTATGGCTTTGTGACTCGGATCCATCAATAAAAGTTCTCCTTTCTCCCCATGGACGTAGGCATTGGACCGAACCATGTAATCTCTTGTGTTCGTGTTCTTTGCGTGTTTTGTTCTCTTGGTTGCTGAATTCCTAACAAGCGGTATCAAGCTAAGGTTGAAGGATGTCAGACGGCGCGAAGTTTGCTCTTGTGAAGTTTGATGGTTCATTGAATTTTGGGTTATGGCAAAGACGTGTCAAGGATCTCCTCGTGCAACAAGGGATGGTCATCGCGCTCTTGGAGAAGAAGCCCGAGAAGATGAAGGACCAAGAGTGGAAGGAGATGGGGGCCAAGGAGGTGGCGACAATTCGCTTGTGCTTGGCGGACAATGTGATGTATCACGGATGAGGAGTCACCAGCTGAGGTATGGAAGAAATTTGAGGCAAGGTATATGTCTAAGTCTTTGTTGAACAAGCTTTATCTTAAGCAAAGATTGTATGAGCTCAAAATGAAGGAGAGCTCGAATTTTAGCCAACACATTAATGGTTTCAGTCAACTTGTGAGCGACTTGAGAAAGGTTGATGCGAAGTTTGAGGAAGAAGACAAAGCATTGTTGTCCCTAGATTCCTTATCGGGCTCCTACGAAAATTTAGTTACAATTCTAACTTGGGGGAATGAGTTCTTGGTGTTGGAGGATATCACGAGTACTTTGCTAGGGTTTCATCAAAGGAGAAAAACTGAAGATGATCAAATAGTAGGACTGGTTGTGAGGGATAGCCATGATTGTAGGAAAAAAGATGGAAAATGATCCAAGTCGTGGTCAAATCTGAGACTACATTGTTCTTATTCATGAATTATTTGGAACCACTTTGCTGATAAGTTCGGTGTCAAGTTGTGTATAGGCATAGACATTGCCTCATCGTATGAAGACATTGCGACCATGTAGGGTATTTGGATTCAAAGAAATTGTGTGATCTTTGAAAATCTAAATTAGAATTAGGAGTTTCTTTTGCGTTTTATCTTTCTTATGGGTCAAAGAAAGATTGTATTGGTCACTTTCAATCGCAGAATTGGGAGGGAAAAACTTAGATCTGTACATTGATTCTTTTATCGCAGATTAGTCTTCTGCGATGTAATTGGCTGTTCTCTAATACAAAATTCCCGAAGTTTTGACAAGACTGTTAAATTTATCCAAGTTTTGGTGAACTTGCATTAGAAAAATAAGAGTACTTTAGAAACATCACAATCGTATCCACAAAAAATTAGGAAGGGACTAACTTGACAAAATGAGAGGAAACAATTAGAAGAACCAATACATTTTTTCGCACATAGAATAAATAATATTTTACTAAAAAATTAAGAGTTTAGACCATCTCTTTCTATCTATCCATTGGGTCCATACTTGACACATAAACAACCTGTGAAGTCATTCCAAATAAAAAAAAGTATCGTAATGCATATGGTAAAATGAAATAATTGATTTTTTATAATCAGCTAAAGCACACAAATATTTTTCTTTATTTTTGTGATTTCTTAAAAATTCAAACTCTAATTTTTTAATTAAATTAGAATAATAAATCGGTGAAAATCCGGCGAAGAATTCAAACTCTTATCAATCAGCAGAAAAGTCGATCACGTATTTCTAGAACGATTTATTAAAATGCAATTAGTTGGGCCCTCATCCTGTTTAGCATAACCCAAGTCCAACCAACATCGTATTCGTGTCTCCGTTGAACTTTGATTAGCTTTCCTGTTTGGACTTATTTCCCATATGACCCCACCCATGAATTCTGCAATATTGTAGTAACTTTTTAAGTGGATTAAATTCCTAATTGACCCTTTCCCAAACTATTTTTCATATTTTAGATTCTTAAAAGTAAGATTCTAGCGAACAAGGTTAATGCCGAAGCACTATAATCAGAATTGAGCACTGTGGACTTTATTGTAAGGGTGGTTCTCACAATGATGTTTTTAACATTCATAAAATTGGAATTCGAGTGAATTCAAATCTCATAATACTCGTATCTAACTCCCAAGCTGATGGATTTTTTGCTCCCCTTCCAATGGAGCCTCCAAAATGAGCCTAAACCATAGGAATGGTAAATATAAAATAATTACGTGCTATAAATTTCCGTCTGCGTCACTATCATAGGAACACTTCGAACAGAAGTCATTGAACAGGTCCACAACTCCTGGCGATGGACCTGTCCCAGAATATCACTATCATAGGGCGATCAAGTCAAAGCAACGCCTGCATAAAATGGTTAGCTGTGTCACCTACAAACGCAAATTTATCCCATAAACACTTCTTTTCAGAACATGATCAAATTCCAAGACATGATCAGGATGTTCTTACCTGTTCTGTTCTTGGTCTTGCCATTGGCGGTACCAGCATCAGCTGCCTCGAATACGAAGGACGGGTGTGCGGACATATGCGGGAACGTGAGTTTTGGGATTGGAGACCCAGCATGTGCCTTGAACAAGAATTTCAGCCTAGCCTGCGAGAGTAGCAACACGCCGGATGCTCAACTGTTGCTTGGAAATGTAGCTGTCCAGAACATATCAGCGGACGAAGGCACGATCATTCTAAGTATCCAGCCTGCGAGCAAATGCACAACTTACAACCAGTCAACAAAAGCACTCGTAACAGAAACAGTTTCTCTGTTAATAATTCTTGAAAATATTGGAGGCCCCTTCACGTTTTCGGACACTCGGAACAGTCTCACGGGTTTTGGTTGCAATACTTTGGCCATGATGAAGGATGCAGATGACAAATTCGGGAGTGGCTGCGTTGCGTTGTGCACTGAAGCAGTGGACTTCACAGATGATGGTTCTTGCTCGGGGATTGGTTGCTGCCAGACATTCGTACCGTCAGGTGTCAAGAATTTAAACATCACGATCGAAAGTGCTTCAAATGAAAGCAATCCCTGGCAGTTTAATCCATGTCAATTTGCATTCCTAGCCGACGAAAGAACCTTCCAGGTTTCAGATTTGGCTGCTGAAGCACCAAAGGGTGAGGATCTTCACTGAAGCAGAGCTAGCTAAAGCCACAAAGAACTATGATGCAAGTCATTTTATGGGAGAAGGAGGGTTTGGATCTGTGCACAAAGGAGTCTTAGCGGATGGTGTCCAAGTCGCAGTGAAGAGGCCGAAAGATCTGAGCAAAGCTCTGATAAGCCAAGAGTTCCAACATGAAATTGGCATCATCTCGCAGGTGAACCACAAGAATGTGGTGAAGCTTCTAGGTTTGTGCTTGGAGACTAAAGTGCCCTTGTTGGTTTACGAGTTCATTCCAAATGGAACTATCTACCATCATTTACATGACAAGAGATCCCACCCATTACTGACATGGGAAAATCGGTTACGGATAGCTTCGGAGACTGCATTGGCACTCGACTACTTGCACTCTTTGGCCAACCCACCGATCATTCATGGAGATATCAAGTCAATGAACATACTCTTAGACAATGATTACACAGCTAAAGTATCTGATTTTGGTGCATCAGTACTGATATCACCAGGCCAAACTGATATTGCCACGAAAGTAAAGGGAACTCTGGGATGCTTGGATCCGGAGTACCTCATGACAGGTATACAAACAGAAAAGAGCGACTCGGAGCAGTTCTTGTTGAGCTACTGACAGGGAAGAAACCAGGAGCGGCATTTGGGGAGAGGGGTAACATAATAGGTGACTTTCTGTCCGCATTGGAAAGCAACAGTATCTCTCAGATACTGGGATTCCAAATCACTGATGAAGGAGAGCTAGAAGAGGTTGAAGCTGTGGCTGAGCTCGCAAAAGGGTGCCTCAGCTTCGGCTCTGTGAGAAGACCAACTATGAAAGAGGTGTCAGACGAACTTGCTGGTCTGAGAAAGTTGCATAAGAATGTGTTGGCTCAGGAAAACATCGAGGAGAGCGAATTGTTACTAGGTCACTCCTACCGATCATCTGGCACCGGAATTGCCAACCAAACCGAAACCCATAGTTCTGATGCTGAGTACAGTCTTGATAGCGTGTAGTCATATCATAGCTTTCCCTTTTTGAGCTACTTCTCCAGGTTGGTAGAGGTTGTTAGTTGGTTAGCTTAGAGTCAGTCAGTCTGTTGTAATATCTACCTATTCCTTTGATAAGTTTAGACTCCGTTGTTTTGCTACTTAACAGTTTGCATCTTATATGCCAAAGCCTGTGCCAAGAGCTCGTGGCAATCTAAAGCTTCCGATCTCCTCCTGTGTACGAACCATTACAAAACTATGAGTTCAGTTATACGACACGTTTCTCTTAAAATAACCAACATGCCTGGGAGTTATGTAAGCAATACTACTGAGTCACGCGATCAATCCAATCTGATTCGTGTTAAAACAAACTTAAGGCGGCTACGAGTTACGAAATTTTCAACACGTATTAACAAGCCCACAAAAAATGTGGTAATCTTAACAGTTTCATTACATCTGACCATACTCTTTTTAACCACATCAAATTTGTCACTAGCATCACCAAAGCAATTCCCAAACAAAATAGTTTATTGAAATCACAAAAGCGCCGTAAGAATCGGAGGATGAAACATCTTACCCCGCGAATTCCCAATTCCCAATCTTGAGTTCCTACCCAGCTCTAGAATTCCAGCAATTCCTCTATTATGGCTCCTTCTTGTCTTTCGGCTTACCCCCGGGAGTATTAAACAACTGGGCCTTCTAGCCCACGAATCGTTTTCTGGGCCGAGAATTACCGGTATAGCCCGAGCAGTTTATAACCGCAAAAAAAATAAATAAATTTATTATCTTAAAATTTTGACAATTTTATTATTTTAATAAGATAACATGTTGAGCACGACCCAATTCCATTGTACATTAACATAATCTAAACCCGTGCAAACTTGTATGGAAAATTTCAGATTATAGAGGTTCTAACAATTTTGAATTGTTCGTTTTTATTTAGAAATAGAGGACAAACCCCCTATATTTGAAAAAAAAATTATATCCTAATCATAGAATCATCCTCTTTTAAGAGGTTGCGATCGTTGGCTTCAGTAAATTCTTATCACGACAAAATCTAATAGAAAAATTTGTGATAGAAAAAAAACCTGGCGTTGCCTATATCACTAGATTTGATTCTACGCTGCCAATATCACAAAACCTACGAGTATGTTAACTCATCAGAAGTCATCAAAATAATACAAGAACTTAATGATGCATCAAATACGAAGTAGTCATATGAAATCGTCAAAATATAATTCAATTATACGAGTATGTTACTCTCACGCCAGGTGCGTTGTATGTCAAATTTTCAATTTATTGCAAGCAAATATGGTTCTCTTTAGGTCCCTGGTCGATAGCGAAATCATCAGTAGGGTCCTCCTTGAATGCAGCCCGCCACCACCCAACAGAAGAATAACCGAATCGGTTAAAAACTAAAAGGAAGCGCTAGAAGAATCAGAGGGAAGAGCGACGGCCACCAATCTAACACCCCCAAGCTCCTCCTCTTTTCCACTTGCATCCTCCAGCAGTTTAAGGAGGAGGAGGAGGACCACCGCAAAAAGGCCCTGCGTCGTGAAGGTGTTGGGATAAAAAATGGAGAGAACGTCGATCGATCTCGTGACGGCCCGGAGTGCTCGTCCCAAGGTCGGTCTAACGCTATGAGTAACAAGGGTTGGCCGAAGCCGAGACTACTACTAACCTAAACTAAGATAAAAGCTGAAGCTTGATAGATATTGTGTGTTTGATTTTGTTGATGATGTCCCCGCCTTGCTCCCAATGCTCTGTTTATATAGACAAGTAGACTGTCTCAGCCTCCTATCGTCTCCTAGCCGTACTTGAAGACCTCAAGACTTATCTTTGCCAATGCTCATCCTCATGCAAAACTTATCTTCGTCTAACTTGGATCTCCGACGCTTATCCTTGCCCGACTTGAATTTCCAACATTTATCCTTGCCTGCCTTAGATTTTCAATGCTTATCCTTGCCTGACTCGGGTCTCTAATGCCTATCTCCATCCCTTGACAACCCAAGTATGTTGAGAGTCCTAGAGTTCCTCAATTTCTTCGAGAGTCCATCTTGAATACGGTCTCTATTACCATGGACCGTCAATAACCATAGGCCGACAATCGACCTGGGTCGACAATCGGGCTTGGCCTTCTTTGTCGACGATCGAGCCCTCCTCCAAGCTGGCCGACAATCGTCCCTTGATCACCGGCAGCCGACGATCGGCCTATACCCCAGCTTACCGATGATCGAGGTCACAAGGGATGTAGCCGACGATCAAGGGGTAGGTCATGCGGCCAATGATCTAATATTAGACAACTTCAAATAGATTCTTGGCATCCTTCTACTCCGAATTTGAAGATACTATGAACTAGAAAGTTATAGGCCCATGTCTTAGCTTTGCGTAGCAACTTGAATTGTCTTAATCCGAGTTTGGAGTCTCCAGATATGATCATTGTACCAATGGCCGACGATTGACCCTCCAGTTGACGCTAGCCGACGATCGGCCTGGAGTCACCTTCAAACCAATTTTAGGCCCTTTTCCGCTCTGAACTAGAAGAAGTCACCAACTAGAAAGTTGTAGCACTATCTCTTAATTTCCATAGAAACTTGAATCATTGCAATACGAGGTCGGAGCCTCAAGATAAGCCAATTTTACCAATGGCCGACGATCTATCCGACGATCGCCTTGTAGCCGACGATCAGCCTGCAGTCAGCTTCAAACCAATTTTAGGCCCTCTTCCGCTCTGAACTAGAAGAAGTCACCAACTAAAAAGTTGTATAACTATCTCTTAGATTTCCATAGAAACTTGAATCATTACAATACGAGGTCGGAGCCTCAAGATAAGCCAATTTTACCAATGGCCGACGATCTAGCCGACGATCGCCTTGTAGCCGATGATCGGCCTGCAGTCAGCTTCAAACCAATTTTAGGCCCTCTTCCGCTCAGAACTAGAAGAAGTCACCAACTAAAAAGTTGTAGAACTATCTCTTATCTTTCCACAAAAACTTGAATCATTGTAATACGAGGTTGGAGCCTCAAGATAAGCCAATTTTACCAATGGCCGACGATCTAGCCGACGATCGCCTTGTAGCCGACGATCGGCCTGCAGTCAGATTCAAACCAATTTTAGGCCCTCTTTCGCTCTGAACTAGAAGAAGTTACCAACTACAAAATTGTAGATCTACGTCTTATCTCTCCGTAGCCACCAGAATCACTTCAATTTGAGGTCTAAGTCAAAATCTACGGGTGATCTACCAACGGTCGATAATCTAGGTTGAGCCGACAATCACCGGCTAGCTAATCTTGTCGACGATCGAAGCGTACTCCACCTCTTGGAGCCCCGACTATTTCTTTCTTTCAACAATTCCCCCCGCATAGTGATACTTCGATGTAATCAAATGAGAAGGATCACCATGTAACATTTAGCTTCTTCGTAGAGCATTTTACAATTTGCCACACTTTCCATGCTATTTTGACAGAGACATCCTTGGCTATATAAGAGCCAAGCCCTTTGCCCCTCATTTGCTCATTTTTTACCACTTGCTCTTTTTTGAAAAAAAAATGGGATCGCCCCCTCTTTAATAAATGGCAAAGTCGATCTCACCATAACCCGGAGACAAAAGCACGACTTCTAGGTAAACTTCCTCCTCTCAAAGTCCTCTCTACTTCACCATTTCAGCCCATCCTTCCTTTAATCTGAATTTTGGTGGATTTAGGGCTTAATCAACCTAAACCAAACTAGGGTTCTTTGAAGCCAAGTTTACCTCCTCGTGGCGATAGTGTCCTTGGTGTAGCTTGCTCATCTTTGCTCTTGTAGATTTGTCCAAGAAGGTATATTTCTCAAACCTTGTTTGTATGTACACCATGTGTTTGTGTAAATACTTCTTCAAAGCCCCTTCACAATGTCCATAAAGTGTTTGTAGAAATGACAAAGTAGGTTGTGCCTTGTTTGAATTTCGAACTTTACCTTGAAGCTTTTTCCTCTTTGTTTTTACATTTCGGACTTCCCTCCATGTTGAGCTAGTCATGATAATAGTGCGCTTTGTTGTGTATGTTTAGCTTCACAATGGTTCGGGTTGTTGCAACTTAGCTTTTTATGCATTTTTCTTGAGTGTGCACCGTTGGTGTTGTGTCCTAACCTTGAGCATTACGATACGGTCAATATTTGGCTCAACTCGTTTGGCCGATGATCGACCCTTAACCATGTTGGCCGCTGCGATCGGCCTCTACCCCCGCTGGCCGACGATCGACCTCGGGTTAGGCTGACCAATAATCGGCCTCCACCCAAGGTTGGCCGATGATCGGCCATGGGTTAGGATGTCCGACCGACGATTGGCTCTATGCTGTGATCCTGTGGAGCTCGGCCTAAGTCAGTCAAAGCCATTACTTCTCTGACCTCACCTAGCCTTATTCTTGCTGCACTTGTCTTGCAGGTATCAGCCTTAGTCATGGAACCTCCGCCACTAATGCATAAGTATGAGCAACGCTATAAGGATGTGCTAAATGCATCCACCTTTGGTACCTCTTTTTCCCTATTGATGACTCCACGGAGGTGATGAGCCACGCTCTTGGTCCAACAACGATCAACCCGGATGCCTTCACCAAGTACCTTCCTATTCACCACCAGGACGCTCCTCTCATCAAGGGTCCATCCTTTAACCTATCCCAATGGGAAGGGTCTAAACTTTACCGGGGATGGCCCTCTTATCCGGACAAGTTCTTGCCAGCATACATTAAGTGGTACACCCGTCTTGAGAAGCTTCAAGGCACCACCTGGGAGAAAGCAGGCATTGCTTCTATGATATCCTTCTCTACCTGTCGATTCGAGCCATGTCCTACTTTGTTAGGCATTTTGCTTCAATATTGGTGTCCGAGTACCAACACCTTCATCTTTCGGTTGGGTATGTCCGCGTTACCTCACCTTTCTTTTACTACTCCTTGAGTTATAACGCGTCTTACCCTTTCTCTACTCCTCGTAAGCATGAGGACCATTACTATGTATGACCTGGCATCGCTTTTCGGCCTCCGCTGTCGGGGTGGCAACGTCACTCCATCGCAACTTCCCACATTTCCAGCTGAACTTCGCAAAAGGTTCAAGGTTAAAGACCCAGAGAAGGCATACACCAAGTACATTGCCATTCACCGCCTAGCTGATGGTGCTACTAAAAATGAAAGTGAACATGTTGCCTTTCTGTTACTGTGGCTGTCTCGCTCCATCATGTGCTTAAGTGCCGAGCGAGTATCAATAGACTATGAGAAGCTGGAGTACTCTTTCTCCTTGGGTACTGAGTTGGCGATGGGGGAATTCATTCTCAGCCACCTATACCACCACATGATCGCCTACGTTATCTACCGCAAGGTGACCCATACCCTCAAGGCCTCTGGCCCCCTATGTATAGCTGCCCTGTAGAGCCCGGCGTATTTTCCGAGTCTTGCTACACCGTCACCCCCTTTGAGCATTCCGGGGCCGTGCTACGCTTACACTCTCTGCCAAAGAAAAGTGGATCTGTGTACCACCATTGAGGAGTACTTCACCATCTTTGACCAGGATGAGTACAGCCTTACTTATAAGATGCGGCCCCTGATGGAAGTACATAAAGAAGACGGGACCATTGACTACAGCTGTCGCCCTCCATTCCTCTTGTTTGACTTTTCTTCTAACAGCGCTGAGGAGTGGATTAAGATCCTTACCACACGGAACCTTGTGGGTGGCTGTACTGGGACAAAGATGCGCGTGGAACCTTATCATCCTCACTTCGTTGCCGAGCAGTTTGGCATGGTGCAGGACTTACCATTCCCCCCCATGTACCTCCTCCACAGGTTCGAGGGTAAACGATTGGAGAGATCAAAAGAATGGAGGATAGCCAAGAAGGCCCTCGCAGTGAGCGAGTTTCTCCTTTCTCGTAGTACCTTAGAGAAAACCTTCTTTAGTGGCGGGACTACTGACTATTTTTTGGATTGGTGGAAGAAGCTTGATTATTGGCCTCATCGTGCTCCTGAGTTGGCGAAGATGTTTCCTCTTTCCGTCAAAGAGAAGAAAGGCACAGAGAAGCGTACACTGTCAGGACAAGCCAAATCGTCCTATGACTCAGTCTCTGGACCCTCTGACCCTTTGGATAGAGCTGATGATCATGAGGCTGAAACACACTCCGAAGCATTGAGTGGTGCTAACTCCGTACGAGAAGGTAGTCAATTAGCCCCAAAATGCTACTTGTAATTTCCTTATCAACATTCACTCCCCTTTTGCATCTTAAACAGGTAACCTCGGCGACTCTGACTTTGACCCTTTGGATGATGCCAATGACAAAGATGGTAGCGAGGCCGAGCATAGTGATGGCGGCGACTCTAGCGATGCTAACTCTGAAAAAAGAGGTACGCCCATTTCTCAAGTGCCTCCTACTTACTTAGTTGTCTAACCGTTGATCCCTGTATGCAGATCTCTTCGACAACTCCAGCCCTCAGGCTATTGATGGCACCTCCATACCTGAAGCCCAGACTCCACCTCCTCAAAGCAAGGTAACCCCTCTGCAAATGTATGTGAATTGGTATATATAAACTTTCAAGATAACACGCCTTTTGCAGCGTCGCCTTGTGATGAGTTCAACCTCAGAATCTGCCATGACCCTTGGTAAGGACATAACCATTGTTGCTCCTCCAGCCATGGTTAGAGCTGCCACCCGCCGACCTAAGATGTTGCTACCCGTGACCAAGGGCAAGGAGACAGCCACCATAGTTAAGAAAGTGGTAGTGAACGATCCTACACCAAAGGCTGATCAGGCTCCTCCTTGTCCTATAGATCGACCCCTATTGGAATCCTCTGTTGTAGTGCCGCTGCTAGCACTGTCGGTCATTGCACCTTCTTTGGCACCCTTGGTTGTCACATCACCATTGGCAACGACCATACCTCCCATCATAGGTAGTTCCTCATCGACTCTAGTCACTGCCCAGGCTCCCCTTTCGGTGTTAGATGATGAGGATGAGTCAGTCATGGTATTCTTCTCAAACTTTCATCCTTCTCAAAATTAGTTAACTGCATTCTTGACTTTTGGATTCCTTATGGAGCAGGCCTTCTATGATAGCATCACGGCCATCCCACCTGTACCAGATCTCTATCAGCCTCCAACCGCTCACACCTCATCCACTAGTGCCCCAGCCGACATAGCAACGGAGAACCGAGCTACCCAATGTCTCGAGGTCCAGCGGCACAGTGCGTTAGTTATTGATTTCCTTATTGCCTTCATGATTCAGCAAGAAATCGACGTAGGCTTCGACCCACCAGCTGATATCACTGAATCCTTATAGTACCTGGAGTCTCGTGGGGAGGGAATTCTTTTACCCGAGCTGTATGACCAAGTTTGTCTGCTAAATGAGGATTTTACCGCCACTCTTCGTAGGTAAAGCCACCTTCCCATAAAGCTGTTTCAAAGGCTAAGCGAACATTCTAACTTGTCTATTATAGTCATATGCAGAGTTGGTTGCGCTTCCAGGCAGTCTTCTTCAGCCACCGTAAGGGCCGCGACCACGAGAAGGCCTCCGCAAAAGCTCGCAAAACCCTCGTATCCAGGACCCAGGAATTCAAGCTCATACGTGCCGAATGGATCGAAAAAAAGAACGCAGCCCAATTGACTTTCCTACGGGTAGCTGAACTTGAGCAAGAGCTAGCCCAAGCTAAGGAGAGAGATGTAATTGCTAAAGCAGACGTCGTCATGGCTGCCCAAAAGAAGAACGTTTTATTCCAAGCTGACCAAGAGTTCAAAATCAACATTTATGACAAGGCAAGAACAGACCACGCTTCTGCTCTTGCGAGGCACGCGCGACTGAAGGCGAACTATGATGCCGAGCGAGACACACTTGTAGCAGCAGGTAACTTTATTCGAGATGTGATCAAAAGTTTTCGCCCTGACGTGGATCCCGGGTCTGGCTACGAGTCCGAGGGAGTTGGCCGAGCTGATGAAGGCGCAGATCATGACTAGTCTTGTGCTAGACTGCTTAGATTTTTTGGGGTTTGATCACCCTTTTGCTCATCCATCCTTTTGTATGCCTTGACCTATTTATGGCTTAACCTCTTATGAAGCCATTTAGGCTTTTCTTTTATTATCCATGTTGATGCCTCGACCTCTCGGCTTTTATCAAACCGTTATTAGTATGCACGAGTAATAACAAGTGATATTTTAAGAGTCTTGGAGAGCCAAGGAGTAAATAATTTTATTAAGATATGACGACTTTAAGCAAACCGAATAAAAACTAAGTACAATATAATCTGGTCTATTCAAAGACCGTTATAAAGAATGATTAAGGCTAACATAGGTCTCTACATTGCGCCAAACCAGCTATATTTCTTGTCCGTGTTCTCGAGCATAGTCCTCGAACAACCTATCATCCACTCCATCCCACATGCTGGGGCGATAAGTCTTCAAGTACAATCCATTTATTGGGCGTTCATGGACTTCACCGTTGACATTAGCTAGACGATAAGACCCATTCCAAAGTACGTCGTGCACTTCAAATGGTCCTTTCCAGTTGGGCGACCACTTCCCATATTCGTGGTCCTTACGTCCTATTGGAAGGATGACCTTCCAGACTAGGTCCCCTCTCTCGAAGTGCTTCTCGCAGACTCTTTTATTATATGCCTTCTCTACGGTCTTCTTTTGTTGGATAATGGCATCTAAAGCCTTCAGTCTCTCTTCAGGAAGATCTTCAAGGGCGGCCATCATGGCAGAGTCAAAGTCTAAGCTAGATAGGTGCATCTATTCTGCTCTCCTCAGTGATAGTACCGTTAACTCTAATGGGATCATGGCATCATGACCATAGGTCAAAGCGAAGGGAGTCGTACCCGTAGCACCCTTCTTCGTGGTACGAAAAGCCCATAGAGCTTCGGATAATGCCAAGTGCCATGTTCGGGGTTTCCCTCTTACCATCTTCTCTATGCATCCTTTCAACACCTTATTGGTGGCTTCAGCTTGTCCATTACCTTGGGCGTAATAAGGTGTAGAATGAGTAATTTTGAAGCCCATGGTTTTTGCAAACGTCTGGACTTCATCTCCAGTAAAGATGGTCGCCTGATCAGTAGTGATCGTTTCTGGTAACCCGAACCTATGAATAATGTGCTCCTTGAAGAACTGGATCACCGTTTTTTGATTTACAACCTTCATGGGAATCGCCTCTACCCACTTAGTGAAGTAATCCGTGGCAACAAGGATGAAGCAGTGTCCCTTAGTGGAAGGGGGGTAGATCTTTCCAATCACGTCAACTGCCCAACCTCTGAATGGCCAAGGCTTCACTACGGGATGGAAGGTATCAGCTGGGGAGCGTTGGACTTGACCGTGCCTTTGGCACTCTTGGCACCCTTTGGCATAATCAATGCAATTCTTCGCCATGCCTGGCCAGAAGTAGCCATGACGATGCATCAGCCATCTCATCTTGATCCCTGACTGATGAGCTCCACATATGCCTTCGTGGATCTTAGTCATAGCCAACATAGCCTCCTGCGGGCTTGGGCACACCAAGAGTAATCCATCGACCGTCCTTCGGTAAAGGGTATCATTGACGTACTCAAAACGGAGTGCCTTTGCTTTAGTGACTTGTCTGAGGAAGAGCTTGGATCCCTGAAGTAGTTGATATACTCTTGCCTCCAGTCCAGGTCGAGTTGTATCAATTCTGCTTCGACCACCTGGGGGATCTCACCTAGTGCCGAGGTCGTCCTGACCTTTACCAGCACGGAGTTAAATTTATCTAAGGCACGAAACCCAGACCGTGTTTGCACTAGCTTGTTGGCTTCAAGATTCTTGGTGCGATCTATGAACTCAATAAAGGCATCTTCGAAGCCCCTCAGTAATGTTCAGGCTGCATCACAGCACACTTGGAACCCGTCACGCCCGCACTTAAATTCACCTGTCACCTGATTGATCACCAACATTTAGTCTCCAAACACCCACACGTTCTTAGCACCCAAGTCCTTTAAGGCAAGTAGCCCGAGTAACAGTGCTTCGTACTCTGCCTGGTTATTGGTGCAAGGGAAGTCAAGGAGGAATGAGGCTTTTGCCTTGATCCCAGTTGGAGACTTGATCATGAATCCTCCTCCCGCATACTTCTTAGTCCGAGAGCCGTCAAACCAAAAAAGCCAAGGTTTCTTGGCCACCATCCCGAAATCCACCGTGGTATCGGCAGAGGTGTTTATGCTAGGGTGGTCTGCCAAGAAGTCAGCTAGAGCCTGACCCTTCACCGCCCGTTGAGGTACGAACGTAAGGTTGAACTCCACCAATGCCAAGGCTCATTTGCCTACCCTACCCCGCATGATGGGTCCTGTGAGTAGGTACTTAAGGATATCGGTCTGTGCTACTACCTTTACCTCCATGGGGAGTAGATAGTACCTTAGCTTTCTACAGGCAAAGAAAAGGCACAGGCATAGTTTCTCAATTGATGAGTATCTAATCTCTGCACTTAGGAGAGACCGACTTAGGTAGTAGACAGCTTGTTCCTTCCCTTCATCATTCTCTTGGGCCAGTAAGCAACCAATGGAGTCGTGGGCAGCTGAGACATAGAGAAGTAAGGGTCGGTCTTGAGATGGAGGAGTTACTATAGGAGGGGATAATAGGTACTCCTTAAGCTCGTCGAATGCTTGTTGGTGTTTGATCTCCCATATGAACTCTCCTCCTTTCAACTTGAGCAAGTTGGTAAACGACCGAGTTCGGCCTGCTGTGTTGTGATCGTATTATGAAAGCGAATATACCACTGTCTAGACGACTGCTTAAGGCCATAAATTGATCTATTTAATTTGCAAACTTTGTGTTCGTAGCCTTTTTGAATATAGCCCTCAGGCTGAATCATGTAGATTTCTTCATCCAATTCTCCATGGAGAAAAGCAGTTTTTACATCTATTTGATATACTTCTAGATTCATGTTAGCAACCATAGCTAAAATGATCATAATTGACATAAATCTAACAATAGGTGCAAAAGTCTCCTCATAGTCCATCCCAGCATGTTGTTTGAACCCTTGGGCAACCAAACGCGTTTTGTATCGTTCGATACTACCATCTGCATTGCGCTTGATTTTGAGAATCCACTTATTCCCAATTGTCCTACGCCCCTTAGGTAGGTCAACCATATCCCAAACCTGGTTTTTGATAATATAAGCTTCTTCCATTGCATTCATCCATTCAGTTCGTTTTAGAGATGACAAAGCTCTAGATACATTCTTTGGCTCATCTTCATCCTGTAGGATGGCCAGAAGAATTTTACTTGGACCACCAAATTTTTTTTGTGATACCAAGAACGCATTAGCCTCGCCTTCGATGTCAAATCGTCGGCGTGGTATGCCAGTTCTGCTAGACCTACGATATTCCCGGTTTTGATAAACATCTCTCATATATTCATCATATCTAGGAATCGCACTCATACTATGTGAAAATACCGTACTCCCACTGGAATAAGGAATTACCTCCCTTTCAGACTCAAATCACGACCTTCCAGATCATTTTGAGTTGAAAAATCTCTATCTTCCTCCTCAATTCTCCCACTCGGAAGAAGTGATCCAGATGATTCTGGTTCATATGTCTCATAAAGAGTAAGGTCATTACTAACCTCCCCCAACTTTGGAAATTCATTTTCCAAAAACATGGCATCGCGTGATTCAAATTCGGTTACATGTCTATTGTCCAATTCACCCACGAACACGTACCCTTTAGATATCTCTGGATACCTTATAAAGATACTTTTTCTACCTCTCGGTCCTAATTTACCGAAAGTACTTGAGATAGAATGGACATAGGATGCACACCCACATGGCTTAAAATAGGATAGATCGGGCTTCTGATCTGTCTACATTTCATAAAGAGTGGCTGTAACAGACTTAGAGGGAACACGGTTTAGAACGTATGCGGCAGTCAGGAGCGCATCTCCATAGAATGATATAGGCAAACTTGCCTCTGCCATTATCGATCTAACCATGTCAAGAATGGTTCTATTCCTTCTTTCAGCAACCCCGTTTTGCTGGGGTGTATATGGAATGGACAACTGATGTTCAATCCCTTTTTCAATGCATAGAGCTTTGAACTCATCTGAAAGATATTCAAGGCCACGATCAGTTCGCAAGGCCTTTATCTTTCTGTCCTTCTGATTCTCAACAAAACGCATGTATGGCATGAAGCAGTTTAAGGCTTCAGACTTGTGAAAAATCAGGTATATCAAACCATATCTAGTATAGTCATCAATAAAGATGATGAAATAATATGCTCCATGCCTTGCCCTTACGTTCATTGGACCACAGATGTTAGAATGGACTAATTGTAATGGAAATTCGGCTCTAGCCCCAGTACCGAAAGGTTTCCTTGTGCTTTTTCCTTCTAGACAGGATACACATCTGGGTAATATAGATCTCTCTACATTTCCCAGTAGTCCTGCTTTAGCTAGACGGGTTAAATGATCCTGACCGATATGGCCTTGATGTGAACACGTCCACTATGGAGCTACAAGACCCACAAGCAGTTCGAGTTCCACTTGGACCAATCACAAGAGCAAGAGCAAAGATGCTTCAAGCTGAGCTCAACGGATTAATTCAAGGGATTTGGACTACAACCAGCTCGTGTAAGCCCGTGGACGTCCATGCAAAGCCCATGCACGTGATTAGAGTTGTTTTGGAAGCCTAAAGGAGTAGAACCAAGATTCCTACTTTTTAGGAATAAGAGTTATCCAAACTTTTTATAACTTTTTAGGAATAAGAGTTATCCAATAGTGGATAATGATTGTATTTTTCAATTCTTAGGATAAACATTCGTTTTAGAACTAGTTTAAGTAGTATGATAAGTTTGGAGCTCTTCAGAACTTATCTTGTTGACTTTGGAGTCTATCCAGGTCAGTTTTAACCTTTATATAAGGAGGGCCACGAATTCAATAAAGACATCACTTTTTGGCATAAGAAAATTCGTGAGTTTTGATACTCGTGTTGTTCTTGCGGGCTGGATTGCTTAGATAGGGCGTTTGTACTTATCAAACGGAATTTCCATCTCCGTTTGTGGCGTATTCGATTCAAGATCAAGGTTCGCGTTCTCACCATTGCTACGGGTCAAAGTTAACCAACACTGAGGTTCGGTGCAAGGCGCAAAGCGTCGGGTCAAGATCAACCATCATCCTAAAGTAGACGGTCCGAGTTGGTGCGAGTTCCTGACGAGATTCATATCATTTGGTATCAGAGCTTAGGTTCTACTTTAGACCTTATATCTTTACATTTATTGTCTTTATTTGTTTGGTATTTCAGATTCGTGACTTTAGTGTCCTAAGTCGTGTATTCTGATCAGAAAGAAAAAAATAAAAAAAGAGGAAAAAAATTCCGAAAAAAAAGAAAGATAGAGAAGAAGGCAGCCAAGAAAAGAAGAAGAAAGAAGGTTGAAAAAAAAATCAAAAAAAAAAGAAAAGAAAAGTTGAAAGTAGAAAAAAAGAGAATCTGCAAGAATGTCTTATAACTACTCAAGAATATCCTTTGAAGGTGTCGCACCATTGGTTGGTGATCCACACACGTTTATGGATGCCCTTCTTAGTGGGATGAGGCATATAATGAGAACGGAGGTCAAGAAGCTCAGCGAAAAGGTGGACCGGATAGTGTGCAAACAAGAGAGGATACATGATGTTCCTAATGTCTGTAGCGGAAGACAAATTCAACAAAGGAGGATGAGGGTCAAAGATGAGAAGAATTCAGGAGCTAATTTTTTTTGGAGAAGTCAATGGAAAGAGGGAAAACACCATTAACACTAAGCACGACATTGAGGGGAAGGTATGTAGTTCTGACGATTTGGAGGTTACAACTAAAGTGATTGTTGAAAAAGAGGTTTTGACATGGGAGGAATTTGGTGAATATTCTATTGACTTGTTCGATGGAGAATGTTTTGATGACCATGCCATGTCACTTCTTTACTTGAGAGATTTGTTCAATGAATCAGAATTGGTGGATGTTGTTCATATGAAGAAGTGCTTAACTGCTATTGATGGTGAACAAGAAGAACTTGTTGTTTTAGTTGACAAGGAAGATGTCCAACCCATATCTTACATGTCTCCTGATTTACATGTTGAACATATTGACTTCTTAGGTGTGGACGAGTTTAATTATGTTGGGGGTTCATCGTTGATCAACATCTGGAATAGTTTGAAGTTTAAAGAAAGGCTTAAACGGATTAGTAGGGCTTTTGCTTTTGAGTTGGAGATGACTTCAAATTCTTTAAGATCGAAGTACTTGTTCTGTTGGAAAGGAAGGTATCACGTGCAGCCACGACGTTCAAAGAGTTCATCTTGCACCAGCATGGTTGTGAGTTGGCAAAAGCATGACGGATGCAAGGATTTGAGGGCAAATCCTTTTCAAGAGGGGGGAATGATGTGAACACGTCCACTATGGAGCTACAAGACCCACAAGCAGTTCGAGTTCCACTTGGACCAATCACAAGAGCAAGAGCAAAGACGCTTCAAGCTGAGCTCAACGGATTAATTCAAGGGATTTGGACTACAACCAGCTCGTGTAAGCCCGTGGACGTCCATGCAAAGCCCATGCACGTGATTGGAGTTGTTTTGGAAGCCTAAAGGAGTAGAACCAAGATTCCTACTTTTTAGGAATAAGAGTTATCCAAACTTTTTATAACTTTTTAGGAATAAGAGTTATCCAATAGTGGATAATGATTGTATTTTTCAATTCTTAGGATAAACATTCGTTTTAGAACTAGTTTAAGTAGTATGATAAGTTTGGAGCTCTTCAGAACTTATCTTGTTGACTTTGGAGTCTATCCAGGTCAGTTTTAACCTTTATATAAGGAGGGCCACGAATTCAATAAAGACATCACTTTTTGGCATAAGAAAATTCGTGAGTTTTGATACTCGTGTTGTTCTTGCGGGCTGGATTGCTTAGCTAGGGCGTTTGTACTTATCAAACGGAATTTCCATCTCCGTTTGTGGCGTATTCGATTCAAGATCAAGGTTCGCGTTCTCACCATTGCTACGGGTCAAAGTTAACCAACACTGAGGTTCGGTGCAAGGCGCAAAGCGTCGGGTCAAGATCAACCATCATCCTAAAGTAGACGGTCCGAGTTGGTGCGAGTTCCTGACGAGATTCATATCATTTGGTATCAGAGCTTAGGTTCTACTTTAGACCTTATATCTTTACATTTATTGTCTTTATTTGTTTGGTATTTCAGATTCGTGACTTTAGTGTCCTAAGTCGTGTATTCTGATCAGAAAGAAAAAAATAAAAAAAGAGGAAAAAAATTCCGAAAAAAAAGAAAGATAGAGAAGAAGGCAGCCAAGAAAAGAAGAAGAAAGAAGGTTGAAAAAAAAATCAAAAAAAAAAGAAAAGAAAAGTTGAAAGTAGAAAAAAAGAGAATCTGC
The DNA here is from genome assembly GCA_963995505.1 of Hypericum androsaemum. Taxonomy (NCBI): domain Eukaryota; kingdom Viridiplantae; phylum Streptophyta; class Magnoliopsida; order Malpighiales; family Hypericaceae; genus Hypericum; species Hypericum androsaemum. The sequence goes on from OZ023190.1 coordinate 12,305,260, forward strand.
AAGAATGTCTTATAACTACTCAAGAATATCCTTTGAAGGTGTCGCACCATTGGTTGGTGATCCACACACGTTTATGGATGCCCTTCTTAGTGGGATGAGGCATATAATGAGAACGGAGGTCAAGAAGCTCAGCGAAAAGGTGGACCGGATAGTGTGCAAACAAGAGAGGATACATGATGTTCCTAATGTCTGTAGCGGAAGACAAATTCAACAAAGGAGGATGAGGGTCAAAGATGAGAAGAATTCAGGAGCTAATTTTTTTTGGAGAAGTCAATGGAAAGAGGGAAAACACCATTAACACTAAGCACGACATTGAGGGGAAGGTATGTAGTTCTGACGATTTGGAGGTTACAACTAAAGTGATTGTTGAAAAAGAGGTTTTGACATGGGAGGAATTTGGTGAATATTCTATTGACTTGTTCGATGGAGAATGTTTTGATGACCATGCCATGTCACTTCTTTACTTGAGAGATTTGTTCAATGAATCAGAATTGGTGGATGTTGTTCATATGAAGAAGTGCTTAACTGCTATTGATGGTGAACAAGAAGAACTTGTTGTTTTAGTTGACAAGGAAGATGTCCAACCCATATCTTACATGTCTCCTGATTTACATGTTGAACATATTGACTTCTTAGGTGTGGACGAGTTTAATTATGTTGGGGGTTCATCGTTGATCAACATCTGGAATAGTTTGAAGTTTAAAGAAAGGCTTAAACGGATTAGTAGGGCTTTTGCTTTTGAGTTGGAGATGACTTCAAATTCTTTAAGATCGAAGTACTTGTTCTGTTGGAAAGGAAGGTATCACGTGCAGCCACGACGTTCAAAGAGTTCATCTTGCACCAGCATGGTTGTGAGTTGGCAAAAGCATGACGGATGCAAGGATTTGAGGGCAAATCCTTTTCAAGAGGGGGGAATGATGTGAACACGTCCACTATGGAGCTACAAGACCCACAAGCAGTTCGAGTTCCACTTGGACCAATCACAAGAGCAAGAGCAAAGACGCTTCAAGCTGAGCTCAACGGATTAATTCAAGGGATTTGGACTACAACCAGCTCGTGTAAGCCCGTGGACGTCCATGCAAAGCCCATGCACGTGATTGGAGTTGTTTTGGAAGCCTAAAGGAGTAGAACCAAGATTCCTACTTTTTAGGAATAAGAGTTATCCAAACTTTTTATAACTTTTTAGGAATAAGAGTTATCCAATAGTGGATAATGATTGTATTTTTCAATTCTTAGGATAAACATTCGTTTTAGAACTAGTTTAAGTAGTATGATAAGTTTGGAGCTCTTCAGAACTTATCTTGTTGACTTTGGAGTCTATCCAGGTCAGTTTTAACCTTTATATAAGGAGGGCCACGAATTCAATAAAGACATCACTTTTTGGCATAAGAAAATTCGTGAGTTTTGATACTCGTGTTGTTCTTGCGGGCTGGATTGCTTAGCTAGGGCGTTTGTACTTATCAAACGGAATTTCCATCTCCGTTTGTGGCGTATTCGATTCAAGATCAAGGTTCGCGTTCTCACCATTGCTACGGGTCAAAGTTAACCAACACTGAGGTTCGGTGCAAGGCGCAAAGCGTCGGGTCAAGATCAACCATCATCCTAAAGTAGACGGTCCGAGTTGGTGCGAGTTCCTGACGGGATTCATATCAGGCCTAGTCTAGAATGCCACAGTTTAATATCATCTTCCGATGAGTTTGAACTAGTGACGAAGGAAAAACTTTCACAAAGATCAATATCCAGAATCAAAAAACCTTCTGATATATATCCAAGGCCAAAATGGCATCATCAAAAAACAATCTAACAGTGTCGTCCTTAAACGACAACCGAAAACCTAAAGACATTAAGGCCGAAACTGAGATCAGGTTCCTTCGAATGTCTGGAGCAAACAACACGTTATGTAAAAGAAGGGCACGACCACCACGAAGGTGCAATTTACAAGTGCCAAGCCTTTCACATCCATGCAGGAGTTGTTACCGACAAAAATAGTTTTTGCTCCAGCCGGCAACCGCCTGTATTCAACGAACGAACAACGGTCTCTAACTACATGGTCTGTCACTCCTAAATCAATCACCCATATATAATGCGACTCAGTTAGAAGGGTACAAGAGGATACATACAACTTACTCACACTTGAGTTTAGGTGTACCTGTTTGGGCATCTTGCAATATTTTGCAAAATGTCCCTTCTGTTGACAGTTAAAATATTTCACTTTTGAAATGTTAAACCGCTTTTTCTTTTTAGCCTTGGAGCCATCCAACTTGGTTCCATGGTTTTCAGCCTTTGGAGTTTTTTTACACTTACCCTTCTCTTTACCTTTCTTCTTTTTCCCACCACTCCCAGTTGAACAAATCGAATGGGCTTCAGGGTGGGATTTCATAGCTAGGAGGCGATCTTCCTCCAGCTCAAGGTGTCTGGCAACATCATTAAATGTTACCAAATGGTCAGAATGGGTAAGATTCATCTTCATCTGTTCCCAACTTGGTGGTAGGGAACGGATGATAGCTTGAATCTGCTGCTCGTTGCTAAGTATGTGACCAGCCTCTGTCAGTTCACTGATCATGTTAGACATCACTCTCAAGTGTTTCCTCATGGTAACCTCCGGACGCTTCTTAAAGGTGTTAAACCTTATGGTCAAAGCACATAGCTTTGACACTGAAAGCTTTTCGAATTTTTGTTTGAGAGCGTTCCATAACTCTTTCGCATTGTCATACACGCGGAATTGTCGGGTGACATCATCCATCATTGAACTTAACAAAATCAATCGGGCAGTAGTGTTCTTTCTCTTCCAAATAACATAAGCTTCTTTGTCTCGCTTATGTTGAGCAGTTGTGCCTTCTTCAGGCTCATCCATTATCATATGTATGTGCTCCAGAACTTCTTGTTCCTCAAGCACATATTAGGTTTTCATGCTCCAATTCTCATAGTTTTCACCGTTGAGTTTTAACTCACGGTTTAACTCAGCTATGATAGATCTAGAAGCAGCTGACATTTCTATAAGGAATTTTTAATATGAGAACATATTAGAAATTTGATTTGACAATATGATTCAATTTACTAAACAATCATAACTTTTAACGATACGAAGTCCTTGATTAACCTCAAAATCGAAGTGGGTCGCGGGTATGCTTCCCCTCACCATTCAAGTATTAATTTTAAACTTCAACCGTTTAAAGTTCATTGATAGTAAACTCAAGTGGAAGCAACTAAACAAACATCTTTGTTTGATTACACGCGTCATATACATTTTTACATTCTGAGTTTACACTCACATAAAAAAACTTAGACAAGGTCTCAACCTATTGTACAAAATTCCCCCAAAAACAACATATGTATATGGGGACTGTTAAACATGTAATCACATGAGGATCGGGTGTCCAGGCGATCCAGTAGAAGAATCCAGATACATATATGGATCCGGGTCCGAGGACGATCCTGTGGGGACCGGGTGCGAGGACGATCCGGCGAAGGATTCCAAGTTCACCACCGGAACTGGGATCGATTCTATAATCCAGATGATCAGGAGCGGAGGAAAATTGTAATGGTATTCCTTAGCGAGGTAGCGGTTCAAGATCAAACCGCTTCGCAGCTCAGGAGAAGGTATCATTTCTCTGAGAAGACCCCTCTCCTCGAGATAGTGGATCAGACCATAGAGGGCATCTCTATGGGTATTGATCTCGGGCTCCGAGAAGACACACATATCTTCTTGGATTTTCAGCGTGACCAGGAGGTCTCGAAACATGGAGGGCCAGTACTAAATTGAAAATTGTCATTTCAATTCAATCCCGAGGAACCCTAATCGGGCGATTTGGGGGCGATTTTCCCCCAAATCAATTTCCGTCAATTTCGTCAGAAATCCGACGATAACGACGTCGTAGATCGACGATAGTCGATTCTCCCGCGTGTCCTCGACATTCCGATACCACATTCGTGGATCGACGTAGCCGGAAAACGAAGATCGAAGCCGACGACGGCGGAGACGCACGGAAGGGAAAAGATGGTCCCAACGACGATTCCGGCCACGAGGTGACGAGCGCCCGGTGCCGACGAGCTCGAGAGGCCACGGCGAGTCGATTCCGACCAATCTCGGCCGTTAGTTCGCTGTTGTTGCGCCATGGTCGTGGGCGGTGCTTCAAACATTTTTTTTGCGTCGCTCGGGAGAAGAGAGAGAGAAAGGAAAGGGAAAATCTGCGAGGGGCAAAATCATAATTTTACAATTTTTTTCTCGAAAATATTTATACTCGGGTCAAGAAAAAAAACTGGACTTAAAATATTGGGTTTTCTCTCTTTTAATTGGATAAAATCAGTTTTTATTCAATTAAAATCTAATAAATTGAAAAAATTTTGAGAAATTTTTGTCAATTAAGTTTATTAAAATTATAACGACATTTTTAATAAACGACATATATATTTTGGAACGAGTTCCGAGATATGTTAAACTAAAACCACATGAATTGATCCATAGAATGATCATCAAAAGATTGAAAAATGAGTTTTTCAATCCTATTTTGGGAGAATATGAATTAATCCGAAATTGGCTTGTAATTGATACAAGATTCGATGGCTACTGGAGAAAGGTATCTAAACTTTTGTGCAACGGAACTTCGACAAAAGGTTCTGAAGCGTCGTTTACCGCTGCGAGTGCATAAGGATGACATGTATGTCATTCTCCATAATTATAACCTCCAGCCCATATGCAGTCTTGCATCTCCCGGTGAACAGCCTCGATATGCTCAACGAAGATTTTCAAAATTTGCACCGAAGTCCATGACACGCAGGTACCACGTAGGCGGTCAATTTCAGATTGGTACTTTATGGTTTCGCGCGTGCGCGAATTTGCCCACGTTGTTAGGCAAAATTCAATTTAGTCCCACTGGTTCTAAATTAATTATATTAAAATCCAACATATTGTAATTTTTAATAAAATCACAATTAATACGATTTTTAATCCAAAAAATAACATAATTACTTGAATTAAAAAATCATATCATTATCAAAACATGGTTTCAACCATGCTCTGATACCAATTGATGGAATTTAATGCGTAATTAATGAGTAATTACATGTTAAACTTGATTAATTAACAAACTAATTCGTTAATAATAAATCACTTACTTGTTGAAGTAGGAGGTCCACAGGTTCGGGTCCACAATGTCTTCGTGCCAGTCGAATTAAGATCACGTTTTAACGGATTCGTAATTAATTTTCACGAGATTTCCTCTATCAAAACTCAGGGACTAATCCAGAGTTTTTCTTTTCTTATTGAGTGGTTGTTGGCAAACTTTCAGATTGGTTCAGCCAGATTTCCCTTTTCAGATTGGTTCAGTGGCGACACGTGGCACTACTGGGCCGCATGTCCGCCATGTGGCATGCCACGTGGCACTTTGCACCGCATGTCCGCCATGTGGCAAAGCTATCCCCCTAGGTTTGCCACGTGGCGCCACGTCAGCATGCCACGTGGGCCGCCAACTCTGGCGGTAACTACGTCAGCGCCATGTCACGCTGGCGTGGCGCCTACGCGGCACTGTGCCGGTCAACGCGGGTTGATCGGCCCATTCTACCCAAAATTTGGGCCCGATGGGCCTGGGCCCAATCAGGCACAATAATAATTGCCTGATTGGGCCTTTATGTCCAACAATTATGATCGTTATTGGGTTTGGGGATGAGCAACGACATCTTTAACAGTTTAAAAGTGATGACGGTGCCGTACTTCTGTTTTTAAAATTAATCACATGATTGAATTATTTTTTCTTCTAATTGGTGAATGACATAATTATTTATTCCTCTGTTTTTTTTATGCAATTATTATTCCTCTGTTTGATTGATAACCACGACATGTTTAGCTCCCTACATACCTAGCAACGAAATTAATCACCAGAAAGTAAGAAAAAACAGATTCTTAAAGCTCCCCCAATCATGTGACGTGACAATTTATGATTTGGTTTTTGATAATTTAATACTCTATACCGCATTATTAAAATATTATACTACAACTTGACCTTCGTAAACGCGTCTCTTCGCCAATTGTCATTTTTTAAAACACATTAAGTGAAATTAGAGTCAAATATTTGAATGATTGTAATTTTTCTAAATAAATATTTAACATCTTTCTAACTTGATCGATAAAATTAGAATAACTATCTTACTAATAACTATCTTTTAAACCGTCATCACTTTTAAACTTTTAAATTAGAATTAAGTATCTTTCCAACCAATAAAATCCTTGTTCCTTCTCAGCTGTCGCCGCCGGCCCAGCCCCGCCAGCGGCGGGCCATGGCGGGGCTCCCTCTGGATCCATGAGGGACGGCTCTCCCCCTCATGCCCCCGTTACTCCTAAATCAGGCCCGAGTTCACGCGTCTTTGGCGTCTGATGCGTCTTTCCCTAGCCCTGCAATTAGGGCTTCCATCTCTGTGACCCCACAATCGCGCCAAGGCCCTCTTAGGCGGTGACTCCATGGCCCCCATGCTGGTTCTATGCAGGCAACGCCGGTTGTTCCTTTCCCTCCCTTGTCGGGGATGGATCAATCGGCTTTTATTGTTTTCTAGGCTTGGATGTTACATTTTTTTTGCTTCAGTCCCTTCCAGGAGCGAATTTCCTTTTTAGGCGTCGTTCAATGGTGGGGAGAACATGGCACCGTCCGTGGCAAGGGTGGTTGTTCCATCAGAGACCCAGATCGATTCTGCCATGCCCACGAATGTCGACAACTCCTCTGAATTGACTCGACTAAGGCCGCAAGGGCCGCTTGATTCGGTCGCAGAAGTCCCTTTCTCTCCGCCCTCATCTGCTCCAAAGGTACAATCCTATGCACAATTGCTTCGTTCAAAGACCCTGGGGCTGGTCCAATAATGGTGATTATATCAAGCCCATCCTTAAAGATGAGCACTTCACTGTTGTATTGAGCGATGATCGATCTGAGATTTGTGAATAATATGGAAAGCGCGTAGTCATTGGTAGGCTGGTTATGCCTAAAGATTCAAAATTATGTTCATCTTTTGAACTTAGGAATGCCATTGCCAAGATTTCGAAGATTAATTCTTTGAAGATGCTTCCGTTAGGTATGGGTTACTTTGGGTTCCGTTTTGATTCTGAGTCGGACAGGTAGGTTGCTTGGAACTCTACTGTTTAGAAGGTTCCCCAGGGTTCTCTCTATTTACAACATTAGATGTCATACTTGAGGCCTTCTAAAGTAGTATCATAATATGCCAAGGTGTGGATTAAGATAGTGGGACTTGCCATGGAGAATATCTCTCGCGACATTGTGTTTGGTTTGGCTGCTGCTGCGGGAAACCCCATTCGTTTGGATTCGATGGCTCTCATGGGGCTTTTGTCCGAGTTTTTGTTGATGTTGATATGTCTCGACCCCTGCAAGACAAAGCTTTGTTGGAATTGAAGGGAGGTAGATGCTTGGTTGACCTTTTTTATGAGGACCTCAATGATTTCTGTCAACATTGCAAGATAACTGGACATCAAGACTCAAGGTTTAGGAAGTTACACCCTCATAACACGATTGGAAGGAAGGCAGAGGTCGCTAATGGGAAGCGAGTTATGCATGATGATGGTCACACGGGAAAGAAGGATGGGAAGGAAAAGACAATCAGGATTCCTAAGACCACACCCCCTTCAACTCAGGTTCTGCGGCCTGAGGATGTTCAAGTTTGAAATACGCAGGTTGGTACCTCTATTTCACATGCTCTTGTTCCTACCTCGAATATCTTTGAGGCACTTCGTGAAGAGGGTGAGATAGTTGAGGAAAGAGAGGAGGACTTTACTGGTGTTGTGCTTTCCCAAGCTTTGGTTCCTTTTGTATCTGATTCTGGGAATGGTACTCATCGTATACAACTTGTGGTCACGTAGTTTGGTAATGAATGGCTCCATGATGCGGGTATTGGTCTAAGACTGGCTGCTGAATTGGATGCTCGATCTTCTGGCAACGAAGATGCGCAAGTTGTGATACCTGGGGCTAAGAGGGTGGTTCCATGTGCCAATGAAGTCACTTCTCTCTCTATGGTTCCTACCGCTTCTAATATTGTGCACGAGAATGTTGCTGGGTTTACAAGTTTGGATATGGCCTTAGATGTTTCAGTTTCTCATGCAAATGCAGTTGTACATGAGCAGGAGGCTACTTTGGTTCCAGTTGCGCAAGAGATTAGTGAACATGAAGCTGTTGACGTAGTTTTGAATTTGGTGGTATCACAAGTGCTTTGTGAGGTTGTGCACCATGCGCTGTAGGAGACTAATATGTATGTGGAGGGAGAAGCAGCTTCGCAGCCCTCTAATGAGCCTATTGCGAAATCAGATGCTATGGATGAAGGGGATGGTGAGCTAGATGGGCTTTCAGGTGTAGTGACAGTAGGGTCTCTTGCTTTAGCCTTTGTTCCGGAAGAGGAATCTTCTGAAGCGGTGCAACTAAGCCAAGGCATAGAGATGGATTTGTCGTCAAGTCTCAATTGCCCTTCTATTGGTAATGTGGACTTGAAAGTGGTGCCACGTACCTCAAAGTATACTCGAAAGCCAACAGCCAAAGCCTTATCTTTCTCAATCAACAAGAAGGCTTCAATTCAAACTGAAACAGTGCTCTTAAGAAATCTTTGGCTCAAGCAAATCATACAATTAAATCTCTTGCCCCCTCCCCACTAAAAAAGGATCAAGATCATATTCTAATCGAAAGGGGGGCTGCTGCTTCTCGAGATGTAGCTATCCAAATTGGTGTTGATTGAGATGGTGAGTGTGCTACGGTGGTTAATGTTATCAAGTAAGCTGCTGTGATGCCTAAGGATCTGGGGGTGCCTCCTCCTAAATGAACATCTGCCAATGGATGCTATCGGGGAGCATTCGGGCTTTCACCGATGGATGCTGCTCTTCTGGACAATGCGAGATTATTTATGCAATTAATTTTTTGTTTGATTGCATATGTAATCTTGACTTTGTGCTTAGATGTGTTATTTCTTTCATAAGGGTTCTGTTTCAGTAAACCCTGTAATTTTTTCTTTCATAGGGGTTCTGTTTCAATAAACCTTGTAATTATTTTTCGGACTATATATAATACAAATCCACTTATGGAAAAACATCTTACTAATGATATCATTTATTTAAGTATCCAGAAGAAATTACTATGCAATCACTTGATGCTTTATGTCAGCTTTCTATTGTCCCCCCATCCACCAAGAGAACATGATTTTATAGGAAATACCATCATACTTTAATAAAGCAAAATCGAAAATATTTCTTTGTTTATTTACTGGTGAATTTTTGTTTTCTGAATGACGCAAGAGTGTTTGTGAATAGAAGGTCAATAAACAACAAAAAAGAACTTGTAATTCAAATAAACCAAAATTTCAAAAGGCATTAGATTTAAATGAATTGATGAAAATCAAATGTTCAAATTTGTAATGTTAACATAAAAATTACTTATCAAAAAAATGTTGACATACAAATTTCGGTCCAAAAAATTAAAATTGTTCGATATAGTCGGGACAAAACTATCTGATATCCTAATATCAATTATATAGACCCAATCAGATTCGAATTAGTGTTACATGAAACATTAATTATGTTGTCAAATCAAAGCAGCCAATAAAGTTTTGCATTAATGGAAAGCAAAAGAAAACGTTAACACACGTATTTGGATGGAAAATGACAAGCATGTGCGATCTACGAATTGGGAAAATCCCATGTGAGGGAGCAAGGCACCAAAACAGATGAAGAGCCTCATCAGCTTGTCTTTTTATAACGACTTGATTTAAATTAACGTTTTCTATACAGCTGTTAAGGCTTAATAATGATTTGTAAAAATGGCCCGAAGAGCGATCCGCTCTTGCTTCCGGGTCGTATTTTGACTGGTTAGATTGTCGGTCGGACCGGTATTTTATATATTTAAAATATATTTTTATTAATATTTTAATTACCCCTACCCCACTACTCGAGCCCTATACCTCGGTTATTGTTCCCAAAAAATAAATAGGTACAACTTTTTCTTTCTTTTTTGACCCACCATAATTTGAAATTCTAAAAAATATATATATCCGACCAAATTTGATTTTTCTTTTTTATTAGGGTTTTTATTTTTTTGTCTTGTTTTGATGGTCAAAATATTCGACCAACCCCCAAAAAAATACAGGTCAAAAATACCATATGAACCACCCAGTCCGACCAAATTTTGAGCGGTTCGTAAGGTTGGCAATTTTTTGACCAAACCTGATACGCTATTCAACCTAAATCATGGTCCGACCGGACCGTATTTTTTAAAACCTTGGGTTTAATTCAATTATATAAAACAGACTTTTGGATAATTACCATTGTTTATGTTTCAATCATTTATTTCATTCAGGTCATCAACCTTTAATTGGCCTATTTTTTAGGAGTTGGTACCCGAAAGGATAAGCCAGAACTTTGGCCTAGATGAAAATTGTGATTCACATTCAATTTGTTCAAGAACAAATTCGGGTATGTATGAGTCGATTCAAATTCGAATTATATTTTCATCGAATCAAATCGAATTCGATTCTATTCATTGTCACTCCTTTATCGGTATGGGTTTCCATGAAAAATCCATGCATCTTCAGATCTCTTCATAAATTATACATACTTCAAATATACAATTGTTTTTAGGAATAAATTTTTGTTGGCCAAAAGAAACTTCATAAATAAAAGAATGACCAGAGGAAAGCCCGACAACTCTAGTCCCTACTCCGCTGAATCCCACAAGTCGGGCAGTCAGAGTGACGCCTCCAGTCAATAAGCAAGAATGACGTCGCCTATCTTCTATCCCAGCTGTTTCCACAAGTCGACAGTCTGGGGGGTCAACCACAAAACAATAGCCATGTAAAAGATCGCCTATCCGCTAACCTCGAGTCATCCCGAACAAGGTATCCTCCCTCCCACCCACCCGAGGGATGCACACACACATACCTCGCGCACCTATAGTGCGCGGTTGCGGCCATTGGCCTCATCAAAAACTCTATCGGCGCCACTCGATAGAGAAAAGAGTACACACTGATATCACTGCAAAGTCCTATGTGAGAACCAAAAAGGAAAACCGACCACATAACAAAGCTGGCCAAGCCATCCCACAAACCCGAAAGACTTACCATCACAACAAAAAGTGGTAGAACGGCATCGGCATTAAGTCCCGCCCGATGTGCTTCAGCAGATGAGTGAGCATGTTCGGCCACCAACCCTCCTCCTGCATCTTACTAAATTTACTTTTAGTAACTTGTGACTTTATTAAATTTCATGTATCTTCGAAATTAAAAGCATAAAACAGACACATCTGGTTTGATTAGGTGACCTCGTTTCAAATTTGCACGAATTTGAATTATAATTTTTCAAATCTGAATTATGAAAACTATAATTCACATTTGATTAGTCCAATGACGTATTTGAATACGAATTTAGATTCGTATGAGTCGGGTTGAATCTAAATCAAATTTCGACGAGCCGGGTTCAATTCATAGTCACCCCTAAATAAAGAACAGATTATTATAGTTTAATTTTTGCGTGTGAACGATGAAAATGTAGATGTAATGAAACTTGATAGAGATAGTTTTGCAATCTTTTGTTATCTTTTTTGTTCGAACATAAATTAGATAACACAGTAATATCCAAATACTAGCAAGTAAATGCATGATTTTTTTTGTTCATGCAATATTTTTATGGTGGACTTATAGACAAGCCATCAGCGACGTGTGACGATTGCTGGATCGTTAGAAATGTGATTGGTTCTCGAATTGTATGTGGCGTATCACATAAGGCTTCTCCATGTCATAATCGGTCCAGACCTGATTGAAGGAGTGATGAATGTTCATCTTTTTTTTTTGCGGTAGAATTTTAACGAAGAAGTTTGTAACTACGACCTGCATTTTGTTTGGGCTTTTCTATTGTTCTGTAGCGGCTTTTCATTGCAATCTTCGGATAGTTGCAGAACATATGTGGTGCACTAATAGTCGTTGGTCACTAGCGACTTTTTGGAGGGTTGAACTTTCACAAGGTGGCGGACTTCCCGCCCAATTGTAACGTCGCAAAATATCGACCACATAATGGCCATGCAGAAAAGTACCATCTAGATGTACCAATTTTTTCGATTGATACAGCTGATGACCGCCGACGACCACTCCTCTTTGGACCCAAAGGCTATGCAGACCGCGACAGGGTGCCAACCAGATGATGTTGAAGAGAACCTAGACCACGACAAGTTGTTCTCTCCTCGATGTCACTTGCTCGCTCAATTTAAACCCAGATGCGTAAGTCAATCGATGTCGCCGGTGGTGTCTGGGGCGTACAATTTTCACAATCGACTCATATATATTATTGTGAACAAGGTAAATGCTGAAGCACCATAATAAAAAATCGAGCATTGTCGACCTCGACCTAATTGTAAGGGCGGTATGATATTTTTTGGAATTCGGGTAAATTTAAATCTCTTACCACTTAGTCTAACTCGTTATTAAGCTGATGATTTTTTTGCTTCCCTTCCAATCGAACCTCCAAAATGAGCATAAACCATAGGAAAATATAAATAATTACCGGACTGTCGTTTTCATGGTCAGAGGCAGAGCTACCAATGTCGTTTTCATTGCTCGGCAAGCAGAATTGGCAATGGATGGATACATGGAATGTTTCCAAAAAGTTTGGAATGACTTGGGAGACTAATGCTTCAAAAATCCTTGATGGTCTTCCAAGTACTGCTGCCCAAAGTGAGTTGGATGTTTTGGTGGTCCTCTTATATATTTTAATTTTTGGATGCTTGCTCCAATGAGTACTTGTACTAAGTAATTTCGTTTTGGGGATCATTCTGGCTGTTCAAGGGAGTTAGATTGTGTTGTGAAGTTGTTGTTATTTTGATGGGTTTTATCTAATTTCTTTCGTATAATCATTCGGATATAATTTTGGGGTATTTTTTTGAGAAGTAATACAATTTTAGTTATTAAAAAAAAACTAACAATGAAACTGGAGAGACAAAGCGTAGGAACACTTCGAACAGAAGTCGTTGAACAGGTCCAACTCCAGGCGATTAACCTGTCCAAGAATATCACTATCATAGGGCGATCAAGTCAACGCAACAACTGCATAAAATCAATCTCCGGTTAGCTATGTCACCTACAAACACAAATTCCTCCCATAAAAACTTCTTTTCAGAACATGATCAGGATGTTCTTGCCTGTTCTGTTCTTGATCTTGCTGTTGGCGGTACCAGCATCAGCTGCCTCGAATACGAAGGACGGGTGCGCGGACATATGCGGGAACGTGAGTGTTCCGTACCCTTTTGGGATTGGAGATCCAGCATGTGCCTTGAACACGAATTTCAGCCTAGTCTGCAACAATAGCAACACGCCGGAAGCTCAACTGTTGTTTGGAGATGTAGCTGTCCAGAACATATCAGCAGACGAAGGCACGATCATTGTAAGCATCCAGCCTGCAAGCAGATGCACAACTCTCAACCAGTCAACGAATACACTCGAAACAGAAATAGTTTCTATGAGACTAACTCTTGGAGGCCCCTACACGTTTTCGAACACCCGGAACGTGCTCACGGGTTTTGGTTGCAATAGTTTGGCCATGATGAAGGATGCAGACGGAAAATTCGGGAGCGGCTGCGTTGCGTTGTGCACTGAAGCCGTGAACTTCACAGATGATGGTTCTTGCTCAGGGATTGGTTGCTGCCAGACATCGGTATCGTCCGGTGTCAAGAATTTGAACCTCACGATCGATAGTGCTTCAAATGAAAGCAATCCCTGGGAGTTTAATCCATGTCAATTCGCATTCCTAGCCGACAAAAGAACATTTCGGGTTTCAGATTTGGCTATAAATGATACTCGAAAGGAGTTCCCCTACTCGAGTAGCGTGATTGAATGGGTTGTTGAAGAGAAGACATGCGACGAGGCTCAACGTGATGCTTCCACATATGCCTGTCGCGAAAAATCTTACTGCGAGTTCTCTAAGAATGGAAATGGATATCGTTGCTCATGCAAGACAGGTTTCGAGGGAAATCCTTACCTCGAAGGAGGATGCCAAGGCAAGCTTCTTTCTAATATTTTCTTTACTCGGTGCTTTCACCTCATGTTTTATCTTGTTTCCTGAACTGATTGCTAGCTTCACCAATATGCAGACATCAACGAATGCGATCGTCCCGATCTCTACCCGTGCCATGGTTCCTGCAAGAACACAATCGGTAATTACACATGCAGCTGCCCTGTTGGGATGCGAGGCAACGGTAAAACTGGCTGCGAAGGATTTCGCATTACAACAATAGCTGCAAGTGAGTAACTACGTTCCTCTGTATAAACGCAGGCTCTTAAATTTGCATCATTAGTAAGAGAAATCATGTAGAAGAACAAAAATAAGAGATCATGTTTCTATTGCTTGCTTGTACTTGTTAAGACAAGCTTTCACTTTTCGGAGTCCTTTCTTACACATTTGATTTAACTGCAGTTATTGGAGCATTCATGTTTACCATCATTATCGTTCTTCTGGTTATCATCATGTACAAGAGGAGGAGGAAAGAGAAGAACTTCCTTGAAAATGGTGGCATGCTGCTGAAGCACCAAAGGGTGAGGATCTTCACTGAAGCAGAGCTGGCTAAAGCCACAAAGAACTACGATGCTAGTCATTTTGTGGGAGAAGGAGGGTTTGGATCTGTACACAAAGGAGTCTTAGCAGATGACGTCCAAGTCGCGGTCAAGAGGCCAAAAGACCTGAGCAAGGCTCTGATAAGCCAAGAGTTCCAACATGAAATTGGCATCATCTCACAGGTGAACCACAAGAATGTGGTCAAGCTTCTAGGTTTGTGCTTGGAGACTAAGGTGCCCTTGCTGGTTTATGAGTTCATTCCAAATGGAACTATCTACCATCATATACATGACAAGAGATCCCACCCATTACTGACATGGGAAAACAGGTTACGGATAGCTTCGGAGACTGCACTGGCACTCGACTACTTGCACTCTTTGGCTAACCCACCAATCATTCACGGAGATATCAAGTCAATGAACATACTCTTAGACAATGATTATACAGCTAAAGTATCTGATTTTGGTGCATCGGTACTGATCTCTCCAGGCCAAACTGATATGGCCACGAAAGTACAAGGAACTCTGGGATACTTGGATCCGGAGTACCTCATGACAGGTATACAAACAGAAAAGAGCGACGTGTATAGCTTCGGAGTAGTTCTTGTTGAGCTATTGACAGGGAAGAAACCAGGAGCGGCATTTGGGGAGAAGAGTAACATAATACGTGACTTTCTGTCCGCATTGGAAAGCAATAGTATCTCTCAGATACTGGGATTCCAAATCGCCGATGAAGGAGAGCTAGAAGAGGTTGAAGCTGTGGCTGAGCTCGCAAAAGGGTGCCTCAGCTTCAGCTCTGTGAGAAGACCAACTATGAAAGAGGTGTCCGAGGAACTTGCTGGTCTGAGAAAGTTGCATAAAAATGTGTTGGCTCAGGAAAACATCGAGGAGAGCGAATTGTTACTAGGTCACTCCTACGGATCATCTGGCACCGGAATGGCCAACCAAACTGAAACCCGTGTTTTTGATATTGAGTACAGTCTTGAGAGCGTGTAGTCATATATTCATAGCTTTGAACTTATTGCATAGAAATTGAGCTACTGCTCTAGGTTGGTAAAGGTTGTTAATTAGTTAGCTTAGAGTCCGTTGTAATATCTATCTATTCCTTTGACAAGTTTAGGCTCTCTTTTTTTTGCTGTGACTTGACAAACTGTCTCTACATGGATAGTAATAATCAAATTATTTAAGATTTTTCAGACAGAACATATCATTTACGAAGTATCACACTACTTATCAGTTTGCATCTTATATGCCAAAGCCCGTGTCAAGAGTTTTTTTTTCTGAAAAGTAAAAAGTATATTACTCCAATATGATTACACCGAAAGTATTGCTAAGCAAGAAACACCAAAGCGGAATATAATAAAAGTTACAATAACTTCACTATATCCCTTACACCCACAGAATACCACCTACTACACAACAAATATGACACCAAGATGGGCTTAACTAAACCAAGAAACATGGCCCATAAAAAACCCCCAAGCCCAATTCCAAAAACTTCCACCACATGCAGAGATTGAGGGAGATATTTCCATCTCCTTGGAAGCCGAGAACCACCAGCAGACAAGTGTACCCACGGCGGTGTTAGAAATCGGAGGCGGCCGGAAGACCTCTCCATCTAGCGAGCCGTGCCAAGAGTTAAGCGAGCAACAATGAGTCACGTGATCAAGCCAATCTGATTCGTGTTAAAACTTAAGGCTTCGAGTTAGTAAATTTTCAACACGTATTAACAAACCAACCAAATGTGGTAATCTAAATACTTTCATTACATCTAACCATACTCTTTTTCACTAGCATCACCCAAGCAACTCCCAAACAATATAGTTTATTGAAATCACAAAAGCGCTGCAAGAATTGGACTTAGATCTGTACATTGATTCTCTTATCGCAGATTAGTCTTGTGCGACGTAATTGGCTGTTCTCTAATACAAAATTCCCCAAGTTTTGACGAGACTGTTTAATTTATCCATGTTTTGGTGATCTTGTATTAGAAAAATAAGAGTACTTTAGAAACATCACAATCGTACCCACACAAAATTTGGAAGGGACTAACTTGACAAAATGAGAGGAAACAATTAGAGGAACCAATACATTTTTTCGCACATAGAATAAAGGGATAATTACCCTAAGGTCCCCGGTATTTGAGCAAACCTCTTTTTAGTCCTTACTATTTTCAATAATAGTCTTTATAGTTTGAAATAATGCATCTTTAACGGACCTACCGCTGATGCCATCGACGCTTTGTACTTACCACATCTGAACTTCGGAACCATCGACGTCTCGGAGACCAGGTTCATCGTCAGCCGTCCCGGAGGCCGGGTTCATCGTCCTCAACAAGAACGACGACGCTGTGTTGGTAATTATGGGTTTCACCTTTCACCTTTAGAGTGTCGCCGTCGTAGCGGTGGTTTGATGCCGGCTCGGACTGAGTCCATGTGAGAGTTTTGACCCTCTCTTCTCTGTTTGCAGCTGCGCGAGCTTGGGGACCAATGACTGGTCGCCGACATGAGCGATACGCACGCGAGGAGCAGCGACATGAGCGATGGAATTAGATAATTGGGATGTTGTTCTTGATTTTGGCATAATTGTTTGTGCTTGTTCCTTCTCTAGTCAATTGTTTCTTGGATCTGGATTTTGAATTTTTTTTAATTTAAGTTTTCTTAATTTTTTGGAAGAGTTTGATTTCTTGAGAATTTGTGAACTTGATTGGTGAGCACGATGAAGATGGTTGGTGAAGGGTGGCCGGAGAAGAAGATGGATGATTTTATTTATTTTTTAATTGGAAGAGTATAAAGGTCATAAAAAAATTGTATTGACCGCTGACGATGAATTAAAATGGTGTATTATTTTAAATTAGAAAGATCGAAAAAAGTTATTGAAAACAGTCTAGACTAAAAGTAAAATTTATTCAAACACCCGAGACCTTAGGATAATTATCCCTAGAATAAATGATATTTTACTTTAAAAATTAAGAGTTTAGACCGTCTCTTTCCATCTATCCATTGGGTCCATATCTGACACATAAACCTGTGAAGTCATTCCAAATATAAAAAAAAGTATCGTAATACATATGGTAAAACGAACTAATTTATTTTTTATAATCAGCGAAAGCACGCAAATATTCTTCTTTATTTTTATGATTTCTTAAAAATTCAAACTTAAAATTATTAATTAAATTAGAATAATAAATCGATGGAAATCCGGCAAAGAATTCAAACTCTTATCAATCAGCAGAAAAGTCGATCTCTTATTTCTAGAACGATTTATTAAAAATGCCATTAGTTGGGCCCTCATCCTGTTTAGCATAACCCAAGTCCAACCAACATCGTATTCGTGTCACCGTTGAACTTTCATTAGCTTTCCTGTTTGGACTTATTTTAGTACTTTTTAAGTGGATTAAATTCCCAATTGACCCTTTTCCAAACTATTTGGATATTTTAGATTCTTAAAAGTAAGATTCTAGTGAACAAGGTTAATGCCGAAGCAATATAATCAGAATGGAGTACTGTGGACCTTATTGTAAGGGTGGTTCTCACAATGATATTTTTAACATTTATAAAGTTAGAATTCGAATGAATTTAAATCCCTTAACACTCGTATCTAACTCTCAAGCTGATGGATTTTTTGCTCCCCTTCCAATGGAGCCCTCCAAAATGAGCATAAACCATAGGAATGGTAAATATAAAATAATTACGTGCTATAAATTTCCGTCTGCATCAGCATCACTATCATAGGAACACTTCGAACAGAAGTCATTGAACAGGTCCACAACTCCTGGCGATGGACCTGTCCCAGAATATCACTATCATAGGGCGATCAAGTCAAACCAACACCTGCATAAAATGGTTATCTGTGTCACCTACAAACGCAAATTTATCCCATAAAAACTTCTCTTCAGAACATGATCAAATTCCGAGACATGATCAGGATGTTCTTACCTGTTCTGTTCTTGGACTTGCCATTGGCGGTACCAGCATCAGCTGCCTCGAATACGAAGGACGGGTGCGCGGACATATGCGGGAACGTGAGTGTTCCGTACCCTTCTGGGATTGGAGATCCAGCATGTGCCTTGAACAAGAATTTCAGCCTAGCCTGCGAGAATAGCAACACGCCGGAAGCTCAACTGTTGCTTGGAAATGTAGCTGTCCAGAACATATCAGCAGACGAAGGCACTATCATTCTAAGCATCCAGCCTGCAAGCAAATGCACAACTCAAAACCAGTCAACAAAAGCTCTCGTAACAGAAACAGTTTCTCTGTTTATAACTCTTGAAAATATTGGAGGCCCTTTCACGTTCTCGGACACCCGGAACAGGCTCACGGGTTTTGGTTGCAATACTTTGACAATGATGAAGGATGCAGATGACAAATTCGGGAGCGGCTGCGTTGCACAACGCAACAAAGCAGTGAACTTCACAGATGATGGTTCTTGCTCAGGGATTGGTTGTTGCCAGACATTTGTACCGTCAGGTGTCAAGAATTTAAACATCACGATCGAAAGTGCTTCAAATGAAAGCAATCCCTGGCAGTTTAATCCATGTCAATTTGCATTCCTAGCCGACGAAAGAACCTTCCAGGTTTCAGATTTGGCTATAAATGATACTCGAAAGGAGTTACCATTTTCGAGTAATGTGATTGAATGGGTTGCTGAAGAGAAGACATGCGAGGAGGCTCAACGTGATGCATCCTCATATGCCTGTCGCGAAAATTCTGACTGCGAGTTCTCTAAGAATGGAAATGGATATCGTTGCTCATGCAAGATAGGTTTCGAGGGAAATCCTTATCATGAAGGAGGATGCCAAGGCCAGCTTTTTTCTAATATTTTCTTGACTCGGTGTTTTCACCACATGTTTTATCTTGTTTCCTGAACTGATTTTGCTCGCTTCACAATATGCAGACATCAACGAATGCGATCATCCCGACCTCTACCCGTGCCATGGTTCCTGCAACAACACGATCGGTAATTACACATGCAGCTGCCCTGTCAGGATGCGAGGCAACGGTAAAACTGGCTGCGAAGGATTTCGCATTACAACAATAGCTGCAAGTGAGTAACTACGTTCCTCTGTCTTAAACCTTCAAATTTACCTGTCTTCTCCTGATCTGCAGGCTCCTAAATTTGCATCATTAGTAAGAGAAATCATGTAGAAGAACAAAAATAAGAGATCGTGTTTCTATTGCTTGCATCTACTTGTTAAGACAAGCTTTCACTTTTCGGAGTCCTTTCTTACACATTTGATTTAACTGCAGTTATTGGAGCATTCATGTTTACCATCATTATCGTTCTTCTGGTTATCATCATGTACAAGAGGAGGAGGATAGAGAAGAACTTCCTTGAAAATGGTGGCATGCCGCTGAAGCACCAAAGGGTGAGGATCTTCACTGAAGCAGAGCTGGCTAAAGCCACATAGAACTATGATGCAAGTCATTTTGTGGGAGAAGGAGGGTTTGGATCTGTGCACAAAGGAGTTTTAGCAGATAATGTCCAAGTCGCTGTGAAGAGGCCGAAAGATCTGAGCAAAGCTCTGATATGCCAAGAGTTCCAACATGAAATCGGCATCATCTCACAGGTGAACCACAAGAATGTGGTCAAGCTTCAAGGTTTGTGCTTGGAGACTAAAGTGCCCTTGTTGGTAAGTTCGTTCCAAATGGAACTATTTACCATCATTTACATGACAAGAGATCCCACCCATTACTGACATGGGAAAATCGGTTACGGATAGCTTCGGAGACTGCACTGGCACTCGACTACTTGCACTCTTTGGCTAACCCACCGATCATTCATGGAGATATCAAGTCAATGAACATACTCTTAGACAACGATTATACAGCTAAAGTATCTGATTTTGGTGCATCATTACTGATCTCTCCAGGCCAAACTGATATTGCCACGAAAGTAAAGGGAACTCTGGGATACTTGGATCCGGAGTACCTCATGACAGGTATACAAACAGAAAAGAGCGACGTGTACAGCTTCGGAGTAGTTCTTGTTGAGCTATTGACAGGGAAGAAACCAGGAGCGGCATTTGGGGAGAAGAGTAACATAATACGCGACTTTCTGTCCGCATTGGAAAGCAATAGTATCTCTCAGATACTGGGATTCCAAATCACCGATGAAGGAGAGCTGGAAGAGGTTGAAGCTGTGGCTGAGCTCGCAAAATGGTGCCTCAGCTTCAGCTCTGTGAGAAGACCAACTATGAAAGAGGTGTCAGACGAACTTGCTGGTCTGAGAAAGTTGCATAAGAATGTGTTGGCCCAGGAAAACATCGAGGAGAGCGAATTGTTACTAGGTCACTCCTACGGATCATTTGGCACCGGAATGGCCAACCAAACCGAAACCCGTGTCTTTGATGTTGAGTACAGTCTTGAGAGCGTGTAGTCATACAATAGCTTTGATCCCTTTGCACTCATTGCACTGATAAGTAGGAAAACAACAGAGCCTAAACTGATCAAAGGAATAGATAAATATATTACAACAGACAGTCACGTGATCAAGCCAATCTGATTCGTGTTAAAAACACTTAAGGCTACGAGTTAATGAATTTTCAACACGTATTAACAAGCCAACCAAATGTGGTAATAATCTAAACAGTTTCATTACATGTAACCATTCTCAAAGTATCACCAAAGCAAATCCCAAACAACATAGTTTATTGAAATCACAAAAGCGCAGCGACAATCGGAGGATGGGATGAAACAACTTACCCACAAGTAAGCTCTCTGTGAGTTCCAATTCCCAATTCTTGTCTCCTCCTCCACCTAGCTCTAGAATTCCAGCAATTCCGATGGCTTCTTCTTATGAAACGTGGGCGGGCGGTCTTTCGGCTTACCCCCGGGAGTGGTGTATTAAACAACTGGGCCTTCTAGCCCATAAAATTGTTTTCTGGGCCCAGAATTACCTAATATAGGCCGAGCAGTTTATAAACGCTAAAAAAAATAATTTATTTATTATCTTAAAATGCGATTTTTTAATATGATATCATGTTGAGTTAATTTGTGATCATGACCAAGTTTTGTCTAAGCTCGCTCAAATTTATACTGATAACTTGAGATTAGAGTGATTCTAACAATTATGATTTGTGGTGCGCTCTCTTTTTTTTTTTGAAATGGAGGGACGAATTTTTATATATAAATATGAAAAAGTTATATTTTAATTAACGTATAATTCTTTTTTGCGAGGTTCCGATCGCCGTTTATGGTGCTCTCTATCTGCATCTACTTCAATTGGGAGAGTTAGTTGCAAGGTATGCAAATAAGTTTCCTACAGATTCACAGCTTTTACATTTCTGGTTGTCGCAACTCCGTTTTGGCTACATGACACAGAGAACACCACACTAAGTAGGATGTACATTCTATGGCCAATTATTAATACACATATCTTTCAAAAAAATATATTTCGTAGTTCTCATCGAATTCCGAAGATTATATTCAACCGTATGATATTTTTTCCAAAAAGTTATCAAATCTTATTTAGTGTTTCTATTCCATCCTTGCAACCGAATGTTGTGCTTCGACAAATCGATGCCTGCCATCGACAATAGACATCGACTTGTTTTGAGTGCATCCATTTGATGACTAACCACCGACAACGATTGATTAATCATGCAGGTCTACTATTGCAAGGAAGATGAAGTCTGCCTGTATCAATTGCTTGTGTCTGAGGTACCATTTCAACAACTCCTCTTCCCCTTCACAAGTCACCCATTTACCACTAAACATGATATATATGCAAATTGGAGAATATTACAGATATCATGTTGACCTCACAACTTTTTGTATATTTTTTGTTTGGACCCTGATATATACAAAGGGATACTAATTCAAATTTCACTTTCTAGAAGATTACTTGCGACATACAGCATAGTGACATTCAACCTCGGGTTTCTCAAAATATGAGATCATTTTTTTTACAATCATGACGTGGACTTCGTCTACCTAGGTGATGATGCTATTTCACAAATTTAATTATATTAAATTTTTTATAAGTAATTATTATTTTTTTATAATAATATTTGCAATTTTACTATCCCGAGATGTTAAATTTCTGTGTCACGAGGTTACAGTCGCAACCTCAGTAAAACTCTACGGAGATAAAATTTAATGAAAAATTTTTTGTAAGAAAAGAGCGTTTAGCAATCACGCTACTAAATTTATTTAACACCGGAATAACCTTGTCAATCTCCTATGGCCCACCACAATTTAAGCCCAGTACAACCCACCCGATCTGCTTAGCCCTTTTTTTGTCAGAATTTGCTTATAGCCCCTTACATCTGCTTAGCCCTCAAATTATTTGCAAGCTATTGTATAAAGCTATATAATAATAGTTCTCTCCAATCCATCTGTGAAAATTATAGTTCGTATTATAGACCAATCCGTCTGGGAAAATAATAGTTCGTATTATTGTTCTTATTTTGTTAGTGAAGAGAATTCATGATATTATTCTAGTGAAAGCCTCTAGCTTAATTTTTAGGTGCTGGCCATAAGTATTCTTTAAATTTGTATTAATTTGTTGTTTATTATTATGATCATTGTTGGGTTTGGGGATTAGCAACGCTACCTTTAACAGTCAAGTGATGACGGTTCCGTACTTCTGTATTTAAAATTAATGACATGATTAAATTATTTTTTCTTCTAATCGGTGAAAGACATAATTAATTACTGTTGATTGATAAGCACGACATGTTTAGCTCCCTACATACCTAGCAACGAAATTAATCACTAGAAAGTAAGAAAAACAGATTCTTAAGGATCCACCAATCATGTGATGTGACAATTTATAAATTGGTTTTGATAATTAATACTCTGTATCGCATTATTCAAATATTATATTGTAACTTGACTCCGTAAAACGTAAAACGCGTTTCTTCCTCCAATTGTCAATTTTTCTAAATATCTAGATATTTATTCAGTAGATTCTCAAGTTCCACCACCTATCATATTTGAATTATGGTAAAATTCTTTCAACAAATATTTAATATTGTTATATTTTTAATAAATTAAACTCGAAAATTTTTAATTAAACTAGAATAATTTTATCATTGTTGGTATGATACCATTTATTTAAATATCCAGAGGAAATTACTACGCAATTTTTTTTTGATAAGTAAAGTGATATATTTCATGAGTAAAACGGTTACACCAATAGTATAAAAGTACTATAGTCAGGTACTCAGATAACGCCAATCAGTATGTACCATTCTTTCAACAAATATTTAATATTGTTATATTTTCAATAAATCAAACTCAAAATTTTTTAATTAACTAGAATAATTTTATCATTGTTGGTATGGTACCATTTATTTAAGTATCCAGAGGAAATTACTATGCAATTTTTTTAATAAGTAAAGTGATATATTCCACGAGTAAAATGGTTATACCAATAGTACAAAAGTACTATAGTCAGGTATTCAGATAACGCCAATCAGTACGCACCATACTAATGAGCGCGATCTAAAAACATCTCCAAGAGAGCATAAAAAGAAAGCTAACCAAAGTGCACTTCGTGCATTCTAAAACACCATAAGAATATACCAAAAACCACCTGACCAAAATTAGGTTGCCGAAGCGATCTATTCCGCTGCCAAGCCTTGGCTCGATCATGGGCGGATTGGAGACACAAGATGATGACTTACGTTCGGAGCTTACAGCCAAAGCATGGCGCCTCGCTATTGCCTCGGGTCTGTCGTGGGAAGAAGACACCTCTAATATCCTTTAATCGCTAAAAGAATCCGCTTGCGGTCTGACTCACTTTAGATATTTTGACTCCCCGTAACTCGGGGTCTTTGACGACTGCAAGGTTTATCCTTACGGTATTTTGGAAATTACTACGCAATTACATGATGCTTTATGTCAGTTGCTATTGTCCCCCCGCCTCAAACCATTGGGGATAGAGATTGTGATTAAAAAAGGACAAATCTCGTGGCTCTAGCCAATTAGTCCTTTATTCTAGCCTCATTATCGGGATATAATTTATACCATAAGTATCTGATTAACCTCCCAAGAGAACATGATTTTTATAGGAAATACCATCAACCATTAATAAAGCACAATCGAAAATACTTCTTTGTTTATTTACTTTGGAATTTTTGTTTTCTGAATGACGCAAGTGTTTGTGAATAAAAAAAGACGTGGCCAATAAAAAACAAAAATTACTTGTAATTGAAATGAACCAAAGTTTCAAAAAATATTTATCATCTTTAAATGAATTGACGAAAGTTGACATATAAATTTAGTTTTAAAATATAAAAATTGTTAATGTAATCGAAACAAACTATATGATATCCTAACATCAACTATATCGATCAAATCAGATTCGAATTAGTGCTGTATGAAACATTAATTATGTTGTCAAATCAAAGCAGCCAATAAACTATTGCATTAATGGAAAGCAAAAGAAAACGTTAACACGTATTGAAAAAACGTTAACAGATTGGATGGAAAATGACAAGCATGTGCGATCTACGAATTGGGAAAATCCCATGTGAGGGAGCAAGGCACCAAAACCGATGAATGGGCCTCATCGACTTGTCTTTTTATAACCACTGGATTTAAATTAACGTTTTCTATACAGCTGTTAAGGTTTAATTCAATTATATAAAACAGACTTTTGGATAATTAGCATTGTTTATGTCGCAATCATTTATTTCATTCAGGTCATACTCAACCTTTAATTGGCCTGTTTTTTTAGGAGTTGGTACCCGAAAGGATAAGTCAGAACCTTGGCCCGGATGGATTCGAGTTTAAAATATTTCGGATTCAAATCTAAATATAAATATTCTAAAATTTGACGTGAATAAATTTGTCACTCTTTATATTTATATTATGATCCGACCATAACTTTGATTGATCAATATATAATTTTAATTTTGATTAGTCTGATAACTAGTTACATCAGCTGAATACTTTTCAATATTATCATCCATAAATCATGATTTTTACATATTAATTTGAAATCCCATATTTTTTTTAAAAGCAAAACAAAACTTAATAATTCCTACGAGTTACCAAAATTGTCAATGTGCTTAATTATAGCTTGTATATTTTACCAGATTACAGAGAGTTAGTAGTTAATTATATCGCCATTAGGCTGACATGAAGCAATTGACTTCTCGCAGGCATACGTGGGATCAATGATGGCTTAAATCTCGTCAATAACTGAGATATACCTGCGGAAAAATATCTAAGTTTATTACCATTTGGTTTTATTACAAATGAAGAGGACACAATCGATGGTTGGGTACAGAGAATCCGGATGTTGCAGGAGGAAACAAGAATCGCTCTTGACATGCACACCACCATAGTTAGATGAATCTCATTCATTGTCTTATTATTAATTTGACATGTTTGTTAAAAAATGGAAGATTACATTTTAGTACCATGAGTTATCGACTACCCACGACAAAAATCTGAGTTATGACAATTTCGTATTGCTACCTTCTGCTTTGGTCATCGGTCAAAACGGTATTGAGTTTTGGACGACCTTTTGTGCTAGTAGACTTCCGGCCGGTGTGAATGATGTGGCCCATCCGAGCTCGTCGAAAAAGATAGGACTTAGCAGTGAGCTGATGCATCGACAAATGCCACGTCATCTGTATCGGCCGGAAGCATACTAGTAGAAACGGTCACCCAAAACTCATCAACGTTTCGACCAAAGGACTATTGCGATGGAGTTTTCATCGCTCGAGATTTTTATTGTATGTCGCTAATAACTCATGGCACCCTTAAAACAATAATGGGAAGGAACGAATTCGGAACAGCTATAGAAATCTTGGTGTCTCAGATTTGCTTCCAGATTAAAACTTATTACCTTTTTCCAAAGATAACTTAAATGAGAGGAGAGGGATTTTTGTAACCATTAATAAATGGCAAGTGCAATGATCTTGGTCTAAAGGTTTTATGCATGGGCACCGAATTTGGTCCTGGATATGTATTTTCGTCCAGGACCGTCTTGGCATACACTATGGGTCGGTCAGTTATGATACTATGGGTCGCTCAGTTATGATGCAAAAGGTAGCCCGAAGTAGTCCCGATTTTTCGGAACACACGTTCGTTCGCTCAGTTATGATGTGATAGTTTGTTCAGTTATGATACAATGGTTTGCCTGAAGTTCGCGAATGGGCCAAATGGACCGTCCCAGAATACGCGCTACATCGCTTAGTTATGATGTGATGGTTCGCCTAGTTATGATACAATGGTTTGCCCAGTTATGATGGAATAGTCCAAAATGAAGTTCAGGATACGCGCTGATTCGCCTAGTTATGATGTGATAGTTTGCTAAGTTATGATACAATGGGTCACCCAAAATGGGGTCCATGCCGATTCTGAAAATGAGATTCCAGGACCAAATCCGGCCCCTTATCCATGATCCTGTATATATTTTTTATTCCTTATAAAAGTGTATAAATTGACTCTAAAGCGTGTCTCGCTCCAGGAGACAGCCTCTCTTTCATGTCACCAATTACTGGGTCTCATGTGATTCGCTTAAGATTTTTATATCTCATCTTCCTTTCTAATTAACAGTCCATAAATTTACACAACATATAGTAGTACAGTTGTTGTCACCCTCACACTGCAGGAATATTTTAAATATATAAAAATAAAAATGAAACCATATAAATTATTACTTTTTTCCCGAATCACATAGTATGCAAACATCTAACATTTCAACTAATTTAAATTGGATTTAATTTTAGGTAAATGCTTTACTTTATGTGGTTTGGTCATACAACACTAGCCCGTGATTTTAATAATGTTCGAACAAGTAGTTTTCTCTAGTTAATATCTCACTATTTAAAAAATATTGGAAAAGCTGCTTAGTATCATTAAATTAAAATGTGAAAAATAAATCAGAAAAAAGTTCACATAAAACATATTTAAATAATGGAGTGTAAACTATATAAACATTAATCACTCCATTGGACATTTTTTACACATATTAATGATATGCAAGTCATCAAACTATATGGTACTAAAGTAGATTTGTCTTCAATTTTAAAATAACTAGTCTTTTACAAGTAAGTTTGTTTCGTTCCAAAAACTCAGAAACTATATACATAATCAAATATTAACTACCGGCTGCTCGTGTACCTTAATTTTCGTCTGGGTTGTAGCGGAGGAGAAACTAAAATAAGATCCTCGAATCCTGGCACCGGATACAGTGCCTTATTTTGTAAATTGGGAATTGGAGATACGGCCAAAATGTGCACTAAATATATATTTCACCCTCGTGGATGAGGCCGAGCAGAGGAAGAAAATAAAGGAGGATCGCCGGAAAAGGGAGGATCCCAGTTAAATACTTCAATTGCCAGTGTCCAATTGTCAGTGTTTCTACTTCCTATCAGTTTTACCACCTGCAACGGTAAAAAAAATCCACAGCCAATAGAATATTTCAACATAGTAACGAGATGAATCTTAAATAAAAAGGCATTTGGACTAATCGTATAAGATGTTAACGAATTGATTGATGTCATGGATTCAATCCTTTTTAGGTGTAAAAATTTAACTTAAAAAGAACAAGATAAATCTTGATGAAAATTTAATCCCAATGTAACGCAGAACCAAATGTTGCTTTCCTCCATAAAATATATGTGTAGCATTTTTAGAGAAATGATTTTGGCCGTGCCATGGTTATACGAAAACAACTAGTGGTTATTAGTTATGAGGGTGATTGACTTATTTATAAATTTAATTAATTTATTTATTCATCGTCTTAAAATTTTAAATTGGATACGAAGAACGATGATGATTTTTTACACTTCGAGCTTGATCTCGGTCTTATACACAAATCTCATATCTTCACTCTATTTTTACCTTTGAGCTAGACCGATTTAACAAGATACATGTACATACGTGATGTGATATGGGACAAATTTTATAAGTTTCTATCGTTTTCCACACAGAATCAGCATTATACTTGCATATTCTCGGAGATCAACTTGAATTAGGTTACAGAGATCTACCTCCAGGAAAAAGTGAATGGGAACATGGGGGCTTAGAAAAAGAATATAATTATTGGCGATTGCCGCGGTTAAGGATTAAAGATTGCTGCAATTGTTAGGAATCACGAAGGTCATATTATAGATGGTCATGCCACCTTAGCTCTTGCCTCTTCACCTCTAGAGGTTGACCTGTTGGCGATTCGGTTTGCGGTGAAGCTGATCTTTCACTCACATGCTGCATCTACGACAATTCTAGAAACTGATTATCGTATAACTTATTCTTTTCTTAGTGATCCACAATCTTGATTGAAACTTAAAATTGCTAATTTTTTAGTTTGAAAGGGATATCCAAGCTCTTCCAGGTTGTACATTGAACTATACCTCTCACTCAAACGACTCAAACAACAAGATTGCTGATTGTTTGAGCAAGAGATGTAGGCTGGCAACTCTTCTGATGAACTGGGTGGTAATTAGCACCCAGAGATTATCGAACTGTTGTATACTGAATCAGTCCCTTATTACAAGTAACTAGTTCTTTAACCCTAAAAAATAATAGAATTAAATTGTCCATCACCGAAGATGATTTAAACATTGAATATATTAGCAATGATTTTAATAAATCTGAGTGAGGAGGATGGAATAATAGAGGGAAATGTGGATCAAACATGCCCACGCCCTTCCACCCAAAAAAAAATGCCCACGCCCTTCAAAAGGGGAGAGAGTATGTATGTACATGAAGTGTATATACGTGTCCACGCATTTAATTTCGGAAAAGTAGAGTTATTTTAATTTAAATAAATATTTTGAATTTGAATATTAGAAGTTCAACTTTCTTAAAATTTGACAATAAATTTTATTTAAATTTTGTTTCTTGAATCTGTATTTATTAGTTTTTTTTTAAATCTGTATTTATTAGTTTAGTAAGAGATAGCATCTAAGTTTGATAAATATAAATAAAAACAAACAAACGCAACATCATAGAAAACTTATAATTTTTTCTGTCTTTTCCTTTTTATTTTGTTCATTAACCACCAATCACTGCTGAGAATAAAAACAAATTCCATCAGCCCCACCAACCGAAAACCAACAAGTGAAAGCTAACGCTTCTCTTTATTATCCATTTTAAGTCGTCTCCACAATCATCGACCAACTAAAAACCATACGAAGATTTTAAGGAAAAAGGATAATCAAGGCTGGAAAAAAAATTATATTGTTTCCAAAATGTGTGATGGTACATATATATGTTCGTAACGGCATCGCATTTAAAGATTATATACTTTATTAATGGAGAGAAAAAGGTTGTTTATTTATACGGTTTAAATCTGAAAAAATTGATTCTCTAATAATATGGTGTCCGGATAAAAAAGACGCTGGAACTTTCTCTTTAAATGCATGCGGAGAGCATCTACAAATCTGAGCATAAAAGCTTTAGAAAATAGTTGGGTTTGCAACAACCTAAATGTCTAATCGAGGAGAAATTAATGATACTATAACATGTAAATAATTATTCTCAAACTTAGACTTTTAAATGTTATTTTAATCAACATTAAACAATAACATATTTTTTTATTACTAAACTGATAAATTAAAGTGGTTCTAGAAAAATTGATAAACCAAAGTTTTCACTTTCTTCGTTAGTTTCTTACCTTTTAAAAAATCATTAATCTCTTATTTCTTTGCTTTTGTACCACTTTGATATCCGTCTCATCACTTACTAATGGTTAGTTAATCTAT
Organism: Hypericum androsaemum; assembly: GCA_963995505.1. Classification (NCBI taxonomy): domain Eukaryota; kingdom Viridiplantae; phylum Streptophyta; class Magnoliopsida; order Malpighiales; family Hypericaceae; genus Hypericum; species Hypericum androsaemum. The sequence continues at coordinate 12,335,495 of OZ023190.1, forward strand.
TTTTAAGTAATATTAAAACTTATAAGGAAGTGATTTTTATAATTACGTATATATACCAAATTAACGTTTTGTACCATGTGTTCGCCAGTCGAGTTAAAGACGATGATGTTTCAAGACTGTTGGGCATGCAGCCGTCGTGAACCTGCCCGGAAAAAAAAATGTAAATTACATGAGATTGAATTCCCAATTTAAATGTACATGGACTAAATTCTGAAAAAATAAAAATACAGAGCGTTAAAATAGACTTTTTCTTAAATTATTTAAGCTTTTCGTGAAGAGGATTAAATAAAGGGAAAAGTGCACTTTAGTACCCTGTGGTATCGCAAAAAAATTCCGTTAGTACCCTGTAGTTTAAAACGTATCAATTGAGTCATACTTATTCCAATTAACATCAATTAGAGGCCCGGGCAGCTGCCCGGACCTGCCCGAACCTACCCGACCGCTGCCCGAACTACGTGGCCAGCCACGTCACCAAATTTTGATGGCGTGGCGCCACGTGGACATCCTCCTCCTCCGCCTCCTCCCCTCCTCCTCCTCCCCCCGCGTACTCCTCCTCCTCCTCCCCCCGCGTCCTCCTCCTCCTCCTCCTCCCCGCGTCCTCCTCCTCCTCCTCCCCCGCGTCCTCCTCCTCCTCCTCCTCCCCGCGTCCTCCTCCTCCTCCTCCTCCTCCCCCCGCGTCCTCCTCCTCCCCCCGCGTCCTCCTCCTCCTCCTCCTCCCCGCGTCCTCCTCCTCCTCCTCCCCCCGCGTCCTCCTCCTCCCCCCGCGTCCTCCTCCTCCTCCTCCTCCTCCTCCTCCTCCTCCTCCTCCCCCCGCGTCCTCCTCCTCCTCCTCCCCGCGTCCTCCTCCTCCTCCTCCCCCCGCGTCCTCCTCCTCCTCCTCCTCCCCCCGCGTCCTCCTCCTCCTCCTCCTCCCCCTCCCCACGTCCTCCTCCTCCTCCTCCCCCGCTTCCTCCTCCTCCTCCTCCTCCCCCCGCGTCCTCCTCCTCCTCCTCCTCCCCCTGCGTCCTCCTCCTCCTCCTCCTCCCCCCGCATCCTCCTCCTCCTCCTCCCCCCGCGTCCTCCTCCTCCTCCCCACGTCCTCCTCCTCCTCCTCCTCCCCCAGCGTCCTCCTCCTCCTCCCCACGTCCTCCTCCTCCTCCTCCCCCGCTTCCTCCTCCTCCTCCTCCTCCCCCCGCGTCCTCCTCCTCCCCGCGCCCTCCTCCTCCTCCTCTCCACGTGGCGCCACGTCATCAAAATTTGGTGACGGGCTGGCCACGTAGTTCGGGCAGCGGTCGGGTAGGTTCGGGCAGGTCCGGGCAGCTGCCCGGGCCTCTAATTGATGTTAATTGGAATAAGTATGACTCAATTGATACGTTTTAAACTACAGGGTACTGACGGGATTTTTTGCGATACCACAGGGTACTAAAGTGGACTTTTCCCTTAAATAAACAAATGGAAGCGGATAAAACCGGGGAAGTTGGAAGGAGGAAGGAAAATGCCAAAATCCCCAATAAATGTGATCAAGGAAAGGCCCCGTGGTTTCCCGTGAGCTGCTTTTAAAGTCTCCCTCCTCCCCCAACCCCCCCTCTTTCTCTCTATTCTCTAGTCTCTTCTCACTCGCAAGGTAGAGACGGTTTCTTCTATTCGTCTTCTTTAAATGAATAAAAAGTAACCGAGCCAAAGCTAATGAGATTCTTCCTATTTTAATTATCTCGTTGCAGGAATCGGCCGAACGAAATCGGAGAATAACGCGTCGGAAGTTGGAGAGATAAATTTTAACGGTATGGAAACGGTGACGCGTGGCATCGAAGCGAACGCCGATGACACGTCATCGCTCGAGCAGAGGAGCCCCAAGCGGAGGAAAGTATCGCACCTCGACGCCTCCCCGTGCCTCTCTGGACGACCGGAGGACGGCGACCGTTTAAACGCCTGCAAGTGGACGACCGAGGCGGAGCGCCGGATCTACTCCACCAAGCTAGTCGAGGCGCTCCGGCGTACTCGCCGGCCGTCGTCGTCGTCCTCTGCCCCTTCCGTCGGATGCAGGCAGGTTAGGGAGACGGCGGACAGGGTGCTGGCGGTGGCCGCCAGGGGGACCACGCGGTGGAGTCGCGCGATCCTGACCGGCCGGGCCATGAGGATGCGGTTGAGGAGGTTTAGGAAGGTTAAGAAGGCGACCGGCGAGCCCCGGCCGAGGAGGAAGGAACTCAACCGGCGGATACCGCCGGTGGAGAAGAGGCTGCGCGTGTTAGGCCGGTTGGTTCCCGGTTGCCGGAAGGTGAAGTTTTCCAGCCTGTTGGAGGAGACCACCGACTACATCTCCGCCTTGGAGATGCAAGTGAAGGCCATGGCCGCCCTCGCCGAGCTCCTCGCCGGAGCCGGAGGAAACTCGCCACCGGATACGGCGGCTGATAGCGATAACCGCAATCGTGACGACTCGAGTTGAGTCAGAGAAGAAGATGGTTCAGAGTTTTCTTCTCTTTTTATCTTTTTTTTTTCTGTTAAGGTATATTACGTCAGGTGTTCTTTAATTTTACTATTTAAATTATAATATTTTCCTCTCTCTCATGTAATGTTCTTGATCCTATATAATTTTTTTTGCATTTTTTGTAAGCTTTCTTTTTACCCCACCTTTTGAGTCTTGGGCATTAATTTTTTTTTTTGCATCTTCTTGTATACATAAACGGTAGGCCTCTCAAATTCAATTTCTTGTTTCTCTCTCACTTTCGTATATTTTTAATTAGCACTTACCTACATTACCATGTGGGTTAGGCAATGCCAACTGATATAGGATTTTGTTTTATCAAAAAAGGTGTCGTAATGTAGAGTGGAAGTGGCCATCTTCTTGTCCTAGTATTTCATTTTTGGTTACTACAACTTGCATTTTGTTGTTATTATTATTGTTGAATTCATTCAATGATGCACTGAACCTAACCTAATCTCGTTTATGAGACTCCAATTAGAAATCCCCCATCTTTATTTATTTAAAGATTGGTGTTTTGTCATTAGTGTTTGGAATAACCGAGAGCTAAATAATTGCTGCGGGTTTCCATGGACAACTTTCATTGATATCGGGAGTTAATATTGAAGTACATTATGGTCCGATTTATTTTCCCGCTTGAAATTGATCGGTAATGTTCATATAGATGAAATCTTGACCACTCTGTTCGTCGTATAGAAAGTAGGAACCGAGGCAAGAAATGTTAAAACTATCAAAATATTGTCAATCACAAGGTATGACCAAAATTTGGAAGAGAGTTTAAAGGTAGATTAAAAAAAGCAAAATAATTTCTAATTAGTGGACATAATTTCCCTTATGTATGCGATTTGATAATGAGACTCGTATTTTACTATTACCATAAACAAAATCCAAAAACAGCCCCGAAAGTTAAAAAAAAAAAGAAAATTTAGGCAATTTGGCCTAAATTTTGGACTTCTAAACTATATTGGATTTTGTTTCTCTCCCAATTAAAGTTTTCCATTTCTGCAAAAGTTGAAAATTACCGACCTTTGAGAAAATAAATTGGACCGATTATCATTCTATCCTTTTAGAGCCCCGAAATATGTGCACTGGCCAAAGGTGAAAGGCGGAGACCGTGGAGTGACTAGTCCCAAGTGAAGTGAGACCCAGCATCATCAACAACTAGCTAGTGCTTTCATTTCCTTGCCTCCGCTCTTACCATTGGCATGTGCCTTAATGGCCCTACAATTTTTCATTTCCAAGCACACCGACCTCTAATAGTAATTAGGCCTCACTTGGGCCGGCCCCACACCCACGAATGGCTTGCATGTGAGTTTGAACTGTGAATGCCAAGCAAAACTCCTCCAAATCACATGCGCCCTGCGACTTTTCTCACTCCCCGCCGCTGATCAACTAGTCTCCATAATATACTTACCCATTCTCAATCATCATCCGTTCTATTACATTTGTTACAGAAGAATAACAGCCACATCCTCGGCTTCGGATTGTTGGATGGTTGTTTTAGAACTTGAAACTACACCCAACATTTCTGCAGTACCACTGAGCACGTACAAAGTAATTCGGAAATACTCGAACCATTTTATTAGCCTCAGTTGGTTACCAGTAGTAAATTAGGTTAGATTAGTCGGTTCGACGAATATCGAATTCATATTGGTCGGCCTAATTGCTTAACAATAATCAGGTGGTTTCAAATAAATCTATGCTAGTCATATCAGGTGAAATATTGATATAATACATAAAATTTATTTTTTCATACCACACCTGGTATCTAGACATCTAATAGACCGACTAATTACTAGGTTCTATCTGAGTAAGACTTTTGAAATGTGTCAACGTTGTATCAATAAATATTCAACACTTGCATAATAATTTGAACTTGAAGAATTCTTAGTTAATTATGTAATTTGATATAAGTACATAAACTTTGATGGTTTATGTAATTTGGTTTGGAATATTTTTGGTGACTACGTTATTTTCGTACCTAGATATCGTTTATCATTTGCTGTACGTAAGGGTGAGCATTCGGATAATCCGAATTATCCGAATTTCTTATTATCCGAAATATCCGAAACTAGTATTTTTCAATCCGAATCCGAATCCGAAATCCGAACTATCCGAAATCCAAAATCCGAAATTATTTCGGATTCGGACTCGGATAATCCGAATTATCCGAATTTTAAATCTTCAAGCAATTCCAAACATTTCCAAGCAATTCCATTTCCATTTCCAACCAGTTCCATCAAAATTTTTACATCTCCATTTTAAACAATTCAAATTTGTATTTACGGTTTCAGATTGATATTTTGATTTTTGCTCTGACCTCTCGACTCTCATCGACCCCAACTAGCTTTCTAATTTTATTTAGGGCTTCTAATGGGCTTTAGTTTTTTTATTTTATTTAGGTTCAGCCGTGAGCACTTGTAGACTTGTAGTGTAGTCATCTTCCAATATATTATATATGTTACATATGTATTAAAATCGGCCTAGCCCACTATAATATATTATATATGTATTTAAAAATTCGGATATTCGGATAATCCGAATTTATGTTTTTTCTATCCGAATCCGAATCCGAATCCGAAATAAAAATTTTGGATAATCCGAATCCGAATCCGAAAAAAAATTCGGATATCGGATTCAGATATCGGATATCGGATTTTTTGCTCATCCCTAGCTGTACGTCTGATAGGCGTTATCTGGTAACTTTGGCGTAATTTTTAATATAACCTCCTCTCGTGAATTCATTTTTTAGGTAATGATAAGTTACTTATAAAAAAACTTTGCTGGTTTAACTGGACGATCTCTTACTATTATTAGAAGCGAAATCCATGGTGCTCATTTGGTGATTACTGACATCCCAACCAGTTCCGGAGAGGCAAAATTGATGTCGTGTACTGCACAGACAGCGTAAAAATTTAATGCTAAATTGCCGAACCTTTTTTTTTTTTGATAAGTTGATTTATTGAGTAATATTTACAACCTAACAAGTGTAAAAGAGATTACACTTGAAACACCAAACTAATTACAAAGAACCCCCAGTCGGCCTCAATTCTTACCGGATTGCAAATATAAAATAACATCTTGATTGTTTATCTCCTTCGAAATGTTTGCCCAAATCAGCCACTCTTGGACATGGTAGTGAATAGAAAGCATGAGAAGTTCTCGATGACATTCAACTTCATCAAAAATAGTACGATTGCGATGAAGCCAAATTCCCCACATAACCGCACCAAATATCACAAACCAAACCTTCCCGAGCATACCACCACTGACGAGACCCATCCACTGAGATAAGCAGCTCTCGACTGTTTCTCCGCCACACCATCGCACCCCCACCAAGTTGACATAGAAATTCCAAATCGGCCAAGTGAAATCACAATTGAAAAATAAGTGAGCTTCCGTTTCATCCTGATTCCCACAAAAAGGGCATAGGCAATCCCACGGATCCAGTCTATGCATTCTGATCAGATTACATCGAGTAGGGAGCCTGTTTTGAATCAAGAGCCAAAGAAAACATTGTACTTTGTATGGAATTGTATTAATCCAGACCGCCTCCAGTATAGGTGTAGGAGTCATACCCTGATAAGATCTCTGTCGCATCTCTTTTGTGGTATAACAACCTCCCACACTTGATCCCCATCTAATGTTATCATTTCTTTGATTGAACACTACTGAATGTAGCATCTCATGCAACAATTTACACTCTTCTTCCTCCCAAGCTCGAAGAGTCCGTCTCCAGGTCAAGTTCCAGGTGCAATTTTGACCATCCCAAACACAACAGTCCCTCACTTTGGATGATTTCTGAAGTGAGATGGAAAATAATCTTTGGAAAGTCATATTCAAAGGGGCATCAACTAGCCATGAATCTGTCCAGAAGAAAAAACTTGTTCCATCACCAAGGCAAAGCTTACATTCTGCCATAAAATCTTGAGTTACTCTTGGATTGTCTCTTGCCATTGCCACAATATCTGACCAAGTCCCTGTCCTTAACGTTGATACAGGATAAGCCAATGACCTAGTTGGGCAGTACTGGTGTATGCTTGCTACAGTTTTTGCCCATATTGAATTACCATTCACCATGAAATTCCACAACCATTTCAAAAGTAGACAATTATTCTTCAGAGTGAGACTCTCCAGCCCAATGCCCCCAAACTCCTTTGGCCTTACCACATTTTCCCATTTAACTAATGAGTTCTTCTTCATATCAGTATTTCCGCACCATAGGAAGCGTCTAATTTTCTTCTCAATCTCTCTTAGTACCCCTTTTGGAATCTTGTAAATAGATAAGAAATATATAGGTAGGGCACAAAGGACAGACCTGATCAGTGTGATTCTTCCTCCTAAAGACAGGAAGTTCCCTTTCCATAGCACCAATTTCTTCTCTATTGCATCAATGACAGGCTTCCAATAACACAATCTTCTCATGTTACAACCTATCGGCAGTCCCAAGTACTTCAGTGGAAGTTTCTCCCAATTACAGCCCCATGTTTGCAAAGCATAGTCCATATTTTTTTGCTCTACATTGACCGCGTACGTAGTCGTCTTAGTCTTGTTTAGCTCCAGACCTGAAGCCAATCCGAAAACAAGAACAATATGATGCAGATTGGTGATGCTTACTTCACAATTTGCAGAGAAAAGGAGCGTATCATAGATAACACTCACAATTTGCCGAACCTTGCCAGCTTGCTCGACACATAACATAGATAACACTCAGAATTTGTAAATATTTTTTTTGAAAGGTAATTTGTAAATATTATACTACTTATTTTAGGATGAAATAAAATTCAAATTGTAAAAAAGAGAGTAGGGGTTGCCTCAAAGCCTCTCATTTTCAGGAATTAAGAGCGTACACGTGTGCCAGGATGAAAATGAAATCGCCAATCTTTTTCCAGGACAGACAGGTGGGGGATTTTTTCTCAAATAGGTAAAAAATATACATATTTTCCCTATATAGGTAAAAAGTTATACATATTCCCAAAATAGGTCGAAATTTTTTTTAATATTAAAAAACTTTGAAGAAGGCGCCCTAATAGGTTTTTAAAAAAAAATTAGTGGAGGCGCCCTAATAGGTTGGCGCCTCAAAAAAAAAATTTTGGATTCCTAAAAAAAAAAAATTTGGTCGTAGAATAAATAAAGAGATGCCGAGCAATTAAAAGTGGCCGAATTTATTGAAATTTATTTTTTTGCAAATTATGGATAAACTTGATTCAATTCGTAAATTTATCCCAATACTTTGATCTGAATTTATCAAAATATACTTACATTTTTACTTGCAGTAGTATAAAATAATACAAATAAGCTAAGTGGACAACAATTAAAAAAAATCAAAGTGGAGGCGCCACCCACTTTATTTTATTTTTAGTTTTTTAATGACATTAGGAGTTTTTTAATGACTTTCTATAGATTTATTTTTAGCCAATATTGCAATAAATAGAAAATTAAATACAATCCATCTATATCTAATTAAGATTATTATTCAAATAAATATAGAACTCTGTTAAACCTAACATAGATTACAATCTTGAAATTTAATTTTTAAGATAACTTTTACAAAAAGAAAGAAAGAGTTACAAAAAGAAAAACTCTATTAGATAAAGTTCATTAAAAAACTCAAAATAAATCAAATTTAGATGGATTGTATTTAATTTTCTATTTATTGCAATATTGGTTAAAAATAAATCTATAAAAAGTCATTAAAAACTCCTAATGTCATTAAAAAACTCAAAAAAATAAAATAAAGGAGGCGCCCTAGTTGGGTGGCGCCTCCACTTTGATTTTTTTTTGTATTATTTTATACTACTACAAGTAAAAATGTAAGTATATTTTGATAAATTCAGATCAAAGTATTGGGATAAATTTACGAATTGAATCAAGTTTATCCATAATTTGCAAAAAAATAAATTTCAATAAATTCGGCCACTTTTAATTGCTCGGTATCTCTTTATTTATTCAACGACCAATTTTTTTTTAGGAATCAAAATTTTTTTTTTTGGAGGCGCCAACCTATTAGGGCGCCTCCACTATTTTTTTTAAAAATCTAGTTTCTCGACAAGCTGTAGCGGTTGCAGTCGAGGCGCCATTTGGAGAGGGCGCCTTCTTCAAAGTTTTTTAATATTAAAAAATCTTTCGACCTATTTTGGGAATATATATAACTTTTTACTTATATAGGGAAAATATGTATATTTTTTACCTATTTGAGAAAAAATCCCGACAGGTGGAGGGAGGATTTAGTGGCAATAAAAAAAAGGGTGCTTGTGCTTTGAACCAAATAAATTAGTTTTAGATTTTCAAAAATTATATTTCAAATTTGAAATTGTACACAAATTATTCTTTTTGAAAAAAATCAGTCGTTATTCGTATATACGACATACAAAGAAGAGATTGGGGAAAATATGAAGTTGGGGCCGGGGGCGGGAAGTTGTGGTATTGTGTATGTCGACCTGACCACGGTTCGAATTTGGACGAATTCGAATCAAATTTATTCGAATTCGAATTTATCAAAACATTAAACCATATTCAATTCTTCACAAGACGAATCGAATACGAATTATGAATTTTTGAATTCGAATCAAATTTGAATCGAATTATAATCGAATTCGAATCAAATTATAATCGAATTATAATCGAATTATAACCGAATTTTTCCCTCTCAAATCCTCCCATTTTATTTGAATTTTGTTAACATATATTAATATTATATGTACATAAATTTGAATAGAATTTAACACGAATTTAACTCAAATCAAATTTTTGAATCGAATTTGAATTAAATTTGTCGGTTTTGCGAATTATAAATATCTTGAATCGTATTTAATTTGTTTTATGATGAATTCGAATCAAATTTTTTATGAATCGAATCAAATTTTTAACAAATCGAATCGAATCGAATCACGAATCAGATTCAATTCATGGCCAGGAGTGTACGTGGGCTGAGTTTGTCTAAGAAAAGAGCCACATTATTAGTGTGCCTTCATTTGAAATGTGCACGCCCACATATTCCACATGCGACCATGTGCCCTCATTTATGAGAAATCAACATGTACCCTACTCTACCCCTCTTGTTTCTCAGTTTCACCCCACCATTGGCCCGATCAAATTTTGTATTCAGACTCGACTATTATTTTATTCTATTCCGAGTCAATTTTCTTGATAATATGTTATATATTTTTTAAATTTTCAATTGAATTTTTTCTTAAATGAATTAAATAATCTATGCTTGGATCAAAATCATTGATCAACGGCTCACAGTATAGATATAGGCTTTACCTTTTGTAAAAGTAAATATTATTTATCCCTATGATATATACATGCTAATTAGTGTAATATTCTCATGCAATATTGATTTTAAGTGCATACACCATTATCATATTCCGTATTATTTTTTTTCTACGAGTTTTGGTGTGGAAGGGTTTTAACGAAGCCGGCAGTCGCAACCTCGTTCGTTCTATGGTAGCCGAAATGTCATACTAAATAGGATATATATACTATGACGTTATTAATATATTTACCATTAATTTTTTGTGTGTATTACACTCTCTATCCACGTGTCAAAAACTTGCGGTTATGACTCTTCACATAGACTACTCATTGTCATACCAAAAATACATTATTGTGGGTAGTTTTACAGCTGTCACAATGCAGATATAATTAGGTCAATTTGATAAAGCTATTTAATATTACGAGTTGATTATTGACGGATTTTAATTAGAGAAGTGATATGTTCTGATCCTAAAAGTCAGAGTTGGCGATATAAGTGTGTAATTCACTAATTGTGTAGTTTGCGCCTGGCTACTGACTGCTAGGGCTCACGCTATAAAAGTGAATTAAGTGGTCAAGAAAGATGAAACGAACATAATAAGCATGCTTCTACACTTAGTTGCATGCTTATAACACACCCCGTTTGATTAATTAAAACGGAAAGTATTTAAGAACGAATTGTTACGTCCATGTATTATCATTATATTTTTTTTTCCAGGTGATTAGCTATGTTAAATAATACAAAAAGCTAGGTTTGATGATATATTAAATATTTTTTGGATAAATAAATGTTTACACTAGCTATATATGTATTACAATTATTGCTGGCTGTGTGCACAAAATTAGTTACGTATATTATACATCAAATTTCAGTAATTCATTAATTAGCATCCCTTTCTCCCCGCAGGGAGTCGGCGGATGACGACCTATGTTAAAAAGTTGTTCAACAGGCACATATGGTGGATTTGGTGGAGACTGGGGTAATCCCCATATTTGGGGACTAACTTAAACTAATATTACTACACATTCAAACCAATATTATTTCACATGCAAACCAATATCACTTCATAAGTAAATCAGCGTCTTCTAAACCAATATTACTTCACATGCAAACTAATATCACTTCACATGCAAACCAATAACACCTGATAGGTTATTGACCATCAGATTTAAAGATAATTAAATCTGACGGCCCAAAATGTAGTTCCCACCTATAGACAAATTTTCTTTAGTCCCCACTCAATCCGGTCTCCATGCGTGGTGCCGAAGTCTCGCTAATTTAGTGACTCTTTTCCGCATCTCTTTATTTTTAGAAATGAATTTTATAGATATACACTAGTATTTACATACACCCCATGGAATACCCCTATGCTATGGATGTAGAATAATCTCAACGAAATTGTAATCGCCTCTTTGTCAGAATTTACTGCGGTAAAATCTAAAGAGAAAAAAAATAAGCGGTGAGAAAAAAGAGTACCGGTCAAATACCGCCATACAAATTCAACACATGTCACCCCTCTCTTTCGTATCTCTTTATTGCCTTTTTTCCTTCTCTTCAAGAAAGGACCACGGCACATTATAGATTTGTGTAATGGTCAATAAATTTTTAACTAATTTTAACGCTACTCGTTGCGGAGAAAAGGTTACAAAAATTTCAAGAAGACGAATGACGAATTCGGAGTGGTTATTCAAAAGTTGGCCTAATGTAGAGGGAGAAAAAGTGACTATGTCAAGCTAGAGCTAAGGAAAAACTAAGTTGTTGTGTATTTTGTTGCTCATGTTTTCTCCTCCGCCCAAGTCTTTTTTATATAGAAAATGCCGACCTAGCATCCCGGCCTCAAAATAGGAAAAAATTCAATTAGGTAGCGTCCCGTATAGGAAGACTCTACTTAAGCCATTTTCAATATAGAGAGATTCACTCCGGGTTAGTATAGGAAAGTTCTAGACCGACATCCAAAACAAGGAGACTCGGGTCTAAACAAGAACTCATAGGTCGTGCTGAGCAAGCAATCCTAACCTAAAACAGGAAAACCTAAGCTGCCACCAATATAGGAAACTGGCTCAACATAGGAAAACCTTGGTCGACTCGACCTTCTAGAACATCTCTGTCGAAATAGTCACCGTGTCGGGCATAAAACTCAAATGAAGCCGGCCTCAAACCAACCCAAGCGAAACCCCAGACGACCGCCTGCCCAAACAATGACCGACTGCCCAAAGCCGGTGTTTTCCTTTACCGCCCACCTAAATGGGATTTTCTCCAATCGCCAGCCCAAGCGCCCAAATAGGCTTCACTCGGCCAAGCAGACTTCAAGTGACCTCTTTCCTGGAGCGGTCACTGCGGCTTCAAACCCAAAGCTGCCTCCTCTCCAGCAAAGCGGGTTACTGCCCTCCAAGCCTTAAGCGGCTCTTTCCCACGCAAGGCAGGCAACCATCTTCAAGCCCAAAGCGGTAGAGGTCTCTTTGAGACCACATCGCTCACTTCGAGATCATACCGCTCACTTCGAGACCACATTGATCACTTCGAACTTGCGATATGTCGACAATACCAACTAAAGATGGAGCCCATATCAATGTGCACCAAAGGTCAAGTCCATCTCAATGCCGACCAAAGACTGGGTCGATCCTATTGCCAAGCCAAGATTGGGTCCGTCTCCGTGCCAATCAAAGGCCGGTCCATATAGACAAGATACCAGAGACAGTCTTGCCACACCGAGGAACTCGAGTTGTGTTGACAATGCTAGGATTATTTCTATTTCTACACTTATAAACTTACCCCAATTCTGGTACTAAGCGTTATGAGATTCTCAACACGCCCCCTCAAATGAGACCCATTGGGTCAAAGACTGCACGGGCTTTAACTTCGCCAACGTGCGAGAAATGTAGGTCGTGCGAGCATAACAATGAACACGGGATCGACCCACTCTGATAAAAATCACAATGAGATCCATGGGTCGAAGATTGTACGCGTTTTAACTTCGCTAATGTGCAAGAAATGGAGGTCGCGCGAGCATAACAATAAGCACGAGATCAACCTACTCTGATACAAATCCCAGCCCAACCAATATACCAAAACAGATACCAGGGTTTGAACCTTGGACTTCTTAGATATTTACAACGTCTTGTGCCGTTGGACTATAAAGCATTTTTGGTACTAAGCGTTATGAGATTCTCAACACGTCCTCTCAAACGAGACCCATCGGGTCGAAGACTGCACGGGCTTTAACTTCGCCAACGTGCGAGAAATGTAGGTCGTGCGAGCATAACAATGAACACGGGATCGACCCACTCTGATAAAAATCACAGTGAGATCCATGGGTCGAAGATTGCACGCGCTTTAACTTCGCTAACGTGCGAGAAATGGAGGTCGCGCGAGCATAACAATAAGCACGAGATCAACCTACTCTGATACAAATCCCAGCCCAACCAATATACCATAACAGATACCAGGATTTGAACCTTAGACTTCTTAGATATTTACAACGTCTTGTGTCGTTGGACTATAAGATATTTCGCTAACCAAGAACTTGTTAATAGTGGAAATTAAGAAGAAGAAGATGAAGACCGAGGTAGTGTTTTGGGAGGTGAAAAAGTTACCCCCATTTTCATTCTTTATACAAAGTGAGAAAATACAAAAAAAACTACTTTGTCAATATTAAAGTTACAAAAAATTCATTCTTATAGCTTTATTCAAATGCTACAATTGATGATATATTTTTTTTACAAAAAAGGCATCACAATGATCATTTGAAGACGGTTAAGAAGATGAATGATGATGTAAACTTTATCAAACAACCAACTATAGCACAAACTTCATCTTAAAATTTGAATTCGTAAAGTATGTAAAAATATATGTATTTATTTAAAAATATCAATTTATACAAAATTGGAAACGAAATTTAGAACGAAATTTTTTTACAAAAGTATTAGTTATTATAATAGAAGGACTACTAAATTTTAACAATAATTCTGACTAAAAATTAAATTTTTTTATCAATTTAGAGAAGTTATTCCTTTACAAAAAATTACTTTACCGACGCTTTACTGTATATACATAACCGGAGAAGGGATCTAGTTTTACTAATACCAGTTGCTCTTTTTTTTCACCATCTCCACTAATTTAAATTCAAATTATTTAGTTTGTGCTATAGTTGGTTAAAAGTGTTACTTTCGCATCAGTTACGTGTTGACACCGAGACTGAGACATTATTATTGATCGAGCTACGTGGCACCCAGAAAAGCGTCTCATCGTTGGCTGCCATATTTATCCAGATAATTGGTGTCGAATTTAAGATCATGCAAAGAAAATAATAATAAGTGCATATTCTTTTCCGCATTATCCGATATTCTGCTTCCCGTAATCACTGTAACCCGAGACTGATGTTCCTGTGTTGTTCGTGACCATCCACACGAATTACCAAAATTTTATCGAAATTATGTTAATCCCAACTTAAGGATAATGCTTTAATTGACTTTTTTTCGTATAAAATAAGGTAGATTTTCAAGGTATCGTTAATTGCGAGTGTTGTGAATTCATTTATAAGTGTGAAAATTTATCGATACACTGCATTAACGTTTTCGATTATATAAAAATTCTAACGTAATAGCAAAGCTGGTTAATATTGTGTTCGTTGTTGTCTTTACACAACCCTTGTCTCATCACGCGTTAATCAAGTCAAAGTCCGTGCAAATTTTAGTCTCATAATTTTTTTTTGTTGAAGTATGTTGAAATTACTAAATTAATAGTTGTGAGAGTGTTGAACTCGTTTATGTTTATTTATATCAAAAATTTTCAATGGTCCATAATTTTAAGATTTTGTGTAGAATTCGAGCATACTTACGAAGAACCATCAAATAATTTTGTTTTTACTCTTGACGCTATAAATTATTCGTGTACTTATAAAAATGACAAACCTAAGTACAAACCGATATGAAAATGTCAAATGACGCCAAATTTTGACAAATCTATATTCCGGTGATACCGGCCAATAATTTGGAGCGGTGGGGGAGGGAGGCTCTATAAACGACAAAAACAAAGAAGTAGCACATGTGTGAGGTAAAGGTCCAGCTGTTAGAACCGCAGGGGCCATGCTGGTACTGGACATGTTATGTTGGGTCAGGGTCTGGGCCCAATTGTAGGTGGTGGGCCATGTCCCAGCCCGATACGACAAAACGTCAAAGGCTTCTTTGCCTTTTAGTCTCTGGTTTTGCCGTTTGATGATGTTTATAATTTTTATATTTCTAAATCCAAAGATAAAATTTTAAGTAAATATAAAGCCATTATTACTTGAACTAATTATTAAAGACTATTTGACTTAACGATATTAGGAGTAGAACGATTTGACTTCTAAGTATAAAGTCTGACACTATATATTTTTAGTGTAAAAATTTATTTAAAAAAATTTCGACTAACTCCTAACAAACCATCCATTTTTCAATCAAATAAATGCGAAAATAGAGAAAAATAGACGAGGCAACTTGTACGCCATGAGTTGAAAGATTGTGCTGATATACACGATTTTGTCTGGTTCGTGTATCAAAAAAGTGTTGGTAACAACTTTTAATGCACTTATAAAAAAACAACTTTTAATTGTAGATATACGTGGGGTTTGATTGGTTGCTTTAAGAGACGATATCGAAAAATTAAAAATGTCATTTAAATTATGAGGGAAAAAAGGGTGAGATGGCAATAATTTTAGAGAAAAAGAAGGCAGGGTTGATATAGTTTTAGGTGAAGGAACATGTCTGAATTGCATCACTCATGTAGATATTTTAAAACTATCACAATAGAAAAAAATCAAACTAAATTAAAGGTCTATATCATATATTTTAATTATTTTATTACATTCACATTATTTTGTCCCCGAAGTCCATTCCTTACTCAATGGTTTATATGAAAATATTATTCACCTATTACCTTTAAATTCTATATTGGATATAAATATTTTAACTATCATTCAACCCTCTAAACTCGCTACAACTCTGGTACTTTTGTACGGGATTCACCACTCGGGTGAGAGTTCGGAACCGCTCAGGTAAGGAGGGTTTTAAGGTGTATATTTATATATGTATTTATTTTACGATATTAATATTAATAAATAAATTTTACATTAAAAAACAGATCATATGCGATAGGGAAATACGAGAGGGAAACGTTTGGTTCAGCTTTTGGACGAGTGGATAAGCTGTGAAACGAAGAACAATTATTCCCAAATATTGGACCTCCGACCGTATTAAAGTATTTATTTAATGGGGGCAACATGGATACAATTTCATCCAAATCGATGAGAGAGGAAGCAACGATACTTATATTAACTCATAAAAATTTGTTCTAATTTATCTTTAAAATTTTGAATTAGAATTTTTAAGAACACGTTATATATTTGTAGTGAGAGAAAAGATAATCTAATAAAATAGTAAATGTCCGAATATCATAGATATAAAACGAATTAAGGGAGAGGGGGTACTCTCGAGGATGGATGGGCTATCGTTTTCATTGTACAAAAATCGTGTAGAAGAGAAATGGATTGGGCCTTCTAATGTTCACGACAGGGCGATTTTGTACACGTGGATTCCGTTGACCAGACAGCAACATCTCTCATTATTTCCGGATTTTGACCGCTGACCAAATCTCATAAACCTTCTCTCTTTCTTTTTCTTCCTGTCCGGTATTAAGTATACAGTAATTTATTTCCCTTTTCACCTCGGAGTGGGACCCATTTCTCTGTTCTTTCTCTATGCCGATTTAAAATCGGAGGCCAATAGTACCAAAAGAACAAGGAGACATAGATGACAAATTTGCAATATTAAAAAATATATAGGATAAAGAGGCCAACCCCACCAAAACAACTTAAAAAAGACACCCATCATGACACAATAAAAGGGCACATAAGTTCCAAGGTGATATACTAATGGACATTTGGTCTAGCAGTACAAAGTGTAAATGATTTGACGGAGATTTAAAATTTAAAATCTGATAATATATAATTTTAGGTGTAAAATATTTATCTTTAAAAAAAATTAAGATTATCAGATGTGTCGTTAATTTTGCCTGATTAACTGTTGTACCTAAAGGGCACACACAAATTGCAACCAAAAATCAGGATTATGCGTCATAGAAATGCATGCTACAAACTTGCATACATAGGCCCATCTAGGTTTTTTTGCTGATCAATATTTTTAGTTTGGACTAGAATGAGGCTCACGTAGGCCCAAAATTAACTAAGTTAGAAACGGCGCACTTTAGGGAGGGAGATCGTCGGGTTTCTGGACATTTACATGGCGTTACCTTGTCAATCTCAAACCATTTTGTCCGAAGAAGATCCACATCTGGGATTCTTCAATGTTGATGATCTCTTTCAAGCAGTGAAGATTTTTTTTTTAAAGGTAACACCATGATTACACATGGATTTGAACCTGAACCTCCCAAAATTTGTACATGCCTTGTGTCGTGAAGAGATCTTACATCCCGTGATAAATTCGGCACGAGGGATCGTTTAAACAATGGACAAAGCTGCCTCCCGAAATGTGTAAATTTGTCTCAGGTGGGTATGTTTCCTGTCTGCTTCGATCAATTTAAACGGTTTCTGTTGTTGTTGTTGCATCCTTATGAAGAAAGATGAAATGGGTTCAATTCACGGAGCTACGTAAAGTTAACATTATTTTCGTAATAAGCATATATAGTATAATACAACATTGGAAGGAGCCAATTATTCTCGAGGATTTTATTAATATATTGGCTTAAGTAAGGATCAACATTTGATACTTGATCAGTGATATTGCCTGCAAGGGGAAAGGAGAGCGGTCGGTTTGTTTATTATGGTTGATTTGGAAAGTGGTGCAACTTCAGCTGAAGATGCAGAAGGTGGCTCTAAGATGGACAAGAAAAGGCTTGGCCGGTTGAGGAGCGGATCGTTAAGTTTTAAAGGGCCGGCGGCGACAAGCGATGACGGGTTGTACTCGAGTGACGACGAGGAGAAACCGATTGTTTTAGACAGGAAAGAAGAGGCATCGACTTCAGGTAGAGTGGTGAAGGAGAATGGGAGATCAAGTTTGCATGGTGGTAACTTTAAGAAGCATCCTAAGCCACCGAGGCATCCAATGTCGTCTACCTCGTTGGATGCTGATGGCACGAGGCTGGTTCGAGAAATAGCCCAGGTTACGCAGCAAAAGCGTGCCAGGATCGAACGTATGCGAGCGTTGAAGAGCAAGAAGGCGGATAGCAGCGCGTCTTCTTCGTCAATCAACAACATTATTGCTATGATTGTCACTGTTCTCTTCTTCTGCATCATCATCTTTCAAGGTGATTTGATTTCCTGATTGATTGGTTCTCTTCTTGTAGGTTTCAGGGATTTCAGTTTTGCTTGCAGATAATATAGTTGCAGTCTTGTCTTCGAATTGCAGGCATTCTGGGCGCTCGTGTTTGACGTAACTTGGATGCGACCTCTTTGTTGGATGGTAGGTACTCCTGCATTCCGCGCTCGCCCATCCGTTTTCTCCTCGGCATCTTCTTCTGCTGCAACCCATCTGCACTCCCAACATTCATTAGCCTGCAACGTGAAGATCTTAATTTCGAGTTGGGAGTATCAGATTCGGGCTAACATCGAATATCTGCTGTATTGCAGGTAACTGCGAGGCAACGTCACCACTAGTTCGTGTAAAAGATATCTGCAGAATTGACTCGCCTGGTTTTCTATGAAGCTTCTTCCGTCTGTCTCTCCTCACGAGTCTCGTGAAATGAATCCGAATTCAGTTCGTATCCAGAATGTAGAACTCGCAGAGATTAATGAGTCTACACATCTCAAGCCATCTACAGTTCATAGTGAGATTCCAAGACATGGAGCTGGCCACTTGGAAGATGGCAGGCGTGACTGCTTGTAGCTGACAATCAACTTGAAGTAGATCCTCATTGAAGTCTATTTGTTCTCTACTTCTAATTCACAAGAACAAAAACTATGTCCATCGCTGCAGAATGCAGTGGACAAGCTTACACAAACATGACGAATGTTTCGTTGCCAACGAAATATGGTAAACTCATATTAGTACAGTATTCTTACACCATTCCGGATTTGGCGTTCTGATATCTCATAACCAGCGACAGCCACCAAGTTCTGGGTGGCCAAGACCAACCAATTACCTGATACCTAGTACCTTCTTTTGCTTGCTCAAGAAAGCAAAACCAGGTCACATAGCAATGCATTATCGTGTGCAAACACAGTTCTCAAGTAACATATTTCCTTCATATGGAATTGATGTGTGAAAGCAATCACATAGAGCAAAGCTGCAGGGAAACACGCACAACGCTGGTGAAAAAAAATTGTTTCACAGATGCTAATCTTTCTATGCAGATGAAAAAGAAAGCTAGTCCTGAATTAGAAACTTTGATGAGCGAAAACTAGGAGACACCAGGCATTAAAAAAAGTGTTTTGGGTGTGCAGCAGGCAAAATCGTGTCACCCCCAGAGATGTTCAAATGAGAGAAATATCAGTTATATGAATAAGGAGAAATCAACTTCCGAGTCGATTGGAGCCACTCAAAGGCCATGTTGATGAATTTAGTGATATGATAGACAATGCACATGACTGGTGGACTGAGGACGCAATTCCGAGTTTGCAAAACTGTATACTTTGTTCTTTGGCAACATTAGCTACACTGGAACTCAAGAAGATGCTACTATATGCAGATGCCGATAGCAGTACAATCTTCTCTCCTATTTAATTCAATTGACTTGAGTTATCTCTCATGCACATCTCTAAGAAACTTTGTTGCAGTAATTATTCATCAAGGTACCTACGAGGCTACAAGTAACACAACCTTGTGCAAAGCCTACGACAATACTTTGAGACTGCGCTTTTGTTAAAAATATGGATCATGACAAGGACAAATACGTGCGGTACTCCTCAAGAAAACTGAGAGAGAGAATTCTTCAGTGATTCACAGGTTGGGCTCTTGGTCTCCACAATCCCAGTCTATACTTGTGAGCATATTTTAAAATCAGCTTCCTCTGCAAAAGTAGATTCCAGAAATCTGAGACAATGATTCTAATGGAAATGTTAAGGTCTCACTCAAGAGGTTAGATGCAAGACCCCCAACTGGAAAAACTCCACCGTGACTCGATGTTCAATTCAAAAGCACAAACAGGATAACAACAACAGGCTAGTTTTAGCACCAGTAAAATCTTTACACGATCCCTCGGAACAAATGCACCAGAAAGAACTCAGAAATGCATGATGAATCTATGGGATGAAAGAACCAGACGAAAAGAAATTCTATAAAGAAAAAGGAATTGGGTTGCGAGGAGAACAACACACGTTCATTTGACCAAGGCCATAAAAATGAGAAGAATTACCTGTTGACATTTGATGCCCAACTTCTTAAGCGTCAGAGTGCGGGTAACAAGGAGCTTCTGGAAGTCACCAATCTCGGATTCGAGCTTGGCCGCATGCTCCTGAACCCCTTTACCAATACCATTCAGAAACTCGGGTATTCCAACTTTTTCTGCAAAAGAAACCGCCATCGAAAGAATTCTCAGCAAGAAAGGATCACAAGGGAACTCTTCTACTTCGAATTGATCAGGAACACATGGCTCAACATCACATGTTTGCGAATTTTCACTTGGTAACAAAGAATGGTGAAGCCGGGTATCGATTCATGGACACGAAAACCGGAAAATCTCCAATCCAAAAGTCCCGCCGATTCACTAAAACAATAAAGCCTAGTTCAAGGCAATCAAATACAAGTTACAGCAGGATTCAAATGGATTAGCTAAAGTTGGTAGCTTTAACACAAAGTCTCAAACGTTAGCTTCGTGGACGTCCCCTATTCCCACAGAATTAAACCCCTAAATCCTTAAACCCTAATTGAAGGCGGAGTTCCCAATTCCAGTTCCCGTGAAGGCAAGCAAGCAACTTACCAACGTAAAGTGAGGGCTTGGAGAAGAATCTGGAGAACCCAGGAGTATAATTGGGTGCCAAACGCGCCCTTGTGCTTCCAAGTAGCTGCATCGCTGCCATTGCCATCCTCTGGTCCCCGAGGGTTGAAGCTAGCGTCTTGGATCCAAGGGTTTTTAATGGAGTTTGGTCTTGGAGGAAATGAGAGGAAGGGAGGGGAAAAATACAACTACATTTTGAAAATTGGAGGAAATGGTCACTCGTCTATTTTTTTAGGGTAAACTAGGCTTAGGTTTATGGGGTATAGCCAAATAGACGATGTGGTCCCTCTTTTTTGGAAATGCGTGTAGTCGTTCCTGTAGTTTGATTAAATTATACTCTTGAATTCAAAATGGTGCCGAATTTTTTGTACCTATCAAAATCAATCTCCCTTTCATGAACTTCCGTCTCCTTTCGTGATTCTCCTTTCTTGGTTAACCCTCTCCAATGAGAAGCGTCGTCTCCCTCCCTCCCTTCTAAAGGTTTGTAGAGGCATAGTGTGGGAGATAGCTCCACCCTGTATACTTGCAGGCGAACTAAGAGCATCTGTACGCAACTGAGGAAGTTGTCTTGAAATTCGAATGTCATCACCCTCAAAGGTATTCCAGCTAGTTGGACGTGAAGGATGGTCTAATACTGAAGTTGAATGATCCATATTATTCTGCATCATACATGTAAAGTATCAAGCTATGAAAATCCATATTTCAAAGCTCAACTATCATCCAACTATTTACACATCCGAAAGAAATCTTACTCACACAAAAAATAACAACATCATCACCAGTAACTATTGCACTAAATACACACAAATCCCACAAAGCTATTAAAACATCATTTGGACAAAATCAAATATAAAGCTAGAGCAATACTTTAAATTTTCAAGATTTTTAACCTGAAACATATTGACAATGTTTCTCTGCATGCTTTCAAGCTCAGACCTAGAAAAATCAATCAGCCCATCTCCTCTCTAATCTACTGTTGGGTTTGAATGCATATTTAATGCATTTGGACCAAGCTGAAAGGCCCAAGCTGAAAAGCCCAAGCTGAGGAAGGGAATACCACATCAGAAATCGCAAGAAATTTTTTCCTGTTTATAAGGAGAAGCTCCAAGCTGGTGTAACATTAAATGTTCTACCTGAAGAGCTGATCGAGGTTGCCTGCGAGGATGGTGCGAAGCACCATCCGAGCACGAGCACGAGCACGCACACGCGCACGTGCATTTACGTGTGTGCATGGCACATTGGACGCAGGTCGCAATGGGCGCTTTGTGGCGCACTTATCTTGACGCAATCCCACTGCGTGGAGAGCGTGCTCAAGAAATTTGAAGCTTTTGACAAACCTCCAGTTAAGACTCCAGTATATTTGAATCTACACTTAGCCAAGAATCGAGGGGACTCAGTATCTCAACTGAGGTATGCGCAAATTATCGGAAGCTTAATGTATTTAACAAATTGCACACGTCCCGATATTGCGTACTCAGTTAGTAAACTTAGTAGATTCACAAGTAATCCAGGGAAGGATCACTGGCTAGCTCTGGAAAGAGTTTTACGGTATTTAAAACATACCATAAACTATGGCATACATTATGCTAAATATCCAGCTGTATTAGAAGGATACAGTGACGCAAACTGGATATCAGACACTAAGGACTCCAAATCCACGAGTGGATACATATTCACCATAGGAGGAGGAGCTGTCTTGGAAGTCCTCTAAACAAACATGCATAGCTCGATCCACCATGGAGTCAGAGTTTATAGCACTAGATAAAGCTGGGGAAGAAGCTGAATGGCTCAGAAACTTCCTAGAGGATATTCTGTGCTGGAGCAAACCAGTGCCTCCCGTATTGATACATTGTGATAGCATGTCTACAATCGGGAGAGCACAAAGTACAATGTACAACAGAAAGTCTCGACATATCCGTCGGAGATACAATACCATTAAACAGTTGATCTCTAGTGGGGTGATCACCATTAATTACATAAAGTCCAAGGACAACTTAGCTGATCCTTTTACGAAAGGAATCAATAGAGATCAAATGTACAACGCAGTAAGGAGAATGGGATTAAAATTCACACACTAAAGAACGTCCATAGCGGTAACTCAACCATGATGAATGAAGATCCCACAAACTTGGTTCAATGAGATAACTAAGTTATGGAGGGTTCAGTTAATCACCTGGAACCTATCTCATTCTCAGAAGCTGCCCAGGTGTTAACCTGCAGAGGTGTGGTAAGGTTAAGCATTACGCTTTTAATGATTCCTATACCTTGATAAAAGTGGAGTATGGCAGGATACTTCTGATAGGAGATCACCTATGTAAGTATGAAGTGAGGCTGCTTCAAATGGGAAAAATACTTATGAATCCAAGATACGGTCCATAGCCGAAACGGATACAACGTGAGAACCCAAATATACTAGGGTTATTATTGTGTAAATATTATTGTCTTGGTTTACGCCAAAAGCTGATGGTTCAAGACATCACGTTCACCGAGCAGCGAGTAAATTCGATAATATATTACTAGAGAAGGTTCAAAGCCACAAACTACCTGTCTCGATGCAATAATAACACGTCAGAACTTTCGATTAGAGTCTGCATGCATTAATCATCATTCATGTGGGGGATTATTGGGTTTGAATGTATATTTAATGCATTTGGACCAAGCTGAAAGGCCCAAGCTGGAAAGCCCAAGCTGAGGAAGGAAATACCACATCGAAAATCGTAAGAGATTTTTCCCTGTTTATAAGGAGAAGCTCCAAGCTGGTGTAACATTAAATGTTCTACCTGAAGAGCTGACCAAGGCTGCCTGCTCAGATGGGCACCATCTGAGCACGAGCACGAGCACGAGCACGAGCACGAGCACGAGCACGAGCACGAGCACGAGCACGAGCACGAGCACGAGCACGGGCTCTCGCACGTGCACATGGCGTATTGGAAGCAGGTCGCAATGGGCGATTTGTGGCGCACTTGGCACTTCGTACGTGCGCATCATCGCGAGGAGCTGGAGGAGCCTTAAGTATTTTGCCCGAGTCTGGAGAGAGCTGCGTAGCTACCGAAGTGACGAGGGGCTGCGAGTGCCTTCCAGGATGGCCACCGAAGAGGCACGAAGGGCTGGAACGTCCTGGAGACTTCCAGACGGCCGAAGGGTTGCGAGATCCCTCGTGAAGGAGTGCCAGCAAAGTCTGGACGCACCTGGAAGGAATCCATAATGCCACCAAAGGGCCACAAGCGCAGCCAGCCTATCTGCCTAGCGAAGGGACATCTCTGAAGAGCCACGAGCGATCTGGCTGCCTGCCTGAGTCGCATCTCTTCGGAAGTGCCTCGTGTCCCTTCGGAGTGCCTGCCTGCCACTCTTCCAGCGCCTATAAATAGGCCTCTCCCCCTCATTTGCAAATCATCCCAGCAACAAGTGCATTCCATAAGCATTGTTGTCTTCTCCTTTCCCCCGTTCTTCACTTACAAAAGTCCGTCAGAAAGTTCTGGGTATATAAGGGTTCGCCAGAAAGTTTCGAGATACGTGTGCAACGTTCTTAGAAATGCCCGAACAATCGTTATATCTTGGGGACGATTGCCGTAGCCCGTACTGCACTGAAATATACGAGGCAATCTCGTCTTACGAAAAAAGTGTCCAACACTTGCCTCGACTGCAGTAGATCCTAATTAAGTACACCGAACCCTCCGACAACAACATCTACTACACCTCCACCATTCCTATCCTCATTCTTCTCAATACCTCCTCCAAATCCTCCAAGCTGTACTGTAAAAAGTACTAATTTTCTTCACCTACTTCCTCCTCCTATCCCCAATAACATAATTAAACCCATGACCAACACCAACACCAACACCATCATGTAACCTCTTTTCGAAAATACTTAACTCAAAATTTCTCAAGAAATAAACCAATTGCTGCTACATAACCAAAAGATTGGATTTTTAGTGCAACCCACAACCCAAGATTTATCTTTTATTTTTTTGAAAGGTAAATTTTTACACCATGATTACACCTGATAGAGATTGAACCCTGGACCTCCGTGAAGTCATGAATGGCCATCACTGGGCGGTGGATCTCCAGATGGTGGAGCCGATGTCATCAATGGCCACCATCTCGAGAGAGTTCTGGGCGACGGAGGTGCCGACCTCGAACTCTCCTCCAACGCCCTCAACGACTCCATCCCAGCCCGGTGCAGGCAACCTCCTCCGTCCTTCAGAACTTCACCTTTATGAGGCAGTGGTGATTGTTTTATTTTCTTTCTCTTTGAGCGGGATGATAAAACTGTGGGTTAACCAAGCGACGCTTCAAGCGAGCAACCTCTATCGTCCTCCAGACTTTTTTATGTGTTTTAAACCACATAGACTAAACGTAAAAACTGTGATACTACAATGTACTAAGTAGACTTTCCCCAAGGTAGAAACAACGAGCATTGGAATGTCAACCAGTCGGGAAACAAAACCCATTAAAAGGGCCCAGCCGCCCCACAGAAAAATGCCCTAGACCCAAAAACCAGAGTGGCCTCCTCTCCTCCTTCCCGTCTTGCCTTCGGCTCGGCCGAACAAAACGGAGAAACAGAAAAGAAAAGAAAAAAAACCCAGAAAGACGAAGCATCCACACTCCATCCCTACCTACCTCCTTCCTATCTCCTTATGTTCCAGTTCCAACCTCGACCCAGTTCTCAAAACTTGATACTAACATTAGGGCACGGTAAAGTTATTTCCTTTAATATATACTCTCTCTCTTTCTTCGAGCTTAATTAATAACGGAACCAATGAGCTCAACCGAGGAAGCTTCGGCAGCTGAACCGAGGGACTCCAACCTGGAGGCTATTCCGGCCACCGGAAACACTGTTTGGGCCGACGTCTCCCCGCTCCTTCATTCCGCGTGTACAGGTTGATCGCTTGTTGCCCTCTCCATAAAGTTTCGATCTTTTGTTCGGATAATGTTAGTGGGTTTTGTCTAGAAGGAAGTAGCTTCTTGAAGTTTCAATCTTTTGTGTTCCTTGTTAAGGATGGACTAGCTCTAGGGTGTAATTGGATGAACGCCATTTGCGATACTGGTGTGGGATGTAAGTGTGAGCTTCGGGAACGATCGGGTTTTTGTTTGAGGAGCGTCTTGATTGGAAGTGGAGGGATTTTTTGATGCATTTTCAGTGGAATTTTGTACAGCCGGTTACTTATTTGGCATTGTTTGGTTCAGAACTTCAGGATGGCGAGCTCATCCATGGAGAGAATTTCAATCTTTTCGCTGCCATGTCTGCTTTAGAGGTAATTGTTTAAGGAATGCTTGTAAACTTTCGAGAGTTAATGGTACTTTGTGTAACCCAATGCACCTCTTGCTTTTATTAATCCTATTGTTTCCATTCCGAACTGCATCTTGTGTTTCTCATTTCATGAATGCGTTGAGGCTTTTATTGGCACCCGGTCTTTGAGACTAGTCGGTAATGAAGGGAATACTGGTAGCGGGAGAATACGATATTCTCCTTGCTTTTTTTAGCCAAAATAGAAAAGATTAGGGCTAATTAGGGGCTAAAACGAATCAAAGTCTTCAGGATTTGTGGCTGCTTGTCCCGTGGATCAGTCGAAACACACTCTTTTGGCTCTCTAGTCATAGAGAAATGAATCATAATGTTGGCTCTAGAAGAGTTTCAACCTGTTTGGTGCTTCATGAGCTCTGAGGTGTAATATCTAATCTTTCCCTTCTCTGTTTGTTTTTGTGCACCATCATTAATAGATAATGGACCCAAAGATGGACGCTGGCATTGTCAGCAGATATTGCTCAGTTGATGAAGCAATTGAAGATGGTGCCGCTCCAGTTCCCCTCAGCTTTGATAAGACTGTGGATGTTCAATGTATCATTGACATCATGGACCATCTTCTAGCGTGTGAGGTATTGTGGTACTATTTTCTTTTCAATAAGATGTCTAAACCGCAGTAAGGTTGTCGAAACTCATTGAAGTTCCCACAGCTGGGTTGAAACTTTGTTTCTGTTCTTTGTAGCACAATATTTTTTAGATTACTCTAACCTTATTTAACTTGGGAGAGCGAAACCATGGTTATCCTCTCTCTTCTGTCCCTATTATGGCCTTTTCCTTCAAATATCTGAAGCTAGGATCTTTTCTATTACATATTACCACAGTTATGAAACCCAGAAAACTGAAAGCTATATGCCTTACTTTCAGTGATTAGTCTATTGTATTAGATTGGCTCAATTGAGGTTTGCTAAACCAAAAAAGTAAAGATCCAGATGTTGTCATACATTTTCAGAACTTAATGAAATCATCATACCTACTCTCCAACTTTAAACGCCATTCACATAAAATTTCCTTTTTCCATCACTATTATTTGATTTATGCCGAGCTTATCTTTAATGACCAACAGGGGCCTTTGGGTTGTCGCAAAATAGATATGCGGTTATTGTTTCATTATGCCTTATTGGAAAATGGATCTGTGATTAATAGTACCTTTTGGTGTAGGCAACATGGCACAGGGGTCACTCATTGGCTCAAAGTGTTTTCTCATGCATCTATCTCCTCAGGCCTGAGAGGACATCATCGCATGCCTTGTTGCACTCTTATTGCAA
The DNA here is from genome assembly GCA_963995505.1 of Hypericum androsaemum. NCBI lineage: Eukaryota > Viridiplantae > Streptophyta > Magnoliopsida > Malpighiales > Hypericaceae > Hypericum > Hypericum androsaemum. The sequence goes on from OZ023190.1 coordinate 12,362,707, forward strand.
AGTGATACGTGCAACCTGTAAAGCAGTTATTTCAGTTGTCTCAGATACACGCACACATGAAGTAAAGTACTCCACAGCTCTTTTTTTGCCTTATTTACTGCGCATGATAATGCTTTCTCTCTCAGAGACTACATTTTCATTATTTCTTCTTGGAAGTCGGTTTTTGGCTTTCTCACTTGCTTTAAATGCAGGAAGAAGATCTTTTTACCATGTCATATGGTCTTCCTTTGACTGGAGATGGAGATGAGAAGTGCTTGTCTTTGTTAAATGCTGTTGAAGAAGATATCTCTCGACAAATGCGTGCTTGCAAAGCCCTGTTATCCAGAAGAAAAGCGTTAGAGGGTATTGATCTTGTCAATAGACAATTTTTTTCAATTATTTATCATAACCATCTATTATGCTTGAAAGTTTTCCATAACCATCTGAAATTTTAAGCTGATATTGGTTTGGCATTCCAGTTCCTTTCTAGGGTTAGTCATATCTTATCATTAAGCATCTGCCATGCAAGATCCAGTTAGCATGCTTTGTGGCATTTAATTGATGGAGTCAGTTACCATTCACGTCAGCGACAAAGTTCGAAACTTAGTATCTCAAATGATAAGCTTCGGTACCAGATGGCAATTGAGTGAATACATGTCAAAATACATGATATTAAAGAGAAATGAGGCAGAAAACACTTGGAGAAATGTTAAGCACAGTATACATTTTTTTCCGGCAATATATTTGTTATTGCTAGGCAAACGTCTAACTTATAAAAGCTAGGTTTCCTGTTATGGAATATGAAGAGTTTGTTTCATCTTGATGGGTGTTGATTTTTGTATTATGCCATTTTTGCTACCATAAATGCAGCACTTTTGTCCAAAATGACCTTCAGAGAAGGTAGATCAGGGCCCTTACTCCAATGTTTTATTGTCCCCGTTGTTTTAACAGCCTAAATAAAAGTATCGTTTTACTTCATTCTACTTTTTCTAGGATGTGGCCAATAATTTTTTTCTGCAAGCATGATTTTTGTGACCTATTTTCCTATTCATACAGATTGTAGTGCACTTCATCCTATAACTTATGTTCAGCGTGCCGTTCAAACATACATGTGACCAATTTAGCTGAAAAAACATACATGTGACCAATTTAACTGAAAAAAACATACACGTGACCAGGGGAATAATAAGCTGCACAATGTATCTGCAATTCTTCAATCCCATAATAACCTTCAATTTGGTTCTGGGCTGATTTTGTTTCTAATTCTTAATCATTATTAAGTAAGTTGAAGTTCTTTTTTAGTTGCCCAGAATTACCTGTATTTGAGAAATCCACTGTACATGATTGGAAGTTCATATTTTCTCGGTAAGCATTGGTATGATGCAACTCTTGCTAAAACAAGACGCTTTCTTATCTAAATTAATACTGCCACTCATTGGTGCTGCAATCCATTATGCAGATGTTGAACCATTACAGACGAATCCTGACCTGGAAGAAGGCTATTGCAAAGCTTTGTTGTGCCGTTTACGTTTTCGTAAGGTCTTTTCCCGTGTTTTCTTCTTAATAAATATTGTGGATAACTTGGTATCTCGTTTTCCTATTTTTGTTCAAGCATGCATGTCAGTGTGCACAAGAATGCAGGTCCTTCTGTTTGTTGCATAATGTGGCATGACTGTATGTTTACTTGAGAATTTTATCCTTGTTTCTTGAATTGTCCAGATTCATTTTTTTGTGGATGATATTATTTTAACTTTTTACTTTAATTGTGCTTTAGTTTGAAGCATCGTTGTCTCTATTTTTCATGTTCTGTATCAATTTATCTTTTGACTCGCAGCACTTTTTCCATCTTCTTGCCTGCATGAGGCGACCTCAAGGAAGAGGTTTTGAGCTGGCGCGAAAGCATATAGCTAGCTGTTTGTCAGAATTAAAGTGCATTCACATGTCGGAAGATTTCCTCTTCTCCAATTCTTTCGGAAATCGTGTCAACGATGTAGACGACAGAACAACTGCTTCTGGTCGTCAACCTATCGGGTTTGATACTAATATAAACAGTGGAGTTTCTGCTCCCACTCCACCTCGGTCAATCAAACTGCTTAGCTGGAAGAAGGTGACAACTTTTGAATTCTTGTGCAGTTAGTTTCATACAATTGTCTTAACATCTTTTCGTGGATTGCTGAACCGATTTTGACTTAGCAGGCCATCAAGTATTTTGAGAAGCTACTGGGAGATCTCGATCACATTTGTTCCTACTCATTGCATCCTTCCTTGGAAGTTCTTCTGAGATTTGTGGCACAGTTTCAAAAATCTCAACCTGATTTGGTTTCGAGGGCTCATCTCCAGGTTACTCCTAGCTCATCCTGTTCTATTGTGGATAGATCATTTCCTTCCTATTGGCCTGTATGTGATTCTACGGAATTTTCTAGCTCGCCAAGCCTCACTTTTATGCCCTGGAGAAAAGTATCTTTTATTGTTTGCTTATAAGTTGCATTTGTTGTTGGCCGTAGAGGGTAATGATACTGTGTTAGCTAGTGTTGTCCTCTTAGTGGGTGGGTGGATGGGTTAGAGCTAAATGAAAAGGTTGTGGGTGTACAGGTATGAGCCAATGTGTCAGCCTAAGTTATTATTGGCATTATTGATCCTCTAACGAAATCCTCATGTTCAGATTTTATTTGGGATCTCGATATGTGAATCCCTCTCCAATTGCTCGGAGACTAAACCTTGACCATTGTTGGACAGCACTTGTTGATTCAAGATGGAAAGCTTTACGGACGGGATCCTCTCTTTGCTGTGATTATTAGAGCTGCCGGGTTGCCTGAAGTGGCAAAGAATCACGACATACAGAACAACGAATCTATTATACAACTGGAACAGGTGGAAAAACTTCCATTTCATCTTTACTTGACATTCTTGTTGCCTTCTATTAACCTGCTGGTTACTTTGGTTTGGAGAGTGCAATCATTTTACTAAAGGTCATATGAAATTTTGGGGTAGAATAATTGCAGTTTGAAAAGTAACGGCTGATGCTGCTATCGATAATCAAACTTCAGTTTCCAAGTGCTCACGCTGAAAACAGAACAACCACTTGGTCTTTGGGTATCTTATGCTCCATCTAATTTCTGTTGCGTGATGTGATGCAGTTAGTCATCAACATGCTCAAAATCCTTTGTACAAATGTTGCCTGGCAGAGACGTAAACTTGGCAAGGTTCTACAAGATTGGCGTGTTATCTACATGCAGGTTTCCCCTTTCAATCTTACCATCTTTCTCTTATCTTAGACACCGGACTTCCACGTAGTTAAGTTGAAACTTAATTAAGTGGACTGAATTTCTTTACGTTACTGGTACCGTCTTCTCTTGAGCACTTGGTGATCGTTTCTGTAATCGGTTGTGGACAGTCAGTCTTTTGCATATTCATATACTTGCTAGTGCATTTTCCCATCATTTAACTCTTTCTTTGGCTCCAAGTGATTTGAGCAATTAGTTGTGGTAGCCAGGGTCTAACTGCATTTTATTTTGTTTTGATGTTAAAAACAGCTGGAACTTGCTTTTAGAAATGAGTTCGGAGAAAGAATTTCAGATGACGAGGTATCTCCTGCTCTTATAGTCGTTCACTTGCAGTTCAACTGGAAAAATTAGCAATTCAAAAAGCCAATTACTCTGGGCCAACGTCATTATAAATCTGAACATTGATCATTTGTTATCCCGAGCAAAAGGTGCAACTTTGAATGCACGAAATCTAAAGCACCCGGCCGTTGTAAAAGCTATCAATAGATACTAATCTAGTATTTCTTACACATCTCACTTTTGGTCTTTTGTTTTATTCCCACTCGTTGTCGAGCTTTGTGTTTAACCTAAATTGTTTCCTGTTTGATTTGGCAGAATCTAGCTGTGAAAATTTTCAAGCACATCCTGATTTGGGTGGAGGAACAGACTTACTGGATAGCCTACCGCTTTCTACTGTTGGGTTTTGAATTAGATCTCTACTCTCCGACGGAGTATTGCATGGTGTACTGGTATATGTACATAGTCTTGATCAAACTGGCAGAGAAGACTCATATTACGATAGCTATGAGCGATGATACTGGTGGGTTTCGTACCAAATTCATTATTTCGAAAATGAATCCCCGTCTTCTACCCCGTGTTGCTGTGTTTGTGAGAGCTGCCTTGTTTTCGCTAGGTCGTGCATCAATATACTTCATTGTTTTCGCTGTGTGTACTTGTGTAATTGGACGGAGATTTAACTTGAGTTGGGTTTTTCCCATAAACGTTTGTTTTGGCTCTTACCTTAACATTGATTGATTTCTTTAGACTTGCATTTGGTTGTCTACGTTTGCCAACTCATGGAACCAATTCCCTGTCTTTATGATCAGCTAAACGCAAAGGAAAGAAGAGGAAGGATACATCAAAAGAACAGGCAAGAGAAAATCGGGTTCCCCCAGTAGTCTCCTTTCTTCAGTGCCAAATATGTATTGCAGAAGGCCTTACACTTGTACGTTTTTCTCTTCAACCATTTTATTCCGCATTCGTAATTCTCTTGCTCCAAATTTTGATGATATGTTCTCTGTTGGCTTAGATAAATGCCATATCTTGATAATCTAGGTTTGAATGAGTCTCAGTTACTTCCCATCTTTATCATAAACCATTTTCCTTCATCAAGTCCTCTGAGGGTTTACGTTTCTTCCAGCTGCTTGCTGCTTTGAAGAATGAATTGAAGGTTTTACATAGTCCAGGCCCATTTAATACGGAGAACGAGGTACATATATGCTCCTTTTGTGCTAGAAAATATATAATCAATCAGCACAATAATCGTGTTGCTATGATGTAAACACTACAATTAGCAACTAGTGTCACCTAATCTAAATCAAATGATTTGTCTGGTCGAACGAAGTCTGTCAATCTTATCATATTCTTTGTCCAATGTAACCAGAGATTTCTCCAGCACTTCGAGCTTCTACAGAAAGCTTGTATCCCGGACCATGTTTCGTATCCATCATTCAAGGACTCGACATACCATGCTCGATTCTCTGTAAGTACTTGATCAACGTATAACCGTCATTTGCAATGTTTTCAAGCCGGAATATCAACTGATACATACACTCCGTCCCTGCAGACGATACACGCGTACAACTACTTCAAAGATGCTATGAAGGTAATCAAGGAGGTCAAGAGCAGTTTCGCGAATGACCCGGATAGACTGGCCGAGCTAAGAAAACTGGAACAGGTTGCTGAACACAACAACGTTGTCCTGAACATCGTTTGCCGAGCTGGATCAACGGACCCTTCGCTCATGGTTTCTTTCGAGTTCCTCCACCACCCTTTTTTTGCCACTGCTGTTGTGAAGAGAACATGATGGCGGATGGCGGCAGTTTTGGAGCAACTTGAAGACAAGGAAGGGTCAATAAGAGCTTTGGTTCAAGATCTATAGGAACCGTAATATCTGTAGTTTGTATTCTTCATTTATATTGTTTCCCTTCCATAAAAGAAAAGGGAAAGATTAATTTGAGCTCTCTTTTCTATTTAAGGGGTAATTTGAGCTCGTTCTGGATGAATGGATATGGTACGTACTTCCTTTTTTCCATCCCAAATTCCACTAAATTTAGCAAGGGTCCTAAGCTAACGATTATAAGGGGTTTGGAATGGGTTTGGAATGTGTCCGTTTAGAACAGTTTGGACTGAAGTAAAACACAGGGACAAAAATGAAAAAAGTCTGCATGCAGGGTAGGGATCACCAACATGCGATTATCGATAACTGGGTATTGTCATTGTCGTAGCAAGCAGACATTATTAATAACTGGGCATGCCAGTATCGAATTGGAGCATGCCATTGTCAAAATTGGAGCATGTCATTATCGGTCTTTCAGTCCAAACGGTCCGTAAAGATCCCTTCACTCTGGACCCAATCCACTGCGGATTATAAGTGGGGTCAACGAAACGGGAAAGCCTAAAATCTAAAAAAAAATGCTTACCATTAAAAGTATAATATAATTTGGTCATTAATTAGCTGGATGACAATGATTTTAGCTTTCTCTAGAAGTATTGTTGACCATGATTTAGAATGAGCGGTCATCAATTCTCCTTCCCATGAAATTTCCACGATAAATCGGATTGGTTTGGTTGCTTGCAAACATAACCAAGTTTATATGTCAACGTGGTAATTTTTGGTTGAATATCACTTGGTATTTAAAGTAATTCAGATCCGAGAAATGTAAAATATTTGAATGTTGGTAAAATTTTTTTAGTGTATTCGAACTCGAAATCTATTAGTTAAGTTAAAACAATTTCATTGGGAGTTAGTTTGTGTAAATTTTTGTGATATGAACAACAATTTCTTAATTAATTAATGGATAGTATAAAGCAATCGTCATATTGGCTTGATTAATTTCTACGTCGCACACAATTCCCTGCGTTGTTTAAGAATCCAGGGTTCGTCTTCTTATTCTAATTTTGTGTAGCCTATTGTACTTTAACCCACGAAACCTTTGAAATTCCATGGTCTCTTTGTTTGAATAATTAATTTCTTAGTTATTTTAAAGCCGTAAAAGTAATACAAACTGTTAGTGAAACTATTAAAAATGTTCCGAATTTCTAAATAAATAATATATGTTAAGTTTTTCGAATGAAAATGGGGTAAGCAGGGTACCTGTTGGACCTTGGGCCTAATAGGCAATTATTATTGTGCCTAATTGGGCCCGGGCCCATTAGGCCCAAAAAGTTGGGTTGGATGGGCCGGTCAACCCGCGTTGACCGGCCCAAGCTGCGCTGACGTGGCGTTGACGTCATATGTGGCGGCCCACGTGGCGCCACGTGGCAAAGCCAGGGGTAGCTTTGCCGCGTGGCAGACATGTGGCATGAAGTGCCATGTGGCACGCCACGTGGCGGACATGTGGCCCGGAGTGCCACGTGGCATGCCGCTTGGCGGTCATGCGGCTCGGAGCGCCACGTGCCGCCACGTGGCACATTTTGACTGGCTGGACTTTCCTATAAAAGGAGGAATCCGGCTGGACTGAAATGTAACTTTTTCCACAACCACTCAATACAAAAGGAAAATTCTGGATCAGTTCCAGAATTTTAATCAGATTTTCGATTAAAGGAAATCTCGTGAAAATCGATTACGGATCCGTTCGAACGTGATCGTAATTCGACCAGCACGAAGAAGTTGTGGACCCGAGCCTGTGGACCTCTTACTTCAACAAGTAAGTAATTTATTATTAACGAATTAGTTTGTTAATTAAACAGATTTAACACGTAATTACTCGTTAATTACGCGTCAAAACCGTCAGTACCTTAAAATTAAATCTCCATAAAAAAGAGTAAAAATGACGTTTGGTATGTGTTACAGAATAAACTTCAACAATATTTTTGTCCAACTCATTTTCATATGAAAATATTTTCAAACAAAATTGACATGCACTGTTATCTATTTTTTAATCTCTGTCTCAACTCTCAACATTTTGGTTAAATAAAAAATTTGATCTAAGAGACAATTTTTTTAATATTACTTTAAATCATCATTGATATCCAAAATTTTTTAATATCTTACAACAAGTCCATTTTCTCTGTCCATGCAAACCTAGACTAAACTATGAAGATTATTGACGGGGCAAACTAATTTTTTTAACAGCATTTCTGTCCAACATTGCGGCGCCAAAGGACAAGAAGACTTGAAGCGATTTTTTTATCTTAGTCGTCGAACAATCTCCGACTCTATATAGGAAGGAAAGCGACTCGGGAAAAAAAAAGTCAAGGAAAGCTGAGTGGACCCCACAGCCATCGGTGACAACGGCTCGACAATCTGACGAATCTTAGATTGGGGACCGGTGGCGGCGGTTTGAAAGTTTGAAACTTCCCGAGATCTTTGATAGTAGGAGTGGTGGAGGTGGGCCCCTGATTTGCAATTTGTAGGGCCCACACTCGTTGTTTGCTGATTGTTATATTAATAAAATGGTTCTGCTTTCACTTGGCCCTTTTTTAAAGGGGAAAGTACACTTTAGTATCTTGTAATTTTATTTTTTTTGAACTGAGTACCCTGTTGTTTAAAATTGGTAAACCGGTCCCTGAGATTTACGAATAATTTTTCGGGCAGGTCCAGAGCAGCTACCCGTCAATACGCGCTCGAAACGACGTTGTTTTTCAGCCGACTTGGCAGACACGTGACAACATAGTAGGATTAGTTAAAGCTGATGTGTAATATGACAAATTACATATACAGTCCCCAATTTATGTATATTTTTCAAAAAAACCCTCATTTAAATATTACTTAATTACATACTCTCTCCTCCTCTCTCTTCCACCCTCGTCTCCTCCTCCTCTCTCTCTCTTCCCATCCTCATCCTTCTCCTTCCTCCATCGATTTTTTCTTTTCTCCCTCCCATTTTTCTTCTCTCCCTCCTCCTCCATCCTCACTCTCGGGACAAAATCCTCTCTCTCCGTTCTCATTCAGCAACTACAAAGCACGATCTCAGGAAGAATTCACACACATGAAATAACTTTAACAATCCTTTTCCCCAATCCAAACCACCCAAGTGACAAACTCCTAGCGTCAACAATTGTGAGATAAGAACAAAACAAAACCTATGGCCCATAAAGCAAAAGTCTCGAACCTCCAAGTTTCATTTCAGAGGAAACTAAAAAAATACCCAGAAAAGGATAAGGCATGCCACCACCTTGGAGACAGGTACGACGAAGCGTGTGAAACTGAGGAAATAGAGAGCGGTCAGCGGGAAGTCAAAGCGGGGAAACGATGAGCGGCGCCATCAGGAACCTGGGGTGCGTGATCATGGCCGTGGATTGGAGCTTGGATTTGAGATTATTTGTTGATTTTAGATTTGAGATTATTTGCTGATTTTGCCACTGGGTGATACCACCTGATTTGGAGGTACCGGTGTTCACGGTGGAGATCCGCCGCGAGTTTGGCCTTTTGCTCCCTTTGATTACTCATTTTCACATATATGTAAAAGGGGATCTGTTACTTTTTGGCTAGTGTCGGGATAGCGCGTGCGGTGAGGAGAAGCATGAGGTTGAAGATGAAGGAGGAGGGAGAGAAGAAAAATCGGAGGAGGGGAGAGAGAAAAAAATTTGATGGAGGAAGGATGAGGATGAGGCTGAGAAGAGAGAGAGAGAGAGAGAGAGAGGAGGAGGAGACGAGGGTGGAAGAGAGAGGAGGAGCAGAGTGTAATTAAGTAATATTTAAATGAGAAGTTTTTTTGAAAAATATAAATAAATTAGGGACTGCATATGTAATTTATCATATTACACATCAGCTTTAACTAATCCTAATATATTGCCACGTGTCTGCTAAGTCGGCTAAAAAATGACATCGTTTCGAGCGCGTATGGACGGGCAATTGCCCTGGACGTGCCCAAAAAATTGTTGGTAAACCTCAGGGACCGGTTTACCAATTTTAAACTACAGGGTACTCGGCACGAAAAGGGTAGAACTACATGATACTAAATTGTACTTTTTTTTAAATGGATAGATAGAACTTTATACTCAAATATGATAATCATTTTTATAGTCATATAAAAATAGTTTTTTGAGCTTATTAGGAGGATTATGTAGTAGATCCTCTGTGGTAAAGGGTAAAAGATTGGTGCAAACTATGCTCATCTAGCATGACAACACAAGAAGATCACAGGCTCAACATCTTGAACAGCTGCATAACTAAATTGCATTATGGAAAACTTAAGTACCCTAGAGATTTTCAAATTAGATAAGTTTTTGTGACAAATTTATATCCAGATTTAGTTTTTTCCTATTTGGCATTTCCATGATTATCCACATCAATACCACATGATATTTCTCTATCTTAGTTATCGCTGACGTGAAAAAGTTAAACATCTCCACTTAAATTCCTAATATCTCAAACTACCAAAATTGGTGCATCCATGCAGCGCCACCTAGGATGTACCAATTTTGGTAGATTTGGAAGATTAGGGGTTAAAGTGGAGTTTTTACTTTTTTACGTCATCACCACATAGGACTAAAAAAAATGATGTGGTTAGTGAAGTGGATAACCACGGTAATGCCAACTGGACAAAACTAATCTTAGTTAGAAGTTTATCACCAAAAGTGTCAGAATTGTAAACCTCCACCACCAAAGTGGTACTTGTAAAACTACGGTACTTATGTAAAAGTACGTAAAACTATAGAGTATCTATATGAAGTTATCCCTATAATCTAATACTTCCATTTCGCTTATCGTTGACCGAGCTATTCGATGGGTTTGGAGTTTTTTCAGTAAATGTGAAATTTCTGAATATTATAAATAAATTAGAAACTATCTACTACAAGTGGAGATTTATACGCCGTAATAGTTATATTAGCAACTCATTTCGAATTGATAATTAAATAAGGGGTACCTTTTAAGCCTTAAGTCCCGAAAAAAAAATCACATTTCTTATTTTCTGCTGATAAAATTCAGAGGGATTGTGCATATTTTGGATCAGCATATACCCTAAAAAATTGTGCACATACAACAACTATTTTGAACCAAACTTTGAAAAAATATTTTTGACATATTCCATAATTTTTGATATTACGGCAAATAATTAGTCGGAGAGAAACAGAAAACATGGCATTTTACGAATTGCAGCTGTATTTTTCTGACAACTAAGGACGAATCCACGTGACAAACTATACAATTTTAAAAGGGCAAAGACTAGAAGTTCGTCCATAATGCAATTTAGTCAGAAAGTTTTCCAGAAATTACAATATCATTTAATTAACTAGCGGAAGACGAAAATGAGATTGGATCAAGGAGTTGAGGAATGGAAAGGAGACCGAAAAGAGAAGCAATAAAAGGAAAATTCCCCAATAATATTAGAACATAAGAGAAGGTAATGAAAAGAAAACTCACTAGATTAATTTAATTAAGATATTTTGACTTCGAATCATAAAAAATATACCAGTGTTAAATATTTATTAAAAATATTTTGCACAAATTTCTGTTTAATCAAACTACCGATACAGTATAAGCCAAAAATTGAAATTAATTTAGTCGACCTATCAATACGGTATAAGCAAAAAAAAAAAGGTAAATAAAAGAAAGAAAGACAAAAACCAAATTAGTTGTCAATCTTGGACGCCGACGCGACGACTTACGGAAACCATATAAACAAACAGGCAACTGACAACTCGATTTCGCTCATTTATTAGCTAAAACAAAAATTCCTTATTTTCTTCGGCCACCGACCATTTTTCCCCTTCTTTCTTTTCGAATCGTTCTTCCCAATTACGACTCTTTCTCCCCCCCCTTTATTTTTTGCCAATCTCATATCAGGTAATATGCTTAAACCCGGGTTTCTCTTTGATCTTTTTTCCCGTAATTTCGTTGTTTTAATCATCTTTTTTTTTTCTCGGAAAATTAAGAACTGGGTTTTTTATTTAGTTAATGGTTCGTTTGGTGTTGTTGATTTGAGCTGGTTAATGTCTGTATCTTAGTTCGTTGTGCTTGTTTGTAGCCATTTATTAATGTTGGGTTTCTTTTCTTTTTCTCTTTTTTTTTTCTTTCTGGTTATACTCTTTTTTGTGGGAGTTGGTAAAATCCGTAGTTTTTAGTGTTTTGATTTGTTGCTTTTCAATCCTTTTCTGTTGAATTCTATCTGGACATGAGGGGAATTATGGGTTTTAGAGGACATAGTAGATGGTAGAGGGATAGCGGGTTAGAAGATCAAGGATTTCATCAGCTGATTGATTCAGTGCAGAATTGCCTGAATTGATGAATGTTGAGGATGTGAATCTGATGAGAATCGCGAGAGAAGAACTAGGTGCGCGGTTATTGTTCGACTTGAAGTTGGTTGGAAGAAATCTGACTAGCCCTTTTTATTTTTTGGTAATCTTCTGTAGGAGTTTTTTGGTTGAGAACGAGAGAAAATGTCGGGTGGCGGAAGCTTGAGGAAAGCACTCGGAGCACTCAAGGATTCCACCACTGTTTCGTTGGCCAAAGTCAATAGTGATTACAAGGTAAATTTAACCAGATGCTGATTGGAGTAGTTATTTGTTTGGGTTCTGGTAAGTGATATTCATTTCTCCTGGCTTTTATTGAGCAGGAATTGGACATCGCTATAGTTAAGGCCACCAATCATGTTGAGAGACCAGCAAAGGAAAGACACGTTAGAGGTGGAAGAAGTTCTTTCGTTATTACTTTTTCCTTCTCGAAATGGATGCTCATTTCTTTAATCATCTGACATGGTGGAAAAAGCCGGAGTTATCTGTATGTAGAGCTCACGTGGGTTTCATGTGTATCTTGCAGCTATTTTTGCTGCCATTTCTGCTACCAGGCCTCGTGCTGATGTTGCCTATTGCATCCATGCTCTTGCAAGACGGTTATCAAGGACACATAATTGGGCGGTATGCACATGATCTCTTGATGGCGTGTTAGAAGTGCCATCATAGAACAGAAGAAATACAGATATTTTTTTCCTTTAGTCAGGATTGGCACTCATTCTCTTTTAGTGTTGAACACTTAGTAATATTTGATTTCATCTAGAGGTTTAAATGAGCACTCAAGCAAAAACTAGTTCCATAAGTGGACTTGAGTCAACCCTGGTCTGCAATGATTCTATATTTTTCCCCACCTTAAATTCTTTATTATTCAATTTAAATTTATATAACTGGTAGATAATCAATGCGCTGGTCTTCAACTGTAATTTGGTTGGTCGACTTTCATTTTTCTCAGGTTGCACTGAAAACTCTAATTGTCATCCATCGTGCTTTGAGGGAAGTAGATCCCACATTCCACGAGGAACTTATTAATTATGGAAAAAGCAGAAGTCATATGCTTAACATGGCTCATTTCAAAGACGACTCCAGTGCAAATGGTAATCTTTTTCCCATGCTCTCTGTCTTCTGGTGAAATAATTGATCACTTGACTTGATTTGCTATATGGTGGTGCAGCATGGGATTACTCTGCCTGGGTTCGTGCTTATGCGTTATATCTGGAAGAGAGACTGGAGTCCTTTCGCACTTTGAAGTATGATGTTGAGACAGATAAACCTGTAAGGAATCTTTTGTTATGTATCATCTTCATGCTTACGGCACCTCTATATGTTTTTAATTGCCATTAGCATTTTTCTGTTTGTCTATACAGCATGTAACTTGACCCACAAAAGTGCGCTATGATGATTTGTTATTGATGCTTGTATGATGTGCTATGTGTTGATATCTCTCAGTGGTCTAGAAATTTCCCTGGCATTTTTCACATAGATAGTACACCATAGACAAGCAAACCCATCTTCGCTGGTGGTGCATAATGTTTGGTCGCATGCTATAAATCTGGTGACATCTACCTCGTTAATTTGATCCCTAAGGGTTATTGCAACCTGTTTTAGGTTCTTTGCATACTAAAGATGCTTGTTTCTTTCTAAAGCTCCTTGATATTTTTCTTTTCTTCTCTTATTTTGACTGATTAATGAAATCTTGATTTAGAGGACCAAAGATCTGGACACTGCTGAGCTACTGGTCCAATTGCCAGCACTGCAACAGCTTACGTTTCGTGTTCTTGGCTGTGAGGTAATGGTTGTTGACTCTGTAACCAGGGTTTCTTCATGTCTTTTGATGACATTTAAGCTCAATGACGCTGCAGTTCTATATTGCCCCTTTCTTTGAAGTGATTTATTAAATTGGAAGCTTTGTTTTGCATTTTGCAGCCGCAAGGGGCATCAGTCAACAATTATGTCATTCAGCTCGCACTTTCATTAGTAAGCGGGATCTGCAGATCTTTTTTTTTTTTGGTTTAGATTAGTCAACATGTTGCTCTTGTTTCTTCTTAATGATTCATCCCCTCATCATCCATTCCACCAGGTTGCTTCTGAAAGTGTTAAGATCTACCAAGCTTTAAATGATGGTACAGCCAATTTGGTTGACAAGGTCAGTGGCTAGATTGGTTTTCCTATTCAAAGGTCGAGCATACTTAAAATTGTATGTTTAATATAACTTTACCTTGGCAGTTCTTTGAGATGCAACGAAATGATGCAGCCAAGGGTCTTGAAATATATAGGAGAGCTTGCCAGCAGGTCACATCTTATTTTTTATTTACTTACTATTATTGTTTTTATTACTCTGGATAAAAGAAGCTTCCCTAAATGAGCTTGAGTGTACCATTTTTTTGATACCAGGCGGAGAGTCTTTCAGAGTTCTTTGAAATATGTAAAGCTATGGATATTGGGCGTCGAAACAAGTTTGTCAAGATAGAGCAGGTTTATATCTACCCTTGTTACTTTATGCTGAATGCTTCTCTGGAAAAACTTTTAACTCTCTGCAATCGTATCAATAAATTTCTTTGTGTTATGAAGCCTCACCCATCCTTCCTACAAACCATGGAAGAATATGTGCTCGATGCTCCGCGGATGTCAATGGCCCGCAAGGATTCGGTAAGGTCTCTATTTACAAGACTCGTGTATTTGTATCCTATGAGGACACAGTGCAGCAAATAATATACATCTGATGTTGCTTTATGAAATGATCTCTTATGTATTTGTATTCGGGTGATGGAAGAACCTTTCTTTCTCCTAAAATGTCCACATATGTTGCATTGAGCTGATTACTTTTGTTGAAATTCTTGTACGGACGCTTTGTGAAATGTTGCATCATGAAATGACCTCTTACGTTCACGTGAACTTCAAACAAACAGGTAGCTTACAATAAAGATGACACTCCAAAGGACATCTTGGCAATTGAATACAAAAAGGAACCTGAGCTTCCAGAACCGCTGGAGGAAACCCCACCATCACCTTCCCCCAAACCAGTGAAACCAGAGGTGCCTGCTCAAGCACCTGATTTATTGGTAATATTCTTGTCCCTGGCTGTGGATGTCTTCGTGGTTTCCGTGGAAGTCTTGATATCTTTCTGACCCTGGTTTTGGACTCGTAATCGCAGAGCTTGGATGATCCTGCTCCAGTTGTTTCCGACCTAGAAGAGAAAAATGCCCTGGCACTGGCTATTGTTTCAGTTGGTATGTTCTTCAGGCTTCTCCACATTTTAGAAAAGAGCCGAAAGATGTAAGAGGCTGTATTTGCAAATTTATGCAATAACTCAATAGAAAAGAATTCAACTGATTCCTTCAATCGAATTGGAAAATTGATGGAGACTGCGAGCAACGAAAAAATTACTCTTGCTTGAAATCATCCCACTATACTCTGCTTTTGTGCTGCGATTGAGGAACCTTACCTGTAAACTACAGCAAGTCAAGTATGTTGGGTTTTTTAGCAAAAATAAATATTTTAAACATGTTGGTTGTTTCTGTTTGCACAGCTGACCTACCAGCAGCTGCGCCAACTCAAGTAAATGGAACTACGGGGTGGGAACTGGCTCTTGTCACAGCTCCGAGTTCAAACGGCGGTGCCGCTGCAGCTAGCAAACTGGTATTATTCTGCTGCTTTTTTGCCAACTTTTCTTGCTCTGACACCCTTTTGTGGCGGTGTCAGTTTACTTCAGTTATACCTAAATTTCTGACCCTCGTATAGTTTTTCTGACTAACACTAACCGAACTTCTCTGATGTACAAGGGTGGCGGGTTAGATAAACTTACACTGGACAGCTTATACGATGATGCAATTAGGAGAAGCAATCAGCCCGTTAGTTACAATCCTTGGGAGCAAAACCCAATGGCTGCTGCCACAATGATGCAACCAACTCATGTGCATGATCCGTTCTTTGCCTCGAATGGCGTGGCCGGCCCACATTCGGTGCAAATGGCCGCTATGGCCAGCCAACAGCAAGCCTACATGTTTCAACAACAGCAACAGATGATGATGATGGGTCAACAACTACAACAGCCCATGAATCCTTTCGGAAATCCTTACGGAACCGGTATGCACCCGTATGGCCCAGGCATTCGACAGGTTCAAGCTTATAATCCTTACTCAGGGCTCATGTAGATGCTTTGGAAACAAAAAACACGATTCTTTTGCTTGAAGAACACGTCACCTTCATACCAAGAACGGATGCGAGCTCTTCGGATCTGCACTTCGAGACAGGCAAAGCTTGAAGATTTGTGTATGATATGTTGTGCATGTGAATTGGACAGCTAGAAACGAGATTATTCTTTGATAAGTAGCGAGGGAAATAATGCTTCTGAGGGCTGATTAGTCTTTTCCACCTGCTTTTGATGTTGATGTTTCTCTAGCAGGGACTTAAAAAATCTTATTATTTCTACAGGGCCCCCATTTGTAAATCTGTGATTATGACCACGTTTATGCAATGAAGAGACCCCAAGTTTGATTTGCAAACTTCTGGTCGAGAGGTCTCGAATTCGAATACTGCGAGTCGGTTTTATAACGACAATTAAGAATAAAGATAATTACTCTCAGGACCTCAGGGTATAGTAAAATAGACTCTGAGGACCCTGTAGTTTCCCTACTAATTACTGAGCCCTTGTAGTTTGGTTATTATTATATACTCGGATCCCTGTAGCCGGAATCGTCTATTATTCTCGCGAACTCCCCACCTGAAATGTCTAAAATGCCCCTAGGCTCCTTTTTACCACCCAGTCCCTTTTTTAAAGCCACATTAACACTTACTTTCTCCTCCCTCAAAATTCTCTGTTCTTCTTCTTCTTTTTTTCCTCCTTCTTCTCCAACTGTCACCGAAAGAACAAATCGAGCATTATCTAGCTGGGTTTATAGGTCGAAGGAGCAGTATCTAGCTGGGTTATAGCGTTTATAGGCTGAAAGAGCTGGGTTCTAGGGTTTATAGGTGGAAGGAGCTGGGTTCTAGGGTTTACAACAAGTAGGAGCTGGGTTCTAGAGTTTACAGCAAGTAGGAGCTTTGTGAAGTTAACCCATGTCTTCATCCAATGCTTCGTATAGGATGGACGATGGTTCGAGGTACGTCAATATGGTATGCAACTGCCGAGTTTGTGCCCTGGTAAAGATTGTCGAGAGTGAAAGAAATAGGGGGCGTTTATATTATTGTTGTGCCACAAACAGTTGTGGGTGGCTGGGTTGGTGTGTACCACGGGAAGTTACTAGTTGTTATCATTCTCCAATGGTCAAGACGCATGAGCAACCGGTGACTTCTAATAAAATGGTGTCTGAAGAAGTAAAGATGATAACGACGACGTTGAAAGAGGCTATTGAATCATTCAAGTTCTTGACAAAATTTGTGTATGCTTTGATTATCTGTAATGTTGTACTTTATGTTCATTTGATTTCAAGATAGAACAAGCATGTTTTCATCTCTTGTAAGTTGGCAATGATCAAATCAATGAAATGAAGTTGTTTGATTTTGAATACTTGAGTTTTAGCTGAATTTCTGCTCAAAATTATAAAATACAAAATCCGACATGGTGTTCAAAGCCCGATTTCAAAGTAGATAGTGTTCAAATCTATCCCGACCAAACCGATACGGCTACCAAAAGCAAATCCCTCATGTTATCTAAGGACAGTTTATGTTCAAAGCCCCATTTCCTGCCATGTTGTCCAGGACTGGCTTGCACTGGCTCTTGCACTTGCACTAAGGCATGCGTTTCCACTTGCACTTGCACTTGCATTTGCACCTGTATTTGTTCTTGCACGCGCACTTAAACTTGTTCTTGCTAGCGCACCTGAACTTATTCTTGTACGCGCACTTACACTTGTTCTTGCTCGCGCACCTGAACTTGCCATTGCACTTGCAGCAGGGCCTCCTTCACGTACAATAGGTGCTCCTCTTCGAACTCCAACAGTTCTAGGTCCTCTCCCCCTTTGAGTTGGCAATTTTGGAGGTCTGATTCTACTATTGGAAGAGGCTTGCTCAAACAACGGGTTTGTTTGTGATGACAGGTCACCGGGACCCATTGGTCCACTAAATGCCTACAAAATAAAGATATGTTAGTCAAACTTTAAATTACTAAACACAGCTTTCAAAATTTCTTGAAAGACCAAACCTTCTGTTGCACTTGTGGTCTATGGGTTGCATGTGACAGACCTACTTTTTCTCCTTTGCCACCCTTTCCCTGCACCAAAAGTGTCATCACACTATTAAAACATGTAAAAAATCCAAGTTCGGTTAGGATATAAAATAGCACATACCAAAGGTCTTTTGCTTTTGGCCTTAGTAGGTCCTCCTTGGCATGACCTTTTATTATGGCCCAACTCCCCACATGTAGCACATTTAACTGTGTTTGACCTATGTGATTGTCTAATTTTTTCATTATCTTGTTTCTTCCTCAATTTTTTGGGTCTGCCTGCTCTCCTAGTCAGGGGTGGAGGTAGGTATGTGTCATAATCATTCCCTGGATCCAATTCTACTTTAGGAAATGGCACAATTCCCAGCTGATAAGTCTTCTTCTACATCTCTACCTTAAAGTATTCATGAACATACTGCTTGATATCACCTCCAATGGAAGCCACACAAGCTACGACATGGACACACGGCACACCGCTGAGTTGCCACACATTACAGGAACAGGTACCAGCTTCAAATTCAACTACAAACTTTTTTCCAGCTTTTAGAACTTCAAACTCCATGTTCCTTGCAGCCAGAACTTTACACTTCCTACATCCATCGCTCAACCTTTGCAACTCCTTCATTTTTGATACCTTTCTTCCTGCCCAACCATCATTTTTTGCCTTAGCCTGTCAAGTAGCTCTACTATAAGTAAATCCCTTTCCCTCTTAATCCAAGCATTGAAAGATTTTACCAAATTATTTGTGACATCCATAGACTTGACATAATCATCAAAGGCGTACCTTGACCATTTTTCATGAGGTATCCTATCAAGCCAAGCTGATGGAGTTAGTATTTCTCTATTAAACATCTTTGGTAGAACTTTTTCTTGCTTTAGAAGTGCCATTGCCTTGTTAAAATCAGGCGTTGTCGTAGCAAATACCATCTCCCAGAAGTGTTTTTCCAGCTTTACACCTCTAAAAGCATTCGCTAAGTTAGCTGTAATATGCTTGGCACACCTTCTATGTCTTGACCTTGGAAAGGCTGATTCAATCTGCTCCCCAAGGCCCTGAAATTGAAATAAAATGTCAGAATCCTACTGAACAAGTTAAATCTAGAAAGTGAATTTTATGTTAACTTTACCTTTTGTCCATCACTCATGAATGTCACTGCTTTGCCACTTGAGTGTGCTCCTACACAATCGTATAGATTCTCCATAAACCATACCCAATTAGCAGCATTCTCTATCTCAACTATTGCCCAAGCAACTGGAACAATGGCATTGTCTGCATCCAGTGCAACTGCAGCCAATAAAATTCCTCCAAATGGGCCTTTTAAGTGGCATCCATCAAAACCAAGGAAAAGCCTACATACATTAATGAATCCCCACTTTGGAGCATGAAGGCAAATAAACACTCTCCAAAATCGAAGAGGCTCATTCATGTTACTCCTCGGATGCCCTTGTAGCTTCACAATTGATCCAGGATTTAACCCAAGTAGTAGTTCACAATACACATGGAGACGGGAATAACTTTTAATGTAACAACCTTCTGTCTCCTTCCTTGCATACTACTTTGCTCTCCATATCTTCCAATTTTTTAGCTCCAAACCCCATTCCTTCAAAACAGCTCAAATCATGTCACTATCCAAGTTCTTATTTGCTCGTAGAAGCTCTTGGATCTTGTTTAAGATCTATTTATGGGTGACACAACAGTCATTTACTACAGCTAGGCAAGTGTGCTCATCATTCAACGTCTTCACCATAAATGTCTTTTGACCAGATAAAACTGATGCATGGATCCTCCAAGGACAGTTCCTTTCAAAAGCTGTTCCCCTACAAGATGCTGTGATCCTTGATTTCTCATTCTTTATGATCTTTATGTTATAACCACCTGCTATAGCATAATCTTTCAGGGTGGACCTGAACTTAAAATAATCTTTAAAGACCTGCTTGACACAGAAGGAGATATCTTTTCTACTCGACGTAACTGGTATACCACCATAATCATGAATCAGATCCATCTTGATCTTCTTCCTTGCCCTCCTAAGTGCTTCTCGATCAAGTCCTTTTTCTGCATCACTATCTGTCTCACTATGCAAATTTAAATCATTGTAGTTGACTTCGTCATTGTCTGAACTTTCCCCACCAGCTTCAGACTCAACATCTTCATCACTCTCTGTCATATGACAGTCAGGTACCCCATTGCAATCCACGTCACTGTCATCAGACTCCAGATTACCAATATCACCCTCCTGGTCACCACCATCCCTATCCACATGACCCTCCTGATCACCGCCATCTCTCTCCACTTGACCCTCCTGATCACCACCATCCCTCTCCACTTCACCCTCCTGATCAAAACCATCCCTCTCTACTTCACCCTCCTGATCACCACCATCCCCCTCTACATCACCCTCATGATCACCACCATCCCTCTCTACTTCACGACCAGCCTCCACATCACGACCAGTCTCCACTTCACGACCAGCCTCCACATCACGACCAGCCTTCACTTCACGACCAGCCTCCACACCACCATCACCCAAACTAATTCTAGGAATTCTGTCTCTTGGAAACTTACGACGGTACAACACCTTCCCTTTCGGGCTAACAACAAGAAGGGCTATTCCTATCTCCTTAGGTTCAACATAAACCCTAAGCACATCTTCAGAGTCGTAGAATTCAAACATGAACATAAGATCATCATCACAACTTATTTCCAACCCACATTTCATTCTATAATAGCAAACTGACGACTCTATTGGAAATGCATTGTAAACATCTTTCACCATATTGACAAAATAATAACGATCTAGGTCGACATTGTCGTAAAATTGTGACTTACCATCCAGCACGAACTCAAGAGTGAATAATTTTGGTCCTGACATGGTGGACAATTTTTGAAATTAGGGTTTCTTCGAAACCCTGGGCACACGAAGAAGGAGGACACTATATCACGAGAATGGGGGGAGTCGGGAGAGGGGAGAAATTCGGCGAGTCGGGGGAGGGGAGGAGTCGGGGGAGAGGAAGGAGTCGGGGAAGGGGATGAGTGAATGTGAAACTGATTTTTTTTAACTGGGTGATAAAAAGGGGCATAGGGGTATTTTAGACATTTCAGGTGGGGAGTTCGCCAAAAAAATGGACGATTTCGGCTACAGAGACCCGAGTGTATAATAATAACCAAACTACAGGGGCGTAATTAGTAGGAAAACTACAAAGTCTTCAGAATCTATTTTACTATACCCTAGAGTCCTGAGAGTAATTATCTCTTAGGAATACCATCTTATTGGTTTAGTTGGGCATGTATTTTTGGAACATGTAGCTTTCACTTTGGAATTACGTCGAAGGCAATTGTGGCTTGTTCATAAGAGGAACCTCTTCTGAATCTTGCAGCTTGTCCAATGCTTTATTATTAATTATATTATATCCGTGCCTTTCCTCCACCTAATATTCCTTCCAACTTCTTCCAGGTCGCAATGAGAAGATGCATATACACAATTTTTTAATGAGAAAAACAAAAAATACTTTTTCAATAATCCCCAAAATAAATGCATATGATATTAAAATATTTGCCAAATCCACTTATTCAAATTTAAATTTAAAATTTATTAACTAAATTAGAACAACTTAATCCCGATAAAAGCCAGAGGAATTAACAAAGAAAAAGCAAAGTTAAATAAAGGGGGAGTCCTGTTGCCATAAAAACTTATAAAACGCTGCCCTCCCCTTTTCCCAAAAGGCCAAAAACCTCTCTAAATTATAATCCCAAAATAATTATAGAAAAAAGAAAGAAAAAAAAGGACGAAACGGGAAGCATCCATGTCGTGGCTCTTCAAGGAGTCTCCGCCGCAATCGCCGACGTCCTATTCGTCGTCGGAGCGGAGCCGGCAAGCCCAGCCGCTGGGCGCCGTCGGCGGAGGGGTGGATGAGGTGGAGCCGTCGCCGAAGGGGCTCGTCGGGATTAGGAACGATCTGGCGGAGCTCGGCGGGAGTTTGAAGAGCGGCCTCTCGAAGCTGAGGTCCAGCTTGTTGCCGTTCCGGAATAGCTCTATCGAAGAGGAGGAAGAGGAGGAGGAGGAAGAAGAAGAAGAGGAGTACGTGGCGGGGATAACGGAGGAGGTGATCGGTTTCGTCGAGGAGGTAGCTACTCGCCCCGAGTGCTGGACTGATTTCCCGTTGCCGTTAAGAGACGGTTAGCTCTTTTCGCTTTTGTTATTTATTTATGTTTATTATTTCGTTTTTTTTATTATAGCTTATGTGTTGTTTGTTTGGTATAACAAGTCAATGAATTGGGATTTGTTTTAGAGAAAAAAATGTAATTAATTTGTCGCCTGGGCGGATCGGATCGTCTGATGGTCGCTGGGGTAGGGTTTTGGGAATTGAACGGTGTTGATGTTCGCTGTTTGTGTTGGCTGATTAAAGAAATTGGAAGGGATTGTCTGTCGTCTTCAAAGCTCGGTCGCTTGCTTGTACTTGCATAGGTTTATTAGTGGGGGAGGCTTAGCCATAGTTTGAAGGGGTTCTTACTTTCTGGATGTAGTGGTCGGCTTTTGACTGCTGTTTGATCACTCCTTGACTAGTGCTTCCTTCTGTACCTTGAAGACGATATCCAAGTGGCAATCGATTTAGTCCAGCTGGTACAACAAAGAATGATTTTGACTCTTTCATTGTTGTGTATCAGATTTCAGAATGTCTGATGCCCAGAGAGAACATGCTTTAGCTGTTGCTGAAACGGTTCCCAGTCTCGCTGCTTTAAAAGCTAATCTCCATAATTACATTGGTGGCAACCGATTTTGGTTGATCTATTTTATTCTGCTTCTCCCAAGACTGAGCGAACAAGACCGTGAGATTCTATCCAACAGCCAGGTAAGTCTCTTTTGTAATTTATATCATTTCAAAAAGTTGCTTTTGCTGTCTGCATACCACATTGCACGGGTAGATGATTGTTGTTAGCATTGGACTGTGTATACGAGCCTTGTTTTTCTGATCTTGTGTTGCGGTGAATGGTTTTATGGGAACCAGTAAGTTGATTTTCTGGGTACTATAAATAGATACTGCATTTGTTGATGGGACATGTAAACACTCTATGGCACCATGCTTTACATTGTAAGGAAGCTCTGGTAGTACAGTCCTGGTCATTGGTTCTCTTTTTCCTGAGGGGTTGCATCCATATACATCAAGAGGAATCGTCATGTCATTGAAAATAAATCTACAATCTAAGGCATCCTAAAAAATACCTACCTCTGCCACAAGGATAGAAGCCTATAACAACTACCCACAAAATGACAAAGGGGGTTTTCTTCCCGCTGATAACCAACCTATTTTTCTGCCTGCAAATCTCCACAAGATAGAAAAAAGTAAATAAGACCTTCATACTCCACGCCCATAATTCCCCCTCACTCCCTCTCTGGTCATTGTGTAAAACCCTGCAAACTGCACGTTCCGGGTTAGTGGGATGTAATAGCAAGGGAAGAGAGATCTGGTGATTTTTAGTAGAACTTCATTGGATTTTGTTTCTTTGGTCCGTGTGATGTGAATTTTGAGATTGAATACCATGTGTTTGAAACAGTAAATGCTCAACACGACATACTGTACGAAGCAAGGGAATTGTAGTTTGCTTGGCAGGCTTTGATCAAGTTTTTCAGCTTTTAGTCTTCTGATAGTTCCACATTAACATATGGTTTATATCTCCACATTTGAGTTGAGCATTAAAAATAATCTGCAATGGACCTACAAGTTCCGGAATATCATTGTTGAGTTTACAATGATAGCCATAGCTGGAAAGGGGGAAGTTATTGTGCTCCAGAATGTGTCTGTCTGGGAGGAAGATCCTGAAATGTGTTTGCTCTTTATTAGACGGCTTTGCTGCTTCAGGTGTTTCCATTTTGCATTTTGTTTGGCTGAAAGTTTAACTTCTCTGCAGATCGTTGAAACGAGAAACTTGCTTCTCAAGAAGATTAAGGACCTGAGAAATGAGAACGTTCCAAAATCTGAGGATCCTAGTACTTCTACTTCATGTGAGGATGATGGAAAATCTGGTGCAACAAAAGAATCTCCTTCTCGGCAGTCCGAGGTCACTGAGATTGTGGATGCAACAAAAAGGTTAAGTGTTCAGGACCAGGAGACATGGCAGGAAGACAGTGATTTTGATATCAGTACTTCTGCAAATAACCGGAAAAGGCTTGAACACGAGGATGCTCTTTCGTTTAGTGAGATAGAGGATGACGATAGTGACCGGTCAAGTAGAACATCGGCTTCTAAGCAACCACAGATGCACCGGACACCCAGTGCATCCAGTTGGGTCCAGCTTCAGGAAAGCTCGACGACTCTGGCTGGTACACACAGGGCGAGGCAGTCATTTTCTCGCGACAAAGACTCAGACGTCGAGTCCACGGATTGGCTCAAGGTGGACGAGTTTGACTAGCCAAAGCTGCCACTGGTAAATTATCAGTTGATTGTAAAGTTTAATTTTCCATTCTTCCTCGCATGTGGTCTGTATGTGTTTGGAATTCGGTTCGGCTCGTTACATAAGCAACTCTGTTGGAAGTATACGGTAATAACTTGTTTGTCCTTGAAGTTCCCTATTTGGTGGTAATCCATGTCCTCGCCTGTTGGATTATTCTAGGGAGATGAGCTTTCAAACTATGGGTTACCTCTTTCTGATTATTATATTCTGAGCCTTAATTGATTGGTGCTTTCTTTGCAGTGAAGGTTTTCATTCGAAAATCTGCCATTCCAGATCAGTTGCATGCAAAGGCAAGGTATACATATTCCAAGATATCTCGAGCTCGAGCCATTCGTAATATCCAAAAAATACAACATGAACCCCTAAGTTGAATAGTAGTCTTACTTTCCAACTTAAAAAAGTTAATGTTCAACAACAGCTCATTTGAAGCAAGAACGGAGCATAGGATCATGACAAACATAAGCAGCAACCGTGTAGATAATGAGCAATATAAATAGTATGAGGGAGAACCTGCAAAAAAAAAAAAACCAGGTAAATTTGCGTCAGCCCTAATTTCAACCAAAGAGATGATAATCTATATCTATCGGGCAATACTTACGTGAGATTGAAGTTTTGCCACCACATTTTGTTCCTGAATCGGCGGCTCTGCCTTTTGAAACGAACGGTGTTTCCTTGAAGCGTAGAAACTTTATCAACCAACAGTGTCAACCGGTCCCCTCTCTCCAATACTTTATCGATGTTCTCTATCATGACGCTTCTCACCTGTAAGTAAGATTCATCGGTATGTCGTGACCACCATAAAATTGCGCTCGGTTGGAGTCTTTAAACGATTAACAATGGGGAGTGCGTAATTAAAATTTTGTATAATTATTACCTGGCTCATTTCACCCTTCAAACGATTCAACCGATCTGCATTAGGGTCATTAGAGAAATGATTCATCTGTTGGCTGAGAACTCTCGAGAACTCATCGTTCATGGCGTAGGCAGCCGCTGAAATAATAGCTCTACCGTATCTTCTCACAAA
The DNA here is from genome assembly GCA_963995505.1 of Hypericum androsaemum. Taxonomy (NCBI): domain Eukaryota; kingdom Viridiplantae; phylum Streptophyta; class Magnoliopsida; order Malpighiales; family Hypericaceae; genus Hypericum; species Hypericum androsaemum. Next base: position 12,388,041 of record OZ023190.1, read on the forward strand.
TCTTTGGTGGATGTCCTCCAGAAATGAGAAGGGGATCCTCCCTACATTCCCAAACATATTAATGACTTACTTATGTCCGAACATCAGGTGGTTTCCACTAAAATACTTTTGTTTCTGATTAATAATAATAAGAAATCACAGCACCTTAAGAGAGCGAGAACCTTACTTCCGGAGGCGTCATCAGCCATGCAGAGGACGGTGAGGCCATCGGTTCTCCTGACGTGGAAAATGTAGCGGTCGTGGGAATACGATACGTTCCGGTCGATGTCATTTCCGCGCGGCAGCTTCCCGAGGATCTGCCTCGCCACCGTCCCCGCGTTTGTGTTCGCCGGCGACGAGCTGAACTCGGCCAGTACCACCTCCCCTCTAGCCACCATCCCATAGTGTATCCCCATTTCCTATATTACGTCTCTCCTCCTCCTCCTCTCTCTTTTTAATAAATGAGAGGACCAAAGAGAAAGAAAATGGAAAGCGTAGGATCGATGGAGAAAAGAAAGATGGGACAGTTTCCTTCCCAAAATTGCAGATCTTCATCCGAGGTTAAAAAAAGATTTGTCATTTTTTTCTGTTTCTTTTCTTTCAAAGGAATTTTTGTTCTCCTGAATTATAGTTGCCCTTTTTTAGAACTACATAAACAGAATAGGTTTGTGGCCCAATTTGTAGAATGCACTGCATGAATATGTATGAATCATATGTACGCGAAAGGTTATTATAACGATTAATTAATCCAAAACTAAGTATGATTAGTTTTATGGATATTGAAATCTACTTTTTTTTAATAGTGTGTGTGCTCTTAGAGATTGTTGAGGTACAAAAATAATCTCAAATTATCAAAGATATTTTGAGCTCTCCGGTGCGGTCTCAAAGTGACTGGGTGATCGATGACCGGCATGGTCTCAAAGTGGGTGGTGTCATCTCAGAGAGATCAATGTCGGGTGATCGATGGTTGGTATCGTCCCGAAGAGACCGGTGTCAGATGACTGGTGATTGGTGTCATTTCAAAGAGGTTGCTTCCGGTCTTGAGTTGGATAGAAATCGATAATGGTCTTCTCTTGGCCAAGACCGATGACGGTCTTTCAATGATGGTCTCTCCTTGGTTGAGACCGGTGACGGTAGACTACCTCAGTCTATTGTCCTTCGATGCCAAACATTCATCTTTGGTAAATTGGCGGTAACTTATGACTCGAACATTGGATTGAGCTGATTCTTTCGGCTATGGAAAGGCAAGACAAATATCTACAACTTTGTAGTTTATAATTTTTTCTGATTCGAAGCAGAAGGTGGTCAAAAGTCTACTTCAAACTGATCCCACTCCGGACCGGTTCGGTCCGCTTCCCGCTTTGGTCGGCTTCCCGCTTCCAAGACCAAGGCGGGAGCCCGGTTCCGTCCGCTTCCCGCCCGCCTGGGAGATACTCCTTGGTAAAATGCTCATAACTTTCTATCCGGAGCTCGGATTGAGACGATTCAAGTTGCTGTGCGAAGCCAAAACATAGATCTATGACTTTGTAGTTTGTGAATTCTTTGGATTCGGGGCGAAAGTAGGTCAAAAATACAGGTCCAGGCGGGAAGATGCTTTAGTCCTCAAGGCAGGAACTCGGATGTACGCTTTAATCTACAAGGCGGGAACCCAGACGTTCGTTTTGACCTACAAAGCAAGAGCCCAGATGGTCACTTTGACCTATAAGGCAGGAGCCCGGATGGTCGCTTTAACTTTTAAGGCGGGAGCCCGGAGGGCATTTTGACCTTCGAAGTGTCCGGGTGGATGTCTCGGCTCATGAAGTGGAATGTCCGGTTGGACGCCTCGGTATGTGAAGTGATGATATGTCCGGGTATTAAAGTACAAAATTCATACTCCGGGTGTCTAGCAAAGGTGTTCATCTCTGGGTTCGTTTGCTGGAATCCATATTCGGGTTGGTGTGTCCGTCCAAATTGGACCGCTCGGTGGTCGCTCAAGTCCGCATGGCGGTAGGCACTTACTGCCTTGGCTTGTGGGCGGTAGGCCCTTACTGCCTTGGCTTGTGGGCGGTAGGCCCTTACCACCTTGGCTTATGGGCGGAAGGCTTGGCCCACCTTAGGGCTTATGGGCGATAGTCTCAGCTCGCTTCAAGGGCCCGGGCAGAAGAACGAAGCCCGTTTCAGGGGCTCGGACGGAAGAATGAAGTCCGCGTAGGAGGATCGGATGGGCTTGACAATCCCACTTTGAGAGCCCGGACGGAAAGACTATTTGGTCTATATAGGCAGAAGGTTTGGGCTTTTTTGAGTTCACTTCGGGCTTAAAGACGATAAGAAGTTGATTCGCAAGTGGGTACCCAAGGTACAAACTGATGTCCATATGAGAGAAGGTCGCCCTCAAGAGGATGAGAAAGAGATCGACCAAAAGGAAAAAGATATCTCGGTCACTTTTGAGATTGGTTATGTAAAGTTTGGAGACTTCTCAGATAAGATGTCGATCAATAAGGCGTTCACCTTACCGGCCATCTTTAGGCCAAAACTCAACCAACCCAGCCGTCTGGAGAGGGACGAGAGTCAGAAAGATACACCTTATCCTCACATAGCAAAGATGTCCTCTGTCACTCCCATGGTGAAAGCCTCTAATAGCGATGTAACTATTATGAGGCCAATCCAAAGAATGGGCGAACGCAAAAAACCTCTTTGCATCATGGTTCACATCCTTGGAGAGCCGATCAAGAGAGTACCCATGGATGGCATAGGTGTGGCAAACACCTTTCTTCAGTTGCTCCTTAAGGATCGCAATAAAGAAAAGGAAGATGTCAGCCCGACTGGAATGGTCATGACCAACCTTAACGGGAAAGGGCGAGACTTGATCTGCTCCGGTCTGATAATCCCATCTTCCATCCACCAATGTCTAATTTGGTAGAAGTCAGGTGGGAAGGTGGAGATCATGATGGCCGATGCATGTCCATTCATCACGGCCATATGCTACATAGAGGCGGCATTCAACGACAGAGCCACAATACCAATAAGGGTGGTCTGAAGTAACGTAGATGGCAGGTTTGCCTGGTGTGCAAGTTTGGTCAAGCAGAACGTCCTTTTAACCCAATGACCGATTAGTGCCACACCCGGGGGGCAAGTATTCCCCTTTACTTATGGGGAATGAAGCAATAGGTGAGGTGACAAGGCGATCAGAGGTTTTTACCTTGTCACCCTATAAGTCGGCCGGGTAGACGGCTTAGACCTCTTCAAGCTGCTCGTCTTCATTCTAAGTTAGCTGATGGATGCCAACCGGAGATGAAGAACTACGTCAACGCTTCTCGCCTGATCATACCGAAGCATTAATGTATGAGGGCATTGTTGAGGTACAAAAATAATCTCAAATTATCAAGGATATCTTGAGCTCTCCGGTGCGGTCTCAAAGTGGGTAGTATCATCTCAGAGAGATCAATGTCGGGTGATCGATATTCGGTATCGTCCCGAAGAGACCGGTGTCGGATGACTGGTGATTGGTGTCATTTCAAAGAGGTTGCTTTCGGTCTTGAGTTGGGTAGAAATCGATAATGGTCTTCTCTTGGCCAAGACCGATGACGGTCTCCTAATGATGGTCTCTCCTTGGTTGAGACCGGTGACGGTAGACTACCTCAGTTTATTATCCTTCGATGTCAAACATTCATCTTTGGTAAATTAGCGGTAACTTATGACTCGAACATTGGATTGAGCTGATTCTTTCGGCTATGAAAAGGCAAGACAAATATCTACAACTTTGTAGTTTACGACATTTTTTGATTCGAAGCGGAAGGTGGTCAAAAGTCTACTTCGAACTGATCCCACTCCGGATCGGTTCGGTCTGCTTCCCACTTTAGTCGGCTTCTCGCTTCCAAGACCAAGGCGGGAGCCCAGGCTTCCCGCTTCCAAGACCAAGGCGGGAGCCCGGTTCCGTCCGCTTTTCGCCTGCCTGGGTGATACTCCTCGGTAAAACGCTCATAACTTTCTATCCAGAGCTCGGATTGAGACGATTCAAGTGGCTGTGCGAAGCCAAAATATAGATCTATAACTTTGTAGTTTGTGAATTCTTTGGATTCGGGGCGAAAGTAGGTCAAAAATATAGGTCAATGCGGGAGGACGCTTTAGTCCTCAAGGCGGGAACCCGGATGTACGCTTTAATCTACAAGGCGGGAACCCGGACGTTCGCTTTGACCTACAAAGCAAGAGCTTGGTTGGTCACTTTGATCTACAAGGCGGGAGCCCGGATGATCGCTTTAACTTTCGAGGTGGGAGCCCGTAGGGCATTTTGACCTTCGAAGTATCCGGGTGGATGTCTCGGCTCGTGAAGTGGGATGTCCGGTTGGATGCCTCGGTACGTGAAGTGATATGTCAGAGTATTAAAGTGCAAAATTCATACTCCGGGTGTCTAGCAAAGGTGTTCATCTCCGAGTTCGTTTGCGAGAATCTGTATTCGGGTTGGTGTGTCCGTCCAAATTGGACCGCTCGGTGGTCGCCCAAGTCTGCGTGGCGGTAGGCACTTACCGCCTTGGCTTGTGGGCTGTAGGCCCTTACCACCTTGGCTTGTGGGCTGTAGGCCCTTACCACCTTGGCTTGTGGGCGGAAGGCTTAGCCCGGCTTAGGGCTTATGGGCGATAGTCTCAGCTCGCTTCAAGGGCCCGGGCGGAAGAACGAAGCCTGTTTTAGGGGCTCGGACAGAAGAATGAAGTCCGCGTAGGAGGACCGGAAGGGCTTGACAATCCCACTTTGAGAGCCCGGACGGGAAGACTATTTGGTCTATATAGGCGGAAGGTTTGGGCTTTTTTGAGTTCACTTCGGGCTTAAAGACGATAAGTTATTTCAGCATTGACGGGCTTAAGACGAGCTTTTGCGTGGAAGGTTCTAGAGGATCGGGTCAGTTTATATTTTCGTAAGTAGAGCCGGAATTTCTGAGATTCCAATAAGATTTTGGGACACAATTGTTTGGTCGGCACGACCGGCATATTTCTAATCGGGGATGAGATATGTTCATATGAGAAAGACGGTTTATATTTTTCTATTCTAAGCCGGGTTGATTTGAAAATAAAATATTCACTCGGGATGGGATTTCTTGCATGGGAAGAATGGAGCTAGGTAAGGACATGCTATATAAAGGGAGCTCGGGTACCGGAGAAGGACATCAACAAACACAACACACAACTACTCTTCTATCTTTATCGTTTTTCCTTAGTACGTAACCTAACATAGCCGGTAGCCTAGCATAGCTTTAGACCGACTTTGGGACGACCACTCCGGATCCGTCTCGGGTTACTTGTTCTCTTTTTCCCGCAACAGAGGTATATATAAAGTGTCGAGACTCGAGCAAGTCGTTAATGACAAAGTTCAAAAGAAGTTAATCATATCAATTTCGGAAAATAGGATGGGTTATAGGAATGATTTGCATAATCATGCAATTTTTTGGCCAATTGGAAACATTGTACAATCTTGGATTCTTAGGATCGTTAGTTTCTTTTTCGTGTAAGGAGATGCAATTTGCATGAAAAGGTTGATTATAACAACCCACAAAAGATTGTTCGGAAATATAACAAACAGTTATGTAAATGTCATTGGCAAAAAAAATTCTTTTTCCCATGTAAGTGCCCCGCATCATGATTTAACAGACATAAAATTGACTTCATGTATAAAGCAAAGCAAATACAAAAAAAATATTAGTTTGATCTTTTTAATCACATACAATGAAGTGCGAAAATTGAGACATCATAGTAATGAACTAATTTTTTTCCCGAAATAACACATGATAGGTTTCCCATACTGGCTACAATATTGCTAGTTGAAACTGTAATATGTTTATTTATACTTTAAAAAAAAATGTTTATTTACAATTGTGACAAATCTATATATTTTATTTATATTCATTGTCTTAAACTTTGTGTTGAATATAAAAAATTTTAATATATTGATTCCCTGACTCATGGTTATTAGTGTTATTCCGTGTCATAACACATAGCGAAGTTCGAAGCTCCGTTGAAAAGGAAAAGCCCAATTTCTACGCATAAATACTCAATAAATAATTAATTTCTCTCTCGTCAAATTACTATTTAATTCAACCCAAATTTTTAACATCTTTATTGGTGATCTCATCCAATCCGCTCACCAAATAAATAATTAATTTTTTTCTCATTCACATATTATCTATAATTTAATTTATATTTACATATAAATTATAATAAATATATAAAATTATGTGTCTATAATTATAACAAGAAAAAAATTAAAATTAAATAACAAAATTAAAATTACAAAAATTGGAAAACAAAATTAGAAAGAAATAACTTGATCTACAAATGAATGCGTGAAATGATAAATTAAATATTATAAAAATGTAAATTACATATTGAGCTCTATTTATAGAGAATTGAAAAATACTAATTTTAATTATTCTTAAATAATAATTTTAATTTTTATAACTACACAATAATATCTATCATATCTATTTCAACAAATAATATTATATTATGTATTATTAAGATTGGATTAAGATTTAGAAAAAAAATAGGCCGATCGGCTGCTCGGTCAACCGAGCCGCTCGGCCAAAGTTTTTCCTTTCTCAATTATTTTGTTAATTTCTCTTTTGTCTTTTTGTAGTGATCGATTGCCATCGATCACCGATAAACTTGGTCTAATGAGGTTCGAGTTTTAGGCTGTTAAAGTTTAAGCCTCTGGCTCGGACAGACTCTCGTGCTATCGAACTCGAGAACTATGTAAATTTTTCACTATAATAAAATCTCTCTAAATCGATATCGTTGGCTCGGAAAAAAAATTACTTTAGAGAGATTATTATATAAAAGAGGTTTACAAATTTTTCCAAAAATATAAAAATTGAGTTTTGAGTAACAAATACTTAAATCTCACGAAAAAATACTTTGTTTATAATCAAGTCACCTAAAATCTTGACTTATATTGTTATTTAAATGCTAAATTCGTATTAACAAATTTCACAAAGGAAACAACAACGCTCACAAGAACGCGAACACAAGAGATTACGTAGTTCAGTCTAATGACTACATCCACTGAGAGAATGAGATCTTTTATTGATGAGTAACAAGCCACAAAATCATACATAAACTAGGGTAACATGCCTTTATATAATAGACAAATCCTAGCAAGCCACGAAACTTATCTAGCTCAATCTAGAAGTCCAAAATAATATCTGAGTCTAAACAAGAAATCTGCTGCAGCACACCCTAGCGGGCACTAGCCCTCAGCTTCTGTAACAGGGTCCTGGCATTCGCTAGGTCTCTAGGGGCAGCTAGGCCCACTGATTTCGTGTCATAACTCCAACAATCTTTACCTTGGCGAGAAATCATCCCTTGGAAGAACCATGAAGCTCCATTTGAACTTCAACAACCTCCACCTTGATGAAACATTGCCCCTTAAAGAAATATGAAGTCAAATGAAAACAAACTGACTCCACCTTGAACAATCAATACTCTGTCATCAATAAGATCATCTACACTTCTCTCCTCCTTTATACAATCACTTGGAGACATTCTATAAACTCGAGCATCTCCTGAGCTTGCTTTGTGTATTCTCCCAACTTCTATCGAATCCCAACATGCAAGTTCACCGGCTGAAGTAACCTCGTGACCAATAGACACTCCTCTATTTTTCTGATCACTCACATACTCTGCAACCCCAAACAGCTTCCTCATTGGACCTTGATCCTTTTGCCTTGAACCAATGCTACAAGCCATAGCATACATTGGGTAGCCTATTGTTCCACCTAGTAGAACTCTTAACATATCACGAACTTTACCGCTCGCCCTTGAGTGAGATAAAACCTAACTCGCCTATAGTATTCCCAATAATTTTGCCTTCCAAAGGCCAAACCTTTCCAACACCTTTACTTTGCACGTGCCTTTAGACAACCATAGTAGAGCCATGCTAACCTTGTCTTAATGAATCTCCATTCCAAGAACCCTCTTGGTTACACTTAAATTATTCATGTAAAGACCCCAATCCTTTATACAATCTAACCTCATATTCCAAGAGTTTTTCCCTCCTCCATATGACCCCATTGATGTGACTCCACCTACAATAGTGCCCCCACTAATATTTAGGTGTTCCTTGCATCTCTTTTACCCTTCATCACCTCGCATCATCTTTCTCCACCTCTATTAGACCACCTTCAACCCATTGATGTTTCTACCTTTGGAACATGTCTTTCCTCACACAACTTTCTCATGACATCATCCCAGATCTTAATTCGTATGTTCCATATGCCAGCAATTCTACAAGTAGAACCATCACCTTTAGTCATCATACCTGAATTAACGAACTTGTAGGTGTCGAACCAATCTCTATTGGGCGTCATGTGAAAACAACACGCGCTATCCAAAATTCAGAAATCATAGGATGTTTTAGACTTTATAGAAAAAAATAGTCACTATCTAACCCGTCCAAATATGAGGCCATGTACATGGAACCCGATCCGTCATGATCCTTAGTTCTTCCTGGACAATCCTTCTTCATGTGCCCCTTTTTCTGCACTTTACGCAACTTCTTTTGAACCTTATTGACCCAGAATTGGATTATTTTCCATAATTTCTTTCTCTACGATCATGGCTTCCCCTCATAACTAACCCTTCTCCTCGTGCATCGCCGGCCTTCTTTCTTTGATGAAACTCTGGCAGAGCACTCACTAGTGATACCCTCTAACACTAAGGACTCTTTGTACCAAGTTAGAGTTATAACCAAATTTTTGTAGAAATCTGGTAAGGAATTCAGTAGCAACAATATATTGTCTTCATCCTCGAACTTCACATCGATCCTAATCAAATCACTCACAAGTTGATTGAAAATATTGATGTGTTGGCTTAAGTCTGAGCCCTTCACATCTTAAGCTCATACAACCTTTGCTTAAGATAAAACTTGTTCGACAGAGACTTTGACATATGCCTATGCTCCAATTTCGTTCAAACCCCAGCTGGTGACTCCTCATCCATGACATGATACATCACGTCATCCGCCAAGCACAATCGAATTATCACCACCGCTTTGGCCTACAACTCTTTCCACTCTTGCTCCTCCATCTTCTCAGGCTACTTCCCCGATAGTGCGTTGACCATCCCTTGTTGTACGAGCAGATCTTTGACACGTTTTTGCCATAACCCAAAATTCGATGAGCCATCGAATTTCTCCAAGCCAAACTTCGCACCATGATCTGCCATCCTCTAACCAAGCTCTGATATCAGTTGTTTGAAAATCTCCCAATGGAAACAACAACGCACACAAGAACACGAACACAAGAGATTACGTGGTTCGGCCTTATGCCTATGTCCACGGAGAGAAAGATATATTTTATTGATGAGTAACAAACCAGCCATACATAAACTTGGGTAACATGTCTTTATATAATAGACTAATCCTTGCAAGCCACGAAACCTATCTAGGTCAATTTGAGAGTCCAAAATAGTATCCGAGTCTAAACCAAAAATCTGCTGCATCACACCTTAGTAGGCGCTAGCCCTTAGCTTCTGTAATAGGGTCCTAGCACCCGCTAGGCCCACTGATTTCACACCACAACTCTAACAATTTGATTGAGATATTTTCTTACAACAAGACGGTGATCACAATGATCATTTGAAGATAATTGAGAAGATGAATAATGATGTAAAATTTATCAAAAAAGTTAGTTTAACACAAACTAGTATCTTAAAATATTTTTTAGATTCATTATGTAAAAAAATATGTATTTATTCAAATTGGGACCCAGATTTAATTCTAATATTTTTTTGAAAAAGTATTAGTTATTACAACAGAGTAGCTATTAAATTTTAACACTAGTTTCAACTCGGGTCCGACAATTTTTATTAGTTTAAAGAGATTATCACTTTATAGAAGATTACTCTCATTTGTGAAAAAACTACGGTCTTGCACCTTAAGTTCAGTTGAAAATGGAGAGTTTTAATTTCAACAAAATATTTTTTGATAAGTAAAAATATATTACTCCTTGAGAATATCCTAAAAGTACTTACAACCAAATTAATACATCTCAAATAGAATTATATAAAAACCTATCAAAATAGTACCTACAGATAAATGATTATCTAACTCCCTCGGTTACAATAACCAAGCCAAAAGCCTACAGATTGCACTGCCAAGCTGTAAAATCTTAGCAGCAGGCAACAACCACGATAGGAGGCCAACCTCCAGCCAAACATTGATGACCCTTATATATATTTTCAAATAATGACCTAGACTAGATCGGCAAATGAGTCGTCAAGAATTGATGGGTCTTAAATTTTTTGGATCTGGATCATAATTAAATCGCAAACTTCACCGTTGCTAGAAAAATAAGAGAGCAAATCTCTGCCATGTGTACTCAATTCTTGCAGGGATTGGTGACCAAACTTTTTATGTGGATGTACTTGGAAATTTTATCTGCTCCAATCTAAAGAAATGAACTGGACGAACCACAGCCATTCTCTCCTATATAAGGATACCGCAAGTGACCAAACCTAATTAATTCTTGAATCATCTCATACAATAAAACAAAATGATTTCGTCCCATTGTTTGTATACAAATTGAAATAACGGAGGACACAAATAGGAGGTTTTTTTTTGGGTGGATGGAGACATATAAGAGTATGGTCTAACTTATAATAGACTCAAATTTATTTTTTTACTAATGTAAAAAACATAATTAAAAAACTATCCTTAAATAGTGTTTGATAATTTTCAACTCCGGATACTAGAGTTTCAAAAAAATTGAAAAAACGGACAGAATCTGTTAAAAATAGTAAAATACTACCAAAATCATTTATTGGTGCTTTTTGGCTGTTAAATCTTTCACAACCCATATTTCTCAATAAGAAATTATTTTCGCTCATTAAATTCAATTTAAGCGAATAATCTTTGTTTCTACCCTGGATTTGTCTTAAACAATTAGTCAGAAGGGTCCTATAGTTTTTCATAATTCTATTATGTTTAAATCTAAATTTGTTGTCCGATAAATATATGAATAATTTGGAACGAAAAGATGGTGCAAATTTGTAGAAGGATCGACAATTTTGTAACCCTACTCGGGTCTACATTACACTTGGACTTCCCCTCCCGTGAGTAGACCACTAGCACATGAGCTACTATTCAAAGTGAATTAATCTGTCACTTTAATGTAAGAGAACATAATGTGATTATCGTATGATTAGATACTAATTTGTCTGGGTATGGTATGGGAGGAGTTCACACACATTCTAATGGCAGCTGTTTTCAATTGGAACGTACCTAAGACATCTCAGAGACTCAGAGAATTATGGGCCATACATGCACGTGATGAAATTATAGATGCAAGAACTCCCAAGTTACAAATAGAAGAGTCCACGTTCATCTAAGTGCGTGTTGGTCAATAATTTTCTTCGAAATCCATCTGGCTACTTGGTTTTAGTATCGGTTTAATTTCAAAGTTAAGAAATTCCACTTTCCCTGTCAAGATATTCACCTTTTCAATAGAATAAAAGTTTCTGGTTATTATCTAAAAGTTAATGAAAAATAATCACTATCATATCTATAAATGAAAACATAGTAACATCTGCCCACTAATACAAAAAAATAAATTCATAAGAACAAAAAATAGCCAATTTTAATGAAGTCCTTGGATGCAACCTCAATATAATTGTAAGAAACGGAAAACGTAACTGATAAGTTATCTAAATTTTAGTAGTGATTAGTCTTTTAAATAACTTGGAGACCAAATAGGAAGTTTGCCATGGAACCCTAGTCTCATTAGGGTAATACTAGGGTTTTAGCTCAGATTTTGGCCTGAAATAAAGGCTGGCCGTCCTATTTTTTCTGCCACCCACAGAAACTCACAAAATTTCTCTCCCTGTGAAGGCGGAGAGAACACTCAAACCAAAGGAGGCACTTTGAGAGGAGACGAAGCCATAAGAGATTCTGTGGAGTTGGAAGGTAAGTAGGAGATCCGCTTTTGTCCATTCATTTTATGTATATCGAAAGGAAACTCACGAGTTATGGTATCAAAAGGGAGGAGGAGTGATCAAATGGACGAGGAGGTGTCAAGGGAGCAAGTCAAGACCGTAAGACTCGAAGGGTAAGATTTGTTCGCCTTCCTCCCTCAACTATGCATAATTTCGTTCGTAAGAATTAATCTAGAATTCGTATAGGACTTCGAGTAGGCTGTGGGTGGAGTGATTGATAAGTCTTACAGATTAAGGACTACTCCAGGTTAGTGGATTCTGTGAATACGTTGGTGCTCTGAATTTGATGTATTTCGAATGATCTGATCTAATTCCTAGTGCGATTTCTGATATGATGTGTGATATGCTCCGTATGTGATTCTGGTATGATATGTGATATGCTCTGTATATGATTCGGATATGAATATGTGTGGTTTGATTCGATTCTGTAATGGGTATGCAGGATTATTCTCACGCTATTCTGGCCCTGTAGTTTATTCACACTGATTAAGGGGCTACCGAGTAATCTTAGGTATGGATAATCGAAGGTACGGAGAGCGTGAGAATAGTCTGGACTCGTGGAGGGGATACTTTGCCTGCACCGCGGGAACAGAAAAGTATTTATCTGTGTCCCACGAGGAACCCGTCATGATATGTTAGGCTCCGGAGTCCTATTTCTGTTAGTCGGCTAAGTAGTTAGATAAGTGACCCTGTATTTATTCGGAAAAATTAATCAGTGTACATGTGCTCGTAAAATCTGTAAACGTTCAGATTTATGCTTATTTGTGTTCCACTTACTGAGTTTAGACAACTCACATTAGTTTATGTGATTTCAGATCGTTCAGGAGAGGCTTGGGATCAGGAGTAGTTCGTTCAGCTGCATGCATCTTCTCAGTTTATTTTCGATAATAAAGACCATGGTTTTGTTTTACCGACTTTCTGTATTTGAGTTTTATGACAATCGTATGACATTTATTGAATAAATATTTCCGATTTCTATAATAAAATTTGGTACCGTTCGGAGTATTTAAATCTCAGGTATTTCTCACTTCTATTTTTTGGTCGTGACAATAATTTAAGGGGGGGTCATGACTCGGATAAGGCAAGAGGTCATTCGGGTAGAGGAGGTAGACCTGACCACGGTTCGAATTTGGACGAATTCGAATCGAATTTATTCGAATTCGAATTCATCAAAACATTAAACCGTATTCAATTCTTCACAAGACGAATCGAATACGAATTATGAATTTTTGAATTAGAATCGAATTCGAATTCGAATTAATTCCAACGATGTTGAACATCTTGTGGAAAACGTTTTGGTTTCATGTTGTTTAATTTACAAAATTTTTTCCAATCTTTTAGCAATTTTGGGCGAGCCCATAATAAATTAAGTGCTTATTTAATTGGTCCTAATGTAGAGTCTAAAGCTTAAATTCCATCTTGGGTACAAAGATTAAATATATGACATGCACATTTAATATGAAAAAATTTTCTTCCGAATCGTGTACAAAAAATTTCTAAATCTTTAACCATAACATTATTAGAACTTGCATTATCTAGAAAAATTGAAAATATTTTTTGAACTAGATTATATTCTTGTAAAATAATATGCAATATTTTATAACAATTATTCCCACTATGACTATCATCAAAAACTCTATATGCAATTATTCTTTTTTGTATATTCCATTCATTATCAATCCAATGACATGTAACACCAAAATATGAATGTGTTTGCCAATGATCACTCCATATATCACAATAAGAGAAGTAACTCAAATTAGTAAACTTGAGGGAGAATTTATATAGCTCAAATTTTCAATAAGAGAAGTAGAGAATTGAGATTGGAATGTGTAAAATTTGAAGAATAAGATGTGGTATTTATAGAGTTGGGAAGAAATTCTGAATTTATAAAAAAAAAATTTAAAAAGTACCAACAGTAAAAAAAATGGTAACCTAGGGATTAAAACGGTAAAAAAATGGTAAGAAAAAAACAGTAATTTGTCCTTGAAATTTAAATTTCCCCTCCCCCTTCCCTTTTAATTCCCTCCCCCCCCCCCCCCCCCCCCCCCTAAAATTCGATACGAATTGAATTCGAATTCGAATTGAATTCGCCAGTTTGACGAATTACAAAAAATTTGAACCGTATTCAATTCTTATCATGACGAATTCGAATCGAGTTTTTTGACGAATCGAATCGAATCACGAATCAGATTCAATTTATGACCAGGTCTAAGAGGAGGGAACCACCGTAAATACTATTACTATTATTATCATCACTACTATAATAAGATATACAAAGAGAGAAAATTCACCTACCAAAAAAAGAAAATTAGCCAACTGACCAATCACATCGGAGTGGGGAAAGCAGGATCACGGATCCGCAAGGCTACAAAAAAAATCCAGCCTCTCAAAGATTGCCATAGCCACATTTCTAGGACTGACACACGAGGGAGAGACATCTCTTTGTCTCTCTTCCATGCACATGTTATGATTTTTCTTTAGTTGTGCACTATACTCTGGATCAATTGTAATATGTAGTTACCACCGTATGTATGGTCTGATGGATACGGTGTCGATCTTTAAGCATAAGATGGGAGGATCGAGCCCCAACAATTGTCCAAGATTCGGAATTGTGAAAATAATTTAACCCACAATTTATTTGACAAAAAAAATTGTAATATATAGTTGGGGTATGCTGTTTAACCGAGTGGGCTAATTTAAGGATATGATCGGAAATAACGATAACTTGTTAGCGAGAATATATTAAATATTAAGAAATATATAAGAAGGCGGGGATAATATTAATAATTTGCTTTATCTTTAAAGTAGAAATTGTTTATAATTAATAAACAAGTTCTTGGTCCCTAGTTCGAACCGCCAAGTCACATGGTAGCCTCGCCTAGCTGTGCATCTTCACTAAAACTTTGATTCCGATGGAGACATTTTTGATATTTCGTGATGGGAAAAGCTGCAAAAGGCTTACGAATTAGAAAAAAGTGGTATTGCAGAATAGTATTTTTATATGTCCTGGAATGGGTGTAATTAAACTTTACATTTTCGAAGTGGGTTCACTTTAAAGAAAAATACAATTTATAATTATTTAGACTAAACATAATTAGGCTCCACATACATTCAATTACACATGTAAAGTAAACTTAATTTGTCCCTTGTTTTTTTTTGGAAAAAAGTGGTACTGCAGAAGCTTGCTGTTTAATTTTTTCCTTTTCTTCAAACTATTATTTTACCCTACGAGTTTAAAGTCTATTGGGTATGAGGTATGGTAAGAGTCAATCATAAAGTAAGGGTCTAGGTTTGAATAGAATTCATATAGATCCAAACTTAATCTTATTTGTAGATTCATAAGTGAGATTCTATTCTAATTTAATCAATCCTAATTATAATTTAATTAGACTCATCTAGATTAAATATAAATACTATTTTATCTCTGAAACCCTAAAAATTTTGCATGACACTTGATTTAAAATAGGTAAAATCTTTTATCCACAGGTAAGACAAGATTCTTAGATTAGACCTTGAGAATCTGAAAGTCTGAATATATTTCTAAATCTATATTTCTAAACCCTAAACCCAAAAATCTGAGTTTGATCTATAGACCTTGACCCAAATTACCCATTGACACTCCTATATTAAGGGCTCAAGTTATATATCTTAACTCCAGACTAAGTAATATACACAACGTACATGTACACATATATGACTAAGTAAGATACACAACGTACATGTATACATATATGACGTCCTTGAATATTTTTCTACTACCTGCCTTCCATAAAACTCCCAAATATAATTACCGGTAGAAAATCAGGAACCAAATGTAATTAATAGCAACACATATACATATAATTGATTCATGAATAAATCTGCATGATAGTTGCCAACTAGCAAACTTTGGCCATTAGTCTCGTATTGAGCTTCTGTCTGTAGCCCCATATTCACGTGATGGTGCTTCTAGGGCTCTTGTTTTCTTCTCTACTCCCCCTCCCCTTCCACCACTACTATTCCTGTATATTTTTTCAAATCTCGGACATTCAAAATCGAGTACTGTCAGACCCTATTCACGAAGCAACTCTCGACATTTGTAAAGTTTTTACCAAAACTTTTTAAATTGTATTCAAATCTCTTACCAGTTGTATAACTCCGTCGTATTATTCCTATATATCACACAAACCCTTTACCACCATTCTCTACCCCTTCCCCATTCTCCATTTCCAACATGGATTCCTCCAAGATCTCAGCTTTCCTCTTCATTTTCATGCTCTCCATCTCCTCAGCTACCCCAGCCCTTGATTGTGCGACTCCCCCTAAGCCCAAAACCCCTAAGGGCCCTAAGCTTCCCATTGTGAAGCCTCACTTGCCTCCCCTCCCTCACTTGCCCCCTGTCGTACCCCCGGTCACCGTCCCTCCGGTCACCGTTCCTCCGGTCACTCTCCCGCCCGCTGTCAAGCCACCAATCACTCTCCCTCCCGGGATCGTCCCTCCAGTTGTTCCTCTCCCTCCTGTTGCCGTCCCGCCAATCACTCTTCCTCCCGGGATCATCCCTCCGGTAGTCCCTCTGCCTCCGGTGACCGTCCCACCGGTCCTCCCAAGCCCACCTAAAGGTGGGGCCCCATGCCCTCCAACGCCAACCACCCCGGCCGCGGCCACTTGCCCTATCGACACCCTCAAACTTGGTGCCTGCGTGGACCTACTCGGTGGGCTAGTCCACATTGGCCTCGGCGACCCGGTGGCGAACGAGTGCTGCCCTGTCCTTAAAGGGTTGGTTGAGCTTGAGGCAGCCGTTTGCTTGTGCACCACGCTAAAGCTCAAGCTCCTTAACCTAAATATCTATGTCCCACTTGCCCTTCAGCTTCTTCTCTCCTGTGGAAAGACTCCACCTCCTGGTTTCACTTGCTCTCTCTAGATTCATCAAGTTAAGTGACTTCACTTTTTCTCTAACAAAGACTCGATTTTCTTAAGAAGATTTTAGATTCAAGTTTAAACTTTACAATTCGAGTGCTCGATTATTAATACGTAGAAAGATATAGGTTGATGGTGAGATGAAAAGGATGTAAAAGTTAAGTTTAAGTGACTAGTGACACTTGGATAGATTTAAATATTCACTTATATATGATGATGATGATGCGTTCACTTGGTATAAATTCATCAATTGGTGACATCTAGAAATATTTCAAGTGATAATTGCAATTCTAAAAATAAACAAGTGAAAAATCCATCGAGTTAACCTTCATTATAATTCATTCAAGAAAAAAAACTAGGATTATGAAAAATATATCAACTTAACGTCTATCAAAATGATGTTGCTTCATTCGAACATTATATATTCTGCCGAGCTCTCCAGTTTTGGATATCCTTATCTTTTCCCATAACACTCATATGGTTAATTGTCCTGGGATTGCAGGGTGACAAGCTAGATTCATGGGCGGATGATGAAGAATGCAACCGACATGAGAGGATGTCGATGGCTTAGGATGCTGTGGCCCCCACCTCGTTCGTCCATCTATTTCTTGTTTATTTTCTGGACTGGTTGTTTGTCTTTGCCGAGGAAACAATCGCCAAAAGATGTTATTTCGTTCCTTTTCGCCTTTATATATTCTTGCGCCGCTTTTGTTTTATCAAGGTAATCGGGATCTAAAATTGCATTTAATTTAGTTGACTATCTTTTATTAGGTGCATGTCTTCCATGAAATGGACTCTTGAATTTATTTTCACATAAATAAATAAATGGGTGTTGCCAGAAAGCTCCTGGTTAACATAGAAACTCAAGTCAAGAAAAAAAAAATTTGTTCACAAATTATCGTCAATTCTTCTAGTATGTAATTAAAATGTCATACACAACTCTCTCAAACCAAGTCATCATACACTAATTACAGTCCTGTCCGGAGATGGAAACTTAACAACACGGGCATCACAATCTTCCATATATATATATATATATATATATCCACACACATACCAAATCTTGGGACAAATCACAAGAGAATCGGAAAAAAAAAACTTTAGTCAAAAAGTATAAACAGTGCATTGGGCAATTACGACGACCAAAGGCCCTCCCTCTAAGAACACATTAGCTAGCCGCGATGACAAGAACGACGTTACTAGTTGCAGTGATTATTGCCGCAAACAACACGTGGTTGGTGGTTCCTTCTGTATATAGAATCCTGAAGAAAATCCATCTTACGATGTCTCAGCTGCTAAGTGCTAATTAGAATTGCACGTCGGTGAATTTCCATTTTATTATTCCTAAATTCATATTTATTATTTCTAATACTTTCAACTCTTTTTTTTTAGAAGGAATATTTTCAACTCAATTGGATGCATCATCTACTTTATGCAGTTTTATAATCTTTCTGTATTTTAAAAAATAAAAAAATTCCTTATCGAGATTTTTTTTTAATTTTTGTGTGTGGAAATCAGATGTATTTAGAGAATTGTAGATGAAAAGATCAGCTCAATTCACGTTTATTCTAGTATTCTATAAAAAGAATTATTAAAGAAATTGATTTGGGATAGTATATGAACTTTAATTAAACATTTCTATCTTTTGCCACCAATTTTATTTAAGCATAAATGTATTATGCCAAAAAATAAAAATAGTTGTAAACCTAACTTATTCAATAACTTGGATTATGTAGTATGATTTATTTCAATGGAGTGTTTTATTCTATATACACTCCTACTATAGAGTCTACTAAACCTTTCCACTATTTGATTCTTCCCGAATTTTTTAAATTAATATTAAATTAATATAAATATATATTAATTATTAAATATAATAATAAATTCTTAATTTTAATTACCCAACTTTATTTTTTTCGAATTTATTTGTTGGTTTCTTTATATTGATTTATTTAATAAATAAAAATGTCCAATTGTAATTTGAAAATTGTAAAATGACAATTTAATTTTTTAAATTAAGTATTTCACAAAAAATACGGATCCGCTGGTCACCCTGATCCTACCTGATTTTTACAACTTATATTCTGCTCGAATCCTTATTTTAAAAAAAGACAAGGATAAGAATCGGTTTCTACCGTTGAAAAAGAGTAAAGATCTGAGTCATATAGATCCTACTTGGATCTTGCACATTAGGAATATGACAACAGATCCAGAAGAGAAACCTACACACTCAAAACGGGCTCTTGAAGCAACCAAATCACCATGCTCAAAGTAGCCTTCAACAACCACGCTTGAGAGATTCCAAAATTAAACATGTGTTTGTAATTATAGACATGTAACTCTTGTCTGTAATTACTTAATAAAAAACCTAGAAAATAAATCTTCACATATCTCGTCGAAGACTTGGAGGATAATCTCTTGATGGTCATCGGAGTTCAAGGCCAAGAAACACTGCAACAACTCCTTCAACTCATCGGCACCAAAAATCTGCTCAGCAATGATCATCTCCAGCATTGATGTGTGAGGATCATTGGAGCTCTTCACCACCGCGAAGCTGTCCTCAACCTTCTCAGACGACTTGTTCGTATATGACATGACAGTTTTCAACTCTACCGCATTGTCCCTATACTCTACCTTTCTTACGTGCATCACTCTCAACTCACCCCCGCCAGTATTTCGAGTCTTTTTCCGCAGGGGTTAGAATCCCCGATATTTCTCAGAATGGGGTCCTCAACTAACGCTTATTTTTTTAGTATTTTCTGGTCCGACTCCAGACAAAAAAACCACTCTCCGAAAATCCCATTCTAGGAATTGTCGGGAATTCTGACCCCCGCGGAAAAAGACTCCAGTATTTCTTCATTTGCACCTACCTGGTCACTGTGCCAACAATAGAAGTTTGCAATCAAGGTCGACGTCGTCTCCTTCGCTCACGACCTCCCCCGCTGAAACATCTAGCACTACGCCTCCTTCACAATCTTCCTCCGGTGGTCCCTCCTCATTCCTTCCTACCGGTGGCAACTCGGCCTCTTCTCTTAGTGTTGTTGGCCTCTCTGTCACCTTGTTTTCTATCTTTGTAGCTTTCTTTGTGAGCTAGAGATTCGGATGAGATCTCTTCAGGGTGTATTCTTTTTATTTTTTTGTTTTAGAAAGTTTTCTGTTGTATGGATATTGTTTTGACATATAGATATACAGTTTTAATTTTTTCGTCATTTTTAAACTTTGGTCACTGTTGTATTGTAGCAATTGCTCTGGACGTTTTAGTTTGGCTGGTCCGACAATTAGCTACAACGTTTAAGTTTAATCTTTAAATTATGTTATTGGATACTAAAATAGAATTACATTATATTCAAATGTCAATATTGAATCTAAAATTTTAAATTTAGTGGTTGGTGAATCACGCCTACCCTTTTAACATAAATATCCCCAAGATTAATATCATCCCGTTGGAATTGGATCTTAATAAAAGAACACTGGTGAAGTGAGTATACCGTACGATCTTTCTAAAGAAGGCGACATCCAAATTACTTGGTTTCCCAAATTAGGCCATTCTCGCATACATGAACTACTATAAAATCGTTTTTCTCCATTGAATTTAGCGACAACAGAATTTTTTGTGAGATGCTAATGATACGGGAGAGTCAACATTGGGTGGGGATGAGTCGGGTGGAGGTGTACCATTATAAAAACTTTCATGATGTTCCCGACGCGTCCAATTTCGCTGGGGAATCAGATTGCTACTCATGCCATAAGAGTGCCTCTTTCTTGGATGTGCTATCTTATCTATAGCACATATATGTTCATGAAGATTGATTGGAGCATTGTTAATATGGCAGTGGATTGGGTCCGGAGTGAAAGAGTCATTCTAAACCGTTTGGACTTGTTGAAGTATAAAATTAATACAAAAGAGTCATTCTAAACTGTTTGGACTTGTTGAAGTATAAAATTAATACCTCGAATTGTTGGTGACTTATCTCCGGGTTTGCATGGAGCGATCCGGGCTCATCGGTGTGTTTGGACGGCCCATTGAGCCGCTCGGTTTGCTTCGGGGCGGAAGCGGTATACCGCTTTGCTTATGAAAGCGAAAGGTTGATACCGCTTTGCTAGTAAAGGCGGGAGAGCGGCTCCGGTTTGGGGCCCGGGTGGACAGCCCATTTGGTCCTTGCAGGCGGGAAGGCGAGGTTCCGCCTTAGGGGCCCAAGCGGTAAGTTGGTTTCGGGCTCGGAGGTCATCTTGGACGTACAAAATTGGCCGCTTTAGTGTTGAAGTGCAAAATTCATACTTTAGGTTTTTGACAAAGGTGATTGCTTCCGGGTTTGTACCAGCCGGTCCGGGATGTTTGGTGGCCAATTGGGCCATTCAGCTTGCTTGAAGGACGAAGGGGGTAAGGGGAGCCCTCCTTGTGAGACGTTTGGGCCGGAGTCTACCTCGCGGGACGATCTGAGTCCTTTTGGGCTTTAAGGCAGGAAGATGATACTGCTTAGAAGATTAAGGCGGGAGTAGGAGTTGTGTTATTGGGCCGGAGCCTGCTTGGAGTAACAAGGTGGAAGGATCTTGCCTATAGGGCCTGAGCGGAAGAAGGAGCCCGCTTAGAAACTTAAGCGGTAGGAAGATCCCACTTTGGGGGTCCAGACGGGAGGCGCTCGGAATGCAGGCCGAGCTCATGTTGGGCCGGTTTCGTGTGTGAATCCATTTGGGACTTAAGGGCGGAACGTCACCTTATGGGGTAATAGGTTTGTGACGAATTTTGCCTAGAAGGTTCAAGAAGATCAAATTGATATTTTCTTAAGTTGAAGCTGAGAATCTTGATATTCGGTCAAGATTTGGTAGGTTCCTCTCTAGGTCACGGTTACTTGGCTAGCACGACTTGGTGGTTCTTAAAGTCGGGTTTTCTTATGTTGGATGACGGTCTAGAACTTTCCTATAACAAGCCAAATCAAATCTCCCAGCTTTGACAACGGTCACAAATTGGGAGATTTGATGGGATTCGGTCTTTATTGACGCGGATCTCCCAGGATCAAATTTTGGGGCCGGGATCCTCATGCATTAAAGGCGGCCTAGGGTTTCCTACTTTGAGGTCGGGAGGCTAGGTCAAGGCTTTTACTATATAAGGAGGACTCGGGCAAGGAAGAAAGATCATCACCAACACATCAAACAACAACTATTGTTCCTTATCTTTTCCTTAGCTTAGCCCATAGCTCTTTTTTTTCCCCTCTCTCTTAGATTGAACGTCTAAGGTTCGTTCTTTTTTCCCCTCTTTCCGATAGGCCGACTTTGGGACGACCACTCCGGACTGAGATTACTTGACGTTCGTGTACCCCTTTTCCCGCAACAAGACTGAATGACCGATAATGACAAGCCACAGTTACGACATTGACGTGTCACGGTTACGACACCGACAAGCCCAATTATTGATAATAACCCGTGTGCTATGACAATGGCATGCCCAGTTAGCGATAACAGCATGTTGGTGATCCTCTGCCCTGCGCGCAGACTTTTTCCATTTTGTCCCCGGATTTTAACTTTTTTACAAAAAGCCTCCACGTGTCTTTCGGCCTCCATTCCGAACCCAATCCAACCTTTATTAATATATCCTACCTACTTAACCGCTGTCCGTAAATCATATTTTACCTTTTCTCGTTACTTAATTTGGACATTTAAGAGGTCGACAAGTCAACTCCTAACTAGTCGCTGACGTTTCTCTCCTGGAATCCGAAACAGACTCCCTAATACTCGTTGTAGAGTAATTACAAGAGAATTCTGACACCAAATTTTTTGGTGAATAGAATCCTGAAACTAATTGGAGTCGTAGTACTAATACTAATTGGACATGCCGTTCATATCTAGGGCATGCAAATCTATATATATTGGTCAAAGCTATTGCAACATTAATTCACATCTTCTCAACAGAATTAATTGTCTCTCAGAAGAAAAAAGAGAACAACACATTAGCTGTTAATCATGGCACGAAGTTTCTTGATCATGGCATTACTACTTGCGGCCGTAGCGATCAATGTTAGCGCAGCTGCAACTGCCATGGCGGCTCCTTCCCCTCCACCAACTCCGAGCCCAGCTTCAGCACGACCGCCTTCGCCCGTCACCTACGTGGTTGGAGACGCCTTGGGTTGGACTGTCCCGGCTGTTGTTGGTGCCAATCCGAAAGCCTACGAAATTTGGGCAGCCAACAAGTCCTTCAAGGTTGGAGACAAGCTCGTTTTTAACTACGCTTTTGGGAGACACAGCGTCTCGCAAGTGAACAAGGCAGCATATAACTCGTGCGACACCAACTCCACCATGCTGCACATATACTCTACCTCGCCGACGTCCATTACTCTCGATTCTCCCGGCGAATGTTTCTTTATTTGCACGTACCCCGGTCACTGCGCCGACGGCCAGAAGCTCGCTATCAATGTCAACGACGACGTCTCCTCGCCTACAATCTCCCCCGCTGGAGCATCTACTACTACTCCTTCCTTGCAATCTCCCTCCGGCGGCTCCTCCTCTTCCCCTCCTCCCGCTGGCAACTCGGCCTCTTCTCTTGGTGTTGTCCACGTCTCAGCCACCTTGTTGTCAATATTTGCAGCTTTCTTGTTGTCAATATTTGCAGCTTTCTTAGTTTTATCCTTTCGAAAACTTCGGTCAATTTACCGGTAAAACCCTAGAACCCTGTCAATTTCGGGCCAAATAAACAGGAAAAAAAAAATCCTGGTAAAAGAATTTTATGGAGTGCCAATTCTCACCATGGAGGAAAGCTCAATAAGAGATTCCAATTTTTTTTTGAAACACACGAGAGATTCTAACTTGTGTAAGCAGAAAGTGCACCTCCAATGATCATCAAAGACGTAGAAGAAATTGATGAATACTTATGCTCTTCCTTCTGTTTGTCAATCTCAACAAGTGCACAACATGGCTTGGGAGGTGGGCTCCACTAGCTCTAACCAAAACACTAGGCCACACCCCATTCAATGAACCCTAGATATGGAAAAATGAGAAGCCAAAAAACAACGGTAAACTTATTCTCTGGATCCATCTATATTATATGTTACATGAACTATCCAAGGATTGCTGATCTACCTTCTAACTAAACAGTGAGAAGTTGGTGAGACAAGAATCGGAATGCGCCGAAACATCCATCAACACTTGCCTGGTTCTACACCTGCTGCTGCTGGAACGAACCTGACTCGATTGCTTTCTTTCAACCTGGAAACGGCTGATTGTGGCTGACCAAGCTTGAGATCCACATAGATTGCCGTCAAAGTGACCTCGCGACTGTTGGGTAAAAGGGAAAGAGCTTGCGTCACAAAATGGTGTGCTCGCTCAAGATCTCCCTGCAATGCATTGATGACTGCGAAATTTGCATAGAGGATTCCCTGTGCCTCTTCGGGCTTCGGGAACAAAACACCGTGCGAATCCTCTGGGTAAGCAATCTTGGAAGCAACTGCTCCTCCATTTGGCTCCTCAAAATCGAAAGCCTTCGGAGCTCGCCACTGCTCACAGTCCTCCTGACTGAAGGGCAAATCAACATTATGTTCACCAGACAGGTATGTTGACAAATGCTCAGCGGCTTCCTTAGGTTTGTTGAGTAAGCAGAGAGCCTCTGCTGCATAAGCATGACCAAGATAAAGATAAATTCTCGAACACTCTGGAACTTCCAGCAATGACCTGGCTGCGGACAAAGCCTTTTCTGGATTTTCCAGTTCCAACTGCACATAAGCCAGATTACCTAAAAGAGCTTGTTTAATCATGTGATTTTCCCTCCTACGAACCTCTTCGTGGTACAAAATCGAGTTCTGTGTGATCTCCTGACCTGTTGCTACCTTGGTCTCTTTTGCATCTCCATTTGAGTTAAGCTGACTGGTGCTTGTTGATAAAGGTGATGCTTTGGCATCAAGGCTGGTGAAGTTCTTGTGGTTTGAACGCTTGATAGATCCTGATTCATCTGATTCATTTCCCCCCAATGACAAATTCGAATTCAAATCAAAGTTCATATTCTTCATTCCGTGGCTTTCCAGCAACTGCAGACCATTGAAGAGAAACTGTCGTGCAATGGACAAAGATAGCTTAGTTTTAAAATCCTCACTATCACCGGAATCTGCATGTTCATTTTTAAGTTTCCCGTCGCCTATAACAAGATGCCTCCACTTTCCCTTGCCAACAACATGCACCAACACATCTGATTTTTCTGATGAAAGCTGGCCAACTTCTGAAAGCCCCTTCTCAAAAGCCATCAAGCAACACTCGGCAAGCCGAAGCCACAAGACAGGCCGGTTGTAGAGGACTAGACTTGCTTTCTGGAAACAGCGATAAGCAAGCAATGGTTTCCCACAAACCAGATGCTGCATACCACTATTATAGAAGATAAAGAGAGATTTTTCTGGTGCCGAAGTTAGCAACTTGAGACTCTTTTCCTTCCGCAGAGATGAGCAGCTAGTCAGTGCTTTGGAAAAAAGTGCAGACGACAAATGATACTTCCCTAGCTGATAGTAGATACAACCTAGGTTGTTCAACATGCTTGCCATCCCAATCTCAGTTCGATTTGTTGATGCCATTAGCAGCTTGATGGCTTTGCGGTGATTCCCACGAGAATATTCAAGCTCGGACTTCAAGAGCAGAGCTGTTGATGAGTCTCTTCCACGTGCAATATTCATCACAAGTTTGACTTCACGCTTTGCTTGTTTCAAGTTTCTAGTGAGAAGTAGAAACCGAACCTTGTAAAGCTGCAACTTGAGCTTCAGATCAACCATAGACAAAGACCTATCAACCAGTGTCCTGGAAGAATCACTAGAAGATGAAAAGCCAGCTGGCTTAACCAAGTTCTGTCCAGTCATGTCCAAAGAAAACATTGTTTCGTCATACTCAAGTGTGTCCTCGGACAGTGATAAGGATCTTGATAATGAATTTTCCAGGGGAATACCACTAGAAGCTACATCTGTACTAGAATCTGCGACTGATAAATTCATCCCAATGGAGGAAATTTTTGCACCAGGAATTGCAGATTGCTGTGGTGCCATACCCCCATTATCGCTTTGACTCATACAACCAACCCCAAAAGCCTTTTCTAGATAATTCAATGCATCCTGAAAAGCAGAAAAATAAGACCAATGGGTCAGAACATTGTTACCCAGATTACAGAAGCAGCCGTTTCAACGAAAAGTGAAACGCAAATAGTGAACCAACCAAAAACTACAAGGACAATTTTAAACAACCGACAACAACCTAATTGAGTGATCAAGATCGAATCGCCAAATAGATCCAGTTTAGCAGATCGGCAGAGCTTGTATTAATATGCGGTCAAACTACCAACAGAGGCAACTAATTTCTGGTAACCACTCTTACAAGTGATTTGAAGCTAGACAACAGCATAGAACCTTAAAGCAGCTATGCTGGTCAGAACTTTCCCCTAATTTTTGGCACACACTATGTCATGCATAGAGAAGTTGCCAACCAAACATTTACTACATTAAAACAATAACACTCCTTCTCAATAATAAACACCAGTATAGAGATCAAACAATAAGATTGTGTGCACAGCGACATACTAATTATTCCATAAGTGAAATATATAACTGATCGAAAGAAGGAGAACAAAAAAAACATTAAGCATAAATAAGAGGATTGTGAATTGGGAGGATCAATGACAGTAAAGAAAAGGAATTTTAATTATCCCTCTGAGGCCTGTCCCTCACACAACCAAGCAATGTGGACCAAACCAAAAGCTAACTGCTAAGAGAAAAGCAATTGATGGCTGACTCGTCAGGAGTGACTTAATGATCCACTCGAGGGCCTCTCGGTTAGAATCAGTCAAGGGATAATAGAGAATGCTGAATTAAATAATAGACCTTCAATGGATAATAAAAGCTAATGCTGGTCAAATGTCTCTCTCAAGCTTCTCTCCTTCACATAATTGTCTATTTATGGTCCCATATCCAATCAACTATTCATGTGCAGCTTCTAATGTAATCAATTTATCCATGTTTATTTATAAGATCCCACATTTCTTATCCCTTTATTCGCCCTTGGAGATGAACTCACTACCATTTCTTATCTGTCAAGCAAAACTAGGCAACAAAGGACAAGCACAATATTTGTTGTGGCTAAGCCTATAGGCCACTACAATATGTTTAAAACGAGCAAGTCAGGAAAGAAGAGTCAAGTCATCATAAGTCTTATCATCTCTGAGGCAGCAAAGAGCAACGGAAGCGATGCAGGAAAATTGACTCAAACTTACAGCAACTTTGGAAGCTTCCTGACAAGCGAGAGCGACATCCAATAGCAATAGGCAAACATGAATAGCAATACCCTGCATTCAAGCAAAGGGGCACATAAGACACAAACACATAACAAGCACAGACTTCAACCTTATATGGTCATACCTCATCTACAGGTTCAATATTCTGATATAACGGTTCTAGAACAGATAATGCCTTGCAATATTCGTGAAGATGGAACCAAACAATGGCCTGTAACAGTGCACATTAAATGTCAGTCCACATACAAATTGTAAATGAGAAAGAAGTAAACAAACAAACAGGACCGCAAGATGATACATCAAAGAACCTACAATATTCAATGTCGCGACAGCCGGGTCAAATTCATCCATGTAACCGAGAGAAGCACTATTTGAAGCAGAAAGTGATGCCTCCATACTGCTTCCTTTGGACACTGATACGACCTTATTTCCCAGACTAGTTGCACCCTCTATCCGTTCGTGTGTCACTGAAGCCAGCTCTTCGCTCTTCCTCTGAATCAAAACAGTAAAGCAAATATTACTCCCGTTTTCTTTGGGAAAACACTGGAGCCAAAAGTGGTCACACAGCTAAATTTTGGAGTGCCAACAAGTTCCAGAGTACAAGCCATGAACCATTGAGCTAAACACCACCCTATCAACCATGCTATTTAATAAATTAAAAATCAATTAATGTTGCATGATTCACCTGTTGCTCAAAGCAATTTCAGCCACCCTTCCACATCATTTAGTTCCGTTTTTTTAAGGATCATTTAGTTCAGTTAGAGACCAATATTTTTAAACAGCTATGAATGCACCAACACGAAAGAATTTAGCAACAGCAATGCACAAGTGGCAGTTTCTGAGTCCAAACTATGAGCCAAAGGGTCAGATCAAGCCATTTAACATCGCTTGGTATAGTGTGATCAATATGCTGCTCACAGGAACTGTTTCAGATATCAGTCAACCAATGTATCATTGGGATGACAAGGAACAGAGATTATTGATCGCCAAAAAATTTCCTTAAATCTCAGGAATTTTGTGTACTTGTTTTAAGGTTCATACCACACTTCGTGGTGTCAAATATTAATAACATTTTATGAACTGTGTGAATTCTCAACATGCAACCAACAGAACCAAGGTAGGATTATTTTCTCAACCTTCAAATCAATCTCAACTCTGATCAGTAATGTAATTTCAAATGGATATATTCTCCGAGGACCAGCTTTCTTGATGCATGCAAGATCAAATATTATGGACCAACAAAACAGTCTCCTCCATCTAAAATTTGACCATCTTAATAGCTATTAAATGAAATCAAACAAAGAATAATCATATGATTTAAGCAATTGCAGACTATCTACAAGTACAGCTAAAACCAAGTCAACAAACATAGGTATATGTGGAAGTAACTTTGCATGTACGGCACAGAGCTTTGATCCTATCCAAGCTTTCAACAATAGCTGCACAAAGTACGTGCAACATTTGGGCATATTTCGAGATAACATGACAAAGAAAGAATATTACACACCTCCCCTTTTTATCGTCTCCTTTCTTAATGGAGCCAGTCTCTCGTCTTTCTACATTTAATTGGTATTTAAGTTATGTTCAGTGAACTAAGGTAATCTTCCGCAAACTAAGTTCTGTAAATTGCCATACTTTTGATATACTTCGTTTTCAATCGTTTTACAAGCTACCATCCACAAATTCTAAGAAATTCTTTCCCGGTAGGAAAGAACAAGAAACTTGATGAATACTAAAACCCTTGCGAGTGTAACAGTTCCGACAACACTGAACAAAAACAGGGAAAGAAGCAGAAAGCCGTACCTTGACATTGTTCAGCACTTCAAGCAACTTCTTTGGATCCGAGCAACCATCCCGGAAGTACTCCGCAATCGCCATGTTATGAAGAATCTGAAAGCACATCCCCGGAATCAGAAGCACAACAATAAAAGTTTTGAATCACAGACTGGACGGCAGCGCAAACATGCAAATCCCTGAAGATCCGCCTTTCCACTACCATTCGCTAAGTAGCTTCAACATATATAACCTAATCTCCAGCCCTAGCGAATTCGAGAATCGACATTTCATCCCGATTCCGACCATAATCCGATCAATACAAGCGCAAGTCCACACCGAGCACGTCACGCCTATAAAAGGAAGCAGAAGCAAAAGCAAAAGAAAAAGCAAGAAAAAAAACGAAATAAATAAATAAATAATAAAAAAAAGGAAGATGGAAGCGTAGGGTTACTTTAGGGTCGTCGACTTTCTTAAGAGCGAGCTGGCGGAGGACGTCGAGGCACTCGGCGAAGCGGCAGGACTGGTAGTGGAGTGCGGCGTCCTTGGCGAGGGCGGCGGCCACCGAGAGCCCCGCCTCGTCCTCAACCCCGCCGGCGGCCGTCGATGACGCCTCCCGATTCGCGGCCGGCGCCGACTGGGATGTCGAATCTCTCGCCTCCATCGGATCAGATCTCTCTTTCTCGATGTCGCTCGCTTCCTCAATAGGCGAGGGTACCTTTTTCTTCCTTTTTCCTTTTTTTCTTTTTTTTTTTGTTTTCAAAAATCCCCCCAAAAAGCTGAAGTAGTAGTAGAAGTCTTATCTGAGTGAGGGGGGAAAATAATTCCGGAAAGGGGAAAAATATAACCCTAATAGGAGAAACTGTATGTGGGGAAATGTCTCCACCTGGGACGGGATAGATACAAATCTCTATTTTCTTATTCCTAAGGTTTTTTATTAATTCGGGTATAAAACTATAAAGGGAAAGCTGTTGGGATTAATGTCCCGAATGGTGCTTTGGGTTTTCTGAAACTTTCAATCTGAGACATGATTTCGTTGGTTTTAGGCTTTTTTGCTTTATACTACTTACTAGTTTACTCGGTCGGCTAATCCAAATATGACATTTGAAAGTTGGTAAAATTCTAACAAAAAATATTTAATATTGTTGTATTCTCAATTACTCGAACTCGAAATCTGGTTAAACTAGAAGAACGTCCTCGATAGTTAATCTAAGTGCTCATTTTAGCCTTTAGTTTAGGTGTACTTTACTTTGCTCTCTCTTTTCCTTTGCATCTTTCTCTTGTATTGCAATTGGGTAGGGGTGAGACAGAGAAAGACTAGTGTAAAATTCAGCACTCACTCACATTTCAATGTAATTCTAGAATATAATCACTCAAAAAAGAGGATAGGATCATAGAAGGTGGTAGGATAAAAAATAATTTATGAAAAAAATAATATACTTGGCATAATTTAGATTTTAGAATATTTAACTTTGAATGGTAAAATTTATAGTACATTTTCGTTATGGCATTATTGTCCAAAAATATTATTTATTATATATTCAATCCTCTGAACTATTTGATGACTAATGAAATCATAGATTCCAGATGAGTAAATTGAACTTAACCCTATTTAATTTTTCAGTAAACTACTTAATATTGATCTTAATAAACTGGCCTAGGGCTGTTATATTTCTCACCCCAAAAAAAACATTTTTTTCAGATGGTCAACACTCTTAACACCATCCCAAGTATTCCCAACTATCTTACCGGGTCATCTGAAATGGACCCAGAAAACAAGGCCCAAAAAAGAAAAAGAGGTTTGAAAAGTATTGTGTTAAGAATGGACTCTTGGGCTTTAAAAAGTTCGGGCCGTTATTCTCTCTTTTTTTGTGTCTTTTAAATTATATATGGGAAAAGTCCCATTTAATACCCTTTTTCAGAATTAAGGCCATGTAGTTTCAAATTGAAAATTTAGTCTCATGTGTTTTACACACTTTTTCCCGGGCAGGTCCAGAGTAGATGTCTGGCCAAGTATGCTTGAAATGGTTCTATTTTTATGCCCATGTGGCTGACACGTGGCAAGTGATTGGGTTAAGTCGACGATTACGTGTCGTCTGGTAAATTACCATCTCGGTCCCAAATACGTGTTTATATTTTTTCAAAAACTCATTATTTAAATACTATAAAAACTCTATTTATCTCTCTTCTCTCCAGTCTCCTTCGACAAAAAAACCTTTCCCTACCAGATTCCCCATTTTAGCAGAAGAATCCCCATTTTAGGGCAATAGCTCACGGTGAGCTCAGCTAGGAAGAAGGAGAATAGCTCCCCCAAGCCATCTACGTGCCCCTCTAAGCTCCCCACAGTCTTCTTCATTTTTTCCAAGCTCTAATGTAAGAAACCCTAAAATCGTAAACCTTATTTCTCCTCTATTTCTACGGGCTCAATAAGAAGTAGAATGCTCCAGCCATGAAGTGTATGCAAATCTTCCGGTGGCTTTTGCAGAATGAGTAGCAGCTAGTCTTCGGAATGCACATCGCGTCGTACAGACAAATCGAAGGTTCTCAAACTTTGCAGATGTGGTGTTCCTTCGCTTATGCAAATGGCTAGGACCAAAAAAATCCAGGAAGACAGTTTTATGGTTGTGGTCAATACGACGAGTGCGAAAAAAAAATGTGCAATTTTTTTAATGGGATGATCCTCCGACTTATCGACAAGGATTAAAGTTGTTGCTATAATTTTTAGAGTCGATTAAGCAAAAAAAATAACACATTGAAGACCTCTCATCAAATGTCGAGGAGAAAGAGAAATAGGGTTTTTGTAGTATTTAAATAATAGATTTTTGAAAAAATATAAACAAGTTTGGGACTGAAAATATAATTTATCATACGATATGTAATCGTCAAATTAACCCAATCACTTGCCACGTGTCAGCCACATGGGCACAAAAAAGTACATTTTCGAGCATGTTTGGCTAGGCAGCTACCCTGGACCTGCCCGGGAAAAAGTGTGTAAACCACGTGGAACTAAATTCCCAATTTAAAACAACATGGCATTAATTCTGAGAATATGAAACCACAGGGTACTAAATCAGACTTTTCCCATTATATTTTACTAAACACGTTAGTTATTAAATTATTATAACGATTATCTGTGGGAATGAGAGTAAGAGGGGTGTTACCAACCAATTATGATTACATTTTTTTATATGGATTTCTATGTAATGTAATAGCTTAATTCTATTTAGGGAAAATTACTCTCAAGTCCCTCGGATTTGATTAAATATACTCAAAAGTTCCTCCTGTTCACAAAATACATTTCGACGTTCTTCTAGTTTGCTTTTATTATACTTTCGGGACCCTGGTGCACATTAGTAGCTCTTTTTTCATTTTTGTCAATGAAATGACAAAATACCCTTAGAACAAAAAATAAAAAAATGCTGACATCATCTCTTCTTCTTCCTCCTAGCCAGTGACATCATCTCGTAACCAATTAACACTAAATAAAATTAAACAAAATTAATTTTTGGGTTTAAACCCTAAGAGTAACAAGAAGTCTGTGGATTCCACAAAGAACACCACCCCACTCATCTCCTGCCTCTCCGATGATGATGACTTCTACTGGATGCAACAGTACGTTGCTCCCCCTCTAAGCCCAACACCTCCTTGGCGATCCCGTTGACCCCGCGCCCCTAATCGCTGAGATCCCCGTCCTCTCCTCTGCGACCCTGCGCAGGTCCACCGCCATCCCCACCTTCAGATCGTAGTCACAGAGCAACAAAGACGTGGCCGCTTACCTAGTTCGTCGATTGGACATGCCATCGCAAATTTGGGCCTCCCGAATCCCTCAAGTTTAACCCTTTCGTGCTCTTCACCATCCTTTTCTTCAACCTCATTGTCCCTCTCAACTGGTGGGACAACAGTTTTTAAGCCGACCCGCGGGTCGAGACAGCGGTGGGTCAAGGGTAAGGAAGGAGGAAGACTTGCCAAGATGTAGAAGCTGTTGGGAAAGATTAGATCTCGGCTTGCCTCGTTGGTTTTCTCTCTCACAAACTACCCACTTGTTAATGAATCTCGGCTTGCTTGTGATTGTCCAGGAATTGAAGGAGACTTTATTCCAATTGGATTATTTAATTGATTTACAGAAACATTTTAGCCGAGATTAATTCATGGTTTTAATTGATTTATTTTATTCTCTTTTGGAACGATGAAGATGACGAGAACCATTCAAATGAAGCAAGTCTCACGAGTTCTTCTCTTTCGGTGTGGGGGACATCGACGACGGTGGGGGTTCGTGGCAGTGGAGTTCACAAGAGCCGAGGAGCCTAGGTCTTGTTTCTTGATTTCGTTGATTAGGTTGGAAATTGGTCATTAATTAGGTAGAAGATGATGACGTGGGCCATTTTTTTATTTTTTATTTTAAGGATATTTTCGTCATTTCAATGACCAAAAAAGGAAAAACTGATTGAGGGACCCGAAAGTATAATAAAAGCAAACTAGAGGGACTTTGAAATATATTTTGTGAACATGAGAGACTATTGAGTATATTTAAGCAAACTCGAGAAACTTGAGAGTAATTTTCCCTTCTATTTAATACTTTTCGTTCTCCTCTTCATCACTGACATATAAAATAATGAAAAAGTCAATTTTGTACCATGTATAGCAAAAAATTACTTTAGTACCATGTGGTAAAAAAATACATCAATCGAGTCAAACCACAGCCAATTAACATCACTTAGGTCTACGGGCAGATTCTTGATCCCTGCCCTTCCACATCGGCATGCCACGTAGTTCCCTCTTTCTTAGTGGCATGCCACCTCACCTTTTTACTAACTTACGTGGTTAGTTGTATGATAAAGTATGACTGAAAGTTGATTTCAATTTTCAAGTTCTTGCAAAAGAGGTTGGGAATTAATGTCTCACTTCAACAATGTTACCGTGCAAAGAAAAAGGCGCAAAAGATAATTGAAGGTGATGCTAAAAAATAGTACCACATGTTAAAGAGATTATGCTGATGTGATCATTGCCTCAAACCCATGGAGTAGGGTAAAGATATGCGTCGAAGACGATCCTCTTGGGTATTTTAAAGAGACAGATCCAGGGTCTTTATTAAATAGATTGACTTCAGTCATCCAAGCGAGACAAAAATGGTGTTCATGTCAGATAAACAGAAGGTATGATAACTATATTTTTTCTTACATCATTGAATAACTCTAAAATATGTGCTCTGATTGTATAAATCTTTTTTTGTAGTTAATGTCTGGCATTGAGCACCGTGTTTGCTCAAGCAGTTGTACGAGAATTTCAAGGCTACATTCAAGGCCTATGAGTACAGGATCTCCTTCGAAATACTGCCTCCACGGGAAGTTTGACAAAGTAAAAATATTATCTAGAGGAGATGAAAAAGCTACCAAATGAAGAAGAAGCTGTCAACTTTTTGATGAGAAATGAACCGAGTAGTTGGTCAAGGAGCCACTTCAGTACCCATTGCAAGACACCATTGACCGTGAATAATATCAGCGAGTCATTCAATGTATCTATATTACATAGGAGGGATAAGCCTATTATAACAATGCTGGAATGGATTCAGAGGAAGATGATGAAAAAGATCCATGCTAAGTGAGAAGCTATGGAAAAATATGAAGGTAATTTGTGTCCCACCATTGTGAAGGTATAAACTTGTTTGTTATGATGATCTTGTTTGAGTTAAAGAACATGTTTGATTTGCTTTCTTTTATTTGAAGGTATTGAACTGCATAAAGTTGGAAGTAGCCAATTATTTTGCAATTCTAGCTGGTTCAATGAAGTATGAAGTTGATTTGTATGGAACTTCGACCGTCGTCGATATTAATGCTAAGACGTGTACTTGTCGGATGTGGGAGCTTTTAGGCTTCCTTACAAGCACGCTATGGCTGCCATTTATGGAAGTCGCCTACAACCAGAAGTGTTTGTCAATGAGATCTATTCACGCCAGACGTACATGGGAGTTTACAGTCACTTCATTATGCCACTATCGTGTCTAGATGAGTGGCCAGTTCTTGAAACTTCAGTTCTACATCACCATTGATTAGGAAGCCAACTGGTCGACCAAAGAAGAAGAGAAGAAGGGTGATCGATGAATCGCAATGTCATAACAAAGGGTAGTGATGTGGAGGTCAAGTCCGGTGTGGCAACTGTAAGCAAACTGGCAATAACTCCAGAACCTACATGGCTGCCGGTACGGGGGAGACACCATACCATATGAGACAACAAATTAAGATGGCAAAGACCACACAACCTTCTGAAACTTTAACTAGTAAAAGCAAGGTAATCTTTTAACTTACACAGATCAGTGTATAAGTTTTTAACAATCCTAAGTTGACCATCTTCATTTTTTTTGTAGCAAAAGGGGAAGAAGGTTTGGCAGTCTCAAATAGCACGAGGCTGAAACTGTTGCATTCTACCCTCTATTGTTGGACGACAATTGCTGACGATTGCAATTAATTGATGTGTATTTTGTAAAGCTTTGGATGGGTCTTTTGTGTAGCTATGAATGGATATTTAGAATAGCAATGGATGGATATTTTGTATTAGAATGTTTAACCTATGACTTCAGGTTGTCAAATGTTGTTATCATCCTTTCAGGTTATCAGATTATCAAACTTATGCAGTTATGTTTAACTTCTGATTTCATGTTACCATCCTTTCTATTAAATAAGCAAGAACCGTACAATTCCATTCAAACTAGAATAGATAAGGAAACAAATAACTGGCAACATTCATTCATTACAAATGCTTCAATGTCAACATCTAGCACATTTTTTACACTACAAACTAAATAATCCACATTACAAATACACTAACTAGAATCATAATTATGATAATACGATACATCTTGCACATTTTAGTGGCCTTCAACAATTCAATCTTGATAGTACAAGCATCCTCCTCCATCTTCCTTATACGAGCTTCTAAATTAACAACTTTAGAAGATAAGAACAATGTCTATTCTTTTTTGCTCTTAATGGACTCCATCATCGAATGCAACAATTCTATTCCTCATTTGCAAGTCGGTGGATCATACCACATAAAAAAATTACACTATTTTTCACCACACTCATTGTACCGACCACACCCATAACAATGCCATCCAATATTGTGATTTGTCCATGCTATTCGCAAAGTTGAACGAATTCCACAATCACAAACCCTCACCTTCGACTTATGGCTATCGACTGATATACGAGAAATTGCGAACAACTAAACACACAATCAATTGTATAGTGGATAAGTAGGGTTTCGAACTGAGGGTTGGACACGAAATCTGAACAATTAATTATATGCAACTGGGAATTAAAGTTTATAAAGTAGGTCACAGAATTGCAAGAAAGTAAATGGAATCAAAAAATGCAAATAAAAGAGTTGTGAATCAAATGGAGATAAATGAGTATGATACCCTATGGCTTAACTACCTCTGTCAAGATTATGGTTCTACGAAGCTCTTATAGTACCCGAAGTATTCTAATGCATCTCCCTAACACTTTCGCTCATTAGAGAGATAAAACTAAGATAGCAAAGGCCTAGATTACTAATCAATACTTTCGCTCATCGATTAGATCTAGAACCAACTAATCTCAATTATGAAGATTCCTCCTAGCGGGATATTCTTACGATATTAAGACATCTCATTAATAGCTAAGAATATGTTAATTGGTTTATCCCATCAATTCGAATGCCACTCGGTCCACTCTCATCAATTCTAATCATAACCTAAGTGATCAAGTTAGATTAAGCATTAAGCACACCAATTAATACGCAAGATATTCGAACCATAAACTCACATAGATAATCAATCACATATTAGGGCATCACACTCTAAGAGAACTACTAAGCATGGCAACAATGTAAGAGAAATCAATAGAAATCATCTTAACAAAAAGCATAAGTATAGGGAAAGAGGGGGGCTTAGTCGTTCGAGCAAGCCTTGCCAATCTCCTCCACAAAGCTAGGCAAAATTTTGACTTTATTGACCACCTAAAAGCTATCTCAATATCGCAGTAAAAATGTCCTTAAAACCTAAGTGCTAATGGCATATATATAGCCAAAGACCTAGCAAGAAAATAGGAAAATCTAGAAGTCTTGCTAGCCAAGTAACAAAATAAATAATATAATAATGGTCATATGGCCGAGACAGAAGGCCAAAAGTCGAATACTCCCTAAATGAGTCAAATTTCTAACTAAATACAGAGTCTGAAATAAGCTGACATCGGGCAACTTGCGGCCGCTAGTTGACTTGCTGCCGCTAGTTGGGTCTTCAATAAACATTCTGTGTCCCCTCACTGGCGGTCGCTAGTGAACTAGCAACGGGGAGTCCTTCCTCAGCTGAACTGGTGACCGCTAGTTAAGTTGCGACGGTGAGTCCTTCCTCAGCTTTCTGCTCTATTTGCCTCGTCGTCAAATCCTCTATCCAAATGCTCACGAGCCACTCCAAGTACCTATAAAAATACACGACGAACGGTAGAAGTCTACTCCACAGTACGAATGCGTCAAAACAACACAAGACTTATCGGACAGAGACTAAAATGAACGGAACAACGATGAAATATACGAATTACTTAGCAAATAAATGAACATTTACACACTCATCATCGACCGACGGGATGGAACAACTACTCATCCTTCAGTAGCTCTTCGCGGATCTGGGTTCCAAGTGAGCTGGTTCCCTGAGCTGGTCTATGCGAATAGAGATAGGTCCCACGAGTTGGGTTCAGCCCCTATCCTCTTGCGAGTTGGGTTCCACGAGCTGGGCGAGTTGGGTTCCATCCCTACCCTTCAACGAACTAGGTTCCGCGACCTGGTACCTCCTGAATCTGGCTCCCCTACCGCGTTCCCTATATACCTAAGGAGGAGGAAGAGAGTTTGGAAGAAGAGGGCTTTGAAGGAAGAAAAGAGAGCATCGGGGCAGAGAAGGATAGGGTTGTGAGAAAAAATGTGCTAGGGTTAGAAATAGAGTTTTTGAATATAAAATTAGGTTTTTATAATATAAGATAGGGTTTTTTAAATAATTATAAATAAATAAGTGATTGTTT
This sequence comes from Hypericum androsaemum, assembly GCA_963995505.1. Classification (NCBI taxonomy): domain Eukaryota; kingdom Viridiplantae; phylum Streptophyta; class Magnoliopsida; order Malpighiales; family Hypericaceae; genus Hypericum; species Hypericum androsaemum. The sequence continues at coordinate 12,425,939 of OZ023190.1, forward strand.
CGTAATTTATCATCTTGCCACGTAACACTTATAATTTGCAGAGAAAATCCGACATGGCTCGCCACATCGTACTCTAAATGCTACCGGTTGGAAGGGAGGGGTTCGGACACCTGCCTGTGGACCTAAGTGATGTTAATTGACTGCGGTTTGACTCGATTGATAGGTTTTTTACCACATGGTACTAAAGTAATTTTTCACAATAGCACATGATGCTAAAATAAACTTTTTCCTAAAATAACAGCTAATTTAGAATCGAGCAACTTACAAATCTATTGACCAAAGTCGTTCTTTACTGTTGTTCCATGTCAAAACTTTCTTTGGAATAGTTCAAACCTTAAATGATTAACACATGAACCGAAACCTCTAGTAAATAATTACAATTGTCCATCTCAATTATTCGAATTTGAACATAGTTTAGATGATAATGTTTAATAAAGTTCCTTTGGAGACAATCAAGGGTACTGATTCTGACACAAATTCCAAGAAGAAGGCGTGTCAAAGAATGGATAAACACTAATATTGTTCGATGACTTGAAGCTGATATGCAATGGATGGTGCCACATATCATTTAGCCTATTATCATTTAGCCTATTAGTACAAAATATTTTACGACTTGAACTAAGTGTAAAGTTTAAATAATGATGGTGTATATAATTTACATGGGGCTAATCAATGATTGAGGCACCCAATTATTGACGTACCAACATCATCGTGTAAGAATATGCCACACCACAAGTTTGGTAAACCTTAATTGACATGTGTTCCAATTTTAACGTGTCAATCTTTTTTAATAAGAGTGTCAATTTGACCGTCCACACATACTAGCTAACAAATAAATTACTTACTAAAAACACAAAAATTAACCATTTTTTATAAAAGTGTTAATTTGAAAATTTTCTGTCTAAAAAAATAAAACTTCATGATATTTGGTAAAACAACAAATTACATAGCCTTAACAGTGGCGGATTTGGTGGGAACTAATCCATAGAGACTAAAAAAAACTAATATCACGACCACATACAAACCAATATCACTTCATATGCAAACCATCCAATATCAAACCAATATCACTACACGTGCAAACCGATATCACTTCATATGCAAACCATTATCACCTGATATGTTATTGACCATCAGATTTAAAAATATTCTTTTACAATCGAATCTGACGGCCCAAAATTTAGTCCCCACCTGGGGACAAATTTTTTTTAGTCCCCACTCAATCCGGTCTCGTCTTAACATGAGCTTTTCTCTTACTTATAATCAGAACTACGGAGATATTTATTAATTACGATCTTTGAAATTAATCCAAGTAGGACTTTTGAAAGTTGGCAAAATTTTACCAATAAGTATTTAGCATTGTTGCATTCCCAATTACTCGAACTCAAAATCTGGTTAAACTAGAATAACGTCATTGGTAGGTGATCTAAGTGCTCGTTAGTTTATTGGTTTTAGTCTTTAGGTGTATTTACTTTGCATTCTCTTTTCCTTTGCATCTTTCAATTGTATTGCAATTGGATAGGGGTGAGACCGAGAAAGACTAGTGTAAAATTCAGCACTCACTCACATTTCAATGTAATTCTAGAATATAATCACTAAAAAAAAGGATAGGATCATAGGAGGTGGTAGGATAAAAACTAATTTATGAAATATATATATATATATATATATATATATATATATATACTTGGCATAATTTAGATTTTAGAATATTTAACCTTGAATGGTAAAAACTATAGGACATTTTCGTTATGGCATTACTGTCAAAAATATTATTATTATATATTCAATCCTCTGAACTATTTGATGACTAATGAAATCATAGATTCCAGATAAATAAATTGAACTTAACCCTGTTTAATTTTTCAGTAAACTACTTAATACTGATCTTAATGAACCGGCCTAGGCCTGTTATATTTCTCACCCAAAAACAATTAACATTTTTTTCAGATAGTTAACACCATCCCAAGTATTCCCAACTATCTTACTGGGTCATCTGAAATGGACCCAGAAAATAAGGCCCAACAAAGAAAAGAGGTTTGAAAAGTAGTGTTAAGAACGGACTCTTGGGCTTTAAAAAGTTCGGGCCGTTATTTTCTTTTAATTTCTCTTTTTTTTGGATGAGTTTTTTAAATTATATTTTACTAAACATGTTAGTTATTAAATTATTATAACGATTATCTGTGGAATGAGAGTAAGAGGGGCGTTACCAACCAATTGTGATTACATTTTTTAATCTGGATTTCTGTGAAAGGTAATAGCTTAATTCTATTTAATACTTTTTGTTCTCCTCTTGGTCCTTTATATACCAAAGTGGTTCTTTACTGTTGTTCCAAATCAAAACTTTCTTTAGAATAGTTCAAACCTTAAATGTTTAACACATGAACCGAAACCTCTAGTAAATAATTGCAGTTGTCCATCTCAATTATTCGTATTTAAACCTAGTCTAGATGATAATGTTTAATAAAGTTCCTTTGGAAACAATCAAGGCATTGATTCTGACACAAATTCCAAGAAGAAGACATGCCAAAGCGTGGATAAACACTAATATTGTTCGATGACTTGAAGCTGATATGCAGTAGATGGTGCCAGATATCATTTAACTTATTACTACAAAATATTTTACCATTTGACGAAAGTGTAAAGTTTAATTAATGATGGTGTATATAATTTACATGGGGCTAATCAATGATTGAGACACCCAATTATTGACGTGCACACTAACGATTTAATCAACATCATCGTGTAAGAATTATATGCCACGCCACAATTTTGGTAAACCTTAATTGACATGTGTTCCAATATTAACGTGTCAATCTTTTTTAATAAAAGTGTCAATTTGACCGTTCACACATATACTAGCTAACAAAATAAATTACTTATCAAAAACAAAAAAATTAACCTTTTTTATAAAAGTGTTAATTTGAAAATTTTCTGTCTAAAAAATAAAACTACATGATATTTGGTTAAAAAAAACAAATTACATAGTCTTAACATGAGCTTTTCTCTAACTTATAATCGGAACTACTGAGACTTTTATTAATTAATAAATTCAAATTTAAACTAGACATCATTAAAATGATTTTTTTAATATTGTTATATATTTAGTATTCAATATTCAAAGCATTTTGTTGATTGAGTGACTAGCGCACACGGATTTAGCATTTTTTGGGTGTGATTGATTAATAATATTATCGCCTTAAAAATTGCAACTTACACGAAATGATTTGGCGCCAGTTGGGGAGATCCTAAAAGATAGACATAGGATTGGTCGTTCGACTTTTGCGTTTTGCAACCCCCAAGAAACTTCAAAGGGGATAATAGAAATACGTGGAGACAGGTCAGCACCCCAATTGATTAATTTAATTTTCTTCTTCAAAACTGGCAATTCCCATGTTAACAAGCTCACGAGATCCCATCATTGACAACACGTGTAGTACAGTTGGGATTAACAAGGACCTTTGCATTTAGGATCCAGATGTAGAAATTTTCAAAAAAAAAATAGAAATTTTCACAATAAATATTTAATATTTATATTTTTAATGATTCAAACTCGAGATTTAGTTAATTTTTTTTGAGGGTGAGACTTAGTTAAATTAGAACAACACCCTCACTATTAATTTAATTGCTCGTTGGTTTCTCAACATTGCTTACGACATGTCATCCGTTGAGACCGATTGCAGGGTGACCTATTCCTTCGTCAGCTCGGAAGCCCCTATTTCTTGGCAATTGGAGCCTATTGTTCTTGAGATTAGGCAAGCTTTAGTTAACTTACGCTTTTGTACTCTCCATGTAATCCCGCAACTTCGTAATGGTGTTGCGGATTGGCTTTGTAAATAAGAAAGGCTTGGTCTTCTCCGGGGAATTGGTTACACGTCCACTCCTTAAAACTTGATGCTCTTTTGTTTACGGATTTCCCTATCTAATTTTCTTTATATATATACTTGGTTTGGTTTCTAAAAAAAAAGAGTATCATCAATGATACCAAGCATGCATAATATTTTACCGTTGAATGAATTTATGTTCTACCTATTAATTTCAAAATCAACTGCATTCTGTTTCTACCATATTTTATGCATTCACAAAGTTAAAGTTAACACCCAAATGGAAAAGGACCGATCTTGTTTTTGAGAAAATAATATGACGTGGAAGGGTTCTACAATAATCAAAATTGCCGAGACAGAAAACAGTATCCTGTGAAACTGAATCACAACGAACAATTGAGAGCTCGCCCATTGAATGTAATAAATAATGTTTGTTTTGGGGAAATAGAACGCAATGAATTATGTAGTTAAAATGTTTAGGAGTAGAAAAAGTTGTTTACATAAAATAATCTATAGAGAATCTCGCATTATTTAGTACAAAGTGATAAACTGGTTCAGGACTCTTTAAAATTGTGGGTTGGGTTGGGTTGGATACGAAGATTCAAACATAATCAAAATAGATATGACGCGGCAACTCAACCCAAACCAATAAGATGAATAGTTGGATAAGAGGAAAAGACAAAACGTGTGCGTGTATCGAATCAGGCGAGAAGAAAACAGGAACCTCGTCAAACTCTAACCATGGCAGCCATGGCGACGTCCATCTCCGCTTACACTATAAATAACTCCTCTCGCCTTCTTCCCTTCCCACAGCTAAACCCAAAAACACCAACTTCGGTCCCTTTCTGGTACTCCCTTCTCCTCTCTTCCTCATCGTCATCCTCCTCGACCCGCACATTCTCCCTAAGCGACCGGTCGTCTATTTCCCTTCCCTCTCAAGAAGAGCTTGAGGATCAGAAGAAGATGACGATAAAGCCGACGGTTCGGATATCGGATCGGAACCTGGTGGTCAAGAACCGGGCCGTCCTCGCCAACGTTCCGGATAACGTGATCGCGACGTCCGGGTCGGGCCCGGAGGACGGGGTCTTCATCGGGGCCGTCCTCGACGAGCCCCGGAGCTGCCACGTGGTCCCGCTCGGGTCCCTCCTCGACGTCCGGTTCGTGGCGTGCTTCCGGTTCAAGCTCTGGTGGATGGCCCAGCGGATGGGCGACCGCGGCGGCGACGTCCCAATGGAGACGCAGTTCCTCCTCCTCGAGGGCCCCACCTCCACCTACACGGTGTTCCTCCCGCTGGTGGACGGCTCCTTCCGCGCCTGCCTCCAGGGGAACCCGCTCACCGACGGGGTCGAGCTCTGCCTCGAGAGCGGCGACCAGGACGTCAAGGCCTCGTCGTTCACCCACTCGGTTTTCGTCCACTCCGGAACGGACCCGTTCGCGACGGTTACCGAGGCGGTTATGGCCGTTAAGATGCACCTGAAGACGTTCCGGCATCGGGAGGAGAAGAGGCTCCCCGGGGTGGTGGATTTGTTCGGGTGGTGCACGTGGGACGCGTTCTACCAGGATGTCACACAGGAGGGCGTCGAGGCCGGGATCGCCAGCCTGTCCTCCGGTGGGGCCCCGCCGCGGTTCGTCATCATCGACGATGGATGGCAGTCTGTGGGTGGGGACCACCGGGAAGGCGGGAAGGATCAGCCCCCGCCGCTGATGAGGCTCACCGGGATCAAGGAGAACGCCAAGTTTCAGGACAAGGACGATCCCAAGTTGAGTATGCCTAATTTTATGGTATTCATTGCATGTTTTTTTTAATACGAAACTGTTATCCGGATATCTAAAATAGGATGGGGACGGACAGTGAATTCGTTGGCAATATGTCTATGCTGGTTCACATCCAGCTCGACCCGAATCCGCTTTATCCAAGAACAATGAAGATATAAGTAATGCAACGAAGAAATGTTGATCATAATAAACAATGAGGATAATACTTATGTCGTGATTGTACTGAATTTTGCAGGTGGGCATTGAGAACATAGTAAAGATTGCCAAGGAGAAGCACGGGGTGAAGCATGTGTACGTGTGGCACGCCATCACGGGGTACTGGGGCGGGGTCAGGCCCGGGGTGGAGGACTACAACTCGGCCATGAGCTACCCCAAGCTGACCAAGGGAGTGGTCGAGAACGAGCCTACCTGGAAGACCGACGTGCTGGCCGTGCAGGGCCTTGGCCTGGTCAACCCCAAGAATGTGTATCGGTTTTACAACGAGTTGCACGGGTACCTGGCCAGGGCCGGGGTGGATGGGGTCAAGGTGGATGAGCAGTGCATCCTGGAGACGGTCGGGGCGAAGCTCGGAGGGCGCGTGGAGCTCACCAGCCAGTACCACCAGGCACTTGATGCCTCTGTTGCTAGAAACTTCCCGGACAATGGCTGCATCGCTTGTATGAGCCATAACATTGATTCCTTGTATTGGTGAGTTGTGGAGTTATCTCATTGTGTTTTGGTAGTGGACAAGTTAAAAGTGTTTTGGTTTGTGGTGGTTGGTTGTTGATTTGGTGTATTGTGTGTGTGTGTACTTGTATGCAGCTCGAAGCAGACCGCGGTGGTAAGGGCGTCGGATGATTTCTATCCGCGTGATCCGGTGTCGCATACCATCCACATTGCTGCTGTGGCGTACAACAGCGTGTTCCTTGGGGAGTTTATGCAGCCTGATTGGGATATGTTCCATTCCGTGCACCCAGCTGCAGAGTACCATGCTTCTGCAAGGGCGATCAGCGGTGGCCCTGTCTATGTCAGGTAATTGAGCTGAACTTGCGTAGTTGCGGATTAGAACATCAGTTGATCTGTTTGTATGGTACATTGTACAAGAAAGGTTTTTGCTTAAAACAGCCATTGATGAGCTTCCCTAAATGAGCAGTGATGCGCCTGGCAAGCACGACTTTGCGCTGCTGAGGAAGTTGGTCCTGCCTGATGGCTCCATCCTGCGAGCTCGTTTGCCTGGACGACCCACCCGCGATTGCCTCTTCTGCGATCCTGCTCGTGACGGTGTTAGGTAAGCTGGCATCATCCCTTCTCCTAATCGTAATGTCCGCGCCTTGTATTGATGTTTTGTTACCAATGGTTATATGCAATGCAGCTTGTTGAAGATATGGAACATGAACAAATACACAGGGGTGTTGGGGGTCTATAACTGCCAAGGAGCGGCTTGGAACAAGACCGAAAGAAAGAACACGTTCCATGAGACTTCATCCAAGGCCCTAACTGGTGCAATCAGGGCCCTTGATGTCCACCTAATCTCTGAAGCTATTGATGATCCTAACTGGACAGGCGACTCTGCTGTTTACTGCCACCGGTCTGGTGAACTCGTCGCCCTCCCTCACCATCTCTCCATGCCACTATCTCTCAATGTCCTCGAGTACGAAGTATACACTGTGACACCGATCAAGGTTTTAGCCCCGGGGCTCAGCTTCGCACCCTTTGGCCTCGTCGACATGTTCAATGCCGGTGGCGCCATTCAGGGGCTCAATTACGAAGTACTGGCAGGTGCGAGATTGGTCGAGGTTGACGATGATCACAAGGCCGAAGTTGGTCACCCGGGGGTGGAGAATCTTAGCAATGAGTTGGTCGGGCGAGTTCGTATGGAGGTCAGAGGTTCTGGTAGATTCGGTGCGTATTGTTCGGCTAAGCCCAAGAGGTGTATAGTGGATTCCTCTGATGCTGGCTTTGTGTATGACCCTCATTCTGGGCTACTTTCATGTGTCTTGGACATTTTGCCCGAGGGAGAACTCCATGTGGTTGAAGTCCACGTGTAAAATAAACGCTAGGCTAGAACTAGAATAAGATTTAGGACTGGTTCGGATCTGGGTTTCCAGAATTTGTTATGGAAGGCATTGGATTATGACCCTCCTCTGATGCTTCCCGGGGTAATAATTCTGCAGGAGCTACTGTCGTGTACTTAATAACATCTGATGACGAGGCTACTTGCTGGTCAATTTGGTATGCTTTTATATTTGTTTGGTATCTTTTTGTGGAGAGTGAGTGAATAACCACCATTTGGAACTGCAGGATCTTAGAATGCTCTCATCGATTGTTTACAAGGAACCATCTGCAGTATCAATCACCACACCGATGACTCGGCGATGTGAATCGTATAACTAAATCAAGACAACGGACTTCGAGTTCGAGTCTCGTTCCGAAATACTCGACTACCGTCGTAAACTAAGCTAGCTTAGCAGATCCCTACTGAATTCAAGACCGAATCACGTTAGATCACCATACCAGAAACCGTGATCTCTATACCGTGACAAATCTGTTCAATGCATTACTAGACCCGGCGATCCATTACTAAAATACGGCGTAATAGCAAATGAACAACTGCTAAGAAAGAAAGAGGGGCTAAGCCTAATCGCATAATAGAGTAATGAACAGGGTAGGCAACCCTACTTCTAAAACTCACATCCTCACAATGGCATTCGAGGTCTCAGCGGACTGCTGCTGTAGCCAATCCTTGGCACATACCAAGGCTTCCACTGTTTCAGGTCGCAACGAGCTTCGATATGGATCCAACTCCTTCATTGCAGTGTCGAAGACGGAATCAGGGCTAGCAGTAGAAGCTTGTATTGTAAGGATATCGCGTGCCATCTTGGCAAGAGTTGGGTACTGAAGCTTGTTCAGCTTCCACCATACCAGGATATCAAAGTCGGGTGAGCGAGGAAAGAGCGTCTCTTCTAAGTACTGATCCAGCTCCGACTTAGTCTGCTGGCTGTTTGTTTCCATGATGTATGCATCAAAATCTGCAAATCCATTCCCTTGTCGATCCTCGGTCTTGATGTTGTCAGTATTTCCATCTTCAGCATAAGTTGGAGTCAAAGGAAGGGGAAGAGCCACGTATTCAAGGAACAGCTCATGAATCCCATCATCAACAATCTTAATAAATGCAGGAGCCTCTTCACCATAGACTATTGAGAAACTGAACTCGACAAGCTTCATCTTAAACCGGGGATCCATAATCACAGCAATTGCCAAAGCTAGACTGCATTCCTTCCAGTACTTGTACACCTTCCCACGCATAGCTTTTGCTAAACTGCCAATAAAGGGATCATCGGTGCCACGAGCAAGCTCTGTATATTTTCCTGATTTCTTGAAAGGCCGTAACCACAGTTGGGCTTGTCATGGAGGAAACAACGCTGGCTGCATCGAAAACGGGCTTCAGGAGCGTGCATATGCTTTCAACATGCTTCCAGTCCAACGCTGATGGGGCTAGCTTGAAATTATGGTCACTGGTGTCCAAGCAGGAAAAGACTTCTTTAACCTCAGAAGCAGCCAACAACATTTGATATGTGGTGTTCCATTGAGTTTGATCATCGAGGATCAAGCTTTTGTCAGTGGGGACTTGGAGGTGTTGCTTGAGATCTACAAACTTTTCCTCGTGCGATTCTGAAGTCTTGACATATTTTACACTGTCGCGGACCTTTTTAATGATAACTTGTTCTTCCCGTAAGACATCTCTGGCAAGGCTGCTCAACAAGCGGGCAACACAGCTTCCAATCAACAGCTGACCGCTAAGGACAAGGGGGTTTTTAATGCACAGCATGGACCCAAGACTTTCATGACCAGGTTGACCCACATGACGATTGAAAGTGACCGAAAATAACTTCCCTTCCAAGCTCCAATCAGAGAGGCAACAGGCAACAGCATGGCTGATGGCATTATCGGAATTAGGATATGGCTCCCTCACAACATTCAGAATCCGCCTATGTTGCTTCCAATCGCCATCAATGAAGTGTCCAGTAATGAACATATAGCCTATACTCTGACAAGAAGTCCACATGTCCAGAGAGAGACAAACCCTTCCAGGCATTCCCGCGATGAACTTCATGACATTCTGCTTCTCCCTCAGGTAAGTTGCCACACAATCCCCTTGGACAGTGTTGAAACTAACAGAACCAAAACGAGATTGAAGATTGTGGACAAATGTCATGAAGCCACTGTGCTCAACCATGTGCAGTTGGTAGTCATGCATGACAATCATTCTGGCCATTTCATGCCTGCAGCGATCTGAGTCAAAGGGAATCCAGAGTGAGTTAGGAGTTCTATATCGACGCTTACGAGCCTCACTTTTGGTGGTGCCATCGCCAGCAGTGCTTGGGGTTGCATTGCCACCAGTGCTCGGTGTACAAGGAGCCAACTGATTATTCTCCTGATTTCTAAGCATCGCAAGGCATGCTCCCTTGCTAACATGGCGCTTAAGGTGGCTCGTCCCAGCAACTTTTGACCCGGTACTATGAGCAAAACTTCGCTTGCACTGATTGCAGACTGCCCTTCTGGTCACATCATCTATGCTTTCTATCGCAAAATGTTCCCAGGCCATGGATTTCTTCTTCCTCCGCTTGTTAGGTTGCACCTCGGGAGCCATCTTGTTGCCAAAAGTGGATTCCTACTTCAGAAAGAAAGAAAAGGGTAATCTTAGAACCAACCAGGGACAGCAAACCTTGCAAAACCTGAACCATCATTACACTAGACAACAAAACAGGAGCCGAACATAAACAATGTACACTAAGCTACCTAAGTTTGGTCCAAAAAACAAAGACTAGCCAGTTTGTCGAGGACCAAATGGCAGATCCAGCTTTTAAAAAAAAATAAGAGACCACCAAAACTTACCGAATTATAAATGGGCCAGCATATCCCAGTTAAACCCATATGGGCCTTACTTCTCTCCAAACAATACAGTACCACAAATGGCAGGCAGAGATATAAAAAGCAGGGGCAAAGTTGGAATTTAAGCCTCAAAAAGGGGCCAAGAAGAAGAGCCCTCAACGAGTTACCACAGATCTACGAGACCAACCTTGCCACTTTGGGCTTCAAATTATACAAGAACAATATAACATCTCTCAAACGATTGGAAACAAAACTAAAGGACAAGCCCACACCGGATCAAACGGAATTCAATTTTTTTTAGCAGAAAACGAAATTCAAATTTACGAGGGACAAAAACGAGGCCGAGACGAGGAAAAAAGCTCAGAATTGAAAACCAGAGGAAAATTAACTCTGTGCCCAGAAAAAACTCCTGAAAAAATTTACACAAATTCCAGGAACGTTTAAATTGGGGGAAAATAGAGAATTAGAACCAGAACGCAATAATCCAAACATCGGGAGGGAGCGACCCAATTAAATTCTGAGATGAGCTTTCCGATTCGAGAACAGCGGAAAACACAACCCCGAGAAAGGGGGAAAGCCAGCAAATTGAAGCGAGAAAATGAAATTAGGGTTAGGGCTATACCAGAGGAGACGAAAGCCTCGAGAACGAGGCCGGAGTCTGAGGCTTGATTTCGCGGGAAGGGAGGAGAGAGAAAGCGGCGGGAAAGGAAGGGGGAATTTTGCCGAATTGGGCCGACCCGGAAACCTAATTGGACTTTAGATCTTTTGTCTTTTGGGCGTTTAGGGAAGAAAAATAAAAGAGAGGAAGAGTGTGGTTTTCGGGTTGGGTGTTGGTTTAATTATTTTTGAACTTTGAGGTCCAATTGAGATTTTTATAGATTGATTGGGTTCTTTCTAGGGTTTAGGGTTCGAAGCCCAGGGAATCTCTGAGTTGGACTTGTGGGTCCCACTAATTCTTTTTAGGAAAATTTAATGGGAAGGTTGGAAAAGTTTGAAGCCCAGTTGGATTGGTAATGTTTAGGATTTTAATATCTTCCCAAACAGGACTCTACAAAATTTATCTTACCAAATTTTAACACGATTTGATTTAGTAGTATTTCATGCTATGTTTGGATAAAATAGGGTTCCCTGAAAAATGAATCTATTAAAGTTTTTAAAGATTGAGTTGTTTTCCACTTGAATCAAATAACCTTTTCAGTACATAAACTACTTGTGTTTTTTAGACTTGGAACATATGTTTTTGAAAATGCTTTCGGACAAAAAAAAGAGAAGAAAAAACAGTTCCGACAAAACAAACAAAGCCTTACTCTCTCTCTCTTAGATTTCTTAAGGCCTTAAGACTGCGTTTGCGTTTGGTTCGAGGAACAGAACAGTCTTTGGACAATAAATTTTGTCCAGTTTACCGTTTGGTGTAAAAATAGGCCCACACAAAATTTAAATTTAATCTCGTCCACCATCTTAATTCTGTTCCATCTTTTTACTGTGGACAAAAAAAATTACCCTGGCCTGAAACTTAATAGAATTGATTTTCCAACAATGCCCTGCTCATCTAGTTTAATACCCTTTATCTCAACCTCCTCCTCCTCTTTGTGCTATCGTCTATTAATTTTCCCAGTTGTGATTTCTAGTTCTTCATAAATCATTCCTCCTCTTTAATCAAACAATAGCACCGATCTCTGGTTCTTCGTAACTCATTCTCATTTATATCTTATTTTTTTGGTAAATAATAATTATTAACCAGAGAAAAAAATTTACACCAAAAGGCCCATAGATGGCCGAAGCACTGCAGCAGATTCTAATGACAGGAGTCTTTCTTGAAGAGATAGACCAGTAAATCTTGAAGTGGTAGATTCCAAATCAATTCTCCTTATCTCTTGGTCAATTCCATCGCAGCAACTTTCAATCTCGATTTCGGCGTCATTTTCTTCCAAACCCTAACCATCACAGTTATTGATTTTTCGCCGCTTCATGGTTGATTCCCACGCTCCTCCAGTTCTTGCATGTTTCAGATGTTGTTTTTTAGTGAGATTTTGAGGAAATATTATGGGTTAATTAGGATTCTAATTAATTAGGGTTAGTTAGGATTCTGGGTGTCTGGGAAAAAAGAAGGATAATTTGGTCATATTTTATTATATGCTGTTCTGGCCATTATTGTTGCTAAATATATGACGGAACTGGTTTTTTTTTTGTCTCCATCATATAAGTTTTTTTGTCTCCATCATATAAGTTTGTCTTGTACTGATCTGTTCTGTCCACAATACGTACCAATGCAGCCTAGAGTTATTATATTTGTCAAGTAACCTATCGGACTCGTGAACATGAGTTTGGTTAGGTGGGGATTTTAATTGGGACGACAAGCTGCATGTCATTAAAATAATATGAAAAATCTAAGCGAATGTGTTTATCGCTAGCTTGATTAGAGTTCAGTTGGGAGCGTAGTTCCCAAGGTTAATTAGTGCTTTGGAAATTCTTGAAAATGCCATAATATTGTTTGGGAAAAAAGAATATTGTTAAAAGCGGCCTTAACTTGAATCATTTTTATTTTAATATCATATAGTTTAAAATGCATAAAATTCATAATTTATGTTTCCAATTTTGACACTTTAGTCGGACGAACAACAATTTACTCAAATACGCCCTAACAATCTATATCATTCTGGATCAGATCAAAATGTCATCCATTGCTTTGCGATTGCATAAGTAAATATCTAGGTCAAATACGCCCTAAAAATTTCACATTCGAACTTTACTCTTTGAAACATCCCTACTAAACAACTCTTTTTTGCAGTCCCTATAACGAATTTATGGAATTTCGCCCACCAACATGAGAAAAACTCCAATTTTTAGGTCTTGAAAATGATAATAATTACATGTTTATAATAATATTTGACGCCCTGCATGATGATACCCCGCCTGTAGCTATTCGATGTAGCAATCTTCCCACTGGACGAGACGACGAACACCACGGTTGCCCCTACCCCAAGCAATTGAATTGCAACATAAGAGAATCATCGAAGAAATCCAAAATAAACCCTACTGATATAAATAAAACTAGGCCCTAAGTACCAAGAATCCACATATCAGTTGCAAATGATTCAAGAGTCTACGGAGTAATAGCACATGAACATCTGCTAAGAAATATATATAGAGGGACTAGCCTAACCGCATAATAGAGTAATGAAGAGTTCTAAGAAGATGCCTAAGATTCATAGACAGACAGGGTAAGCAACCCTACTTCTAATAATACTCCATCCATCTTCACAATGGCGGACTGCTGCTGTAGCCAATCCTTGGCACATACCAAGGCTTCCACTGTTTCAGGTCGCAATGAGCTTCGATGTGGATCCATAACCTCAGCAATTGCCAAAACCAGACTGCATTGCATTCCTTCCAGTGGATTAGTTCAGAAAGAAAATGGCAACCTCAGAACTGAGCACAGTGAGATGCATTTTTCAACAACAAACCTTAAATTGGATCAACGAAACATCCAAAAGAAATATTGCACCCAAAAAAAAAAACAGTACTCATCAGTGCAAGCATTGTCAGAACCTGAACCATCAGGTTCAGTATCCTCAGAGCTTCCATGTTTTCTTTTACAGGACAAAAGCATATTAAAGTGAGACAACAAAATAAGAGCATCACAAAAGTTACCGAATCGTAGATGGGCCAGCAGATCCCAGTTAGATCAATATGGGCCTAACTTCTCTACAAACAATACAGCATCACGAATGGGCAGAGACATACAGATCAGGGGCAAAGTTGGAATTTCGCAATTTAAGCCTCAACAACGGGCCAAGAAGGCCCTCAACGTGCTACCACGGGTCCACAGAGACAGATCTAAGAGACCAGCTTTACAACTTTGGGCTTCAATTTATATTAGAACAATATACATCAATCGATTATTAAACATTAAACACAAACAAAAGTGTTGGGAAATACGAGGGTCCTAAGCAAACACAAATACATGAGCAAAGCCACAAACACAAATACACGAGCAAAGCCACGAACACAAGAAAAAGTACAAACTCACAAACACAAAGGGACACACAAAAGTACAAAAGAGACGAGATATTTGGTTACCTGGTTCGACGATAACGTCTACGTCCAGGGGCGTACCAAGCCAGTGAGAATTTTCACTATCTCACTCAATCGAGCTCACTTTCTCTCTCTTTTATAATGAATGAGCCACACACTCTCTTTGAAACACTTACAAATGAGATTACAAGGATATTTATAGAGCCAACAACCCTAGGAAGTCTTTTGGAGTTGGGAGGGGCAAATCTGTCCATAAAAATAAAATTTTCCGGACCCAACTTGCGGCCGCAAGAAATTAATTATCGAGAGCAACTTCAGCTCAACTTGCGATCACCAATTAACTCGCGACCGCAAGTTCCATCAGCTTCTTCACAAATCACTTTTTCGGCTTCATCTTTTGATTCGATCGATTCTCCAAACGTCCTCAGGTTCCGAACTCAATCCGATCGACCCCGAATCATTCTCAGACTCCATACCCAACAAAAAGAACAAGCCCACACCACATCAAACGGAACTAGATTTTTCGGTTGGATAAAAAAAAAATTAAGAGCAGGAAACGAAATTCAAATCTACAACTTCCAGAAACACCCAGCAAGGAAGAAAGCTCAGAGTTGAAAATCTGAATCAGAGGAAAAGTAACTCTGTACCAAAAACACACTTTAAAAAATTACAGGGGCAGGAAAACAATTCCAGGAACGTTAAATTTGGGGGGAAAATAGAGAAGTAAACCAGAACGCAATCTTGCGAACCTAATAATCCAATTACCGGGAGCGACCCTAAGGCACGAAAAAATTCGGACCTGAGACCCGGTAACCTAATTGGAATTTAGATCTGAGATTGGGAAAAGGGGGATTCGGGTTAGGGTTGGTTTAATTTTATTTTTGGACTTTGAGATCCAATTCGGAATTTTATAGATTAGTTCTTTCTAGGGTTAGGGTTCGAAGCCCTGGGAATCTCGAGTTGGACTTGTGGGTCCCCTAGTTCTTTTTGAAAATATTATTTTTTTTGAAGATATTTTTGAAAATATTATGGGAGGTTGGAAAAGTTTGAAGCCCAGTTGGATTGGTAATGCTTGATTTTTTAGATCTTGCCAAAGAGGACTCTCGGCGCTATATCAATACGGAAATCCGAATTCGAATCCGATCGAATTACAAAACTCGAAAGAATTGATCTTACTAAATTTTGACACAGCTGAATTTCTATGGTGCCATGTTCTCTTAGATAGATTTCTTTAACCAGATATGATCCATATTTCTAAGATGATACTGTGAGAGGAATTCGTGGGTTAAATGAAACGGGCGAGCTTCTCTTAATTTGTGTAATGTCAGGTTGCATGTGTGTGTTTGTGTGTGCGAGTGAAGGGAAGTGTCAGCGATACACGCCGACAGGTGAGTACATTACATTCATTTCCATGCAACTGTCGGCTTATCCTCCTCCACCTGCCCACCAAGATCACGACGTTTTCCCGTGGTTTCTTTTTCAAAAACTTTCCCCTCCAATTTTTTTATTAATAATAATTATGTAAAGTGTAAAACTCCTCTACAAAGTAGTTCTACACCTCGTAACTTATTGTACAAATAAGTACCAAGACCCTGAAGATTACTACCGTATTAAGTTGTCCTTTGTCCCACCTTCTTTCCTCCTATTGGGTAAAAACATTAATTTGAAATGGTTTGCGAAATTATAACTTTTTTTAAGTGATCGAATTATTACTTGGCTAATATCCATTTAAAACGAGTATAGGTGAGCACTAAACCGTTCAAAACTGCAAAACCATGAAACTACCGAACTGCAATCTCGATTTGGCATCACGGTGCGGTGTCACACCGGCACCGCACAAAGTTGGTGAAGGCTTGGTGTGTGATTCACGTCAAACTGCGACACCGAATATAAAATGACATCGTTTTATATCATAGTTACTTCAATCCAAAATGACGTCGTTTTGAGAGCTTATATATATTTAAAAATTTCCTCAAACACCCCTCTTCTCTTCCCCTCTTGACTCTTTCCCCTTCCTGAAAATATCTTGCCCTCTCGAGTCCGACTTCAGCTATGCCGCTCTCCTGACTATGACCGCCTCTACGTCGTTGCACCTTCCCTTCCCCATCCACCCGTTCTACCCCAAAAATTTCCAAATCTTCGAACTCTAGAATCCTAGGTCTGCGTTCCAACGCACTAGCCTCCAAAATCGATGTCCCTCCGCCGGTCTCTCTCTCCATCGTCGTTCCTCTGCTCCTGAAACCCTAATTTACAAATTTCTAAAGCCTTGATTCCCAAATTTCTGAAACCCTAAATCACGAAACCCGAATTCTGGTTGAATCTTAGTTTTTCATTCCCTAGGCCTGACGATTGTCCGAATTCAAAAGAATTTGAATCGAGTGTGCTCGAATTCGAATCGAGTTTGCTCAAATTCAAATTCATCAAAATCTTGAATCGTATTCAATTCGTCAAAGGATGAATTCAAATTTGAAAACCTTCAAATTCGAATCGAATTTAAAATAAATTAGAATTAATTTCTCTTAGTGTTAGGATTAGGATTTATACGACCATAACATTACAAGAAATGTTTGTATTTATTTTATTTCTCTTATCTCAATTATTATTTAATAAGTTATTAAATGAATCAACATCTTAAGTTGAACTTAGACAAACCACAGTTTGTTGATAAGTATGGTAAAAATTATACTTTTAGTCCTAAAACAATAAGAGATTTTTATATCTTGCATTTTGAAACTGAATGATTTGATATTTGGTGCTTAGACTAATCCAAAATTATGTAGACTATATTAAAATGGGTAAATTACTCTTAGATCTCTAGTTTATAATTTTATTACTCGCAAGTCCCTAAATTTTAAAAATAGTGTATGAGGTCCCTGCTTTTTAAGAAAATATTGGTCTGAGTTTCCTAGTCACCGGATCGGAGATTTACTCTGGAGATTTTTAAGAAGATTGATCCGGTGACTAGGGCCGACTTACAAGGTGACAAGGTGTAGACCTCAAATTGCCTTGTCACTTTGTTTATTGCTTCACTCCTCAAAAGTAAGGTGGAGGACCTGCCCCCCGAGAATGGCACTGATCGGTTGTCGGGCTGAAGGGACCTCTCATTCGACCGAGCCCGTATACTGGGCAAATTGGCCATCCACGCTGCTCCAGGCCACCCTTGTTGGCACTATAAACTCGTCGTAGAAGACCGCCTCTATGTAGCATATGCTCGACACGACCGAACTTGAGTTAGCCAATACAATCTCCACCTTCTCATATGACTTCTATTGAATTAGACATTGGTATATGGATGGGATTACGTGACCGGAGCGGATCGAGTTTCATCTTTTCTTGAGAAAGCACATCTATGTTGTCCACGAAGATCCTCTCAATCGGCTTTCTGAAGGTACGATCGTGGTACAGAGAGGCTCGAGATGGTCACACTTCCTCCAGGTAGGTCTCACGATGGTGACGCTGCCATTGAAGTCGTCAACCATAGGTATAGCTAAAGGCTTCTCTCCCACCTGAGGCTTATTAGGATCCTCTTTGATCATGTTTCCCTTAAGGTGGTTTGGCGGAATGGACTTCGGCCCGAGGCTAACCGGTGCCATATTGATTACCAACTTACTTGGAAAGTCCCCAAACTTGATGTACCCCGTGGCAAGGTCGATCGAGACATCCTTGCCCTTCTGAGGGCAATCTTCCTTCGAGCGAATCTCGTCCCTCACCTTTGGTACTCACTTGCGGATCAACTTAAAAAGCAGGGACCTCATACACTATTTCTGAAAGCTAGGGAACTGCGAGTAATAAAACTATAAACCAGGAGCCTGAGGGTAATTTTTCCTATTAAAAAGTACATTAGAAGGATAATTTCTGAGTTGCATAATTTGTTACCATTATTTAAACATATTTTTCAATATCGGCTTCCCGACTAGCAACTTTTTTAACATGGACAAATCGCTTAATACTGAATTTTCTGAGTTGTATATATTGGACATCACTGTCACCTTATGAGTTGCATATATTAGACATTAATGTCTCATTTTTTCTACTTGATGTCATAATTAAATAGTAATGTGACTAAAAATATGACTAATATATCTAATTAGTAAACTTTGAGAAAAAAATTATATATATCAAATTATCAATATAAAGAAGTAAAAAAATTAGATGAAATTGTGTAAATTTTGAAGAATTGAATGATGTATTTATAGTATTTAAATAGCTAATTTTTTACATATTGTCGATGAATTCGAATCGAATTTATCGATTTGACAAATTTTAGGAATCTTGAAAAATATTCAATTCATCTCCAAACGAATTCGAATTGAGTTTTTGACGAATCAAATTTTTAAAGAATTGAAACAAAATTTTGACAAATCAAATCGAACGAATCACGAATCAGATTTTAACAACAATGAGGTCTACCATTCCCCCAAGTTACTTTCTGTTGTTATACGCCTCTAGTTCTTGTCTTTTTGAACTACATAGGGTAATCTCTTTATCCAATTAAGTTATTGTTTGTTGTGTTTGGATATAGAACGGGAGTACCGGATAACTAATTGCTCACTTTGAGTTCTTAAAGTCTCAGTTTTTAGAGAATTTTTGTCATGGTAAATTTTTAAAGGGCTCAGTCTTGTTGGATTGTTATGATTTGCTATATTGTGATTAAGTTAGTGTTTATGCTCGTTGGATTGTTGTGATTTTGCTATTTTTGTTGGATGCCTGCGAATTTTCTATGTTGTGATTAAGTTATGATGTGATTAAGTTATTGTTTTTTGTTTTTTCTGGTTTATCTAATTAAGTTAGTGATGCTTTCTACTCTAAGTTAGTGATGATTGCTGTGGTTTTGCTATGTTTCAGTTTTCACAATTTACGGTTGGATTGTGTGTAAGGTGCAAGTTATTTTAGCTACTTTTGTGTTTAAGTTAGTGATATTTTCTAGTTTAAGCCAGTGAAGCTTGTTGCTTCTATTTTTAATTTAGCTAAAAGAGATGCTTATGTTAGTTAAATGACGATGTTCTTGATGTGCAGAAGAAGATCAATAAAGAGGTTATGGGCTAAGTGATGCTTGAGAAGTTGGATTACAAGTGGAACCCGATAAGATTCCAGACAAACTGCTTTTGTCTTCCTAAAGAAAGGAGCCTCCTAGTTCGAATATGAAGAGTAACAAAAGTAGGAGAAAATTCAATGAAGTCTAGAATTATTTTACAATAATTCCAGAATGTGAGGTAGCTGAAGAATATGCTACTTGCAATTATTGTGGTCATTAATATGCTTGTAATAGTAGGAGAAATGGAACTTGTACTTTGAAAATTCACCTAGAAAAACTTTGCACAAAATTTTGTAGGCAAGATTTATGACAAACTACCTTATCGTTTGAACCGGCTGAAATGAGTTGTAGTGTGGGTAAGTTTAAGGTTATTGCCTTGTGTCAAGAAGAGGATCACAATTAATTGACAATGTTGATTATTAAAGATGAGTTGCCCTTCAAAATTGTGGAATGTTAGAGATTTATTGCATATACTCATTACATGCAACCTAGGTTTTTGATGCCACATAGGAAAACCGTTGCTAAGGATTGCATGAAAATGTATTTTGATGAAATGAAAAAGTTGAAAATGGTTTTGAAGGGTAAGAGGGTGTGCTTTACAATTGATACTTGAACATCAATCCAATCTATGAATTACATGCATTTAACTGGGTATTGGATTGATAAGGATTGGAAGTATCAAAAACTAATTTTGAACTTTTGTCAAATTGACAATCATAAAAGAGAGACAATTGGAGATACTATTGAACAATGCTTAGTTGAGTGCCGATTGAAAATATCTTAACCATCACTATTGATAATGATGCTTAAGATGATTTGAATATTCTCAATTTGAAATCATCCATAAGCTACAAACTAAAGAACATAATATCAAATCATGAGTATTTGCATATGAGGTATTGTGCACATATTCTTAACTTAGTTGTGTGAAATGGATTGAAGCAAGATTAATGAATCGGTTGAAAGATTCAAAAAAGACAAAGTATATTAGGAATTTACAGCTAGGCTGAAAATATTTGGTGAATGTGTGAAAGCTGTGAACATATAGTACAAGAAATGATCTTGTATGTATGTGAATACAAGGTGGACTTCCAATGATTTAATGTTAGAGACTGCCGAGAAGTACGAGAGAGCTTTTGCTCGACTAGAGAGAGATGATGGAAGATTTTTAACATACTTTCTTTCTAATGATGAAGATATAAATGATGAGGATAATGATGACAATTCAGGAAAAACAATGTCTGTTATTATGCCTCAAAGGCCAGCTGATTGGGAAAATGCAAGATATTTTATCAAGTTTTTGAAGAAATTTTACGATGTCATAGTGAAGTTCTCTACATGTTTAAATGTGATATCTAATGAGTTTTACGATGTCATAGTGAAGTTCTCTAAATTTGTCTCTTCTTAAAATGTCTTGTTGGGATCTACGGTAACAAAGATGTTGTGGAAGTTCAACAAGTATTGGGATGAGTTTGAATCCACTAAAGGAGAATTGTATTTTGCTGTTATTTTAGATCCTCGATACAAGAGCAAGTATGTTAATTTTGTACTTGGTAAAATATACAACCAAGCACAAGCCAATGCATACTTTGATAGTGTGGATGCAATATTATCTCGATTATATGAGCAATATGAAGAGCATTCTCGCAAGTCTAGTGTTGTTACATCTACAAGCTCAAACCAAGGTGAAGTGGATATGGAAGATGAATAAGATGTGGATAAAAAATTGGGTAATTTAGTATATCGGGATGCATGGGATAAACAAACTATGGTGTATATATCAAATAAAATAACTACTGATCTAATCAAATATTTGCAAGATCCAGTAGAGAAAAATTGCGAGAACTTTGACATTTTGAGTTGGTGAAAGGTGAGCTTTTCCAAGTATCCGATCATGGTTGATATTGCACAAGATGTGCTTACAATTCTGGTATCAACCATTTTCTTGAATTTACTTTTAGCACGAGTGAACGCGTACTCGACCCCCACCAAAGATCGTTGAAGTCTAGTTAGTATCGTACAAACATTGGTGTGTGCTCAAAATTAAGGATTAAGCCACGCACAAATGATGATGAAGATCCATTGAAGTATAACAACGTACGTGAAGGTTAGTTTGTATCTAAAACTAAATAACTTTTTTAACCATAATAAAATTAAGTTCTAATTTTATTTTTTGTGTCACTGAAAAACTTGCAGAAATTTGAACGCCAAGATGATGACTAAAGGTGCTGCCTGGAGGCTGGATCTTACTATAAAATTTGGCATTTTTGTTAGAACTTGACTTAGTTTGATAGATTTGTTGGATGCTAGACTAAGAATTTTTTGTAGTTTTGATGTTGTAGTGACTTGAACTTTCTGTAGTGACTAGGAATTTGATGATTGTAAACTTATTTGATGGAATTTGGAAATGATTTTGCTGCAAATTTGTGTTGTTGATTTATTTTGTTGCAAATTAGTGTTGGCTTATTTGGATGCTGCTGCCTGTAGTAATTTGGATGTTTGCTCATTGCAATAATTTGAAACTATCGTTGATGCTACTATAATTTTGATATTTGGATGTTTGTTAATTGCTGTGATTTGAAACTCTGATTGCTATTAAATTTTTTGTGTTAGAAACATGCTTTTTTCAAGTTTGGGTCTACTAGAATGAGCTTTATTTTTATGTTTTTGCGGGGACTTTAACTTTTTTATTAATTGGCCTATTTGTGGTTCAAACTGCAACATCGAACTTGACACCGGTACTATCACACTAAAAAAATTATGGTTTTGTTTGGCATCGCCACACCAATGGTGTCCATTCCTCCAAATCAAAAATTTTGGCGCGATGTCATTTTTCAGCTGAACACCACGATACATCACCGATCTAATTCCTAGAAACGAGACTATGCTCCAAATGACTTGCAATTGAGTTGCCCAATCATTTATCCAATTAGACCATATAACTAATTGCATTTTGCTACTATGTGTTATTTGAAGTTGGATATAGTGCTAACATTTATAAATTTATAATATGATCAGAACCATCCGGACAATAAGACATCTATATCTCTATCTTAAATTATTCTTCTTTTATGTATTTATTTGATACAACAAGAATAGTTCATAAATACTCTTTAATTAGTTTTATGTTTGCTATTTCTCTACTTTAGTATCTTATTTTCATGAGAATTACCAAATATCATGACATAATGCTAATGAGTCGTATTTACTAATTATTTGGGTGTCCCTTCTTCTTATTCTTCACTATTTTTTATAGACACGCATCACAAATAAATCTCTCTTAATACTACTAGCCATTTACATGAGCATAATACACGTCGTTCACGGGATATATTATTATCATTTCACACGGATATATTAGTATCACTTTATATGGCATACCACTAGCCTTCACATAGGAATGACCATAACCAAACACAGCTTAAATCTAATTCTGAATACAAGGAAAAATATTAATGCTGGGTCATTATTAGATTGTGATTGATGGTGGAGAGAGAGATACAAATATAAAGGGAGAGGGTCCGAGGGAAGTTTTTTGTGTTTATTTTGACCCACAGTCAAATTTGGTCGATAATTTTTTAAATCAACTATAGTTAACTTGTGGTTTGAGTAGAATAGGGTATAATTTAGACCAAAAAACGGTTCCTAGAACTAGTACGTTCATTTTCTAAATTGACATGGACTAATTAATAATTATATGTTGTAATCTGTAAATTTCTCCTAACAATAAGTAGTTTTTAGCAATTTGCCTTCAATTTTATAAAAAAATAAAGCGATCGGAGCCAGCGTTAGGAGTGTACACTTTTCTTCCGATTGGGTGGACAGAGCTAGGGTGGCAAAAATGTCTGTGCCCCTACTTAGGTAACCGCCACCGTCAGATCCGGCTGGTTGAATCCCAAGCACATCATTGAGCACTTCTAATATTTTATTAATACGGACAAAACTGCAGTTTGTTTGTAAAATATAATATATTTTATCAATATTTTGAAAAACCATTAGGTGAGTGATTTATTTGTTTTGCCTTCGTTTAGTCGGTACTGTTGGACCAGAAGTTATTTTAAATATAATTTTACCTTGCTTAATATTAAATAATTATGAATATCCTTGCTACAAAATTTATCATGTTTAAATACCAAATATTTATTTAATCAGTAATCACTTTAAATTTAACAAAATTATAATTGTTTTTAAACTCGATTGAAACTGATCCGATGGATCCAATTAGTAAATTGACGAGTCCGATTGAGTTTATAAGTCGTCCAATGACCAACAATCCAACCATTCTCTGAGTCTTAAAATTGACCAACCCGGTCTAAGTCCTGAACTGCAGTTTGACCAACCAGATCTTTTTAACTATGGGATTGATAACTCATTTCCATTTTTATTTGCACATTACTACACCCCAGGATTCGCTTTTAATTTTTTGGGATAAAGACATTTTAGTACCGTGTATTATAGGATATAGACACCTTCTATTATCAAAATATCCACAAAACTACTCTGTATTTAAGTAAATCTAACTTTCTACTTACTAGAGCTGATATGGCACGGTTAAGTGGCAATTAATTGATGATGTGGATAATAATAAGACAATTAATTTCGGCCAATTTTAAATCCATGCAATTTCACCGAGTACAATGCACGGACCCAGGCAATTTAAAATGTCGGATGGTCATGGCCAATCGGTCGCTTCGATGAAGGGGCTAAGTGCTCTCAAGACGAACATAGGATTACTCCGTCTTCGCTCCTCTCCGACTCACGGACCTGTGACGCCCTCTGTCGCGGGAGGAGCGGTCTGGATCGGAGGACTTACCAGAGACGGGAGGGTCCGAGGAGGCGTTCGATTGGGGATGGAGAAGCTTAGGTTCTCGTTCGATTGGCAATTACTTGATGAAGTTTAGTTTTTCGTTGGACAAAAAAAAACCTAAAATAACAAGGAAAACGTTTGTTTAGGGAAGGAAAAAAATTAACATGATTTTATTATTATTTTGAATTATTTATTATCCACGTCATCAAGTAATTGCTACGTGAGCGTGCCATATCAGCTCTGGTAAATAGAAAGTTAGATTTACTTAAATATAGGGTAGTTTTGTGGGTATTTTGATAATAAGGAGTGCAAAGTGTCTATATCCTATAATACAGTGTAGTAAAGTTTTTTTATCCCTAAAAATTTTTTTTACCATCTGAACTAAAATCTAAGTGCAAATTTCCGAATTTCCTTTTTGCTTATATTTCGAACTTCACGGGTGAACATTGATATTTGCTATTGGGAAGTTTCAATCAACTTCACGGTGTCCGTTGGTTTTCAAGTTTTTAACATTGATATTTGCTATTGGGAAGTTTATAGCATAGTCCATATAATTAGAAAGATAAATTGTATTCAGTTCTCTGGTGTTTAACGAAACATCCGATTTAGTCCTTACTATTTTTATTAACTTTTATTGGTCCTCCTAATTTAAAAAAATTACCTCTCAGGTCCATGGCGAACCCAATACTGACATTAGCAGTCAATATAATTTTATCAATGACTATTATACTCTTGTAAAAAATAAATAAAAAACAAAAATAAGAAGCGTCGCTGTCCGACCAATGATCCCAACTCCAGCCATCTCCTTCCCGGACCCCAACCCCAGCCATCTCCTCCTCCTCCTGTTCGTTCTCTCCTCCTCCTTCAAGTTCCAGACCACCCCCGGACCCCAATGAGTAGGTGGAGAATATCGAAGTTAATCCCGGACCCAGAAACGATGATGGCTTCAGCAACCCAGATCGAAACCCGTGGCAAGCAAAATCGGTGAAGACGCAGGGCAAGCGGCATTAGCCGAAACCCAATCTCTCTCTCTCTCTCTCTCTCTCGCTGTCCACTCCGCTGGCAGGGACTTCGTCTCCGTTGGCGGCCACAGAAGTTTTAAAGGGCCTCTCCAACTTCCTCGCATCGGCCATAGGATTCGATAGGAGAGGATTTCAATTGCAGGTCATAGGAGTTCCCGATGTTCTCGGACGGCGACGATGATGATGGCAACGCAGGTGGGAGGAGGGCAAGCGGAATCGGTGGAGATGCTGGGCCCAGTTCCTGGACGCCGGACCGCCGTTGCTCGACATGTGCTTGATTTTTTGTTTTATTATAATTGTTATTTGAAGGGTGAAATCGTCATTAAATTTTTTTTTGACGGTGAATCGGTGATAACAGTTAGGGATCTAAGAGGTGCATTTTTGTAATCTAGGAGGACAAATAGAAGTTATTGAAAATAGTAAGGTAGTTGCGTATTTTGTTAAACACCAGGAACGTGAGGACAATTTACCAACCATTGGTAAATATCCGCTCTGACTTTTGATTAATTTTTTTAGGGGTGACTTTTGATTAATTTTCGGTTGTTTATATATTGACAATCAAGATAAAATAATTGTAAATAATATTACCTATCAATAAATTTATGTCATACCTGTTTTCAGAAAAGATTTTCTCGTCAGAAAATTGTTTTGGATCGAACAATTTGTTTAAGCTACTCGTCAGCCATTGCTTATGTGGCAAATAGGATATAAATTTTTTTGTATTTAAATATAATACCAGATATACAATTTGAAAATTTTTATCTATCAAAATATTTTTGTTAAGAAAAATAATATTTAAATTTGGAACAATTTAATAAGTATATTGAGTTATGAAAATATAGTTGTCTTAAAAATTTAAGAAATCCGGATTAATTGAATTAATTAGTTTAAACATAGAATGCTTTCATGAAAAGTAGGATACATAAAAGTGCTCAGAGAACCTCATAAATATGGTTTGTGTTATTAAAAAAATAAAATAAAAAAGAAAGTAAAAAGAGCCTAATAATTAAAAAAATAAAAGGAAGGGCAGTTAACAGCAGACCCGACTTTTAAATAGGTAAGATTATGAATAAAATAAATAAAAATGGGGCATTCCCAATATTCTCCTCGGGATTGGTGGTAACTAAAAGGACCTCAATTCCACCCTATAAATTCTGACCCTTCCTCATCCACCTAGACCTACGCACCATCGCCCTCTCTCCTTGTTCTTCTACCTCTTCTTATTGTTCTCTCTCTAGGGTTTGGTTTGGATAAGAAATGGCTCTGTTGGTATTCTTCCACAGCTTTCTTGAACTGCATCTATTATTTTGGCATGAGCCCGATTTATTTATGGCTATATGAATTCACAGTTGCGGTTCAATAAAGCTGTGGGAAGATACAAACAGGGTCAGTCAAATTTTAATAATCCGTCTCCACCAAGGTACTTATTTTTTTCTCATATATATCTGCCTTTTTGGGGTATTTATTTCCTTTCCCGATCGATTTTGTTTTTATTTTTTTGGTTGATATTACCTACTATCTACGGATCCAGTTTTCAAGGTAGGTATGATGTTTGAATTTTAGCAAACCTTTTTTTAGGGTGAATTTTAGCAAACCTCATTTGTCTGTTTGTTGGTTTTTTCTTGTGATATTATTAGACTCAAATGGGTGTTATTGGCTGGATCGTCCTTTTCCATTTGACAAATTGAATTAGTTTCTTGTCCATTTTAGCTACACTGCAAGAGATAGATTTCTAGTAAAGGGGTTCTTGAGAGACTTGGCATTTCTGGTTTTTGATTTCTGACCTACCGCTGTGTATGAGACTCGGACTATATCTCTCGGATAGTCGATGTAAATTTTTGGGACTCTTTTGAGGCCAAATTGAATACAATTTTACTTATAAAAAAAAACTCTTTTTTGAGAATTCAAAAAAAGAGATTCAGACTATACCTATTTACTTAGTTAAATTGATGGGTTACATCAAGAACTGGTAAAATTATTGACCATATATTTATACCTTATCTCTTGACCAATTATTTACTCCTTAGTTCTTTAAAGTAGAAGATGAGATCTGATGTGTTAACTACTGTATGCATAGTACTGTACATTGTTTTAATTTTATGTGAAGTACTAATGGATCCCGACTTATTTGTATCTGCCTTTAGGATTCAAATTCTTATTGTTACTCTCTCTCTCTCTCTTTCTCTGGTCGACTTGTCCTTAGTCTCTTCTAGCTAGGCAAGATTTACATTTAGCAAAAATGCTTGTGCCTACTATTGGATTCAAGTGCTTTGCCTTGTGTAGGTTCCATTTTTAGCCAAAGTTATTTGTCCAAATGATACAAGGTGTATATGAATTCATTGTAATTCAGACTTCAAGTTCTCGCAGGTGTAACATTGGTGTGGAAATTTACTTTTAAGAGAAGTTATATTTGTAAAGAACAATTGGCCATGTAATTTAAGTTTCTTGTATTGATCATAGAAGTCACTAGTCGGATTCTTATAATAATCTGTTTTTTAGAAGTAAATTTTATTACGATATATACGCCTGAAAAAAACTCGATTCTCCGGCCGATGTCCTTTCCGACCGAGTGTACAATTGAATAAATTTTATAATAATCTGTTGGCCCATCCGTGACAAGCAACAGCTGGTTTTTGGTGCCTATATTAACCTACCGTACCGACTAAATAAGACTCTTGAGATCAAGATGATAAGCTTAATTTTGTCCTCAAACTCGTAAACGAAAGTAAGCGGGGCTGTAGCCAAGTATAAATGCATCTTGACTTCTAGGTTCGAGCTAACATTGGTTTATTCTCGTGTCTCTAACTCGAGACTTCTACCCTTCTTGAGGATTCTAGACTGATAATTCAGAAAGATTAGGCGTTACTTTTTGTTGTACGTCGACTTACAGGTACAATTAGTAGAAAGGGGAAAAAAATTGGACCACAATTACTCAACAAGGATGGGGCTAATTCATGGGCTAACGGTTAGGTGAAGCCTTGATGAAAAGGGTTCTCGTACAAGGCACCATATCTCAACAAGGATCTATATAATTAGTGCAGTTGGGGAGTGATTAACTTTTTTTCCTTCTGTAACCAGCCTAGATGAGTCATAAAATGCAAAATAAAACTGAAAATTGATTCAAAAGCTAATTTTAATTGAAGATCCAGGAACATAATTAAGGCTAGTTTTATATAGGTGTAGTGGAAGCACATCAATGATCACGGGATCAATCTGCTCTGATACCATGTTAGAAACTCTATATCCAACCCAAAACCTTAAGACGAGGGTATTTAAATTTTTTACAGTTATGCGTGAAATTCTCATTGTACCAATCAATATTTTACGAGCCAGGAAGGACATGGAACGAAAAGGGTTCTCAGATCAAGATCACCTAGAAAGAAAACACACATTGTCTTGTCCTTGTTAGGGCTGACATTTTCATAGAATAATTAGCTGATGTTTCTTTCTTCCTTGTCTTCTCCTTTCGATAGAAGATACAGTACAGCTTTCACCCATGGCAAGGAATTTTTGATCTGTCATAACAAAATTACTCGTCCCGGGTGGATAATTTCGAGTTTGGTACGACTTTTTCCAGACCCAATTGCCATGGAACGAATTTCCGAGAACGGTTATGGATTGATTAATTCAAGTATGAGTATCTTGTATTCAAACATTTACTAGAAATAATAATTCACGCATGAGTCTGACAAGATCTGAGACGCTACTACTTTTAATGATTCGACTCAAGACTCATAGTTAAATTGGTGTTACATTGAATTGTACTAATGTAACAAAGAAAAGTAACATCTTTCCCAGCCTTCACGGACTCAGCTGGAACTCGGGAACACTCGCGGGGACCAGAAATCCTTCAATTAAACAATGTAGCGCACCTTCTGTGGTATTCTTACTCCATATGTAGTTTTGCAAACTTAACACATAATTAGTGTAGGGCTTATCCAATAATTAAATGTTAAAGACAGATAATATAACTTGTCTCTGTCGACAACTAATCACAAAGCATATATATTATAGTCACCTATCTTTTCATTTTGTGCAAGTGCTTTATTGAAAATTATGATGAGCTTTATGATCAATCAAAGTGGCCTTTTGGTGGTGTGTGTGGCTGGTGGATTTGTTTTAATTTGAGCCTTAACTTTGGAGGGTCATACTCATTAGCCCCACTAATCTTGCTGGCTTAAAGGACAACAGATAGGATCATATACGGATCCAATTCTTATGTTTTAAATGCCCCCCTCTTTTCTGGCTTGTTTTCTTTTGCTTCGGATTTGTGCTTGTCTATGTGTGTTTGTGCTGTTTTCGAGATATACAGACAAGCACTTCTGATTAACTAGTAAAAGAGTTGTTCAGCTTACAAGAAGTATTGAATTCAAGTCATTGACAAAACAACAATGTTAAATAGTTGTTGGGAGAATTTTGCCATATTTCAAAAATCATATACGACTCAAAATTAGATTAGTCGGCCCAATAAGTATCTAAATACTAGGTATTATCAACCAAAAGAATTAATTTCCGGATATTGAATCTAAAATCAAAAGGTGGGAATTGTTG
Source organism: Hypericum androsaemum (assembly GCA_963995505.1). Lineage (NCBI taxonomy): Eukaryota > Viridiplantae > Streptophyta > Magnoliopsida > Malpighiales > Hypericaceae > Hypericum > Hypericum androsaemum. Next base: position 12,455,861 of record OZ023190.1, read on the forward strand.
TCTGATACAAAATTAAGCCATGGCTTTTCTTCCATTGGCTTAGGTGGTATTGGAAAAGACCAGATTACCTTGTGCTTTGTGACCTTTTTTAAAAGTTTCTGATCTGAAGAGAATAATTGGGCGAGTCCAAAGTTATATATCCGACATTACTGCTCTGCGTGATGGTTTCTAGACCAAGTTTTTTTGGGTAAATACATTAATATTATATATATAATATTAATATTATATATATCCTAAGTATTTACACCAAATTCAAACAAAACAAGTCTAAACTACTTGTTAGTTTCTAGACCAAGTTCAGTATTTGTATCTTCTAAGAAAGTGATCTCAATAATGTTAGATCCGGACAGAAAATGAAAGAAGATACGAAAAAATAAATAAAGTTGACACTAGCCAAGTCAATAATAGTTTATTTCATCGCATGTTACCATAGAAGAGAAAGCAAGGCCACCAATTGATTGCATCTTATGTAATGTTAATTAACAAGTTTTCTGATTGTTCATCAGAATGCTTTATATCTGATCCGAAATTTTAAAATAGTAGATAGTTGATTTTTTTTATAAATCAAATGAAATGCATTGGTTGTTGAAAGAACAGTAGGAAAGTTTGGGTTCAAACTAGTTAGTCCGAAAGTTTATTCGGTACAATATAGTTTGACGCATTTTGGAACAAGTATCGTTCAAACCCACAAAAGCAGTGACAATCGGCCGAATGCCGATCTAATTTAACCACCAATCGGCCCTTCATTATTAACTGTCAACAGGCTAGGTGATCAGATTGCAGATCCATTACCTATCCAATCTGAGAGTTAAGCGATTCGATCGGCCTCTCCTATCAACTTTTCCCAATTTTCCCACTAAATGTTGGAATTCACATCCCTTTCAGTGTCAACATAGTTGCCGTAAATGGTCGTTAGTTGGACACCCTCACATCAAATAATAAGGCTACGCGTTGCAATTTTCCTGTCATGTCGTGACTTAAAAGGTCAAGAATATGGATGCAAAAGCGACACGACCCCTCTCCATTTTCCCCACCATAATATAGCAATAACGCACTATTATATCAAGAAATAAAAAATTACTTGCCAAAAAAAATTACCAAGAATGCAGTAATAAGAGTTGGGCCAAGTGATATAATGTTTCAAAAAGATTTTGAGTTGAAGTCGAAAAGATACTATCAGAAAAGATAGCAACCTGAAAGTGCTAGACTGAGAGGTTCACAAAAAAATATAACAACGGCTATATATATGGCTAATGGTTAAGAATATAATGAGATAGTTTCGTCCATATCTAGTATGAGCGTATAGATTAATTATAGTTTCGTCCATATCTAGTATGAGCGTATAGATTAATTAGGGATCTCGAGTTTGAGCTAGAATAAAATTGTGTAAAAACTAAGTATAAAAAGTTTTGCTATTATTCATCGTTTGATTCAGTTCAAAACTAATTTAGTCAATTCATAAAATGTACAGATACAAGGTAATTTCGAGAGAGAGAAAATAGGAATTAGGAACTAGGCTGTCCTGGCCTATATGAGAATGAAGAGGCTAAATTGAAGCAACAATAATCAGCATGCATTAATATTGTTTCTATTATGGCCCTGTACAGATCAGCCATATTCCTTTCTCTGTCTGCCCTGTTATCAACTAGTTTTAGTGGACCTAAGCCCATCATGGTTGTATTTCATGGTTACTATTAGAATTTCCTGACAGAGACGGAGTCGTTTCGGGCTGGCATCTGGCCAGGATTCCCATATTGAAGCCTCATTATTGTTGTCTAATTGCTGTTTTTTTTCTTTTCACAGCTTTTATAATGATGGCCAATATTCCAATATATGCATGTACCTTTTGCCCCCAGTCAGTCACGGTAAAATATATATTGGCATACTAGTACCTGTGGTTTCAATTTCTCTAACCAGGTGACATAAATTTTTTCTATTTAGCAACTGACATTTGCTTAATTGTAGTTAGAATAATATATATTGGCATCCACGTGGCACGCCACATCGTTCCTTACATTATTAAAACAATCCAAAATATATATTTTTAGCGTTTCACCCCATTTTTGAGCGACATTTTTTAAAATTTTTTTCTCTATTTTCCTATGTTCTTTGCATCACTTTTTCTACATTCCCTTCATGTAATTTTATCTATTTTTTCACCGATGTCTAATTGATGATGTGGTATGCTACACCAGCAAATTGTTGACATGGCGTGGCAAGTTTATGAAATTAATTATGTGACATTATTTTAATTAACTGTGGTTAATAAATATTACTTGGTTGCTAACTAAATAAAATTTCTGTCAGTTGGTGAGAGAAATTGAAACCACATAGTAGTGGTGTGTTAGAGGCCACAACCGCAAATTATGCAAGTGAACTTTTATCATATTTAATTGCTGATGAAAATTGAAATTATACCATATGCAGCCTGCTCTGAATTCCAATTTTTCTTCAATCTTACACTCCAATACAACTATTTACATTTTACCGAATATGCATTTTCTTCAATCCAGATACCTGTATATGTTTTTTTTATAAGTCTTATGCTATATATTCGGTTTATATATATTGTGTATATGTATATAGGTGTGCGGAACTGCACTTATAGTTTCCACACGTGTTAGAGTACCATAGGCCAACAATTATTTCAGAGCATATAAAGCATTTATATTACAGGTCTCAACAACCATTCAAAGTACGTACAAAAATGTAAATTAGTAATAACATAGACTTGTTTTTCTAGCGAATTTTATTTTTTGAACATATTCTAGAATTCTTTTTAACAAATAATTTAAAACGAAATAATAAGGATTGAAACCTAGTTAATTGCTGAATCTCCCTATATACCTCAAATCTTCCTTTATTACGGAGTCCACCCTCAATAGCTCTAACAAGTTATTTTCAACGCACTTGCAACTAACAATGTAATGTAACAAATACAACATTTTATGATTGAAAAAAATATCCTCCAACTGCCACTGCAATAGGACTACTTGAATGGCAACTCCCACATAAATACACAAGTACAGGCAAGTCTCTCCCAGAGAGAGAGAGAGATAGAAAGTAAAAAAACTGATGTCAGATTAAGTTATGGTTAAAAATGATGTCACGCAGTGCAAAGTCTAACCTTTTTCACGGAAATGTAGGAGGAGATCGTGTGATGATATATGTTGTAATAAATTCTCGTGAAAAAAGTGAGTGGCACAAACAAATTAAATGATAAGAAAATTCCCCTCACAAATATGATTTAAAAAAGTGAACATATATAAATAATCAGCAAATGAATTGGTAAGACATGTTCAACTTCACCCTGGTACATACTACAATAGAATAAAGCGGATGTTGAATCCTTGGACAATATCTGGTTGCAGTCACGACGATACAAAAATTCTTCCGTGGTAAGACCAATTAAGAAAAATCAAATAAGAATTACCGTGGAACCCAACAAGATTAGTTCACTAACGTAATTAGTTTCTAGTAATTAAGATTCCGTTACTAAGAAAATAATTATTGCTCTTAAATTAAATACATCAGGTATATGTGACAGAGTGTTAATATCTCATAAATTGAGGCGACGAAAGATTAGTTTCACCTAAGATTTCGAGAATATATCCTAATAATTTGAAAAGATAATGCGTTGGAATCATTGAGAAATATTGAGGGAGAATGAAGCGGTGAAGAAAAATTAAGGCATCATTCCACCAAGCAAATTATGAATTTGTTAACTTCAAGTATTTAAAATTATGATATCTACCGGTTTAGAGAATTAAAACCGGCCATCAGTGCTGCAAGAAACTGAGGTAGATGACGACCCAATCTGCTTCCATTCTTTGATTATCAGAATTCCAAAACAAATTGGGAAGAGAGAGAGAATTCTGACCCCAAACCTGGAAACACAAAAAAAGAAAGAGAGGAAGAAGAGCAAAAATCCTAAAGTGTCATGGTCTCCCACAGCTTTCTTGAACTTCCACACCTCCTCTAAATTACCATAACACTAAAAATTAATCAAGGGTAATTAAGAAAAGCAAAAAGGGTGGCAAGAAAGTTCAAGAAAGCTGTGGAATATCATGACCAGGACTTCCAAATTAGGGAATTAGCTAGCTTTTTATCTCCACCACCACCTCTCTTCTTCCCCATCTCTTGGTTTTACTTTCTTCCATTCTTTTGAGTGGTGAAAAATTGATTTAGAAGTTGGGAAAATGAGGGTGAAGATAGAGAGAGAGAGAGAGAGAGAGAGAGAGAGAGAGGGAGGGAGAAGGAGCCAAGAGGAATGAAGCATATAGTTGCAAATTTGAAAGAAAAATCTTTAGATGGACCACTCTGCCATATATAACGCTTCCCTGCCAGCTTTTTTTTATAGAGGTAGGGAAGGGAGAGAGAGAGAGGTTTTGATGGGTTGCGAAGGGGCTGAGTGGAGCTTATTGCTAGTGGCTTTCACTACCAAACAAGCTCGTCAGTTTTAACTAATTACGTACAAGCGCAATCACGGGGTTGATTTAATTAATATTCTCTGTAACATGTATAATTGATTTTTTATACCTATTATCCAGATATTTAACGAGTCGATGAATACATGTTCAAACAGAATATAATCTTTGAAATGTGTTAAAGTTCTCCAACCATTATTAAACAATATTGTGTTCATAAGAGCTTGAATTTGAGACTTCTACGCTAAATTATAAGTGAATCTAAGTAGTTACTGATAAATAAAATTGATTAGAGCGCGTAAACTAATTCATTCCACAAGTGGTATATTAACCAAATTCTCAAGTTTCCACCAAAAAAACCAAATTCTCAAGTTAGAACTTTTTCTCATTTGTTGTGATCTTGAATTTTTGTCAAAACTATTTAGTATTATATCTGGGAGTAAAAAATAATGCGTCGGGAGAATTAGCATCTACGTATAGAGAGTGATTTTGAAAAGGGTGAATTAGTGCGTGTGGAGTAACCCTACCTTCGAAAAGAGCACCGAATAACAATAACTCCGCCCGAAAAATGGAGCATAGCTAGAATTTTTTTTTTGAAAAGGATGGAGTAGCTAGGTTGGACTACATTGGGTTAAAATGAATTTCACAGACTAGACCCCGGGCAAAAGTACTCCCAATTGTACAAAGAGTATATGAATTTGTTATAATCTTCGTATTCAATCTAAAATCTTAAGACAATGGATTAATAAATTTTCAATATTTGTAAATTAACACATCATTCGTGCACTTGGCAATGTAAAATTCTGAGTATGTCACCTCAAACGAGACCTATCATGTCAAAATTTTCATGAACTTTTATTTAGGCAATGTGCGATAAAACGAGAGTCGTGTGAGTACAACAATGAGCACGATATCAACTCACGCTACTGATATCATACTAGAATCTTCATATCCAACCGAAAATGTTAAGACAATAGTGTTGAAGATATGAAGATCTTGCCAGCACATCAATCCAGGGATGATCATGCCAACTCATCGGATAAACCAAAGAAGGCAAGAGCAGCAATTGCAGCAATTAAGAAGAAATTAATTAGAGAGCAATCTCGATCAATTGAGAAGGAGATCATTACCAAATCTACAGATAAGGAAGCAATCAAAGCTGTTAATGTGTAATTGTATAATTAAGGAAGTTATTAGCTGATTTTTATAGTTAATTAGAGTAATTATAAGATCTAGTCGTTGTGGTTATAACTATTGGTAGGTGTATATATTCTCCTCTTGTAATCGATCGTAATCACAGATTCAATCAATAAGAATTATTCAATTCTTTCATGGTATCAGAGCTAACTTCTAATGGAAGACTCAAACCAACAAGCACACGACCAAAGACCTGCAATCAACCTCTGCGGGCTCTCAATCATTCGTTTCCACCAGAAAAATCACCACCTTCAAAAATGATAGCAATATCAGCTTAAAGCTGACACTAATTCCGCTCAATGGCCACAACTACTTGTCTTGGGCCAGGGCGGTTTCGATAAATCTCAACACTAAAGGCATGGCGGGCTACATCAATGGGAAGATTGTCTAGCCAGGTCCTCTTAAAGAAGGTTATGGAGAATGGGAGAGAAATGATGAACTAGTAACTACCTGGATTCTCAACTCTCTTGATCAGAAAATTTATGATATGTTCTCATTTACTAGCAATGCTAAAGTATTATGGGAAGCAATTATAGATCTATATGGTCAGCAAAATAATCTATATAGGATTTTTGAGCTAAAAAAGGGTATTGCTGAAACCAAACAAGGTGATCTATCGTTTATTGAATACTTGGGTAAAATGAGAAGTATGTGGGATGAGTTAGCCATTTATCGACCTCCGACAACAGATCTTGTTACTCTGCAAAAGAGATTGGAGCAAGATAAAATGTTCAAACTGCTATCAGGGTTAAACCCTGAATATGAAGCAGTCCAGTCTCATTTATTGCTTAACTCTGAAGCTCCATCACTTGCAAATATTTGTTCTAAAATCATGCAAGTAGAAACTAGGAAGAAAGTCATGAAAGTGACTAAGAGTGTAGTAAATTATGAAGCTAGTGCATTCTATATAAAATCTGAGTCCAAAGATAGATTTTCCTATAACTCGTCTAGAGGAAGAGGTGGAACAAGACCAACTGGTAATAGAAGTCAGTTTGTATATGATCATTATAAAAAGATAGGTCATACTAAGGACAGGTGCTAGTTCCTAAATCCTCATTTAAGACAGCCGAAAGACAAGCCTGCTGGAGGTGAAGAGAAAAGCCATTTCCATGCCAATACTGCCTCAAGTGGTCCCACGGAACAAAAAGGCAATTCCATCGAATTGTTGGTCCAACAACTCCTTCAGCACTTGAATAAAGGGATAGGTGACAAACCAAGTTCTAGCCAACTGAATGCACCAGCTTCTGCCCCTCCACAAGGTACAATTCAATTCACCTCTTTCTCTGCAGTTTACTATGATAAATTGAATTGGATAGTTGATTCAGGTGCAAACCAACATATGACATATGATCCAACTGAGCTAACTGAACAAACTTGTTTAAAGAATGGATCATCTGTCATTGTAGCTAATGGTTCTAGCACTAACATTACTGCAAAAGGGTCAAAGGTGTTCTTGAATAATCAACCTGCATCTGAAGTGCTTCTTGTGTCCAATTTTGCTGCAAAACTTATGTCTGTGAGTAAGATCACCAAGCAACTTAAATGTCATGTTATCTTTGAACCTGATAAAGTGATTTTTTAGGATATGAAAACCTTGAAGTTGATTGGTAAAGGAATTCAAAAAATAGCCTTTACATTCTAGATGATCTCTCGATTGCTTGTGCAAATAAAACGGTTGCTATAGACCCTGATAGGATATGGCACTTCCATCTTGGCCATCTAGCAACCCCTATGCTTCAAGCAGCTGTTAGTTCTAAGCTTAGTTTCAATGAGAATAATTGATAAAGTTGCAAAATGGCAAAACAATATCGAGTTCATTTTCCTATTTCTACTACTATCTATGAGAATTTGTTTGATTTGGTTCATTCTGATCTCTAGACTTCACTAATTTTATCTCATGATGGCTATAAGTATTTTATAAGCTTCATAGATTATTATTCTAGAGTAACTTGGATATATCTGCTTAAAAATAAAACTGAAGTTTCAAATGTCTTTCAGGAATTCACTAGTATGGTAGAGACCCAGTTTAACAAGAAAATTAAAGTATTTAGAACTGATAACAGGTCTGAATGCTCTAAGGACTTCATCACTTGTGTTAAACAAGCATCTATTATACACCAAACCTCTTGCGTATACAGGCCCCAACAAAATGGGGTGGCGAAACGCAAGAACAGGCACATATTAGAGGTAACTCGGGCAATTAGATTTCACATGAACGTCCCTAAAAGGTATTGGTTTGATGCAGTCTTAACTGCATGCTATTTAATTAATCGAATGCCAACTAAGGTGTTAAAATTGAAAGCTCCTCTTGAGTTGCTACTTGACAAACCATTAAATATATCACATTTGAGGGTATTTGGATGCGTATGCTACATCGATAGTCCTCAAAAGCGTGATAAACATAATCCCAGGTCTGAAAGGTGTATTTTCTTGGGTTATTCAAATGTATCCAAAGGATACAAGTGTTTTAACCCAAGAACCAATCAGAAATTTGTTTCCAGAGATGTTCAATTCTTGGAGAATGTCGCATATTACTCCAACAACATCTCTAAGGAAGACGTTGATGAGCAGCAGAGGGAGAAAATCACTAAGAGCAAGGAGTACTGAGATAATTCATCAGGCGTGGAACTTCATGATCAAGTGGGACAGACAACATCACGCCAACTAAGTATTCATTCTCGAGAACTGTGTGATTCTAATGATACTCAACAGGTACACCAGAGAGTATAAAGCAGCCATCAAGGACCAGAACATTCAGTTGAACCCAGAGAATCTGGATCAATTGAAGTAGAAAATTCTGGAGAAGCATCTGTAGAACCACGAGATGCTAAGACGAAGGAGCCGAAGAACTGGAAGAAGTAGATCAAAATCTGAGAAGATCAATCCGAAGCCACAAACCTCTAGCCAGATTAAACGACTATAAGGTATATTCATCTTAGCTATATCCAATTGACAGGTATATCTCGTATCTCTCCGTTTCTCCCAAGTATCTTGGCTATTTGACTAAAATTAATGAATGTGAAGAACCTACCACTTTTGAAGAGGCTAAAAACATCAAGTTTGGAGAAATGCTATGAAGGAAGAAATGAACGCTTTAACTAGGAATAAAACCTGGAGATTAACCATTTTACCTGAGGAAAAGAAGTCAATTGGATGTAAATGGATATACAAAGTGAAGTACAATAGTGATGGGACTATCGAGAGGTATAAGGCACGATTAGTAGCTAGGAGTTTCACTCAGGTTCCTGGAATCGACTACCATGAGACGTTCGCCCCCATAGCTAAGATGAACACTATAAGAATTTTGATTAGTGTAGCTATAAATAAAAATAGGACTATATTTTAGATGGACGTAAAGAATGCTTTTCTTCAAGGCGACATGGAGGAAGAAATTTACATGGATATCTCACCAGGATTTAAGGAAAACTACCCTAGGCAAGTTTGTAAGTTGAATAAATCCATCTACGATCTTAAATAATCACCTAGAGCTTGGTATCATAGACTAAGTAGAGAATTTGAGAGTCTAGGGTTTAGGAAAAGTTATGCAGATGAAACTTTATTCATTAGAGATGATAGGATGAAGAAGATTGTTATGTGCATATATGTGGATGCTATTAGTCACAGGAGACGGTGTTGAAGGTATTGAATCTCTTAAAAGAACTTTGAGCATCAGGTTAGACATCAAGGACCTTGGTAAGTTAAAATATTTTATTGAATTAGCTTATTCAAGCAAAGGTTTATTTCTATCCCAGCGAAAGTATGTTCTAGATCTATTAAAAGAAACAATGAAGATTAATTAGGAGTCTGGTAGAATGTGGTACAATTTTTTCTATGAATGATGGAGATTTAGTCACGGATGTTGCTAAATTTCAGAGATTGGTAGGAAGGCTAATCTATCTAACCATTACTCGACCCGATATTTCTTATGATGTAAGCTTAATTAGTCAAGCCATGCATAGCCCTAGGTCAAGTCACATTGCCTTAGCTAATAGAATCATGCAATATATCAAGTCTAGTCCAGGAATGGGACTGTTGTTTAAGAACTATGGTCATGTGAAAGTTCAAGGATATACTGATGCGAATTATGCGAGATATGTTGATTGCAAAAGATCGACTACGGATTTTTGTGTGTTTGTAGGTGGTAACCCAGTCACGTGGCGCATCAAGAAGCAATATGTGGTCTCATGTTTGAGCGCAGAATCAGAATATAGAGCCATGTCAATAACTGCTCGCGAACTGATCTGGGTGAAATCGGTGCTCACTGACCTTGGATTCAAACCATCAGAGAGTATGGAAATATATTGCGATAATCAAGCTGCAATGTACACAGCCGCCAATCCCGTGTTTCATGAAAGAACAAAACACATTGAAGTGGATTGTCACTATGTACGAGAGAAGGTTCAGAGCAAGAAAATTTGCACTTCGTTTGTTGGCAGTAAGTGGCAAATTGCGGACATGTTTACAAAGCCCCTTCAACCCGGATAATTCAAAGTTCTATTGGGCAAGTTGAGAATGTTCGATCTCTTCACATCCAACTTGAGGGAGAGTGTTGAAGATATGAATATCTTGCCAGTTCATCAATCCAGGGATGATCATGCCAACTCATCGGATAAACCAAAGAAGGCAAGCGCAGCAATTGCATCAATTAAGAAGAAATCAATTAGACAGCAATCTCGATCAATTGAGAAGGAGATCATTACCAAATCTGCAGATAACAAAGCAATCGAAGCTATTAATGTGTAATTGTACAATTAAGGAAGTTATTCGCTAATTTGTCTAATTAATTGGCGTAATTATAGGATCTAGTCGTTGTGGTTATAACCGTTGATAGGTGTATATATTCTCCTCTTGTAATCGATTGTAATCACCAATTCAATCAATAAAAATTATTCAATTCTTTCAAATAGTATGTGGATTTTTCATATTTATAAATAAACGCATCACTCTCTCACTTAGAACCGTGAGATTTTCGACAGAATTGATGGATGTCTATGTTTAATTACGAACAAGCGTATTATTGGTGAAAATATTACTTCTAAAAAACAAACCAAACCCGTAGAAAATTAAATTTTTTTTTAAAAAACTCGTATAGAATTAATATTCACAAAACATGTCATATAGAACTAAGTTTAGTGTGCAGAAAGGATGGTACTTGCAAGTACAAGCCACTTAAATGCTTGAAATAATTCTACAGTGTCGAAGTTCAAATCTATGTGGGTATGTGGTCCGAGAAGAATATGGACTTTACCAAACCGCTACATGCTTGTAGGCCATACTTATGTAATTACATTCGTTATAAAACTATAATATAACATATATTGATTTATGGCTGTTGAATTTTTAACCTTATAATTTTTTACAGTTGAGCCAACTTCATTTTCTATTGTTGGCTACAAAAAATATATTTTAGAATAAAATATTTTCCAGATAAATGTTTTCAGTTTAAAATGATTGTCTAGTTGTTTTGGTAATTTATTCACACTTGCCCAGAAATTCGTATACATTTATAAATTTGGTCTAGCAATTTATCACTTTTAATATCATATTTTCCAAAGCTATTTGTTGCTCGCTTTGAAGAGTTGCTAAATGAGCCTGTCCTTGTTCCATAACTTATTTTCTTTATTTTTTGGATATACTGGATATATATATATATATATATATATATATATATATATATATATATATATATATACATACATACATATATATATATAATTGAACACTACATTGCAAAAAAATTAAGAGACAGTCCGTGCAAATAATTTTATGATAATATTTTCATACAAAGTAATAATATTTGTATAATCAATTTTTCAATAAAATCTTAAAAAAAGAAGATAAATGTCGTATTACTCCAAAAAAAGTTACACTAAAAGTACCAAAGGTAAAATTCTTTACCTATACAAATATCATACTTTGAAGATACGCCTAAAACCAACCGCCTGGAGTCCGACGTCTAAAATCATCACGCCACAGTTACCAAAATCTAGAAGTGAAAAAATAACCAAATATTATCAGGTGTAGAATTGTCACTTTGTAAAATCTTAACCGTTGAATATATCTTATCATATTTGCAGAGTTAAGATAATAACATTTTCCGTGGCGCTCTCATCACATGGTAGCATGTGGACAAGATCCCGTTTGATATCGTTTTATTGGTTAGAGAAGGTATGGGTTGTTTATGGTCCCCCAATCCTCATGCTTTCTTCCTTGCGCCAAACAAATCTACATGGGATCATGTTTCATGTAATATTTTGTTTTGTCGCTAATTAAATTAATTCATCATCCCTATATTTTCGGCAACACAACAAAAATAAAATCTTTTCTTTCCCGCATATATACATATCTTGTGGGGTTAAATCGTTTCAATATGGATCTAGATTTCCGTGAAATGGATCTTTTGTGGTTAAAAAATGGTGCAGGTGTACCAATTCAAAATCATGAAGAAACATATTAGGTAACGATTAGGATGTGGTCGGTAGGTAGTCGTATAATTTCATGTGGGAAAACTTTAAAGATAAAAGTTGTTTTGTACGCTGACTGACTAATGTAATTAGAGTCAAGTAAAATTTTTGAAAGTTTGATAAAATTCTTCTAACAATTATTTAATATTGATATATTCTCAAATTTAAACTCGAAACTTTATGTTTAATCAAAACAACTCTCAGTTCAAAATTATTATTGTTGGATGATATTTTTTATTTAATTGAGAAAAAGATGATGCTGTGATGAGTGGGCCTGGTATTTGGCAAACTATTAAACTGTGGGCCCCCACCACGCTCAAGACGGGCCTACAATTCGCGATAGAACGACTTATTTATATAATTCGCAAAAGACCCGGTATATTTGGATTCTTTAATATAAATTCGCATTACGTCCTTAATATGATCTATCTATATGGGTTTTTTACCAATATGGTATTACAGTACCAATTTATTGTCAAAATTGTGTTACTATTAAAAATATTTCGAAAATAGTGTTCCTTTTCAAGATTGAAAAAACATTCGACTTGGGGACCCTAGATCGAAATTTTTTTTGACTTCCGTGGTCGAAAGATTCTTTTCGATTTTGGTCCCAGGTCAAAAAAAACTTTCGACCTGAGGACTCAGATTGAAATTTTTTTTCGATCTAGAGTCATCTCCACCACAATCTGGACAAAGTTGGATTTTTGTCGGATAAATCACAAGTCGAAATATTTTTTCAACCTGGGGACAGTGAGATCGAAACAAAATTTCGATGTGGGCCCTATATATACAAATCCACCAAAGCCTTTCCTTTCATCATAGAAGAACGGAATTCCTCCCTCCTTTAACTCAGGTACATTTTTTTTAATTACTTAATTACTTTGTCATCAATTCAATTCAGTAGACAATTATTTTATTTTGTGAACATTGATGATGAGAAAATTATGCCAAATTAAGTAGATTATGCCACCATGAAATTAGTTCATAAGAAAAAAAAGAGAGAATTTTATTAGTAACAAGTTCATTAGATACTGAAAAATTATTCTAATGAGGAAATTTGATTAGTAATAAGCAAGGTTTTCAAATACAACCCGGAGAGCGACCCGATCTTGCCTCCGGATCGCATTTCAATCTGTCAGACCGGTTGGACTGCCAGTCAGACCGGTTGGATCCCACAACCCTAATTTTTTATTTCCTTTTTGACCCATCATAACCTTGAAATCCTAAGAAAAAAAAGAAAATATCCAAACATAATTTTCCTCTTTTTATTATGGCTGGTCAATTTTTTTGGATCAAAATATCTGACCAATCTTGATTTTTTGGCCAAAATATCTGACCAACCCTTATTTTTTGGTTCAACTTTACGAACCAGAAAAAATTGAGTCAAAAATTTGGTCAAACTGCCTGGTCCGACCTTTTTTTGGGAGGTTGGTAAGGTTGGCGCTTTTATGGCCATACCCGATACGCTCTATTGACTGAAGTCCAACCAGTCGGACCGCGTATTTAATAACCTTGGTAATAAGTTCAATAGATACTAGAAAATTTTTTTAATGAGGGAATTTGATTAGTAATAAGTTCATTAAATACTAGAAATTTTTTTATTTCATTAGAATAGAACATGTGTATTGTCTATTGAATTCATTAGCATATTTTAATTAAATTTGATGGATTATGCCACCTCTAATTATGTGTCAACTTCTTTTATTATAGTGTTAAAAATAGATTTACGGAATGTACGAATAACTTTGAAATATGATAGAAAAATGTACTTCAACAGTGAAATCGATTTTTATTACATCGATGGTTCAGAAAAAAAGTTCAAGTGTTATGAAGATTTCTCCTATGATGTGTTATTGACAAAAGTATATGAAAAGACTATTGGTCCTGGTGAAGAAGTTCGTAGGCTGCTATTTAGATATCTTATTGACAGAGAAATTTTTTATCAAATACCTATTGACAACGATGGAGATGTTAGGAATATGATTCACACAATGATTATGTTTGTAGGACCGTACAAGAGTGTGATTTATTTGGAAATTATTGTGGAGAAGAGGGTGTCGAATAATGACCAAATGTTGGCTTTCATGAAAGCCAGTTACTGAGTAGTGATGGAGCTGGTCCGTCAAAAGTGACGCCTCTTGTTGTTCCTTTCATAAGGGATGGTGATGGAGCTGGTCCGTCAAGAGTGACGCCTCTTGTTGTTCCTTCCATAAGGGATGGTGATGGAGCTGGTCCGTCAAGAGTGACGCCTCTTGTTGTTCCTTCCATAAGGGATGGTCTTGGAGCTGGTCCGTCAAAAGTGACGCCTCTTGTTGTTCCTTCCATAAGGGATGATGATGTTGATGATTATGAAATCCAAACAGATTGGTTTGAATATCATCCTACAGAAGTACATCCATATGCAACAACAAATTTCCATACCGCAGAAGAAGAAGAAGAAGAACTATACGGAGAAGAAGAAGACGAAGAAGAATAATAACATGGATGACGGCAGTTTGAAGGGCACTATTATGAAGTTACTGCAATTGAGCATGGTGAACACGAATCGATAAGTATTTACGATGAAGATTGGGGAGCGCACACCGAAATAGATGGAAGTTGTGATGGTGAATCGAAGAAGGGTACGATTTGGAGTACCAAACAAGATACAATTAGACAGATCGAGAGATTCTCAATGAAAGTGCAGTGCGAGTTAAAGCTTAAGGAAACAAGACCCTGCATTTACGCTGTGAAGTGTAAAAAATGGGAAGAAGGGTGTAAATAGAAGATCTGTATTTCAGCAAAGGGCTTAGTACTTCCTACTTGGCAAATAGTAAAATACATCCACCCGCATACTTGTAGTGCTGAACGACCTTCAAAAGATCAACGACAACCCAGGTCTGCTCACATTGTAGAAATAATTATGAATATAGTTGCGCAACAACCAGACATTCTAATTAGGTTTATAATTACTGAGATCCAAGACCGCATTGGATTCGAACCTCTTACAAGAAAGCTTAGTGGGGAAGAGAGAGGGCATTTAAGGAGTTATTGGGGGGTTGGGACAAATCATACAATCGCCTTCCGCAATAGTTTGCTGCGTGCAAGGCTAAGAATCTAGGAACTGTTGTACAATGGGAATATTATCACTACGTACCAGGTGTAGACCATTATGTGGTTCCTCTTAAACCTGGGACAAAAATATTAAGGCGAGTCTTCTGGAGCTTCAAGCCCTGCATTGAAGTTTTCCAACATTGCATCCCTGTGTTGGAGATTAATGGAACATTCTTGTATGGAAAGTACAAGCATACCCTTTTGATCGCCACTGCTATTGATGGAAATAATTGTGTACTTTCAATAGCATTTGCCCTTGTTGAGAGCGAGAATACCAGTAGTTGGCCCTGGTTTATGAGATAAATCAGGATGCATGTGACTCCTGACCGAGGCGACATATATGTTATTTTTTATCGGCACAGAGGCATATTGAGGGCAATGGTGGATGACAATGGTTGGGGAGAAAGTTCGGAGACTGCCCATCGATATTGTCTTAGACACATTACAAGCAATCTCAACACCCACTTCAAGAACGACGCTATTAAGAATGTGATGATGATTGCAGGTACTCATGGAAAGACAAAGAGTAATCGATACTGACATACTGCCACATGGCTCTATAAAATTCTGCCCAATTTTGGTCAGTTTGGTTATGCCGGTCTGCACTGCTATGTGTCCCCTCATCGTTCTCAGGGGCTGCCAAAATATGCTGCATCATTCCAAATTGTTGTAACACCTGGTCGAAATAATGCCACTCCACATGACGAAAGCATATCAACGGGACTTGTGTGCCAACCACAAAGCTTGATCCCGATGGCATACTTGCAGCAACTTAGCAATGATATCTGTAGTATACGGCATCCAAACCACCTACAATACAGACACGCTAATAGGATCATCAAATAATCTTTTTCTACAATATTTCTAAAATCGTAACAAAAGTTACTTACATCTGAATTTTTTAACTCGTCGAACATGCGGCGGTAGTAGGACATATTGGTCATTTTTTGGGTCTGACCTCGATCTATAGTGCCAGTCCACCTGCAAAACTCAGTCATTATATATTTGATACTACTCTATAACACATTACTAGAATATAAATGGTATTAAATAATAATAAGAGTACTTGATGCCCAATGGCTCATCATCAGCTTGCTCCTGAGGCTCACGGTAAACCGGGCGAGTTGGGATGATCCTTTCATAAGCCCACATACAAACCAGTTGCATAGCCCCGCAAAGTATTTTTGATGTTGGGCTGGTAGCTCTGCATAACTGGTGATACATGTGTGTCAAACACGCACTACCCTAACTATATGTGCCAATTGCCTCAACATCAACAAGAAGTGGCAACCAGCCGATGTAGACCATTCAGTCGGCGGACTCAGGAAATAGCATGCATCCGATAAGTCGCATTATGTTTGGTTGAACATATCGCTGCATGAACTCATCATCAGCATCATCTGGGATATCCGTAGGCTTAAAATTTGTGTCAAACTACTCCATCAAAATTCGATTGCCCGTTGACAAGTTTTGGACTATCCCGTGGGCTCATGCCAAAGAGGCCATAACACAACTCTTTCCATTGGGGAGGTGTTTGTGGTCCCGTGGATGGATTTCTATCAATAGGAAGCCCGAGCAATACAGACACATCCTGGAGAGTAATTGTTATCTCTCCCTCAGGCATGTGGAAAGTGTGTGTTTCTGGCCACCACCGCTCCACCAGAGCGGTAACCAGTGCAGTATCGATAACGACGTCGCCAATGCACCAAACGTCCCAAAAATCGGCGGCCTTCATATACTCTATGAATTTCTGGTTATTCACACCCGCTGTGAGCAACTTGCGACGACGGAAGCTCAACGGCTTGTTATTTGGACTTCGGTTCTCAACCTACACAAAATAACCAATAGCAAAACTAAAAAATATATTATTTAAAAAATATTGAATATAATACTCGTAATTTTTAATTACGTATCTCACAATTTTAAACGAGTTGTGAACGGTGCACATTTTGGTAACGTAACAAAGTGTCATCTACGGGTCCGCCATTCCCCAAATAACAGGATACGTCTGACTGTGAAGCCAAATCTAAATTCTTAACAATAAGAATGAGAAATTCATAATTAAAATAATAAGAATACAAAATAAAATAATAAGTCATAATTAATAAATTAAAATTTAATTAAGGTATTTATTAAGGTTTTCAAATATGACCCGGAGAGCAACTCGTATTTTAACCGGTCTAACCGGTTGGAGCACCGATCATACCAATACTTTTTGGGCGGTTCATAATATTGACGATTTTTTGGTATCGGTCTGACCGGTTGGACCACCAGTCAGACCAATATTTTTTGAGTAGTTCGTAATGTTGATAGTTTTCTGGCCAAACCCAGTGTGCACACTAAATTACGGTCCGACCTATTGGACCGCGTATTTAAAAATCATGGTATTTATTTAACACCTACAGAAAAATTATATTTAATTAACTAACTAAACAAAATTAAATTAACTAACTATTCAAAAAATTAAATTAACTAACAACTCAAAAAATTAAATTAACTAACTAAACAAAGTTATAGTTCAATTATCTAACTAAACAAAATTATAGTTCAATTAACTAACTAAAAAAATTAAATTAACTAATTTAAAGCAAAAAAATTAGTTATACCGCACGGCGATCGGTCGGCGAACAGCGAGGACGGCAGCTGCCAACGGCGGGGACGAGTGGTCGGTGAACACGAGGACGGCATCTGGGGTACCCTTGGTCGAAAAAATTTTGGGCTGCTCCCACTATCCCGACCGAATCTGCCGAAATTCAACTATTTGAGATTGCATGGATGAGGTTATATAGTTTTAAGTCGAAAAATAATTTCGACTTGGGTCACTGGTCGAAATTTTTTTCGACCTGGGACCAAAATTGAAAAGAATCTTTCGACAATGGAAGTCAAAAATTTTTTTTGATTTGGTCCCAAGTCGAAATTATTTTTCGATCTAGGGTCCCGAGGTCGAAATTTTTTTTCTATCTTGAAAAGGGACACCATTCTCAAAATATTTTTAATAGTAACACCATTTTGGTAATAAATTGGTACTGTAGCACCATATTGGTAAAAAATCCATCTATATCAAGTGACAATTATATTAAGTTCGGGCCAGTGATAAAAAAGTTAGTAACATCAACTTTTTTTATGAAGGGACATGGGTAACAGTTCCTATCTAACATCCTAAAAAAAACAATTCCTATCCAACAACATTTTGATAAGACTCTTTGTTCCTTTAGAGGACAGATGAAATAGTATACACTGAAAAGAAGAAATTATTTCCTCAAAAAAAAAAGAAAAGAAGAAATTCGTGCATTTATCATTGCTACTTTTTTTCCATGTCTAGTCGTAATAATTCCGATCTGATGATACTATATAACAATGTGGAAAAAAGTTCCAAATGTTTATGACAGGCGATTTGTTTGACCCTTTTTGCGCAGCAGATCCAAAACATGATTCCCATGACTTGATGGATCGATTTGGCGTTGGTGGGACAACGTCTAATGCAAACAAAAATCCCTCATGTTGATTTTGAGTAACAACAGGAAATTAAAGGTTGAAGGTAAATTTTCTTGGGCAAATTACCCTCACGTCCCTGAGGTTTGGTCACCCTCCCCCTAGGGTCCCTGACTTTTGGAAAATGATTGTCCCGTCCCTAAGTTTTGATGATAATAGACTCTCGGGTCCCTGGAGCCAGAATATTCTATATTCTCCGGCGAATCCCCACTTGAAAAGATAAAAATGCCCCTCCTACTAAAAAAAGAAAGTCATAACAAAAAAAAAATCAAAAACCATCTTCTTTTCCAATCCCAAGCATGTTCATCTTCTTCCTAGAAATCAAAATCTTTGAATTAAAAATTAAAATCAACAAAAATAACTAAACCAACACAAAGAAATCAATCGAAACCAGAATGGGCAAATCATTGGCCTCTTTCAACGAAAGCAAAAAATTGAGTGGGGGATTGGAGGGAAATTGGGGTTCGGAGTTTGACGACTTCGTCGAGGTCATTGGCCTCTCTCTCAATGGTCAGCTGGTTCTTCTTTTCGGCATCAAAGAGCAAACATCCGTTCATCGAGGTTGCCGTTCTCTCCTCCTCCATCAAGCTCCGGACCCAAATTCGCGATTGGAGGGATTCTGGGCTTTGCGATGGCGGCGACAAAGCAGCAGCGGGTGACGCTGAGGGCGTCGAAGATGCAGAGGAGGTCATCGACACGGGTCGCCGAGGGCGTCGAGGATGGGAGGAGGTCGTCGACGAGGGTCGTCAAGGCAACCAGAATGGGAGGAGGTGGTCGCCGAGGGCGTCGAGGATGGGAGGTTAGACTTTGGATTTAGGTTTTCTGTGTTTTGTTTTGTTTTAGATGATGATTCATAATTCTGGATTGGGTTGAGTTTTATTATTTTGGATGTTTGGCCCTCTCTTCTGGGTTTGAAGTGTTTGGCCCTCTCTCTTCTGTGTAATGATTTGTCAGAGGATGTGAGTTCTTGGCGAACCACCAATGATTCTGAGGTTGCGGGTCCATAACTGGACAAGCGGGAGTTCGGCAGGAGACCATTGTCGACCACTTGAGGTTTGGATTGGGCTGGATTTTCGGTCTCGATTCTTCTTCTTAGTTTAAATCCCATCCAATTCCTTTAAATGGGTATCCCAATTAGGCTAGATTCTTCTTCTTGCGAAACGAAGAAAAGGGTGGTTGCAATTTTGGTTTTGGGTTTTCTTAGTTCCGCTCTCGTTGGGGGTTTATTTGCAACAAGTACACCATTTTTTGTTCTAGGTTTTCTTTGCTCGTCACGTTCTTTTTGGGTTAAATTCTGGGTTTCATGGTTGAAGATTGTTTTTGAGTTTTAATTTAATTTTGGTTGAAGGTGGGAGGAAGAAGATGAAATGGGAGGAAGAAGAAGGGGAAGGAAAAAGGGGTTTTTTTTTATTTTTTAGTGGGAGGGTATTTTGGTCATTTCAGGTGGGGGTTCACCGGAGAAAAAGGAATATTCCGGCTCCAGGGACCTGATAGTCTATTATCATCAAAACTTAGGGATGGGACAATCATTTTCCAAAAGTCAGGGACCCTAGGGGGAGGGTGACCAAACCTCAGGGATGTGAGAGTAATTTGCCCAATTTTCTTTGTACATGGAAAAAGCAACTTTCAAATTTTAAGACATCCATGCGTAAGCCCAAGCAAGAGTTGGGCCTACAAGTGACAGCTTGTTGAGCCAGTTGCAAAGTAGGACATATATTTGAAATTTTACTATGGTCACATTTATATAATTTGGTGTATTTAGTGTTATATTTTTATAAGTTTTCATATTTTTTATGGATCTTACAGAATTTATTTATCTTTAATTTTATGACATTTCTGTTGGTCAAATCATACTAATTTTGAGTACTAAAATGAAAAGACTGAAACTATCAGATACCCATTGGATGCTTTCCCATACTTTAAACTAGTTATTAGTTATTAAGTCCTCATGTTGTCGTGAACACATGAGGAAGAGCGTGCAATTGCCGGAATCAACTGCTTAATTTTAGTCTACTTTATGTGTGCAAGTCCACACTTCTCACAAACTATTTTTCTATTCGAGAATCAATTTTAAAGAAATCAAGGATTAAACTCTCTGATAAAGTATAATCATTATATTAAAAAATCAACTTTCAAAAAAATTTGAGAGTTAAGCAAGCAACCTACTACAAACCCTTAGTCAGTCAATCGATTCGAGCTTAAATATTAGTAACCAAGTTCATGGTCACAAACTTTTACTGTGGTCGTATACGACAGTTTTAAACAGTGACAATAATCGTAGATTCCAAATTAAGTTACCAACAATTTTTTAAACCGTGACCATAGTCGTAGATTCCAGATTAAGTTACGACTTTGTTGAAGTACAAAAATTATCTCAATATTTGATATGGCAAGATCGTTTCCGGTCTTTTGATTAGACAGACCTGCCCTTCGATTGGAATGAAAATAGACCCGATTGGTTGTCGATCTCAAGCCTTTGTTGTCGGTCTCAAGCTCAGTGATCGATCTCAAGCCTTTGTTGTCGGTCTCAAACTCAGTGATCGGTCTCAGCCTCAGTGACCGATCTCAAGCCAATGTTATCGGTCTCAAGCTCAGTGATCGGTCTCAGCCTCAGTGACCGATCTCAAGTGTTTGTCGGGTTTTGCACCCCTTCTTGGAGTGGGTCGACGCTCGATTACTTTTTGGATAGGCCGGTGCTCCACTTAGGCTGGCCCTAACTCGCCTTTTGGTAGGCCAATATTCGTTGGCCCCTCATTGTTGGTCTTTGATAGATCAGCCATTGCCTTTGACTCAGGCATCGGGTTGAGCTAATTCTTTCGGTTATGGAAAGGCAAGACAAAGATCTACAACTTTGAAGTTTATGAATTCTTCATATTCGAGTCGTAGTAAGGCCAAAAATCCACATCAAGGTGAGTTCGTCTGGTCTGATTTTGCCTGGGTGATACACTTCGGTAGAATGATCATAACTTTTTATCTAGACATCGGATTGAGATGAATCAAGTTTCTACGAGAGGTAAGACGTAGACCTACAACTTTGTAATTTATGGTTTCTTCAAATTCTAAGTGTAATGAGGCCAAAAGTCCATTTGAAGACGAGGTAGCTCACCTCGTGCTCGCTCGCTCGTGTTGTGTTCACTCGCTCACCTCATGCTTGCTCGCTCGCTCACGTGGTGCTCGCTCGCTCATCTCGTGCTCGCTCGCTCACGTCCTGCTCGCTCGCTAAGGATCATCGCATTTTGGTAAAAAAATCACAGATTCTGACTCAGACCTCTGATTGAGGTGATTCAAGTTGCTCAGACCTACAACTTTATTATTTATAGTGTCTTCAAATTCAGAGCGGAAGGAGGTCAAAGGTCCATTTGAAGACGAGCTCGCTCACATTGTGCTCGTTTGCTCACATGGTGCTCGCTTGCTCACTTGCTTACTTCATGCTCACTTGCCCACATTGTGCTCGCTTGCTCACATGGTGCTCGCTCGCTCACCTCATTCTCGCTCGCTTGGTCGGGGTGCTCGTTCGATCGGGGTGCTTGCTCGCTCAGAATGCTCGCTCGCTCGATCGATCGAGGTGCTCGCTCTGTCAGGGTGCTCGCTCGCTCAATCAGGGTGTTCGCTCGCTCGCTCGTCTGCGGTACTTGCTCGCTCACTATGTGCTCGCTCGGTGCCGCCCGCTCAATGCTTGCTCGGTGCCGCCCGCTCGCTCGGTGCTCGCTTAGTGCTGCTCGCTTGGTACCTCTCGTTCGGTGCTGGCTCGCTCGCTCAGTGTTCACTCGGTGTTCGCTCGGTGTTCACTTGGTGCCTCTCGTTCGGTGCTGGCTCGCTCGCTCGGTGTTCACTCGGTGCTGGCTCACTCGCTCGGTGTTCACTCGGTGTTCACTCGGTGCTCGCTCGCTTGCTCGATGTTTACTCGATGTCGCTCGCCTGATCCTCGCTTGGTGTTCACTCGATGCCGCTTGCTCAATGCTCGCTTAGTGCCGCTCGCTCGTTCGGTGCTCGCTCATTGGGCTTTGAGAGATAACATTTTTTTGGCAGAAAC
This sequence comes from Hypericum androsaemum, assembly GCA_963995505.1. Lineage (NCBI taxonomy): Eukaryota > Viridiplantae > Streptophyta > Magnoliopsida > Malpighiales > Hypericaceae > Hypericum > Hypericum androsaemum. The sequence goes on from OZ023190.1 coordinate 12,478,567, forward strand.
ATTCGAGATGACCCGGAACAAAGAGGATGCCTCAATGAGGTGGTTTCTCATCATTAGTCGGAAGCCAAGTTGGCATTGTCAAAGGCGGTTTGTGTTTTACATTATGAGCCAGAGCCAAGTTGGCATCATCGATATGACTAAGGCAGTTTGTATTTTTCATTATGAGCCGGAGCCAAGTTGGCATGGTCAAAGATGGTTTGAGTTTTCCATCATGAGTCGGTAGCTAAGTCGGTATTGTATAAGGCAGTTTCGGTCTCCATCATGAGTCGGTAGCCAAGTCGGCATTGTCTAAGGCAGTTTCGGTTTCCATCATGAGCTAGAGCCAAATTGGCATCATCTAAAGACAGTTTCGGTTTTCATCATGAGCCGGAGCCAAGTTGGCATCATTTCGGCATCTTCTATATAAGGAGGGCCCGGGCACGAGACCAAGACATCATCAATCAACCACACAACCAACTACTTTATTTTTACTTGTATCATTTTTCTTTTCGTAGCGTAGCTTTAGTCGTCCGTGGAACTTTTTTCACCCATTCTGTTAGACCGATCTTGGGACGATCACTCCGGACCGTCTCGGAAAGTCTTGCGTTCTTGTACCACTTTTTCCACAATAGACTTATAGCTTTTCTGAATCGTAAGCGGTGATTTAGCAACCGTTATCAAGTTTAGTTGGTCTTTTCAAAATCAATATGGTAGACTTTTTAAATACCCTTTTTTGTTTTTTTTTTCACCACATTGTCTTAAAAATTACAACTACACACCTCGAATATTTACACCAAATAATAACAAAGTTACTACTTGTTAATTACATGTATAATCTTCTGATCTCGTAGATATTCTATGTACAAAAGTAAATCTTAGTGCCTAAATTCCGTAATCAAGTTTGACCATCTAAGACACTGTGAACTCGATATGTAAGAACATGAGTGAGAAGTTCCTAGTTGCACTTTTCACCTTGAAAATTAACTTTCCTCATTTTCTGAGATTGTAGTTCAATTGGTCAAAGCACCACCCTGTCAAGACGAAAATTGCGGGTTCAAACCCCGTAAGTCCTGACAAGATAGAAAAAATATTCTCTCCATTTTCTGGGGGCACTGAGCTAATAGCCCGTCGTGCGGGCCTCGTAGATTTGGGCCGGGGAAACCGTCTACGAAAAGGTCTCCTTTTTTAAGAAAAGAGCGTTCGGGCTTAAGAGAGAGTTGTTTGGATTTATCCATAATTCCGAGACAAGGACCAATCTTCTTTAAAAATGACTCACTCTAGGTAAAAAGTTCCACCCCGGTCCGTTTGAAGGGAGACGAGCCATAATGGAATAGAGATGACTGACACAGTATATATTCCACGTGACACAGCAAATCTAAGTTACCCAAGTGGCCAACTTTTTAATTCGATCTCATTTTGGTCGGTAGGCGAATTCCCGTATTGTATGCACACTTGTGTTAGTACTATTAATGCAGTGTTTGGAGTAACAATATACGAATCAGCTGAAGTACCCATATCCATGCCAAGTCTCTATTGCCCTACTGTCCATGTTGCCACTTACATTGAATTGTAACACTCCGCTCCTCGTACTTTATGTACGTTATATGATGCTACAAAAATTAACAATATTTTTTACTTATGTGTTACTCTACAGTGGAAAAAATGTAACATGTTATGCCCTGAAACTTAATTTCAATGACAAATGTGGAGGTTTCGAAATTGAGATCGAAAATCCGAATTTAAATATCAAGATGGTGAAACTAGTAAAAGTATGTAACTAAAACTAGTAAAAGTATGTAACTAAGTGATGGATGGATGGTAAATCTCAAAAAGAAAACAAGTCAAAACGTTTTCAAAGGATATTTAGGTTTATAGCACAAGTAATATAAAAAAATGGTGCGGTTTGATTGACTTGGCTATCTCGACTTGGTGTGGTCTGCAAAGGGGTGGAATGGAGGAGAAGGTTTGGTATTTGTTGTTGGGAGCTATTATGTGGAGTATTTGGTTGCATCGGAACCGAGTAATTTTTGATGAAAATTAATGTGATTGGGAGTTTCTCAAGCATTCTATCTACTTTCGTACGCGCGAATAGCTTTTGTGGTCCCATTCTCTTCGGAATATAGGTAATCAGGAACTTGATCTTTTTTGGGACTCCTTAAAAGTAAGATGAAGTGGGGTTGCTTCTCTCGGGTTAGGATTGGGCCCTTGTAAATAGCGAATCTATTTACTATTAATTTTTCGGATGGACAACCATGGTTAGCCGTGGCCTACGTTGGTGTTCGTCCTTCGGTGGGTGGGTGTAGATACTTAGTTTGGTCTGGGTAGCTCGCAGTAGTTTTTGCTGTTTGGTTTTTTTTTTGTATTTTTCCTTACTTCTTTCTTTTAATAAAGCATTTTACCTAAAAAAAAATAATATAAAAAATAACTAAAGATTATGGTTCAATAAGAGAGAAGAGAAATTATTTAGGTTAAATATACTTGAGTACTATGTATTATAGCAAATAGATACTTTGCATCTGGTGATCTTGAAATCCATCATTTCTTCGTGGCCGCGGCGTCAGGTCAGATAATATAGATGGAAGAGGAGAGGAGAACTTAATGGATTTATGGAAGGAGGTAAAAAATTCAAAACCTTGCCCAAACTCTAAGAAGATAGAAGATTCAAAACCGTGCCCAAATTTGGAGAAGATGGAATTGAGGAAGAAGGAAGGAATTTAAAAAGAAAATAAATAAAAAACGTAATTTTGGATAGGAAAAAAAATTATTGGATGCATCAGATTTTTTTAATTAATTGTGGACTAAATTGGCCTGTCCGTCACAATATTGCCACATCAGCTCCGTTCATTGGAAAGTTGAAGTTATCCAAAACACATATGACCGGAAATAAACACCGGACACATATAATTTTTTTAGGTATTTTGAAATATAGGATGCAAAATATATATTTTCTTTAACACAAGGTACTCAACTGTATTTAATTAAATTATTTTCATCCTTTCTCATCATAATTAATAATTAGATAAATTATTCTCAGATCTTTGGTTTATATTTTTATTACTCGCAGGTCCCTGACTTTCAGAAATAGTTTATGAGGTCCCTGTTTTTAAAGAAAATATTGGTCTGAGGTCCCTAGTCACCGGATCGGAGATTTTCTCCGGAGATTTTCAAGAAGATCTGTCCGGTGACTAGGGACCTCAGACCAATATTTTCTTAAAAAGGAGAGACCTCATACACTATGTTCGAAAGCCAGGGACCTGCAAATAATAAAACTATAAACCAGAGATCTGAGGGTAATTTGCCCTTAATGATTTGTGACTTGTCGTCAGGTTGCACGGGCGACCGCTGTCAGCGATTCTGATCATCTGCTGCTTTGTGCCTTACATGCGTCCGTGTTGCTCTGTTTATACAATATCCATTCCAACCCTAAGGTTGCGTTTGGTACAACATTCTTTGATTTTCTATAATTCATTCTCGGGATTTATGAATTGTAATAAATTAAAATTTTTAGAATACAATATTGTTAAATTTGTTAATATTAATTTTTTCACAATTTAAAATTCTGTTAGAACTTTAATTTGAATTAGTCAGTTTAATATATTTTTTAAATATAATATTGTTTTAATTAATACAGAATTATACGGCTTAGAAGAAAGTATAAATCTCAACCGAGTGGGAAATATAGTTTAGTTATTGTTGAGTGTGGCGATAAATTGGTGAATATGGCCGGCGCCACTGTATTGGCGATCCCCAATGGTGCGAACAGATTTTTTCAGTTTAGTTTTGACTTTTTATTTCGGATTCGTAATTTAACTTAGATAGATTTTTTTATACCAAAAAGTTGTCCATTATATAAGGACGTGTTACCCAAGAGTTTTGTATGGCTTTGTGACTCGGATCTATCAATAAATTTTTTCTTTTCTCCTCGTGGACAGCATTAGGCCGAATCACGTAATCTCTTGTGTCCGTGTTCTTTGCGTATTCTTGTTCTCTCGTTGTTGAATTCCATGATTTAGAAACTGTTAACAACGTTAAACAATTACCTAGCGATAGCCCATTTTATATCAACTGATTGGTAGTTGTTGTGAATTAACAAAATATTTTGAATTAAGCTTTAAAAATGCATTTTTGTTAAGATTTGGTTGAGAGTTCTGTCACAATTTGAGGCATTGTTAAACTTATTTGAATTGATTATCACCATTAATTTCGAAAAAATGTTACTACAATGCTATCCGAGAGATTAAAGCAGAAAATTCGGCTACCTAATATGAGACGAATCCCTTTATGATATAACTGAGACCATTATAAAGTAGGGAAAAGTCTCATTTAGTACTCTGTAATTTTACGTTTTCAGAATTAAGGCCATGTGATTTCAAATTGGGAATTTAGTTCTCTGTGATTTACACATTTTTTTCCGGGCAGGTCCAATGTAGCTGCCCGCCCTAGTTGGATTGCCATGTTATAGACTTTGTCCACGTGTCACGCCAACTATACCCAATCCATGTTCTTGGTTGAGTATATGGAAAATATCAAAACCATCTCTATGTTATTAATATTTTTCAAAAACTCCTTCATCCCTAACATCCCTTCCTTCTCTCTCCTCTCACCTTTCTCCCTCTCCTTCGTCCCCATTTCTTCCCCCCACTTCCAGAAATTAAACCATCTTCTCCAAAAACTCCATCACCTTATCGTCACCATCAAGGTGATGGGGGGTTTTGGAGAAGATGGTTGAATTTCTGGAAGTGGGAGGAAGAGATGGGGATGAAGGAGAGGGAGAAAGGTGAGAGGAGAGAGAAGGAAGGGAGGTTAAGGATGAAGCAGTTTTTGAAAAAATTAATAACATAGGGATGGTTTTGATATTTTCCATATAATCAACCAAGAGTATGGATTGGGTATAATTGGCGTGACACGTGGACAAAGGTCTATGACATGGCAATCCAACTAGGGCGGGTTGCTGCCTTGGACCTGCCTAAGAAAAAGTGTGTAAATCACAGGGGACAGAATTCCTAATTTAAAACTACATGGCCTTAATTTTGAAAACGTGAAATTACAGGATACTAAATGAGACTTTTTCTTATAAAGTATGAGTGCTATTTTTTTATAATGCATAATATTGGGACACTAGTAAATTGAGTAATTTATATTTGAACCATCTATTAACTATGGTTGGTGTCAATCTCACATTACAAATTTTTTATAATATTATTATATTTATAAAACTCGAATTCAAAATTTCTTAAAAACTTTCCGGTGGAAACAATTGTAGGTGGAACGGTACGGCGTTGGACAAGGAAAGGCAAATTGTTTGTATGCGTAATTATGGGTATCAGCTTTTAGGGGGTCAGCGAACAGCCTGTTCAATTAGCCGCCTCCCTCCCAACAATGATAATGAGAGTAGGTATGGGCCGTTGGATCTTTGTTTTATGAATGCAGAGATGGGCCCCCATCCACCACTGCCTGTCTTATGTGCTTTCAAGGGCCCAATTCGCAATTATCACGCATCACATGTTCCGGTGACCCCATTACACCAAGCTTATCAAAATCGGGATCGCACTAAAGATCGTTTGGACATAAAGAAAGCGTAGATCGTAGGATCGTAACACGGATCGTAAGATCTACCAAATAGATAAAATTATAGAAATAACTAAAATTAATAATCTTTTCATAATTATTTTTCACTAATACCTAATTTTTCTTCATAAATTTTTACACAAAAATCTCAGTTCAATATATTTTTTAATGGTAATCAACTACATATCTATTATTAAAATGTTAAATAAAAGATAACTCCTTATTCTTCTCTCTCTTCACTGGAAGCGTTGAGAAACATCCTACTGCTCTAACTCGTAGATCTCAGGATCTTAGGAATTATCACTCAGATCCCACGGATCCCACTCAACTCCAGATCTTGCATAGGCTCCGACTGGTTTTGCTTATGGTGAATTATAAAATCCTAAGATCCCAGGAATTAACTATAGATCCTAACAACCTTGCATTACACCTTTCCAACTTATACGAACGCTAATATACCCGATTTTAATAGAACTCTGAAGTTAAATACATTTACACGAAACTAAGATAGGTGTTCGTATTGCATCCTGGCTCCCAAAAAAATGTTCTCAAAACATGCATGTGGTAGCAACCATTTTGTTATCAGATGTTAGATAAGGTGGTGTAGTTGATTAAACCTAATACCAGAACGGTAATGCTGACTATTCAGAGGTTGATTGATGTCAACATGAATAGTGCATGTAGTATCAACTAATTCAAAATTAATATTTCTTAGTTCGAGTTCTTTTCATGTTATTAACATTCCAGGATAGAAAGCGAAGTCGGTACGGTACCTCTATGACAGGGCAGTGCAATTTGGAAAACAGGTGTTGGTCCACTGAAAATCGTGCATCGTCCAACTCCGATTGCCGAAATGGAAATGGGATTGGGAAGCAGTCTTGGCTTGGTGGATAAGGAATGGACATGTGGTATTTAGTGGTACTATAGCTACTAGGTCCAAAAATAACGTGGTACTTGCTAGTCAAGTACTATTCAAGTGGGCTACAGCAAGGTCCAGAGCCCATTCCATGTGGCGGGAGGTACCGGAGATGGCAAGTAATCCAAGAGTCAATGAGACATCTGAGAATAACATTTTATCAAACAGCGAGGACTGGAAAATAATTTTTGAAACAATGAAGACATCTTTAGTAATTTGTATGTACGATAGGAGCCGGAGAACTATTTGCGGTTTATAAATTGACAAAAATTCAGATTTTCTGGAATTTTTTATGTATCGAATTGGCTAACTTTTTGGAACGAACATCAGCAACTCTCATCAGAAGATCATTCGTTTCCCTTTCCCCTCTTTATTTCATCTACTTGTAAAAAAAACGACCTGCCAGCTTTATTCGTGACGTTGGAACCCCAGAACTAGAAGAGCCCGAAAGAAAAAGGACCCGTTAGCTTTATGATAGCCCATCAAACCTAGAAGCTCAATAGTAGCGTAAGAAACGTAAAAGTCCATTACTGGACCAAGGTAACCTTCCCATTCTTCAGTCGGTAATTGTGTAATCCATTATACTTTTTGGGCCCATCAAATAGTCTACTTACGTCAATAGCACCGATCTGAGTTGTTTAAAGTTTACTCATTTAAGAAAATATTGAGTTAAAACCTCAATCAGTTAAAAGAATAAAATTGGTTGATATTATGATAATTCTAATAAGTATAGATATCATTTATGAACACATTGAAATAGATAAAATTGCTTCGAAATTTTATTAAGGTTAAAACGATCTTTCAAGTAGCTTTTAGTACCACCCGCGGTAAAAAGAAAGCATAGTCAAGATTTAATGGAACGGTCTCGACCTAGTTGTGATTACTAATATCGTTGTTGTCCTAAATAGATTAGATGAAGACAACTTTGTATTTTTTTTTTCAATTTTCCGAGTTTCATGACTCTCTCATACTTAATATTTCAAATAGCATGTTCCTACCGGTCGCTTCGTGACCCGAAATAAATAGTGGGTTGTTTTCCAAAAAAAAAATCCGGATGACAATCGGATTGACTAGTAATCTACCCAAAATAACATTTTAGGTTTCATTAGAATTTTTTGATAAGAAGGTTTTATTAGATTAAAAATGATGAAATTAAGATTTTCGATACTTATTAATTATAGATTTTATAATAAAATTAGAAGATACTTAGCATTTTAATATTAAATATAATTAATGATATATATTATTTAAAAACTTCCAGGCTCACCAGTGATTTGACCGTCTGGACCGATCAGACCATGTAACAAAGAAATCCGGATTACTCAGTCTGTTTTTTAAAACATTGCATATACTCTGTCTAGTACGACTATCAAGTTTTTTTTAATCAATAAATTCTTTGTATTGATCACCAAGATGAGTACAAATTTACAATATTGTCTGACGAATTAGACCGAATAATCACAGAAGTACCATAATTCAAGCTAATTTAAAATACGCGAATTCAACAATAATGTTAAGTCTTGGTTACATAGAATCTTGATCAATTTTGACCAGATTAACCATTCTCATGCGTTATAAACAACCCGTGTAACTGCCACTTCCACTGAAAATGGATTTGGATTCAGGGGGGACTACATAAAAATTATCCCCATGGTATGGACTAAATATGGGCCTTTAGATTTGATCAAATTCTTTTTTTACAGATCTGATGGCCAGAATCTGTTGAGGGTATTTTCGAGCTTCCCCGCCGCTTCCCACCCACCCCCCACCCCCTGCGTCCCCATTCTTTTTTTTCCCGCCGCCCCCCCTCCCTCCCTCCTTCCCTGCCGCTCCCCTCCCGCCGTCCCCGTTCATTTTTTTCTTGAAGTCTCATTCCCTCTTTTATTTAGTCCTTTTTTTGAGTTTTTTCCACCAGCTTTTTCGTTGATTATTTGGTCCGAAAGAAATGACCCATATGCTGTTTCGACTTTGATTATTGCTGGATTGGCCGATTTCATGTGGTTCTGATGATTTTGTATTTAAAGATTGAGACTTTATGTTGGTGTTTGGTTGTTGTTTGAACTTAGTGCTTAAAATTCTAGCAAAAATTCATAGATGAATGATACCAATATTAAAGTAGAATGATACCAATATCCTAGAACGATGATACCAATATTCGAGAAGAATGAAACCAATATTCGAGAAGAATGAAACCAATACATTCAAATGATATATATTTTCACTTATAATGGGATACCAATATTGGAGAAGATGAAAACCAATATCACAGTGGAATGAAACCAATATCATAGTAGAATGAAACCAATGTCATAGTAGAATGAAACCAATAACATAGTAGAATGAAACCAATATCATAGTAGAATGAAACCAATATCATAGTAGAATGAAACCAATAGCATAGAAGATGGAAACCAATATCCGAGAAAATAGAAACCAATATTCTCATACTCGTATTTCCATAAATTGTATTATTTTGCTAATATTTTTTTTAATTATTTTAATTATTGTATTTCTAATATTGTCCCTATCCCTTTCAGTGGGAATTACTCATGTCCCCACTGAATTTGAACCCACTGAAGCTCCTCTTAAAAAATAGCTTTGTTCCTTAATACGACTATCAAGTTCAACTGGTAACTGATCACCGATGCCTACAAAGTAATTAATACGACTTGAGAAGGGGAAATATATGGAAAAGAGTGTTACCAGTGACAAAGTGATTAAGATTATAATCATGGGTGCCATGATTTATCTCACAATATTTATCACAGCACTTTGCACAATCCCTCTTGGAGTACTCGGGCCAGGTCCGAAATAGCAAAATTTTGGACTGTTTAGATCAAAGGAAGCGCGAGTGGCAAGAGGAGAAGAAGAAGGGAGAGGGAAAAAAGAAGAGGAGAAAGAAGAGGAGAAATAGGGAAAAAAGAAGAAGAAGAGTATGGAAAAGTGTGAATGGACCTTATCAAACGATCTATCTCTTATACTACATGGTCAGGAGTTGGGCTTTCACAACCCAATCTAGAGGCCCCCTCTCTGTCATCAATCATGAGTTCTTTTTGGTCGAAATTACAGCATGAGTTTGACTCTTGGTGCAACGATAATTCAGAACCAAAATATTGTATAAATGAAAATACTTAATTATCAAAAAAATATTGTTGAGATGGTGCAATAATTCTAAACTATGTTGTTAAGAGTAGAAGCTGACCGAAATCAAACAAGTTTGCATTTATTTGGCCACAATAGTACGAATCATTACAAGACAAACAATAGTGACAAAGGGTTATTGGAAAATGGGTTACTCCAAATATTTCCAAAAGTTAAAAGCTGTTGTATGAAATTGGTTTTGAAGTAGCCCAGTTAATTTTATAACATATTAACATAAATAAAAACATGTCAACCAAGTGTAATTTGCGGTTCACGTGTCATCCTTTTTTCTTTTTGACTTTAACATATACCGCCCATCCCAAAATTTGAGAATACTTTTTTGCTAATAAAGTAGATTTATTGATTAAAACAAGAAGTGGTCATACTTAGGCGTATACAAATTGAGGTCGATTTCTTCTTGGCCGTACTGTGTGTCGGGAGGGAGGTGGCACGTGACCATCGTTGTCACTCCTATCCCGTAGGAGCTTCTTGCTAGAAATTGGTTGATACATGTTCAACATACTTGTCGGGAGGGCAATTATGTGATCGATGTCTTCTCGAAACATCCCTTAACCAATTCCATGACTATATTGAGATGATGGTTCTTTTGTTGTCTTATTTAGATGTATACTTAAATAATTTGAGAAGGTTAGTCTATCCCATTGCATCCGTACGTTTCCAACTTTGTGTTGATGATAAAAGTTAGGGGATCTTTTATCCTCTCGTTTACAAAAAAAAATAGCGGTCCTAGCAGACAAATTCATTCTTTACACTTGTTAGTTTGACTGTTCGAGCGTTACGCTTGTTTGGGTTACTTTATAAGTTGCAATTAGTGCTTTATCTGCAAGAAGACATTATGAGGTTGTTTTCTAAAACGCGAAACATTATGAGGTTGTTCATCTTTTCAATAGCGGTGTTGAGGTACAAAAATAATATCGACATTGTCAACATATTTTGAGGTATCTGGTGTGGTCTCAAAGTGACCGGGTGGCCGATGTAGTCTCAAAGTGACCGGTGGGTGGTGTTGTCTCAAAGCGATCACTTCCGGTTTTGAGTTGGAAAGAGATTGTTAATGGTCTCCCCTCCATCGAGTCCGATGACGGTCTTACTTAGTCGAAACCGGTGACGATAGACAGCTTTGTTGTGTTGTCCTTGATTCACTTCAGCTTGTCCTTGGATGACAACGTCCTTCCGTGGTAAATTGGCCTTTACTTTGGACTCATAGGTTAGAATGAGGAGATTCTCGTGGCTATATAAAGGCGAGACATGTATTTACAACTTTGTTTTCAAGAGCCTTTCCTAATTCGGATCAGAAGCAGGTCTAAACAAAGCGCCAAGTCCCGGTATTAGCTTGCTCGATGAGTTCTGGCAAACTTTGGTAGATCAGTGGTAGATTTTGATTCGGACATCAGATTGAGCTGATTCTTTTGGCTATGGAAAGGCAAGGCAAAGATCTACAACTTTATTGTTTACGAATTTTTTTGATTCGGAGCAGAAGAAGGTCAACAATACAAGTCAAGGCGGACGTTCACTTTGGGTTCGAAGCTGGACGCTTTGAGAGGCAAAGCGTCCATTTTTTAAAATTGCCAGCCCGCTTTAGGAGCTTTAGCCTGGAGGGTGCGGATGTGTGCTTTAACCTACAAGTAGGGAACCCGGATGGGGCGCTTTGACCTACAAGGCAAGAACCCGGATGGGCGCTTTGACCTACAAGGCGGGAGCCCGGATGTACGCTGTGACCTACAAGGCGGGAGCCTGGATGGGCACTTTGACCTACAAGGCGAGAACTCGGATGTACGCTTTGACCTACAAGGCGGGAGCCCGGATGGGCGCTTTGGCTCTCAAGGCGGGAGCCCAGAGGGCGTTTTGGACCGTGAGGCGGTAAGACTGTTTTGAGGCCCAAAATGACCAATTCCGTTTTTAGTTTTGAAGGCGAGTTGAGCAGAGTGGCCCATTTGTTAACGTGGGAGGACGGGTCGAATGGAGTAGCCCACTTTGATGAGTTGGGCGGTTGAAAGTTCATTTGGGCTTTGCGTGCGGTTTGCTTGAATCACGGAAGGTCCGCTTCGACCGTGAAGGCGGGAGGACGGCATAGCGAAAGTCCTGCTTTGGGCTTGAAGGCGGGAGGATGGCATAACGAAAGTCCCGCTTTGGGCTTGAAGGCGGGAGGATGGCATAGTGAAAGTCCCGCTTTAGGCTTGAAGGCGGGAGGACGGCATAGCAGAAGTCTCTCTTTGGGCTTCCAAACGGTAAGAGGCTATGTTCCCGCTTTGGACTTCCGGGCGGTAAGAGACCGCTTTGGGTTTCTAAGCAGTAAGGGTCGGCCTGCTTCAGCCTCGAAAGCGGTAGGGCCTGGCAAGATGTCCACTTTAGGCAATGACAGATTTAAGATGGGATTTTATATAGAGGTTCTTGAAGATCGAGTCAATTGATATTTTCCTAAGTTGGGCCGGGATTCTCAATATTTGGGCAAGATTTGGTAGCTTCCTCTTTAGGCCATGATTGCTTGGTCGTCACGGTTTGAAGCTTCCTATTCGAAGACGGGATCTGCGTATTTGAGGAAGACGGCTTGAATTTTTCTATTCTAAGCCGGGTTGATTTGGAAGCAATATATTCGTTCAGGACGAGTTTCCTTGCCTTGGAGGACGGAGCTAGGTCAAAACGTTCTATATAAAAAGGGCTCGGGTGAAGGAGAAGAGGACACCAACACAACACAACAACTTCTTTACTATCTTTGGTTCTTTTCCTTTCCGTCCGTAGTTCGTAGCTTAGCGTAGCCTAGCCTTAGCATAGTTAGGACGACCACTTCGGACCGTCCTAGTTTATTTTTTCTCATTTTCCCGCAACAAGCGGTAATAACTCTTTAGATTTCAAGTTCAATGCTTGGATTACTTTTGGAACGAGGGACCAGTCCACATATAAACATGCAACAAACAACAGGAATTATGCACCAACACACCCAGAGAATCCTGCTCCTTGTAGATCAGAAAAAAAGAAAGAAAAGCATTTGACTTTGTAGAAAGCAACCACGGCCACATGGAGAAACCCAATCCAAATTCCAAAGGCATGCCTTCACTTGGGATGAGGGATTAGCCGCTTCCCGGGCCTACACGGTACTTTACACAAACGACTTTGTTTTGTCATTGATGTGTGCTTTTCAGCTGCTGCAAACCCAAGAGGCGAGCACTTTTAAGGTTTTTTTTAAGAAGAGTGGCTCGAGGCCTATATTATAATAAATAGTTCACAAGACGGAAAGAGAAATACATAAACAACATACGAAGATAGAGGAACAGAACACGAAAGCCCGTCCTAAAGGTGTAGAGAGGCAAGGGTGGAGGTGAAGGACGGACGAAAGGATACGAAAGCCGAATGTCCAAGGCGTAAAACAGCCAAGACAAGCATCGGCTAATAACCATAAGGTCGAATCATAGACACAGCCTTGTGGGCATCCGAATACATACAAAATGCACGCAAATGAGAGCTCAGATCGAACGAATCCAACTGAGGCAAGTTTATCCACCTGCATCAACAGGAAAGAATCCGAGATCTATACGAATCTCAGATCAGACATAATCTGATCCAGGCAAAATAACACACTACACAAATAACCAGCAGAATCAAAGACACAAGGCCTGTGAAGAGGCTGAGAACAAAACAACATAAGAACAGGGACATAAACAGAAACTAGAAATGGAAGAACAACAAATAAAGCCAAAAAGGACTGGAGGGGCTGTCAACGGCGACCAACCCTCCGCCTGCCATGAAGGGCTGCCCCTGGGTGGCCTGTGCTGGGCAGGTCCCGGCGGCTGGGTGGAGGGACTGAGTAGACAGTGGTTGGGTGGTCTTAGCTTAACCCGGCTGAGCGGCTAAGGCGGGGGCGAGGCGACGGGTTTGAGCCAACTTTTCTCCTGCTTTAGAGACTGTTGCTGGACGCGGCTAAGGATAAGAGAGGCTTGCTGCGAGCTGCTCCTGGAAAACGCGGTCGACTACGAAAGCTGGTGTGCGCAGTCGGAGAAGTCGAGGTCGGGGAGGCGACACTGGAATGCGTTACAGGTGAAGGGGCGAGTGGATTTGTTAAAGCTGGGAGGAAAAAAAGCAAAGAAAATGGAGAAACCGTTCCAGAAAGGGTTGAGGAGGGTGTGGAAGCGAGGGGGAAGGCAGAGATGGAAGGAAGGTAGGGAATGAGGAGGAAGCAGCGGAAGGAGTAGAAGAGGAGGGCAAAAGAGTAAGAACCCAATTAAGGGAAGAGCTTCTCTCTAGAAGTCTAGAGAGAGACATTTTTAGAGATATTGTAGCACTTTTTCAGGTTTAAAGACAAGAAAGTAAATGAAGGCCACAGCTGCAGAGAAAGTGTGTCATCTGTAGGAACTCTAAGAAGCCAAGCTGCAAAAGTTGTTCTGCTACACACTAGGATAGGGATCATTGTCAACTAGGCACTAGGATGATTTGTAACCCAAGAATTTGATAGATGACAACAAGTAAGCAGGCAAAGTAGTTCACCAGGGCTATGCGGTAAACCTCGTGCTCGCTGTGATATACAGCGAGGACTTCAGCCAAGAATTATATGCCGAATGTGAATGTAGCTGCAGCAAGGCCTCGTCTACTCGGATGAATCATTCAACTGTCTCGTGTCTAGTTTTAAGGAAAACAATGATTTATCTCATCGAAGTAGGATGAACAAGGGAAATAGCATTCGTCAACGTTGCAATTTGCATGTACAATTAATAAAGGAAGAGCTTACAGGCAGCAAGTTAGAAAGAAAGATCAGTAAAGCAGGTTGTGATGGCACGCTTTAAAAGCACCATGGTGAACTAAACATCCATAAATACTACAAACTATCAATCAAATGCATAGAAATTTTTACATGGGAATGTGTACATGGAACCTTAGAAGTTGCAAACCATTAACTACCTTTCACATCAAGGACTGAAGCACGCTGATGGGGCATTTCTAATAGGTCTCCCTTTAAGCGCACGGAGAACACAGGAAACTCAGACAATCTTTCCCTCAGAGAAGCCAGGCATGGAAGCACGAAGATCAGTCAGAAGACATCGGGGTGGAAACGGCCGGGGATAGAGCTGCTTTGTTGAGCCTGCTTGAGGTGCATCGTCAACGCATAGTTGTTTATCTGTTGCAATTACAGAACACAACTAAATATGAGAACAGGAGAGCTGGTGCATACAATGCCATCATCAATAGATAATTATCTCTACCTCCAATGTCCTAACTTGCTCCTGGTACTGGGCTACGAGCTGTTTCAGTTGCTGCAACTCCTGGCTTTTATTGTCAGACTCTTTCTGTCGCTCATGCTGAATCGCCACAGCACGTTTCAGTATAGCATTCTCTTGCATCAACACTTGGATTTGCTCCCTCAATATCACACTCTCCTAAACCATCAAACAACAAAGGCAAAGAATCACATATACAAACACCCCCAACGGAATGCAACGCAACCAAGGCACGCATTTGGCACAGCATTTGTCAAATCTAAATAACGGATAAACATCAATTTGTTTGGCTAACAATGCACTCATCCATGTACAAATAACATAATATTACACAAATTTGATATTTGTTATCCGCAATATGCTAAAGGGCAATTCCCTATGCCTAAAACTCAACAGCCTCTTGATGGGAGTTCTTGGGAACAAAAAAGAAAAACAAGCAACCTGATGGTAGGAGTTCTTGGCAGCCTCACGGGCACAAATGGCCTTCTCGAGAGCCTCCAGCGCTCTGGAAGCCCGAGCCCTGGCATTATCCATGTCGGAAGCGCTCATCATCTCCCTAACAAAAAGCTCCACCCACTCTGCACCATCCACCGGCAACGACGGCTGCGCGGGGGCAGCCTCCCCGTCAGTAGGCGGCAACACAATGCCCGCTGCGAAATCCCACAACCTCACATTAAACCCGAAACCCCGAACAATCAAATAAACCTTACAAACCCTAACATTTCTACCTTGAGCAGCAGCAGCGGGCGCATCGTCGGGCCTCACCGACCCGAGACGAAGTTCGTTCAAGCTCTTGATGGCGGAGTCCAAATCGTCCCCACATTCCTCGAGCGCCCTCTCCAGAACCTGCAACCAAGAAAAAAACATAAGACCCCAAAATTACACCGATTGCCACCGGAATCCAATTGGGTCACACACAAAATCGACCCCCAAACCCTCACCTGCGTGTCCATGTCGGGGAAAAGGGAGGCGAGCTGAAGGACGAGATGCGAGGAGCGAGACGAGAACGGGTTGAAGGAAGGAGACGAAGAAGAAGAAGCGAAACGGAGCCTCTTGGATTTGGAAACGGATGAGGGAGAGAGAGAAGAAGAAGAAGACGGTGAGGAGGAGGAGGAGGTTGAATTATTAATATTACTTAATTCTTCGAAAAAGGATCTCTTCCCCAACACGATCGCAGACATAGTTTCTGCCCCTAAACCCTCCGGCGACCACCGCGACCTCTTCTCTCTCCCCGCCGCCGCCGCCGTTGTCGTCCACGTTTCCGATTCCGGTTGGATTTACGAGATGGGTGTGGGTCGGGTCCTTGATGGGGCGGGCTTCTGTCTCTCTCTGGTTTTGTGTGTCATAGTTTTTAGTTTTGTGTTTTTTTTTGGCGATCTCAAGGAAGTTGGGAGAGGGGGATATGCAAAAGAAAGAGCGAGTTTGTCCCCGCCAAGGCAATCAAGCGGCGACTTGTTAGTTAGGTTACGTCAAATTCTACAATCTACTTTCGCGACTTTTTTTAAGTTTGGCGATAAATTATGAGTTATTTGCTTCTTTGATATTGTAATAACATTTGCATGGATTTATCGGTTAAGATAGCATTAAAACAAAAGAATGAAAGTGTAAGGGTGGTAGATTTATTTATAACATGATATGAAATCAAGTTGATTTTTTCTGTTCATTGTTGTGTTCACACGATTTCTATTTTATCATGTGTTGTTGTATATTTCGTATGAGTTTAGTTATGTTTTTATTCGTTTTCAGCGTGTCCAGCTAAGTCTTGTGTCGTTTTTATATGATCATGTCATGGGATAGTTGTCTATTGTGTGTCGTATATTTGGGCAGGTATTTGGAGCTGTTCATGAACAAATGGAGCAACGACGGAAGGACGAGAAGAAAAGAGAAGGATCTTACCTGACCTAGCGGGTGCTGACCCCCTAGCGGCCGCTAGGGGGTCCTGACAGAAGATGCTGGAAATTGGCCCCTAGCAACCGCTAGGTACATAGCGGTCGCTAGGTCCCGCGAGGCTGAAGGAAATTTACTTCTTATTTAGTCAGAATTTCGATCCGTTTTAATTATATTCGACTTTTGGCCTCCTGTTTTGGCCCTAGGACTATAACTATATTATTTATTACATTATTTGGCTAGCAAGACTTTTAGTTTAGGTGAACTCCTCTAAGTTTTCCTATTTTCTAGCTAGGCATTTGGCTATATAAAGGCCATTGTCTCTTATATTTATTCAATACTTTCTACTGCAACATTGAGGCAACTTTGGGAGATCAATGAAGTCATAATTCTGTTCAGATTCGTAAAGGAGATTGGCAAGGCTTGCTCGAACGACTAAGCCCCCTCTTTCTCTTACTTGTGCTTTTCGTTATGATGTTCTTTATTATTATCTCTTTCTTCATTGTTATTCTTAGCGAGTAGATTTTCTTAGAGTGTGATGCCCTAATATGTGATTGATTACCTATGTGAATTATGGTTCGAATATTCTAAGTATTAGTTGTTAATTGGTGTGCTTAATACTTGGCCTAACTTGATCACTTAGGCTATGATTATAATTGATGAGAGTGAACCGAGAGGCACTCGAATTAATAGAAAAACTAGTTACCATGTTCTTAGTTATTAATGAGATATCTTGATATTGTAAGAATAACCCGCTATGAGAAATTGTCATAATTTAGATTAGTATAGTTCTAAGTCTAATTGATGAGCAAAAGTATTAATTAGTAACTTAGGTCTTTGCTATCTTAGTTTTATCTCTCTAATGAGCAAAAATGTTAGTGGGATGTATTAGGATACTCCGGGTACTAGTTAGAATTTCATAAGAACAATAATGTCGACATAGGTAGTCAATCCATAGGGTATCGTGCTTGTTTGTCTCCATCGAATTTACAACTCTTTCAATTGCATTTTTAATTTTGTTTATTTATTTGCAAACTCTATCAACCTTATAAATCTCTTAATTCTCTCGTTTCACATTATTACTTGCCTTGATTTCGTGGTCAACCCTCAGTTCGAAACTCTACTTATTCACTATACTATTTGATTGTGCATTTTATTGCTTGTCAATTTTTTGTATATCAAATTAGCGCCGTCGATACAGAACTGAGATTTTAGGACATAAAATCAAAAGTAATTAGTTTTCTCTAGCAAACTTGCTGATTTCGTGTGCTTTCTTTTTCAGGATTCTCTTGTGTATGCCAAGAACTCGGAGTGAAGGACTAGACCTTGACACAAATACAGTGCTTGAGGTTGACATCAGAGTACTCAAAAGGGTAATTAGACATGAAAAGCGGGACCAAGCGAGATCAATGGCACGCCACAAAGAAGGACACTGCTGGAATCATCCGTTCCTACATGGACTGGGAATCCTAATGGTTAACAATAATCACCTGTAGGTCCCAACTCTTTTCAGATCCCAGCAGCAGTCGTCGAAATACTGCAAACCTCGATCCAATTTGGTAGATTACCAAGTGAAGACCCTCAAGACCATCTCTCTCAGTTTGAGGACATCTATAATATCATAAAGTTTCAAGGGGTCGATGATGATATTTTGAAGCTGCGTCTCTTCCACTTTTCCTTGAAGGACCGAGCTCGCACTTAGTATAATAAGTTGAAGGGAGAGACGATTCAGAGTTGGAATGACTTGGCCTATACTTTTCTTCGAAAGTTCTTCTCGATGGTTAAGTCAGCGAAGCTCTTGCGGGACATAAACACTTTTACACAATGTGATGGGGAGAGCATCTATGAAGCTTGCAAAGAAGATGATCATGTCACTATGGATTGTCCAATGATGGAGGAACTTCAGGCAGTTGCTGATAGACAACTACCAGGTCTGGGCTACTCAAAGAAAACCACTGCTCAGCCAAATTTCTCCCGATTTGGCAAACAGGCAAATAACACTGGTAATTAGTAAGAACCCAAGCAACCATATTTGAGGGATCAAGTCAAAGAAATGGGTGAGAAAATCGATCAACTAGTAGAAGACCAAGTTAATATCTTTTCCAAAATTGACCAACTGGTAGGGGTAGTCCAGCAATCCATCCAACAACAAAGTATCACTGTGCATCGGATGGATCGTTGCGAAGCGCGTCAACAAGAGTTTGAGACATACCTGAAGGGGCAGGCCACACAACTCAAGAAGATGGAGATCAAACTTGGAAACTTGGCTGCAGCAAATACTCGAAGACTAACAGGTTCCCTTCCAAGCAACACGGAGGCCAACCCTAAGGGAGATGCCAAAGCCATCACCTTAAAGAGTGGCAAGAAGATTGAAGGAGCCACCAAGACAACCAAATCACCCAAGGCAAAGGAGCCTAAAAAGGAGAAGGAACCTGTGCAAATTGAAGAAGAGGAGGAACCCTATGTTCCCCACCACCTAAGATTCTACCACCATCATTTTTTCAATGACTCAAGAAGCAACCAGTGGTGGACGAAAGGTTCCTTGGCTTTATCAAAAAGATGAAGGGCATTCAAATCAACATTTTCTTCTTGGAGATGCTAGACCAAATGCCACATTATGCCAAATTCCTCAAGGAGCTTCTCACAAAGAAGAAGAAGAAGAAGTGGGACAAGGAAGAAACTGTCTCTTTGACCGCGAACTGCAGCTCACTCATATCCAAGAATTTGTCGTCTAAGCTTAAGGATCCAGGAAGTTTTACTATACCTTGTTATATTAGTGATGTTGAATTTGCAAAAAACCTTTGTGATCCTAGTGCCAGTATTAGTCTCATGCCTTTAACTATTTTTAGGCAACTCAGACTTGGAGACCTCAAGCCAACTGAGATGCGTCTTCAGCTAGCAGACCAAATGGTCACGAGGCCACATAGAATCGCGAAAGATGTGCTAGTCAAGTTTGAGCAATTCTATATTCCAGCAGACTTCGTGGTCTTAGATTTTGACCCCGACAAGAATTGCCCTCTCCTCTTGAGGATACCATTCCTCAATACTAGCCATGCTCTTATCGATATCAATGGAGGAAAGTTGACTCTATGCGTTGGTGATGAGACAGTGGAGTACCAAATGGCCAAGGCAATACAACACCACTAGGAGGATGAAGCTTGCATGCTCATCGAATTGATGCCCGATGTAACTCTTGGTTTTGAAGATAAATAGAACGGGAATGAGGAATCTACTGAACAAGCATACCAAGTTAAAAAGGTCGAAGAAGATGAAGAGGTAGACAAGGAGGAAGCCAAATTGGAGCTCGAGCTCTACAGGGGAGCTCCCACACCGCCAACAACTATAAGGGCTCCCACCTTAGAGCTAAAGGAATTGCCTCCTCACTTGTGCATTGCCTTCTTGAAAGAATGTGGAAGGCTGCCCATTATCATCTCCAACAAGCTTACTCAAGAGCAAGAAGAGAAAGTCCTTACCTTGGTGAATAAGAGGATCAAGGCCATGGGATGGCAAATTTCTGATATCCAAGGAATAAGCTCAGATATTATGATGCATTGCATCAACATGGAGGAAGGAGTAAAGTCCAAGGTGGATCATCAAAGGAGACTCAATCCCAACATAAAGGCGGTCGTGAAGAAGGAGGTAATCAAGGTTCTTGATGCTAGAATTATCTATCCTATTTCAGATAGTGAATGGGTGAGCCCCGTTCAATGCGTGCCAAAGAAGGGTGGAATGACAGTACAAACTAATGAAGAAGGGGAGCTCATATCAACAAGAATAGTTACTGGGTGGCGTGTATGCATCGACTACCAGAAGCTCAACAATGCTACTCAGAAGGATTATTTCCCTCTATCCTTCATTGACCAAATGTTAGAGCACATAGTAAGACACGCTTATTATTGCTTTCTCGATAGCTACTCCGGGTATAATCAGGTATTCATCTATCCCAAAGACCAAGAAAAGACTACTTTCACTTATCCCTTTGGCACCTTTGCCTACAGGAGAATGCCTTTTGGTCTATGCAATGCCTCTGCCACCTTTCAACGATGCATGATGGCGATCTTTTAGGGGATGAATGAAGACATAATGGAGGTGTTCATGGATGATTTCTCTGTCTTTGGAGATTCATTCAAGGGCTGCCTATACAACTTGGATAGAGTGCTCAAGAGATGCCAAGACTGAAGCAATTAAAAAGATGCAACCACCCAAGACGGTCAAAGGCATCCGCGCCTTCCTTGGCATGCCGGGTTTTATCGCCTCTTTATTCAAGATTTTTCTTCTATTGTGAAATCCTTGACTAACCTTCTGAATAAAGATGTCCCTTTCGAGTTTGATGATTCTTGTTTAAGTGCTTTCAGGACACTTCAAAAGGCATTGGTCACCGCTCCAGTCATCACTTCACCATCTTGAGACCTCCTATTCGAGCTCATGTATGATACTAGTGATGATGCCTTGAGCTCATGTGCGATGCCAATAATGCATCCACACCTTCCTTGGACATGCTGGGTTTTATCGCTGCTTTATTGAAGATTTTTCTTCTATTACAAAACCCTTGACTAACCTTCTGAATAAGGATGTCCCTTTCGAGTTTGATGATTCTTGTTTAAGTACTTTCAGGACACTTCAAAAGGCATTGGTCACCGCCCCAGTCATCACTTCACTATCTTGGGACCTCCCATTCGAGCTCATGTGCAATGCCAGCAATGATGCCTTGGATTGTGTCCTGGGAAAAAAAAGGAAAGGCGATTACACGTCATCTACTATGCAAGTCGCGTCCTCGCTGGAGCACAACTCAACTACACTACTACGGAAAAAGAGATGCACATAGTAGTGTATGCTTGCGACAAGTTTTGGCCTTACCTACTAGGCTCTAAAGTCATCGTGTACACCGAGCACGATGCTTTAAGGTTTCTCTTTGCTAAACAAGATGCAAAATCCCAACTTATTCATTAGATTTTACTATTACAGGAGTTCGATTTGGTTATCAAGGATAAGAAGGGCACAAAAAATGTGGTAGCGGATCACCTTTCACGACTACAGAACAATGAGGGATTGGACAAAGAAGGGAGGATCCTCAAGTACTTTCCAAATGAAGCCTTGTTCTATGTGCAGTCAATGAGCCCTCCATGGTATGCAGACTTTGCCAACTACTTGGTGAGTGAAGTCATGCCTGAAGACTTGAGCTATTCTCAGAAGAAGAAGTTTCTTAGCGATGTTTGCTTTTACGTGTGGGATGAGCCATACCTCTTCCGCTGATGTGCTGATGGTATTCTCAGGCGATGTATTCCGGATGAGGAGATAGCAGCTATACTACAGAAATGTCATGGGTCGGCCTATGCCAGTCATTTTGGAGCATCAAGGACAGCTTCAAGGGTGCTAGAATGCAGATTTTATTGGCCCACCATTTTCAAAGATGCAAGAGAGTTTGTGGAACGCTGTGACCACTGTCAAAGAACGAGAAATATCGCTAGAAGGGACGAAATGCCTCAATCAAGCATCTTAGAAGTTGAGCTCTTTGACGTGTGGGTGATCGACTTCATGAGACCTTTCCCTCCATCTAAAGGTAACAAGTACATCATTGTCAGAGTCGACTACATCTTCAATGTTGGTATAGATGTCCTAGAGACAATCGATATAAAGACATTATACTTGATCATATTCAGCTATATTATTAATGTGCATTAATAATATTCGGCATTACATAAATGAATAAAATATTTGATTATTTGCATATATTTATGTTTATGTTCCCATGAACTAGTGTTGTCATTGAGAATGTGAGATCTCAAATGATTATACACGTAGTTCTTAAAGAGCAACAATCAATGATCGTCGAGAATAGGATATCGATGATGCAATTGAGATTGGTGTGCGATCTGCATCATATCCTTAGAGAATGTAGTGGTTCTCACAACTACGAGATACTATGTATTTCATAATGGATGCACAGATACTTTGGAGAGTATTGGCATACCTGACCAAGAAACTGTTTGGTGTATTATATTTACGTGTCTACGAGAATATCGGTTTGTAGAGTAGTGTAATAGTCCTCTGACTTGAGGTCAATACGCATGACATGTACGGAGTGATGAGCTTTAACCATGACCAACACTTACCTTCCTAACGGGGTAGATACGACATGTGTTAGGTATATCACAAAGTGCATGTGCATGGTAGTTGTGCCAAGAATATGATTCATTCCTCAAATAGACTTGGAGAGAATACTTGTCTTCTCATAACTAATTGGATCGTTAGTCATTGGCCACTGCACGTCACTTTTGGAATAGTGTCTAAAAGTGACAACATGATCAATTAGTAGAATGAGATAATATGATTAAGTTATTTGAATAGACACTTAATCATGTTCAAGACTTAATCGAGTATTCGCGAATGAAAGGACAGTACCACTATGAGCTTCACATTACAGGTAGTTGCAGTATCCTCGCAACGTACCTCATATGTTGAGATTGTCTGGTCTATTGTCTAGGGTTCGACTAATCGCTTGACATGGGAGGGCTTAGAGGTCATACAACAAGTAGTCTTAGTTTACAAATTGAAGTTGGTTAGATTAAATATTAATATTATCAAGAATATTTAATCTATAGAGAAATATTATGATCCTATTAGATAGTATTATAATTGTTTAATTAAATTAGATTTAATTAAATAGTGTATATATATTAAAATATTGGACATGTTGACTCGTTCAAGAAAATATCAAATATCAAACTTTGAGGCCCGAAGTGCAAGCCCACGTTGGAAGCCATTAAGACTTCCAACTTGCTGCCCACGAAATCCTCTCATTGTGAGGTTGGGAATTGCTTGTTTTATTTTCCTATATATATATACACACACATAGGTCTAAAGTTGCTCTACGCCAACTTTAACCTACACAGTAATAGTTTCTCTAGTTATTTTCGACAAAAAATTCTCCTAACGAATTCTCGAAGATATCAACTGTCAAGAATTCGTAGAGGAGGACTACGTAGATACCATAGTTGAGGATTCGATCTACAACGCACTGTAAGAATTTTCTAACTATGTTGTTATATTTTATGTTATACTGCTATGATCAGGATTCGTGTTAGTTAAAATTTTATCTTCCGCTGCTATGATCAGGATTCGTGTTAGTTAAAATTTTATCTTCCGCTGCTGTGAACCTAGGGTTCGTGTTTATAAAACCCAACAGTGCTATCAGAACAAGCTGATTTTATGCTGCATACATACAATCTTAGTGTATCGATTCACCAAAATCCAAGGTTAATTTGATTAATTTTTGATGAATCGGTGAGTTCGCTTGAATTTCGTTAATTTGGTTCTCTGTTTAATTCGGTGAATTATCTGCCGCAAAATCGAATCGGTGAGTTTAGAATTGGACAGAGAAGGGTTCGATGGTTGAAAGGCTTCAGAAGCTTTGGAAGTATTGGATAACTTAATCCAAGTTGCTACCGAGTCCAACTTAAAGCTTTGGAAGCTTGAAAAGCTTCGATCCGTATTAATGGCGGGTCGAGTTTCACCCGACTCCGTCCGCTGCGCTTGTGGGCTTAGGGACCGATCTGCAATTTATCCTAGGGAAATCCCTTGAAAATTTGATCTTTCAGGGACCGTTGTGCAATTTTTGGATTCGGAAATTGCAGATATGCCCCTGGGGTGTTTCTGTAATTTAGGATTTGATTTTTAATTACGGTATGGTACCTGGATTAATCATAAAATTACAGTTTGATCCTTGGTCTTTTCTATAATTACAGTTTGGTCCTCGGATGTTTCTGAAATTTTTGGATTTGCTAGAAATTTACAGTTTGGTCCCTGAATTAATTCTAAAATTGCAATTGGGTCCCTGGACTAATCTTAAAATTCTGAATTAGATTCTAGTAACTGTTTACATTTAATTTTCTGAGTTGGATCTCATGAAATATAATGTGAACTATTTATGGATCTTGTTTGAGCAAGTTAAATACCCCGACATGAAATGTTCCTCAAACTTAAATATGATTTTCATTTAGAATGAATGATGTCTTCCGTCATAATTAAGAGAAACCGAGATTTCGCTATATAATATTTAAGACCAAAGTCTTTTGCTTGGAACAACGTCTTATGGAACTCTTATAGGGACATGTAAATATCGCCGTGTGATGGTTGTAAATCACCTAAGTTATTTCACTAGCCAAAGCAATGGAATAATGAGGGGACATCAATTGGACTGGGTCTGATAACTAGGAATTGCAGAAACTACAATTGGTTTGGAGACCTACCAATTATGCTATTACAGTCACCAGCCAAAGCAGGGATTGTGATAGTAAGAATGTGGATCCTAGTCCATTATGGTTTATATTAGATATAAATTTGTACTTTTTCGATGAAGTCGTTGAGTATGTGAAAATAATGGAGACAAAATAAATCTAAAGGTCGTATTTATTTTGATTGCTGAATGTTGATCATAGGAATTAAGTATTTTAATTTTATTTCCTGAGGTGTGTTGAAATGACTAACATGTCATTCAGATTTGTACTGGAATCGAACAAGTTGGCTAAGCCAAATTTTCTGGATTGGCACCGAAACATGTGTTTGATGCTAAAGCAAGAAAGGATTGAGTACGTTTTGGACACGCCCATCCCTGTTATCCTTGTGGCTTATTCTCCTGAACTTGCTACGTTTGACGTAGAGGCTCAGAAGATGCATCAGGATGATGCGAAGCAGGCGTAGTGTGTTATGTTGCTTAGTATAATGCCTGAGCAGCATAACATGCTTAAGATTTTGAAGGTATTCAAAAGAAAGAGCGGGTTGACAAGGATGAGTGCCCCCACTGCAAGGAGAAGGGGCACTAGAAGAGAGATTGCAGGGTTCTGGCTGCTGAGAATAAGACGCTAGGTATTTTTGGCTTCGGAACAGGTATGTTTGCTATTGAGATAAACATGTCTACTAATAATTTTGACTGCTGGGTATTAGATACCGTATGTGGCTTACACATTTGTACGAATGTGCGAGACTTCAAAGATAGCAAGATAGTTAGACCGGGTGAAGTCGCCCTATGAATGGGAAATGGATCACGAGTTGCTATCGAACGCATAGGGACATATAATATAGACTTATCCAGTGGGTATATATTAGAACTTAATAATTATTATTTTATTCCATCTATTACTAGAAATATTATTTCCACTCCAATGTTGGACATTGAAAGTTTTTCCTTCTATTTTGCTAATAGTAGTTGCTACTTTTCAAAAAATGGTATTGTTTATGAAAATGTCTCTCTTTCGAATGATTTATACTTGTTAAATAGTGGACATTATGTTCTTAATGTGCAGAACAAGAAGCTCAAATTAAGTAATCAGGAAAATCTCACCTTCTTATGGCATTGTAGACTTGGTCATGCCAATGAGAAAAAAATTGCAAGGTTAAGAAAGTTAGACTACTTTACCCCATTTGACTTTGAGTCTTACAGAAATTGTGAATCTTGTCTCAAAGTTAAAATGACAAACAAACTCTTTACTGGAAAAAGAAGTGTTAGAGCTGGTTCACAGTGACGTGTGTGGACCACTACCCACTCTAGCAAGGAGTAGTTTCGGATACTTCATTACTTTTACTGATGACCTCTCTAGGTATGGGTATGTGTTTCTTATGAAACATAAATTCGAGGCTTTTGAGAAGTTTAAGGAGTATAAAGCAGAAGTAGAGAAATAACTTGGGAAGAGTATTAAGACTCTTCGATCAGATCTGGGAGGGGAATACCTTAGTCATGAATTTTGGATTATTTAAAATTACATGGGGTCCAATCACAGTGGACACCTCCCGGAATACTACAGATGAATGGTGTATCTGAAAGGAGGAACCAAACTCTATTAGACTTGGTAAGGTCCATGATGAGTTTCTCCTCTCTTCCAATATTTTTTTGGTGTTACGCACTCCAAATCTCAATCTACATTATGAATAGGATTCCATCTAAATTAATTGAAAGGACGCCGTACGAGTTATGGTGTGGCAAGAAGTCATCATTCTCACATATCAAGACGTGGGGTTGCCCTACGTATGTGAAGAAGATGCTCACTAATAAATTAGAACCCAAAGGTAAAAAAGGTTACTTTGTGGGATATCCTAAGGAAACAAAAGGATATTATTTCTATCTCCCTGAGAAACAAAAGGTTATTGTTTCTAAATAGGCGACGTTCCTTGAAAATGACTATGTCTTTAAAGGACAAGATCGTAGAAAGATAAAGCTTGAAGAAATTCAAGAACCACAAGGTAATGCTGAGGCTGAGGACTTGTCGGATAATCACGACAAGGAATCAGTGGGAGCATTCAGTGATTCTCATGGTGGGAGTCTTTCACTAGGTGATAGTCTTCTAACCAGTGGTAGCATAGTTAGGGATAACTCGCATATGCAAGATACCCCAGATCATTGCAGAAGTACCTCAGATCAAGTCCATCGGATTTTACTTGCTATAGCTGCATACTATGATTATGACATTCGGCAAATGGATCTCAAAACGGCTTTCCTTAATGGGAACCTCGATGAGCGAGTATTTATGACAAAGCCAAAAGGTTTTGTATCCAGGTCAAATTCACAATTAGTATGTAAGCTACAAAGGTCCATTTATAGATTAAAACAAGCTTCTAGGAGTTGGAATATCTATTTTGATGAAGCTATCAAATCGTTTGACTTCATCAGGAATGCGAAAGATCCATGTGTTTATCGAAAATGCCAAGGGGATAAGATTATTTTTATTATCATATATGTAGACGACATATTGATTTTGGGAAACAGTATCCCGCTAATGCTATCCATGAAGAATTGGATGTCCGAGACCTTCATGATGAAGGACTTGGGTGAAGTCTACTACATCCTTGGCATAAAAATTTACAGAGATAGATCTAGCAGGATGTTGGGACTGTCGCAATCTACGTACATAGACAAGATACTGAAGTATTTTAAAATGGAAAACTCTAAGAGAGATTTTCTACCGGCAAATCATGAGATTAAGCTGTCAAAGAAGGATTGTCCTTCTGAAGAAGTTGAAATCAAGTACATAGAAGGTATTCTATACGCATCTGCGATTGGATCAATTATGTACGCCATGACTTGTATTAGACCCGATATGGCCTACGCTATTAGCATCACTGGTAAGTACCATAAGAAAAAAGGTGAACCTCATTGGGTTGCTGTTAAGAACATTCTGAAGTATCTTAGATGAACTAAAGAATATTTCTTAGTCTATGGTGGGCAGCTAGAACTTGTGGTAACTGGGTTTACCGATGCCAATTTTATGACTGACTGTGATGACATAAAGTCACAATCAGCGTATGCCTTCATGGCAGATTGGTGAGCTGGAATAGTTCTAAGCAAGACACGACTGCGAATTCAACAACTGAAATAGAATTAGAATGTATTCCCATAGAGGATAACCTGACTGATCCTTTCACCAAACCACTTAGTGTTCAAAAGCATGCTAGACACTTTGAGAATCTGGGTGTTAGATATATGGGTGATTGGCTCTAGGCCAAGTGGGAGATTATTGGTATAGATGTTCTAGAGACAATCGATATAAGGATATTATACTTGATCACATTCAGTTATATTATTAATGTACATTAATAATATCCGGCATTACATAAATAAATATAATATTTGATTGTTTGCATATATTCATGTTTATGTTCTCATGAACTAGTGTTGTCATTGAGAATGTGAGATCTCAAATGAATATGCACGTAGTTCTTAAAGAGCCACAATCAATGATCGTCGAGAATGGAATATCGATGATGCGATTGAGATTGGTGTGCGATCTGCATTGTATCCTTAGAGGATGTAGTAGTTCTCATAACTACGAGATACTATGTATTTCATGATAGATGTACAGATACTTTGGAGAGTATTGGCATACCCGACCGAGAAACCGTTTGGCGTATTTTATTTACGTATCTACGGGAATATCGAGTAGTGGAGTAATGTAATAGTCCTCTGACTTGAGGTCAATACGCACGACATGACTTGTCTTCTCATAACTAATTGGATCGTTAATCATTGGCCAATGCACGTCACTTTTGAAATGGTGTCTAAAAGTGACAACATGATCAATTAGTAGAATGAGATAATATGATTAATTTATTTGAATAGATACTTAATCATGTTCAAGACTTAATCGAGTATTCGCGAATGAAAGGACAGTACCGCTATGTGCTTCACATGACATGTATCCTCGCAACGTAACTCATATGTTGAGATTGTCTAGTGTCTAGGGTTTAACTCATTGCTTGACATGTGAGGATCTATGGGTCGCACAACAAGTAGTCTTAGTTTAGGAATTAAAGTTGGTTAGA
The DNA here is from genome assembly GCA_963995505.1 of Hypericum androsaemum. Classification (NCBI taxonomy): domain Eukaryota; kingdom Viridiplantae; phylum Streptophyta; class Magnoliopsida; order Malpighiales; family Hypericaceae; genus Hypericum; species Hypericum androsaemum. Next base: position 12,507,595 of record OZ023190.1, read on the forward strand.
TTAAATATTGATTTGATCAAGAATATTTAATCTATAGAGAAATATTATAATCCTATTAGATTTTATTATAATTATTTAATTAAATTAGATTTAATTAAATAGTATATATATATTAAAATATTGAACATTTTAACTGGGTCAAGAAAATATAAAATATCGAGCTTTGAGGTCCGAAGTGCAAGCCCACGGTGGAAGCCTTTAAGACTTCAACCTTGCTGCCTACGAAATCCTCTTATTGTGAGGTTGGGAATTGCTTGTACATAGGTCTAAAGTTGTTGTACGCCAACTTTAACCTACACAGTAATAGTTTCTCTAGTTATCTTCGACAAAAAATTCTCCTAGCGAATTCTCGAAGATATCAACTGTCAAGAGTTCGTAGAGGAGGACTACGTAGATACCATAGTTGAGGACTCGATCTATAACAACTGTAAGAATTCTCTAACTATGTTGTTACATTTTATGTTATAGTGCCATGATCAGGATTCGTGTTGGTAAAAATTTTATCTTTCGATGCTGCGAACCTAGGGTTCATGTTTATAAAACCCAACATCCAAGTGGGTGGAGGCATGGGCCACCCCAACTAATGATGCCAAGGTAGTCCTACATTTTCTCAAGAAGCTCTTTTCCTGATTAGGTGTGCCTCACACGATTATTAGTGATGGCTGTTTGTACTTTTGCAATCAACCTTTCACCACGCTTCTCAAGTGCTATGATGTCACTCAGAAGGTAGCCACTCCCTATCATCCTCAAACTAGTGGCCAAGTTAAAGTTTCTAATAGGGAGTTGAAGAGGATTCTAGAGAAGCATGTGCGTTCAGCCCGAAAAGATTGATCTTTAAAGCTAGATGATGTACTATGGGCTTACCGCACCGCATTCAAGACCCCTATTGGCACAACACCATATCGCTTGGTTTATAGGAAAGCGTGCCACCTCCTTGTGGAGCTCAAACATCGAGCATTTTGGGCAATCAAGGCGTTGACCTACGACAACAAGCTCGCTGGCAAATGTCGAGTCCTATAACTTGAAGAACTTGAGAAAATCTATTCGAGTGCCTTTGAAAGTTCACGGATCTACAAGGAAAGTACCAAGAAAAGGCACGATGCTGGTATTGGGAATAAGGACTTCCAGGTTGGACAACACGTACTCCTCTATAACTCACGCTTGAAGTTGTTCCCCGAAAAGTTGAAGTCGAGATGGAGCGGGCCGTTCGAGAACTATGGCAAAATGACCCCCTAGCGGTCGCTGCCCCCATTGCGCCCACTAGGGTCCAAAGGGAGACAACACCAAGGGTGATGAGGCCTTCCTCTCTTTTTGCTTTAACATAACATACCAACCATACACGACCAAGGAAGAGGAGAAGGAGAATCCCGAGCTACCGCCGACCACCAACTACCAGCCCTCGCTCTGACGACCACCATCGCTACCGCCACCGTCTGCACCACCTAGCATGAAGGGAAGGTTTGAACCCTAACTCTAACCTTCTCGGGTCAATTGCAGGCTAACGATGCATCAATGTCACTAACCACTTTGACAAGTATTGACCACCGTTGTGAGGCCTCCGTCCTGAACCAGTCACTGCTGCCCGTCGTCGCTGCCGTCACTACCGCTCGCCAAAAAATTTCGGCCGCTCACCAGTGACATACCCAATGGCTCCTGAAGACAGCTCGAAGAGTGGGGGACGCAAGAAGTAATCCACCAGTAAGAGGCATCACGATAAGTTACCATCTCCTCTGACCGACGGCGAGGTAAAACCCAAACTCAGAATTTCAGAAAATCACTCACGTTCTTCTCTTTTTACTCCTCTTCGTCCACATTTCTTCCACGTTTCTTCTTCAAGGTGAGATTCTTTTCTTTTTTTGTAGTTTTTTAGGTTTCAATCTTTTGCCGGAAAGCTCTGGCTCCAACGTCGTTGCAGCAGTGAAAGCCCTAATCCCTAACGGGAAGACAACACTGACTCTCTCTCTCTCTCTATCTCTCTCTCTCTGTCTCAATGATAAACCCTCGACAAAATTAGTAATTGATGCTAGTGATGTTTAAACAGATTGTGTCATGAACCCAAATTAATTTCTGTTATTTGTATTTGGAGTGGTGAACTTGAGGATTAATTGCAGAAATAGAATTAGTTAAATGCTGAAGGCGGCGAAACAGTGGAGATTATTTTTGGACAATGCAAAAGCTGATTTTTCATGATGAATTAGTTTATCTTGTTATTATACAATGATTTATCATGTTATGATATAGTGATTTATTATGTTATGATACAATGGTCTACACAGTTACGATACAATGGTTATCATATTATGATACAATGGTTCGCACAATTATGATACAATGGTTTGCAGAGTTACGATAAAATAGTTTATCGTGTTATAATAAAATAATTTATCATGTTATGACAAAATGATTTGTTATGTTACGATCAAAAGGTTTGATCAATTATGATCGAATGATTGCACAGTTATGATAAAATGGTTCGTCATGTTGTGTTCAAATAGTTTTCACTGTTATGATAAAAAGGTTTGTTTGGTCATGACAAAATGGTTTGTCTGGTATGCCCCGTTACATCAAATAGTACGCTCGGTTATATCAAATGGTATGCCTGGTTACATCGAACGGTATGTCTGGTTACATCGAATGCTATATCCGATTATCAAATAATTAATTAAGTTATATCGATTGATATGTTCAATTATATTAAATGATATACCCGGTTATATTAAATGGTATGCTCGGTTATATCAAATGGTATTCTCAATTATATCGAATAGTATATTCGGCGGTTATAATAAGAAAGTTAAATAATTACTTAAATTATATTAAATGGTATATCTGATTACATCAAATGGTATGCCCGATTATATCAAATGGTATGTTCAATTTACTATACCAATTCTTTTACTTATTACGGATTTTGTATCTTAAAAAAAGTTTAAGAAAAAAAAATTAAAATGGGTAGACAGGATGGACCCACGTCTATTCCCCTCCTAATGAAAAAAATAAAGACAATGTGGGCCTATCCATTATTCCCCTCCCACACGCATCCCACCTTTAAAAAAAATTCTCCTTTTTTGCTCATTCTGCCTCCAGTATACTGTACACCTGAACCGTACTGAAAATTGCATCCAGGACCAAATCTGGTCCCGAGAAACAAAAGGTGCTAAGAGTGAAGCGAGTTGGATTTTATTTGATATTGGCTGGGTTATGTATAATGGAGCGTGTTTAGGAATGACAATGGGCAAGATCCGAGTAGGATTCATGGAACCCAAATCTTACCCCTTTTTTTAATGGTGAACACAGATTTTTATCTTTATCCTCTTTAAAAATAAGAATTCAGACAGGAACCGAGTCTTAAAAAATGGACAAGATTAGAGCGACCTATGGGTCCAAGTTATGTACAAATATTTAATTAAAAAAATAAACTATCATTTTATTGTTCTCAAATAGCTAGCGGCCGCTCAAAAATGTGAATGTAATTTATTCGTTCATTAAAATAAATCAATATAAAGAAACCAAACAAGCAAATTCAAAAAAATGAAGTTGGATAGGTTGAGATTGAGAATTTGATATTATATTTAGTAATTAATAAACATATATATTTCAAAAAAATTAATATACATATATATTATTTCTTAAAATTTGTGTAAGATTTGGGCAAGATCCTGTAGATCTAGTTCATATTTAGTCGACCAATTTTTATCCATGCTCTTATTCTTTTAAAATATATAAATTCGGACAGGATCCAAATCCAAACCCAGTCATAATCAATAGATTTTAAACTCTTCAGGTTTGAATCCGGATAGACCTTTAGGATAAGGGTCTAATTGTCATCCCTAGCTGCGTTTCTATTTGGAATGTATGATTGTTTTAATTGGCTTAAATTAATGGACTTTTATGTGTTTATTTGGGTCAATTTGAAATAGGACTTATTTGTATTATTTACATTTTTCTTGGGGTCAGAATGTAGAGCTGTGTATAAGCGGCTATCAAAGGTACTCTATCTCTGGCACATTTTTTTTCCATCAAACTTTACTGCATCGAAATTTTGATGAGGACATCGGCTGCAACCGAGATAGTCAGTAATAAAACACAATATGAAGTGATATTGTTCCAACAAAAAAAATATAAAGTGATATTGGCGGGGCTCAATCTGAGATAGTATTTTACCAGCTCCTTTCGGTAAAATCCGTCTTCAGATTGAACCTCACCAATATCGCTTTCCTAGCTTATTTTACTTAGCTCTTCAAATAGTTTCTTTCTATAAACAGGAAGCTTATGTATGTACATCAATTCTTGAGGCAAAATACACGAAAATACGGGAAATTAACGTGTGGCTTATGTACGTACATCAACATTTGAGGCAAAATACATGAAAATACGGAAAATTAACGTTTGATGTTAATGACCGAAGTTAACACATGAAAAAGAGACTAAATGGAAAATGAACAAGATACGTAATTTATGAGAATGTTAGAGAAGTTGCCTCAACTGAACCATAATAAACAAGTGATCAGTCTTAGACTTGTTACCTATATATCACTTCCAGCCGTGCCTCTGAGGAAAGAAAAGAGAGAATATGCGAGATGGTGACAAAGGAGAGCTAGCGCCTGCTTTAATAGCAGAACCACGGTCTACAAATATAGGATGAACTAGACCTATATATAAAAGCAGGAAAAGAAGAAAGTACATAGAGTTGCTAGAAGGAGATGGAGAGATTGGAAATTTATGGAAGCGAAGGAGGGGATAATGGAAGGTTAATGCCCCGGGATGGGATGGTTAGAGAAGGTGAGGGGAATGATGTCAAGAGGGAGCAAGTTAAGTTTTTAGGGGTTTGTCATGTTTAGTTTTTCTATTCAAATGATATTCAGATAATTGCTCGACTGATTAATTTAAATTTGACTAGGTAAAGACTTTTGAAAGGTTATAATTTTTTAACAAATATTTAATAATATTATATTTTTAAAGAATCGAACTTTAAATAATTTAAAATATTTTGATTAACTACCACAAGTTTATTAGTTTTTTCTAGTTTGTACTCAATAAAATTCCAAGCGCATGCGCCTGGAACAATATATTCCTATCTCCCAAAAAATTAACCCTTAAAGAATAACAACTTTTTGATATTGGTCTCTACTTTTCGAGTGTAATTATTTTTGTGTTCGCCTTTTTATACCATGCTTGCATTTGATTGATTAAACACCATATTTAAGTGAAATTGCGTAGTGTGCTTATGTGTAAATCCCCTGGGTGTAATTAGTTATAAGATCTTTCCATCTAAAGTAAGAAAAAATGTCTTTCTCATCATCAAAGTATCTCAAGTACGTTAGTTTGGACCTCAACATGTCATTTATAACTACAAGTGCTTTTTTTTATCAAACATTACACGATGAGCCAAAGGGTATTCCAATTGATGACATATAATTTGACGGAAATTTAAAATTTAATTTTTATCAAGTGTAACTACTGAGGTAAAACAATGACGAATTTATACTTGAGATATTTTAGCTAACTTTTAATGTTTAACAACTAGATATAATTTTACACGTATATTTCAATATAAATTAAAAATAAATCCCATTAAAATTGATGCCCATTAAAATTGAAGAATTTTCCTTGCACGGCTTGATGAATATTGTTAAGAATTCACCAACTTAGAGAACAAAACGCGTAAAGAACACGGACGCAAGAGTTTACGTGGTTCGGCCTAATACCTACATTTACGGAGAGAAAAGAGAACTTTTATTGATGAGTTTTCGAGCCACAAAGCTATACAAAACTTTAGGATAACATGTTTTTATATAGAGGCAAACCCTTGTACATCAAGTAAACTATCTAGGTCAAATTAGGAGTCCAAAACCTAGTCCGAATAGAATAGAAAACTAGCCCACAAAATTTCCTCTTCAATTTCTTGACATCTCTAACAATCTCCACCTTGGCTAGAAATCATCCCATGGACAAACTATGAAGCTCCATCCGAACTTCAACAAACTTCACCTTGATGAAAGACTGCCCTATGAAGAACTATGAGAACTTGAAAACCCAAACTGACTCTACCAGCTCCACCTTGACCATAGATACACCGCCATTAATAATACTATCTCAACTTTCTCTCTTTCTTTTTCGTTCAATCACTTAGAGCCAACCTCAAGCTTGACCAACTCCCGAGCTTGCTTGGCGTATTTCCTCCAAACTCTATCAACCCCAACTAGCAAGTCCACCTGCTAAAGTAAACTTGTGACCAATAGATGCGCTCTCTATTTTTCGGTCAACCCCATGCTCCGCAACCTCGAACTGCTTTTTTGCTGTACATTTTTGCCTCAAACTAATGCTACTTGCCATAGCATACAACGCGCAACCTTTTATTTCACAAAGTAGAACCCTCGACATACCTCGAACTCTACTGTTCAACCTTGAGTGAGATACCTGATCGACTTGTGGTGTCACCAACGGCTTTGCATGCCCAATGCCAAACCTACCCAACACCTTTGACATACACGTCCCTTTAGACAACCATAGCGGGGCCCAGCTAACAATGCTTCTCCGAGACAACCATGGCTCCTTGCCAACCATGCCTCCACGAAATAACCATAGCTTGCTATCCATATCTTTGCGAATCCCAACTGCACTCAAACCATCCATGTCAAGCCTTTGCTCTCTCATACGAACTAACCTCATATGACTTGAGCTTTTCTCCACTTCATCAGACCTATTAATGTGACTCCACCTACAATAATGTTTCCTACTAAACTGTAAGTATTTTCTTTCACCCTTCATCCCTACTATCGCATCATTCTCCACCTTCATTAGCCTACCTTTATAACTATCACCGTTATAATCCAAAAAAGAGATTACCAGGATATATTGGACTTGATGAGACAGAAAGTCAGTCACCATCCGACCCGTCTGAACATGTGGTCATGGTTGTAGATGTTGATCCCTCCTCGTTGTCTTGATTTTCAGTTTATCCTGGATAGTCCCCTTCATGTGCTCTTCTCCGCACTTGAAGCCACTTCCATCGAACTTCTTTGACTCTGACCTGGATCCTCTTTCACAACCCAGCTGGTGGCTCCTCATCATCCGCCAAGTACAAGCGAATCTTCGCTATCACCTTGGCCTCTATTTCCTTCCACTCTTGCTCCTCCATCTTTTCGGGTTTCTTCTCTGAGAGCGCGATGACCATCCCTTGTTGCACGAAGAGATCCTTGACATGCCTTTGCTATAACCCAAAATTTGATGAACCATCAGACTTCACAAGAGCAAACTTCGCGCTGTGATCCGACATCCTCCAACCTTAGCTCTGATACCACTTGTTAAGAATTCAACAACTTAGAGAATAAAAAGAGCAAAGAACACGGACGCAAGAGTTTACGTAGTTCGGCCTAATGCCTACATCCACGGAGAGAAATGAGAACTTTTATTGATGAGTTTTCGAGCCACAAAGCTATACAAAACCTTAGGGTAACATGTCTTTATATAGAGACAAACTCTTGTACATCAAGTAAACTATCTAGGTCAAATTAGGAGTTCAAAACTTAGTCCGAATAGAATAGAAAATAAGCCCACAAAATTTTCTCTTCAATTTTTTCACATCTCTAACAAATATGGTGATGCACAATATTTGAAGTTATAACTATAAGAACTTGTGTAACCATAAAGTATCCGAATATACATACACGTCAAAAGAAAAGGTGGCGGTCAAAGGTTTGAAGCTTTAAGAGTCTAAAAGGCGAGGGAAGTGGGGAAAAGGCGTGGGGAATATTGGGAACAAGAGTGCATAATGTCAGCGAAGTGTTGGTCTCTCTGTCTGTTTAGAAATCGTAAGGAAGTTTCTTTTGCAACTATACATACAAAAGTTCAATTTCATGATCTTCTCCAAATTTAGTCGTATTTTAAATTTTAGTTGTATATTAATTATGTTGTGTTTGTTTTGGTTGAAATTAACTAGTGTCCGAATTTTCATTGAGCCATTAGTCCAGTCAGATAAGACCTTAGAACGATGGTAATTTCTAAAATAATTAATTACTCGAACTCAAAATTTATTGATTAAACTAAAATTGATCTAAAATGCTCGTGGGTAATTATATCATGTTTGTTTGAAGTAACTAATTTCACACTTGGCCCAATAAAAAAGGGTAATAACTAATTGCACCCAAACAAGCATAGACATGGTATATAGGATTTGGAGTCAGCGTGTCACAAAAACAAACACGTTTAGCAAGTATGAGGAATGAGCCAACACCACAAAGCGGAGACACCGGCGCCAATGGAGCCCTGCCTTGGGCTTGCACTAGGAGACATTTTTTCTTGGTTTTTGCAGCTCAACCTTTCTGCTTCGATCTTTTCTTTTCGCGCCCTTTATTAATAATTTTGTCGATTAAGGTTTATTGTAAGTAAATTTGTTAGAATATTCACGTTCATCCTAAAATTTCAAAGTAATATCAACACGTCTCTCAAACAAAGTTCATCGGACATGAAATCGTGTGACAATAATAATTGACACAGGATCGACATGCTCTCGTGGAACGTTAGAATGTTCTAATCTAACTCAAAATTTTAAGACAATGAGTTTATAAATTTCTCACGGTTATACACAAGCACAACACTCTTGCAATTAAGAATGTGACAATATTACACCTCCAAATGAAATTTTTCGGATCAAATTTTACACTAGTATTCTGAATAAATTACTCCAAAACCGAAACACTTTTGTTCTCCGCATTAATATAGGTCATACGAAATCTACAATATATAATTAATATAACATTAATAATAACAATTCTATTACAAAATTTGTATAAATTACTTACAATCTACTTCAATATTTTAGGCTTTCGTTGCAAAACAGCCAAAACTAATTTACATATTTTAGGATATCATCCTTCCCATTGTTGGAAAAGACTTCTTGACTTAAAGATCTTGGATTTGATATATACATCCTAGTCAGTATCAAATTAACTTTTTTAAAAAAAAATATATAGGTAAAATTTTATCTTATTCTTTTCTTTTAAAACTTATTGGGTCTCGGAAAGACAACCTTTGGAGAAGAGAGAGAAGAAAGAATTGCACTCATATTCCGAGCAACACAATAAATTGTAACTCATGAATTATAATTGATGGATTCTAAAAAAATGAATTCTAATTGATGGGTTTGGGAAAATCTTTATCAAAGGTTTGGTAGACAAACAGACACCCATGTTCTACCACTATTGATATTTCTTAACTCGGGCCATATATGTTGCCCTTTTCTTTTTAGTCAAGAAAGCACCAAGACTTATCATGCTCATCCAAATCCAAGAGAACATTTGGAATCACCTCATCAAAATTTTCTCCAACACCTTTTTTTGTGAATGGAGTAACTACTGATGAGAGACTCACCTAATTTACGGAATTCAATAGTGTTCGACTTTGAAATTAATTGTTGCATATAATTATGACTATTGATACGGATGGTAATAGACAAAAAATAAGTACCGCAAAAATATATGAGAAAAGTATACTTTAGTACCCGTAGTTTTACATTTTTCAAATTAAGATCACGTGGTTTAAAATTGTGTTTTAAGCCCTGTCGTTTTTTTTGCTCGGACACGTCCCAGACTCGGGCTGTCCGGGTAGCTGCCTGGCCATTTGGCCATCCACGCGAGTTCCACATCTCCAAAATGATGGTGTTTGGCGTCCTACGTGGACAGTTCGGTGTTTAAGTCGTAGATGACGTGGCATGTGTCAAATTATCAAATTAGTCCCAAAACTTAAAATACATTTTAAAAAAGCCATCTTCTCTCTCTTTTCTTCTTCCCGGACACCATCACCTTCATTTCACGACCATCAACCTCATAACCAAAGCAAATCACCTCTGGAGCAGCACCACCGTCAAGAACGACTGGAAATTGAACATCGCCGACTGCCACACACAACGAAGAGGGATTCCACCCACCACCACCACCACCTCAAAATTAGATACCCAATTTTCATATCAACTCAATCAATCAAACTCGTAAAATAAGAAGGGATAGAAAAGGAGAGAACGTCAAGGGCATTTTCATCTTTTAGCTTACCACTGTGGATTGGATTGGAGCTTTCCTCGACCAGTTATAGTCTTCTACTTCAAAACTCCTCTTCTTCGGACAATTTTCGAGATGGGAAGGAGTGAGACCGACCGAGGAGGTTCTTCCGTTTAGCCACTCGCCGACGTACTTGTTCCCGTTCAGCCAGACGTACGTCCCCTTCCCGTCCTGGTAGAGGTCGCTGTTAGCAAACCTCTTCTGGTCAGACCTGTGCTTCCGATCGAAGTCGCCGTAGGCTCCGATGAAGGTACCAAACCCCTCCATACGGTCGGAGCGAAACTTGCCCTCAAAGCTAGCCCCGGACGGCCACGAGAACTTGCCCTTTCCGGAGGCCTTGCCGCGCCGCCACTCCCACTCGTACGTGCAGCCGATCTTCCACGGGTACTTCCCCGAAATCTCTCTCTCTTTTTTTTGTTGGAGAACTCCCCTATGTACCCAGAATCTTCAAAATCGACCAACCCTTCCTCCATCTATTAATACCCTAGTAAACTCCTCAATTCGGTTCATAATCTTGCTATCAATTAAATCCCTTGTTGTGTCCAGACGTGTCCTTGAGAGGGTGGAATCATTCAAAAGGGGTTTAGGAAGGTGGGTGCCGATCTGGTGGCAACGGGTGTGGTGTGTTCTTAAGCCATCTATAATTATTTTGTTCTATTCTTCAAAAAAAAATTATTTGTTCTAGGCGGAGGACACAGTGGAGGAGGAGGGGGAGAGGAGGATTGGGAAGGAAGACAGAGAGGGGGAGAGGAGGATTGGGAAGGAAGACAGAGAGAGAGAGAGGAGGTTTAGTGTTTTACAATAATGATAAACAAATAGGGATTGATTTGATAATTTCCACACTGACACATCATCGTCACGTCAGCTACGATTTACACAACGGACTATCCACGTAGGACGCCAAACAACATCGTTTTGGAGATGTGGAATGTGCGTGGATGGCCAAATGGCCAGGCAGCTGCCCGGGACTAGGACGTGTGCGAGCAAAAAAAATCACAGGGCTTAAAAATATAATTTTAAACCACATGGTCTTAATTTAAAAAATATAAAACTACAAAGTACTAAAATGTACTTTTTTAAAATATATTGTTTCAATCATGCATGGCAATTGCCTAATTCCTGGAGACAAGACAGACATCTTCGGCCTCCCACTAACTCGAGTCTTTCGCAACACCAATCGCCATCGGACCGCAAAAGCAATCCATGGCGTTAAGTGGAAAGCAAGAAGCGTTACACTTTCCAAAAGCCTGCCTGATACATATGAATGGACAAATTGAAGATCACTTTCTCTTTTACATGATATCCACGTTAGAGTCTCATGTACAACTCACAACCTCAAAATATTGTTTATTGGAATCTAAATCATTATATATAGAACTCACGTCAGATTCAATACTTCCATATGCCAAATTAAATGAAATTCCATTCGAAGTACTAGTCCATAGTTTTTGAACGCTTGGTTACGCATGCCATGGAACATGTGTCTTACAACCCATGAATCGAATTGCTATGACACTAAGCTAATATCTCCATATCCAACTCATATTTATGCATGGGAGCCTACACTTTCTATTTTCAAGGGAAAATATTCCTGAGACGAAAGATGCTGACATGTACTTCTAAATTTATCTAATTGGTTTGTATAGACAAAAGGAATTATGCAAAACCATCTTCAAATTGGTATGCAACATCGTCATGTTTGAGAACCAGAAGATGTCACACTTGTCTGGCCTTATTAGTGGGTTAGCTAATTCAGTAAGAATTAGGAAATTAATACACCCAACCCACACCAGGAAAACACATAAAAAATAGTTTGGCGTTCCAAAAAAAAAAAGAGGGAGAAGGTTCATAATCATTAGGTAGGGAACTAATGCCTTTTGTGGAATGGTCAGCCGACAAGGAGGAGTGGGCGGGATCAACAAAATAGGAGCTCTTGTTTGGTAATTGGATTTTTAATAATTTTGTGGAAGTTGGTCGAACACGAAAGTCAGTATTGGACTTGTTTACTAAAAGAAAAGTGTGTATTGGGCTTGATTCATTAGATTAATTACAGAGAAGTTTAATTAATATAATCATTAAGTTAATTAAATGATAAATTTGGAGCTAATACAAATAGTTTTGGATGTTTATGAGATTATGCAAAATTGGTTAAATGTATTTAGCTTTTAGTGTAAATGAAAATTGATTTCTAAATAGTTTGGTGAAAGACTAAAATAAGTTGAATCCCACATTGATGTGGGTGCGTAAAAATTAAGTTGATCTTTTTATAAACTTGCTTTGAATTTTTCGTAATTTTACTTTAAATTAAACAGAATTCTCTCTCTTCTTTTTGAAATTGCCTACCCTTCCGCGCCTTGTAATTAACAGGCCGAATTTACTCGAAATGGGCCACAAAAGCCGACCCAAGATCGATCTTCCCTTCCTTCTTCTGGGTTTTGGTTTTCTATTCATCAATTCTGTCAACCTTCAAAAAAGATTTATCAATTCCGTCGGCTAAAGCTAAGCTATCTCCTTTATAAACTGGATCTTCTCTTTGTCGAGATGTTTTACTTAGGCTCTCACTATCCAGAAGTTTCAGTTGAAGGGCCAAGGGACGTGCACGTCTTTTTAGACAACCATAGCGGGAACTTGCTAATTTTGTCTCCGCGAATTCTAACTCCACTCAAACCATTCATGTCAAGCTTTCGCTCTATCACACAAGAGCTTTTCTCCCCTCTATCGGAACCCAATGATGTGACTCTACCTATAACCGTGTTCCCCACTAATCTATAGGTGTTCCTACCATTCCTTTCACCCTTCATCATCACCACAGCATCCTTCTCCACCTCCATTAACCCGCCTACAACATTATAGTTGTACCCACTATAATCCAAGGCTCCTAACGAGATCAAATTCCTCTCCAACTTTGGAACATGCCTAACCCCACACAATTTTCTTTCAACACTATCCCACATCTTGATTTGGATATCACCTATGCCAGCAATTTTGCAAGTAGAACTATCACCCATAGTCACCATACCTGAATCAACGAACTTGTAGGTGTCGAACCACCCTCTCTTGAGCGTCATGTGGAAAGAGCAAGCGCTATCCAAAATCCAGGAATCAGAATGCTTTGGACTTGACAAAATAGAAAGAAGATCACCATCTGACCTGTCCGAATGTGAGGCCACATTCACAGAACCTGATCCTTTTTCTTCGCGATCCCGAGTTCTTTTTGGACAATCCTTCTTCACGTGCCCTTTTTCTCCGCACTCGAAGCAATTTTCCTTGAACCTCCTTAACCACGACTTGGATCCCTTCCCATCTTTTGCTCCACTATGATTACCATGGCTACCCCTCACAACCAACCCTTCCGCTTGTTCATCGCCAATTTTCCTTCTTTGATGAAACCTTAGCAGAGCACTTGTAATATCTTCCAACACCAGGGACTCCTTCTCCCAAGTTAGAGTTGTAACCAATGCCGTGTTTTCTTCCTCGAACTTCACATCAACCTTTCTCATGTCGCTCACAAGTTGACTGAAACCATTAATGTGTTGGCTCAAATCTGAGCCCTCCTTCATCTTAAGCCCATACAATCTTTGCTTAAGATAAAGCTTGTTCGACAAAGACTTAGACATAAACCTTGCCTCCAATTTCTTCCATACCTCAGCTGGTGACTTCTCATCCATGACGTGATACATCACATCATCCGCCAAGCATAAGCGAATTGTCGCCACCGCCTTGGCCCCCATCTCCTTCAACTCTTGTTCCTCCATCTTCTCGGGCTTCTTCTCTAAGAGCGCGATGACCATCCCTTATTGCACGAGGAGATCCTTGACACGCCTTTGCCATAACCTAAAATTCGAAGAACCATCGAACTTCACAAGAGCAAATTTCGCGCTGTCCGTCATCCTCCAACCCAAGCTCTTAATACCAATTATTATGAATTCAGCAATTAGAGAACAAAATGCGCAAAGAACACGGACACAAGAGATAACGTAGTTCGGCCTAATGCCTACGTCCATGGAGAAAAAGGAGAACTTTTATTGATGAGTTTCCGAGCCACAAAGCTATACAAAACCTTAGGGTAACATGCCTTTATATAGAGGCAAACCCTTAGTGTACAAGTAACCTATCTAGGTCGAATTAGGAGTCCAAAACCTAGTATTTCCTAGGGTAACTAAAGAAAGTTTGCATTTTCCTAAAAAATGCATAAAGTATTTCCCTCGTGTATGAGCTGCTTATCTAGAAGTATCGTAAGCGGTGACACGGGTTGATCCAACGGACTGCCGCCATTTATATGCTTGGCCTTTTCAATATTTCCTCGTGGCTGGCTGGCTCTTCCTTCTCTTTTATGATCAGGGTTTCGGGAGGTCGGCTTTATGATGTTCGGTTTTGTTAATCTTGCCTGATGTGGGATGGCCTCGCCTTCAATTCATGACCTTTAATGGAGTCATTGACTTGAACTAAATTACATGTCTCAGTTACTTTTGCAAGTATATGATTTCCAAGGTGTATTTACATATCATTAGTCAACCAAAAACGTATTCAACATAAATAATCAGATGCTATTTCGTTTGTCCCATTATTGTGATGAGTTCTAGGTAAGATGAATGTGATTTAGTTGTTATTGTTCCTCTCTCTGACTCTCACCCTCTTCTTGCTCTCAGGGAATTTGAAAATGAAAAAGACCATGGGAGGCATTATGGACGCATCATTTGTCTGAGCACTTTCATTAATATGTATGTATTGCCATCTTGATGCATTTCTTAGGAATGCAGAGGCTTTATGTATTGTGAATGCAGTTCTATTTGATTGACGTTTAGCTTCTAGCTTCTATTCCTGTAAGGGGACAGATAGCTCTGTAAAATTTACATTTTCTGACCGTCAATTGATATTTTTGTTCATCTGCTAGCTCACTGGTTTCTATTCCTGTTGCCAAGGGATTTACACGAGTATATGGTCTAGATTACATTGATACCTTTGCACCAGTTGCAAAGATGAACACAATCAGAATCTTATTATCTATCTCAATTAATCATTATTGACCCATTTTCCAAATGGATGTAAGAAATGTGTTTCTCCAAGGAGAACTTGAAGAAAAAATATATACGGATCTCCCACTTTGGCCATCCTCTTGAGAGATCTGGGAAGGTTTGCAAGTTAAATAAGGCCATCTACGGATTAAAACAATCATCGCATGCCTGGTATCAAAAATTGACCAAAGAACTTATGAGTTTTGGTAACAAAAAATGTGTTAGTAATTACTCAATGTTTGCCAAAAGATGCAATAATGAGAAAACTATTGTTCTTATTTACGTTGATGATATACTCATCACTGGCTGTGACCACACTGAGATTACTAATCTGAAAAATTCATTGAGAACTCGTTGTTGTGATATCAAGGACCTTGGATGACTTAAGTACTTCTTTGTTATTGAAGTTGGTTATTCTGATAAAGGGATGTTCTTGAGTAAAAAAAAGTACACTCTTGATCTTTTGAAAAATTCAAAGAAACTTGATTGTAAGCCTGCTTCAACTCCCACTGATGTATCAACCAAATTCTCTCCTCGAGAAGGTGAGTTCGAAACTGAGGTAAGTTCCTATCAAAGATTAGTAGGAAGACTAATCTACTTGGCCATGACTCGACCAGATATAACTTATTCAGTGAGTTTGATCAGTCAAGTAATGCATAGTCCTCAATCCGGCCATATTAAGATGGCAAACAGAATACTTTAGTACCTAAAGCTGAATCCTGGAAGAGGAATTTGGTTTAAGAACAACAACAATCTGATATACATGATTTTTGTGATGCAAATTGGGGAGGGGACATCAATGATAGGAGATCTACATCAGGGTATTACACTTTCGTTGGTGGTAACCTTGTCACTTGGCACAACAAAAAGTAGAATGTGGTCTCACTATCCACAGCTGAATCCGAATATCGAGCAACGAGGCACGCGACCAGTGAGCTGATATGGATCAAACAATTGATCTCTGAACTCCAATTCCCTGTTGCCTTACAAATGAAGCACTGATAATCAAGCCGATATTTACATCGCTGCCAATCCCATCTTCACAAGAGTACAAAGCACATAGAAATTGACTACCACTATATGCGAGTGAAGGTTCAAAGCAAGGAGATTGTCACCCCATACATCTGCAGTCAACGAAAACTTGCAGATATCTTCACTAAGTCACTTCTTCCCTATCAGTTCAATTACATCATTGACAAGCTGGGAATGTTGAACATCCATTCACCAGCTTGAGGGGAAGTGTTGAAAGTCTCAGGATCAATCTAAGATCAACCAACTGATGAATCTGAGTTGATCCGGATGGGAATTGACCCAATTCTGAGGCAAAAATTTAAGACGAGATTGACGATAAAGCCAATCCGCTACAATATTTTGAGATCTAGAGATGTTCAGGAGAGAACAATGAGGTAAAAGAGTTAGAGCTCGTCTAATCTCTATTACAAAATGTTCTAGACTCTAGTCAATAGTAGACATCGGGTCAGTCACGAAGACAAAAGCCACCCAGTAGTCCGTCTTGATAACGGAGTATATATCGCTGTAGTCCGTTGACACCATTGCTACGGCCTTTGAGATGGCCATAATTTCCGCCTCCAATGGTGTCGAAGTCTTGATAAGTTGAACCTGACCATCTATAATTTGGCCATGAAGATCTCGAACAATGACTGTCGTACTCGCATTGGAAAATGAGTCAATCCATGACGCGTCATAGTTGAGCTTCACGGTACCCGCTTCTGGGGCAATCCATGAAGATGTAGACAAAAGTGGAGCAATTTCAGGGCTGTTGGCCTGCAAAAATTCCGAGCAATTGTCAAAAGTACGTTTAGCCGTAAATCTGGGATCAATTCGGACACCTTCGAAAATATATTTATTTCTAGCATTCTAAATCAACCAACAGATATACATAAAATGAGAAATCAGATAAGCATCAATCCTACTAGCAAGGTTAGTCGTAACATACACAAACCAATCCTTAAAATATGCAAAGTGAATATCAAAGATCGACAGTTGAAAGAGGAAGCCAACCAGCAGCTCTAGCATGAGAACAATTAAAGAGTAAATGCATAATATTCGCATCCTCAATTGAACAGATAAAGCAAATAGGGAAGAGACTTAGATAACGCTTATGCAAGTTTGAGGAGAAAAATTGATGTACTTATTTATTCTGATTTCCCGATCTAATTTATATAATGCACTATTTCTTCAAAAAAATTGAAGATACGAATCGAAAAATTGAAGATCACTTTCTCTTTTGCATGATATCTACATTAGAGTAGCATATACAACTCACAACCTTAAGACATTTTGTATCTAGAATCCAATTCATTATATATAGAGCTCATGTCAGATTCATACTTCAATAAACCAAATCAAATTATTCTCATTTGAAGCACTAGTCCAAAGTTTGCATCACGTGTTGAAAGAAATTTGAACGCTTGGTTATGCATGCCGTGATAGATGTGTCTTACAATTCATGGATTGAATTGCTATGATACTAACCTAATATCTCTGTATTCAACTCATATTTTAGGAAAATTTGTACGGGAGCATACACTTTCTTTTTTCAAGAGAAAATATTCCTGAAACGAAAGCTGCCGGCATGTTCTTATAAATTTATGTAATTGGTTTGTATAGACAAAAGTAATGATGCAAAACCATCTTCAAATTGGTATGCAATATCTTCATGTTTGAGAACCATAAGTTGTCACACTTGTCTGGCCTTATTAGTGGGTTAGCTAATTCAGTAGGAATTAGGAAATTAATACACCCAACCCACATGAGGAAAACACATTAAAAATAGTTTGTCGTTCCAAAGAAAAAGCAGAATCCGGTAGGGAAGTAATGCTTTGTGGAGTGATCAGCCGACAAGGAGGAGTGGGCGGGATCAACAAAATAGGAATCCCAACGGCAGCAAATTTTTATAGGAGAAGTCTTTCTAAATCTCCTTTATGTCAAGTTTGTAGTCTTACTGACGAGACCATTGTTCATATGCTCTTTCTTTGCCCTCACTCGAGGGCTACTTGGTATTCCTCTAATTTTATTTTCGGTTTTAATAATGTGCTACATCCTTCCTTTAGCATTTGGCTTTCTTTTGTTTTGTCTAGCTTCCACTCTGCTGCGGATGTTGACATTGTTTCGCTTGCTATATTTACTTGCTGGAACATATGGACTTCTAGGAACAAGTTCCTTTTTGAAGCCTCTAATATGGACCCGATTGCTACGGGTAGATTGGCTGCTTATTCCTGCTCGAAATACTTGCAGGTGACAGGTGCTTGTGCGCAGGTTGATAACTGTGCTTTAGCTCAACCAACTTCATGGATTGCTCCTGCTCTGGGAGCTGTAAAGTACAATTGTGATGCCTCATGGACATATTCTGTCTCTCCAGCAGGGCTTGCTACAATTGCAAGAAATTACTAAGGTCTTATCATTGAAGGTCAGACGCAACTAAAATTGGCAAAGTCCCCTCTCGAAGCCGAGCTTCTGGCACTTGATCTTGCTCTATCGTCCATCCGGGTCAAGTATCAAGCGATCTTGGTGGAGGTGGAAACCGATTGTTATCTCGCTTACTCATTCGTAAATGACCCAACATCTCAAGTCCATTGGCAAGTCGAAGACCTTGTTCTTCGCATTAGGGAGATGTTGGTTGATTTACCAAATTGTAAACCGACTTTGATTCCTAGATTGCTGAACCAAGTGGCTGATTAGTTCTGCAAGAAGTTTAGGGACGGCTCTCTCCCCGGAGACTGGAATGTGGTCCATCCAGTGGAGTTGGATGCGTTGTTGTATACTAACTTTCCTACCTAAATTTTCTAATATATTTGTCCGTGGTGGTTCTCAAAAAAAAAAATAGAAGCTCTTGTTGGAGAATGGGATTTTGTAGTAAGTGTGTGGAAGTTGGTCCAACACGAAAGTGTGTATTGAGCTTGATTGATTAAATTAATTAGAAAAAAGTCGGATTAAATGAATAATTTTGAGTTAATAAAAATGTGATTATTGATTTTGGATATTTACGAGATCAATACGAAATTCGTTAAAAATGTTTTGTTTAAGTGTGTGAATGAAAAATGATTTTCAAATGTTACGATCAGCACTAAAATACGTTGAATGGCACATTGCATTGGGTGCGTACAAATTAATTTAATCGTTCTATAAAGTTCCTTTCAATATTTCGTAATTTTACTATAAATTAAAAAGAATTCTCTCTTCTTTTGAAAAGCCTTGAAATAAATTTTTTATAAAATACCAAACTGCCTACCTTGCTTTGTAATTTAACAGGCTGAAATTACCCGAAAATGGGCCACAAAATCCTGCCCGACCTTCCCCGTGCCCAAACTCCTTGAATCAGCTAAATTGGTTTCTAAGATTGTCCAGTTTGACCCCGGATCAACCCAATTCGATACTGTCCGTTTTGAAGAACTTCAATCTGTCCCAAAGAGAAATCGGAACTTCTATTGTTGTAAAGTACTCGGCGGTTTTTGCCTATAGCCTAGAGAAAAGACTTATCCCAAGAGCTTCAGTTTTGCCGTATCTGGTTCCAAAAGGCTTACGCAGTGTCAGTTCAACCATGTTCATATACTCCGACGAGAAATTTGCTGAATGATTTGTAAATTGTCGTCCTGAATCACCTGACTGTTGGAGCTTTTTCAGACGGAATTAGTGTCGTGTAATATGTTAGAAGTTAAACTTGTCTGAAAAGTTCAAGATTTATCAAGTTGAAGGTTACTTGTTCAAGTTGAATACATCTATTAGTTGTCACGATGAATTACCGGTTACTTATTCAAGTTGAATACATCTATTAGTTGTCATGATGAGTTATCAGTTACTTGTTCAAATTGAACACATCTATTTGTTGTCATGAGTTGTCTTAATAGTAACAGACTAAGTACTAGTATAAATAGATGTCTTTGTAAGCTTTTATTATGTACCAAAAAGTTTAAGAGAAAAGAGTTGAGAAAAACTTAAACAAAAGCTCCAACAAGCTGTTGTGTGTATTGAAAAAAGTTTGTGTTCTTTGAGTGTTCATACTTTCTTCCATAGCATCTCAATTGCAACTAGGCAATTTCATTTTAATTGCCAACATCTGTTATCAGAGCCAGGTTGTATCAAAATGGCAGCAAGTGAAAGCCAAGTTCAGCAGGTACAAACAACTGTTTTCAAGTATGATGGTAAATCAAATTTTGCCATGTGGAAACGCTTGATGAAGCTGTGTTTAACAACCAGCGGGTATGGAAAAATTATCAAGAAAGGTTTTGCTGAACCAACTGAAGAAGATAAATGTAAAGCTGATACTCATCAAGTTGAGAAAGATCGTTTGCTCAACGAAAAAGCTTTGTTTTTGATATGTCAATCGGTGGAGCTATCTGTTCTTGAGAAAAAATTTCATGCTAAATCAGCAAAAGAGGCTTGAAAAATTTTACTCAAAATATATGAAGGTGCTGACCCAGTCAAACGAATGAGATTGCAAGGCTTAAAATGCCAATTTGAGCTGATGGAGCAAGGAAGAGATGAAAGCATTCGTGATTATTTTTCACGAATGGATAAGCTCGTGAATGAAATGAAAAATAGTGGCGATGATATAAAGGAGAGAGAAGTCATGGAGAAAATTATGTGTACACTTTCAACTCGATTTGATTACGTGGTAGCAACCATTGAAGAAGCAAAAGATCTCACCACAATGACTCCTGCCTGTTTGGAAACCTCAAAATGATAGGAAATAGAATCAGATTCTTGAGTTTTAAAAATTTAGGTTTGTTTGGAACCAATTTTGTTCAAGAAAGTGATTCCATTTCCATCCTAAACCCTGGATTTAGTTTCCCTTGCAAATAGGTCGGAATTTTAGGAGACCAAAGTGGAATTGTTTGGAAATACCAATAATACCCTTAACCATCTCTCCTCACTTACCTCTCGACACTCCCCTCTTATGTTGTATCTGCGGCGAGCTACTGGAAGACGAGCTCATCTTCGACGACTCTCACACGGCGATGGCGACGACTTTCACAGATAACCTTTCTTTTCCCCTCTCAATGTTTGTGTTTTTGAGATTAGGGTTTTCGAATTTTCCCTTTTGCTTTCAATTTACCGGATATGGAATAATGGTAGCCTAGGATCGAGTTAAGGGAAAGCTAGCAGAAACCCACCTCCAAAGACCTTCCTCGAGGGATTTCCATCTTGGGTAACCTAGATTTTAATGGCTCTGAATCAAAGAAGCTTCTAATGTTTGCTTTCTTGAATATGTTTAGGTTAGCAGGTGAGGATAATGTTTAGGTTTGTTTACTGTAATGAGCTCTTAGCCAGTCTGTATGTTCTTGAGAAGATGATGAAGTCTTGCAAACAATGCTCAATAATGAATGTATCAGAGTTGAGCACTTGGGGGCAAAAATTGTGTTTTTGCTTTTAGTAATGTTCGAACTCGAGATCTTCTGTGATTGGTATGTTTGATTTATCGACTGATTCTTCTTATACTTGTGATTGTGGTGTAGTAGTGTGCATGTACCTGGGCTCCCTCTTAGGTAATGGAAATGCTATAGGAAGCTTGAAGCAAGCAATTGCAAATATGGTTGGGACTGAGAATACCGAGACTAATTCTATATGATCATGCATCCTGCAACAACTAATTTTTATGACACAAGCGACCCGAGGGATGTCCTTACCGACACTTTCGAGTTCAATCTGAGCAGGATCAAGTCCAGCTGTGCTGATTAATTGCTAATCATGTATTTGCTAATTATTTGTTTGGTTAAATGTGATTATTTGATGATTGCTACTGTTTTTGACCTGCAATGGCTGAAACTTGCTGCAAAAAATGGGCTGCTTGTTGCTGCATAAATGGCTTAAACTTGGAGTACAAATTCAACGTTGTAAACTTGTTATACTACTAGTTATAAGGGTGTTTTTGTAAAGTAGCAAATCAATTCCCAAAATTTAAGTTATGGTTCCAAACAAGAAAATCAGAAATGAATTCCTTTCCATTACCATTAGGAATTGGAAATAGAATTCTTTTCCTGTCAAAATTGATTCCAAACAGGCAGTAAATGATTTGCAAGCATCTTTGGAGTCACGTGAGATGCGGATCAATGAAAGATCAAGTGGCACATTTGAGCAAGCTTTAAAAGCTCAAACAAATGTGAGAAATGAGGGACTTGTGCAAGGAAGGACGAACCACTTTCAAAAAGAAAAGAATTTCAAAGGTAAAGGGAGGAATCCTCAATCTGACTCAAGCCAAGGTACACGAGGTAATGGCTCTTTTCAAAATAAATCTAATATTCAATGTCACAGGTGCCAAAAGTACGGACATTTTCAATCTGAATGCAAATCACATATTCAGTGCCATAACTGTAAAAAGTATGGTCACTACAGTCGAGAATGTCATGCTAAGGCATTAAATATTAGAGAAAGCCATGCTCAGATTGCAGAAACTGAAGATGAAATGAAGATGGTGCTCACATGTCATGCAGTAGATCATAAAAATAACAACCAGTGGTTGTTAGATACAGGTTGCAGCAATCATCTAAGCGGGAACAAAGAACTATTTTTTGACTTAGATGACAATTTTCACACTACAGTTAAGCTTGGTGATAATTCAGAACTTGAAGTTTTGGGAAAAGAAAAGATTGCCATAAGGTTGAAGGATGGATCTTTCAATTATATATCTGATGTATTTTATGTACCTAGTGTTGTTTCGGAGGGTTGGTGTACTTGTTAGGATCTACTTCAGTCGAGGCAAGTGTTGGACACTTTCTCCGTAAGACGAGATTGCCCCGTATATTTCAGTGCGGTACGGGCTTCGGCAATCGTCCCCAAGATACAACGACTGTTTAGGGCGTTTCAAGAACGTTGCACACGTATCTCGAAACTTTCGGGCGAACCCTTATATACCCAGAACTTTCGGACTCTTTTCTAAGTGAAGAACGGGGGGAAAGGAGAAGATAACAATGCTAGGAGGTGCACTTACTACTGGGATGAGAATTCTGGCAGGGGGGCAGGCCTATTTATAGGCTGGAGGTAGCCACCCCGAAGGGACGCGTCCGCTCGGCCAGCAGGCTGACTGGCTGCGCTCGTGGCCCTTCGGTGGCTTCTGGATCCTTCCAGGCGCGCCAGGCTGCGCTCGTAGCCCTTCGGCAGCTTCAGGATCCTTCCAGGCGCGCCCAGGCTGCGCTGGCGCCCTTTCGTGATGAATTTCGCAGCCCTTCGGCCTTCTGGAAGTCTCCCAGACTTTCCAGCCTGTCGTGCCTCTTCGGCGGCCAACCTGAAGGCGCTCGCAGCTCCTCGTCGCTTCGGTAGCTGCGAAGCTGCCTCCGGACCCGGGCAAAATACTTAAGGCTCCTCTACCTCCTCGCGACGATGCGCACGTGCGAAGTGCCAAGTGCGTCACAAAACGCCCAATGCGCCATGCGCACACGCGCATGTGCATGCGCGTGCTCGTGCTCGTGCGCGTGCTCGGACGGTGCTTCGCACCATCCTCGCAGGCAGCTAGCGGTGAGTCAGCCTCTTAGGAAGTCAATCAAGTTGAGAGGCAAGGAGGGAAATTCCTTATAAACAAGGAAATCCTCCTTGCTCTATTCAATGTGGGATTGCAACATTCCATCTCCCTTTTTGGGCCTTTCCTTTGGGCCTTTCCATTATTGGGCTTGCATTGAATTTTCTATTCAAACCCAACAATCCCCCACATGAATGATGATTAATGCATGCATACTCTAATCGAAAGTTCTGACGTGTTATTATTGCATCGAGATAGGTAGCTTGCGGCTTTGAACCTTCTCTAGTAATATGTTATCGGATTTACTCGCTGCTCAGTGAACGTGATATTTTGAACCATCAGCTTTTGGTGTAAACCAAGACAATATCATTTACACAATAATAACCCTAGTATATTTAGGTTCTCACATTGTGTCCGTTTCGGCCATGGACCGTATCTTGGATTCATAAGTGTTTTTCCCATTTGAAGCGGCCTCACTTCACACTTACATAGGTGATCTCCTATTAGGAGTATCCTGCCATACTCCACCTTAATCAAGGTATAGGAATTATTAAAAGCGTAATGCTTAACCTTACCACACCTCTGCAGGTTAATATCTGGGCAGCTTCTGAGAATGAGATAGGTTCCAGGTGATTAACTGAACCCTCCATAACTTAGTTGTCTCATTGAACCAAGTTTGTGGGATCTCCACTCATCATGGTTGAGTTACCGCTATGGACGTTCTTTAGTGTGTAGATTTTAATCCCATTCCCCTTACTGCGTTGTACATTTGATCTCTATTGATTCCTTTCGTAAAAGGATCAGCTAAGTTGTCCTTGGACTTTACATAATTAATGGTGATCACCCCATTAGAGATCAATTGTCTAACGGTATTGTGTCTCCGACGGATATGTCGAGACTTTCCGTTGTACAATGTACTTTGTGCTCTCCCGATTGCAGACATGCTATCACAATGTATCAATACGGGAGGTACTGGTTTGCTCCGGCACGGAATATCCTCTAGGAAGTTTCTGAGCCATTCAGCTTCTTCCCCAGTTTTGTCTAGTGCTATAAACTCCGACTCCATGGTGGATCGAGCTATGCACGTTTGTTTAGAGGACTTCCAAGACACAGCTCCTCCTCCTATGGTGAATACGTATCCACTCGTGGATTTGGAGTCCTTAGTGTCCGATATCCAGTTTGCATCACTGTATCCTTCTAATACAGCTGGATATTTAGCATAATGTATGCCATGGTTTATGGTATGTTTTAAATACCGTAAAACCCTTTCCAGAGCTAGCCAGTGATCCTTCCCTGGATTACTTGTGAATCTACTAAGCTTACTAACTGAGTACGCAATATCGGGGCGAGTGCAGTTTGTTAAATACATTAAACTCCCAATAATTTGCGCATACTTTAGTTGAGATACAGGGTCCCCTCGATTCTTGGCTAAGTGTAGATTCAAATCTACTGGAGTCTTAACCGGAGGTTTGTCAAAAGCTTCAAATTTCTTGAGCACGCATTCCACGTAGTGGGATTGCGTCAAGATAATTTCGTCAGCTTTCTTAGAAATTTTTATTCCTAGTATGACGTCTGCCAGACCCATATCTTTCATGTCAAAGTGATTCTTTAACATGTTCTTAGTTTTCACAATAACCTCTTTATTGCTTCCCGTAATTAGTAAGTCATCTATGTAGAGATATACAATTACGTAAGCTTCAGGTGTGCCTTTAATGTAAACACATTTATCGCACTCATTGATCTTAAATCTATTCGACAGCATTGTTCTGTCAAATTTCTCGTGCCACTGTTTCGGCGCTTGTTTTAGCCCGTATAGTGACTTGACTAGTCTACACACTTTATGCTCTTGACCGGGAGCCACAAACCCTTCAGGTTGCTCCATGTATATCTCCTCTTCCAGTTCTCCATTTAGGAAAGCTATTTTTACGTCCATTTGGTAGATCTCGAGGTTATAGAGTGCTGCAACAGCTATGAGTACTCTAATTCATGTGATTCTTGTGACCGGTGAATACGTGTCAAAGAAATCATATCCCTCCTTCTGCTTGAACTCCTTAGCTACCAATCGAGCTTTGTACTTGTCGATTGCTCCATCAGCTTTATATTTCCTTTTTAGGATCCACCTGCATCCCAAAGGTTTGCAGCCCGGTGGGAGATCCACGATTTCCCACGTGTGGTTTTGCATAATAGATTCTATCTCACTATTGATAGCTTCCTTCCAGAGAGGAGCATCTGGACTGGACAATGCCTATTGGATTGCCCTGGGTTCATCTTCTAACGCATAGGTTAGATAGTCCGGACCGAAAGATTTGGTTACCTTCGTCCGTTTACTACGTCTAGGTCCATCATCTTTCTGATTTGACCCTTGCGTAGTCTCGTGAGCCCTTTTCTTCGGACTTGCTTCCTTTCTTTCCTTATTAGGAAAGCTATCTTCAAAAAATGTTGCGTTCCTTGATTCTATGACCATACCCATGTTTATCTCAGGGTTTTCAGATTTATGCACCAAGAATCGATAAGCACTACTATTTTGCGCATATCCGATAAAGATGCAATCAATGGTCTTGGGTCCTATTCTCACCTGTTTAGGCTTAGGTACTTCGACCTTTGCTAGGCACCCCCACACTTTAAGGTAACCGTAGGAAGGCTTCCTTCCTTTCCATAGTTCATATGAGGTTTTATCCCTTTTCTTGTGTGGCAATTTGTTTAGAATGTGGTTAGCTGAGAGCACAGCTTCCCCCCACATGTTCTGGGGTAAGCCCGAGCTAATCAACATAGCGTTCATCATCTCCTTAAGAGTTTGATTTTTGCGTTCAGCTACGCCATTCGATTGAGGTGAGTATGGAGCAGTCGTCTGATGAATAATGCCATGTTCTTGACAGAATTCCTCAAACGGAGCTACATATTCTCCTCCTCGATCACTTCGGATCATTTTGATTTTCACGCTGAGTTAATTTTCAACCTCATTCTTATATCTCTTAAAAGCATCAAGAGCTTCGTCTTTGCCCTTTAGGAGATATACGTAACAGTATCTCGTGCAATCATCGATAAACGTGATGAAGTATTTCTTCCCGCCTTCAGTTTGCACGTGTTTCATATGCAAGTGTCCGTATGAATTAACTCTAAAGGCGTAGTACTTCTTTCCACCGAATGGAAAGGTGCTTTGGTCATTTTAGCCTCCACACATACTTCACATTTATCGGATGGGTTGAACTCTAGATTCGGTAATAAATTTAAACTTACTAACTTTCTTAGCGAGTTTAGATTTACGTGTCCTAATCTACCATGCCATAAATTAGAACACTCGGCCAAGTAAGAAGAAGCGTTAACTTTATTTTTACTGTTAAAGGTGCGATGTACAGTTATTACATTCATCTTAAACAGCCCCCTTTCTAGGTAACCCTTTCCTATGAATTGACCCGCTTTGGTCAGTACAAACTTATCAGCCTCAAATACAAGCTTAAGACCGGCTTTGCTTAACAGTGAGCCAGAGACTAAGTTCTTGCGGATGTCCGGGACATGCAGCACATCCTTGAGGGTCAGCTCCTTTCCTGAGGTCAGCTTTAGGACCACCTTACTCAGACCGACGATCTTGGACGTTGCAGAGTTTCCCATGAACAGCTTTCGACCGGTGATTGGGATATAGTTCGAGAACATCTCCTTGTCCGAGCAGACGTGGCGGGTAGCTCCAGTGTCCACGAACCACTCTCTCGGATTGTCCACCAGGTTGGCTTCAAACACCACGGCTGACAGATCCATCTGGGACAAGTCTTCAGCCAGGTTAACCTTTCCTTGGTCATCCTTCTTCGGCTGGCGACAGTCCTTAGCCATGTGTCCGGGTTTGCCGCAGTTGTAGCAGTCGCCCTTGATCTTCTTTTTCTTCTTGGGCTCTTGCTTCTCCTGCTTATCCCCGGACTTCTTCCTCTTCTTGCTACCTTTTCCCTCGGCGAGGTGCACGGTGGTCTCGGGGTTGGCCTTGCCTTGCTTCACTTCGGACTTTCGGTTATCTTCCTCGATCCTAAGTCTCACGATCAGGTCTTCCAGGCCCATGTCCTTCCTCTTGTGCTTGAGGTAGCTCTTGAAATCCTTCCAGAGCGGGGGGAGCTTCTCGATCATCGCAGCTACTTAGAAGGACTCGCTGAGTTGCATCCCTTCGGCTTGGATCTCGTGAAGGATCAGCTGCAACTCCTGCACTTGGTCGATGACCTTCTTGGAGTCCACCATCTTGAAGTCGAGGAATCGTCCGACGATGAATTTCTTCGTCCTGGCATCCTCCGTTTTGTACTTCTTCTCGAGTGAACTCCACAGCTCCTTAGCGGCCTTAGCTTCCGTGTAGACGTTGTAGAGCGTGTCGTCTAGTCCATTCAGGACGTAGTTCCGGCATAGGAAGTCGCTGTGACTCCATGCATCGAGGGCATTGATCTTCTGTTGATCTGCCTCATTTTTCGCCACCTTCGGAGCCTCTTCCTTCAAGAATCGGACCAGGTTGAGCGTCGTCAGGTAGAACAACATCTTCTGTTGCCACCTCTTGAACTCGATACCGTTGAACTTGGCCGGCCTTTCGGCGTGGACAGTTCCCGGGACCGCTGGTGCTGAGCTTGTCGATGCCATCTTCAAGTACACAATCTCGTCTTACGATTGTTGTCTCGGAGGGTTGGTGTACTTGATTAGGATCTACTTCAGTCGAGGCAAGTGTTGGACACTTTCTCTGTAAGATGAGATTGCCCCGTATATTTCAGTGCGGTAGCTGCTGGGATGAGAATTCTGGCAGGGGGGCAGGCCTATTTATAGGCTGGAGGCAGCCACCCCGAAGGGACGCGTCCGCTCGGCCAGCAGGCTGACTGGCTGCGCTCGTGGCCCTTCGGTGGCTTCTGAATCCTTCCAGGCGCGCCCAGGCTGCGCTGGCGCCCTTTCGTGATGGATTTCGCAGTCCTTCGGCCTTCTGGAAGTCTCCCGGACTTTCCAGCCCGTCGTGCCTCTTCGGCGGCCAACCTGAAGGCGCTCGCAGCTCCTCGTCGTTTCGGTAGCTGCGCAGCTGTCTCCGGACCCGGGCAAAATACTTAAGGCTCCTCCAGCTCCTCGCGACGATGCGAAGTGCGCCACAAAGCATCCATTGCGACCTGCGTCCAATGCGCTATGCGCACACGTACGTGCGCGTGCTCGTGCTCGGACGGTGCACCGTCCTCGCAGGCAGCTAGCGGTGAGTCAGCCTCTTAGGAAGTCAATCAAGTTGAGAGGCAAGGAGGAGAATTCCTTATAAACAAAGAAATCCTCCTTACTCTATTCAATGTGGGATTACAACCTTCCATCTCCCTTTTTGGGCCTTTCCTTTGGGCCTTTCCATTATTGGGTTTGCATTGAATTTTCCATTCAAACCCAACACCTAGCATATGTCAAAATCTCTTATGTGTGGGACAACTTGCTGAGAAGGGCTATGATTTAAAATTTAACAAGAAAGGTTGCACCATAAATGATGCTGAGATGGGCCTGATAGCAAAGACAAACATGTCAGAGAATCGTCTGTTTCCAATGAACATCAAGTATGATGTTGATTTGTATTGCAAAGCTATAGCTGTTGATGATAATTGGCTCTGGCACATGCGGCTTGGATATTTCAACTTTGAAAGCATCAAATTTCTTACAAATAAAAAATGGGTTACTAGCTTGCCTGTTATTCAAGCTCCTGACTAGTTATGTCAAGCTTGTGTGGTATGCAAGAAGCATCGAGATCCTTTTCCTAAAGGACGTGCCTGGAGAGCTTCAAAACCACTTGAGCTGGTGCACTCTGACTTGTGCTATGTGGAAGTTCCATCTAATGGAGGTAATAAATATTTTATTACTTTCATTGATGACTTTAGTAGGAAGACTTGGGTTTATTTTTTGAAAAATAAATCTGATGCTTGTGATACGCTCAAAAATTTTATGGCGTATACCGAAAGACGAAGTGGTTATACTCTGAAAACCTTAAGAACAGATAGGGGAACAGAGTATATTGTTTGTGATGATTTCTTGAGAAAGCAGGGAGTTAAGCATCAAATGACTGCAAGATACACTCCTCAACAAAATGGAGTGACAGAAAAGAAGAACAGAACTATCATGGATATGGTAAGAAGCATGCTTCATTGCAAGAAATTACCCAAGAGTTTTTGGACCAAAGCAGTGGCTTGTGCAGTATATCTATTAAATAGGTATCATGTCAAAAGTGTTCGTGATAAAACTCCAGAAGAACCTTGGAGTGGGCGAAAGCTAAATCTCAGTCACTTAAAGGTCTTTGGCTATATCGCTTATGCAGATGTCCCTGATCAACTAAGGAAGAAGCTCGACGATAAGGCAGAAAAGTGCATCTTTATAGGATATAGCGAAGAAACAAAAACCTACAAGTTGTACCATCCAAAGACTCAAAAGGTAATCATCAGTAGAGATGTTACCTTTGATGAAGATGGAGTGTGGGACTGGTTAGAAAAAGAAAAAGAGTTGATGCCTATACCAGTA
The DNA here is from genome assembly GCA_963995505.1 of Hypericum androsaemum. Taxonomy (NCBI): domain Eukaryota; kingdom Viridiplantae; phylum Streptophyta; class Magnoliopsida; order Malpighiales; family Hypericaceae; genus Hypericum; species Hypericum androsaemum. The sequence goes on from OZ023190.1 coordinate 12,537,624, forward strand.
ACTATAAATAAAAAAGTAGATAATAAAGTTGATGAACCATCAACTGAAGACTCACCAACTCACAGATATCCACAAAGGGAGCGGCATCCACCTTCTTACTTGCAAGATTATGAAGTTAAGAGATGATCATGATGATAGGAAAGAAGAAGTTACTTATTATGTCTTATTTGCTGATTGTGATCCTGTGATGTATGACGAAGCAGCCAATAAAGTTTATTGGATGAAAGCAATGGATGAAGAAATTCATGCAATTGAGAAGGACACATGGGAGTTAACAACACTTCTAGAAGGAAAGAAACCAATTGGTGTCAAGTGGGTGTACAAAATAAAATACAATTCAAATGGAGAGATAGATCGCTTCAAAGTACGATTAGTAGCAAAGGGGTACAAACAAAAACCAGGTATTGATTATTTTGAAGTTTTTGCTCCAATTGCTAGAATGGACACGATACGTATGATACTTTCTCTTACTGCTCAAAATCAATGGAAGATTTTTCAAATGGATGTGAAGTCTACTTTCTTAAATGGTGTACTTGAAGAAGAAGTTTACATAGAACAACTATCAGGTTATCTACAATAAGGAGAAGAAGATAAAGTCTTCAAATTAAAGAAAGCTCTATATGGATTGAAGCAGGCGCCCAGAGCTTGGTACACATATTGATACATCCTTCATCAACAATGGATTTCACAGAAGTCCATATGAGCATGCTTTATATGTCAAAGAAAACAATGTTGGAGATATCATTATTGTTTGCTTATACGTAGATGATCTGATCTTCACCGGCAACAATCCTAAATTGTTAGAAGAATTCAAGGAGAGTATGTCCACACAATTTGAGATGACAGATATGAGCCTAATGTCTTATTTTCTAGGCCTTGAAGTAAAGCAAACAAATGAAGGAATTTGTATTTCACAAAAGAAGTATGCAGCTGATGTTTTGAAGAAGTTCAAGATGGAAAATTGCAAACCAATGCTAACTCCAGTGGAAGAAAGATTGAAATTAGAAAGAGAAAGTGGTGGTGATCTTGTTAACTCAACTAACTTTAGAAGGTTAGTTGGAAGCCTCAGGTACTTGATAGCAACAAGACCTGACATAGTCTATGGAGTTGGGTTCATAAGCAGATTCATGGATTCACCAAGACAATCACATTGGCAAGCTGCAAAGCGAATTTTGAGGTATATTAAAGGTACAATTGATGAAGGGATTTTCTATTCAAGTTATAACAAGCCAGAATTAATTGAATACACAGACAGTGATTGGGCGGGTGAAACTGAAACTCGAAAAAGTACTTCAAGTTATGCATTTCACCTTAGAACATGTGTCTTTTCTTTGTCTTCCAAGAAACAACAAGCAGTTGCTCTGTCAATAGCAGAGGCAGAATATATAGCAGCAACAAATTGTACTACTCAAGCAATTTGGTTGCGGAGAATATTGAGCGAGTTGCAACACCAACAAGATGGAGCCACAAAGATATTTTATGACAATAAATCAACAATCGCTTTGACAAAGAATCCAGTCTTTCATAGTCACAGCAAACACATTGACATCAAACATCACTATGTTCGTGACTTGATCAGAGATAAAGAAATTTTGGTGGATTATTGTCCGTCGGAAGAACAAATAACGGATATTTCCACAAAGCCACTCAAAATGAATTTATTCATAAAGTTGAAAAATATGCTTGGGATGATGAAGCCAAGTTTAAGGGAGGATGTTAGAAGTTAAACTTTTCTGGAAGGTTCAAGATTTATCAAGTTGAAGGTTAGTTGTTCAAGTTGAATACATCTATTAGTTGTCATGATGAGTTGTCGGTTACTTGTTCAAATTGAACACATCTATTAGTTGTCATGAGTTGTCTTAATAGTAACCGACTAAGTACTAGCATAAATAGATGTCTTTGTAAGCTATTATTATGTACCAAAAAGTTTAAGAGAAAAGAGTTGAGAAAAACTTAAACAAAAGCTCCAACGAGTTGTTGTGTGTATTGAAAAAAGTTTGTGTTCTTTGAGTGTTCATACTTTCTTCCATAGCATCTCAATTTCAAATAGGCAATTTCATTTTAATTGCCAACATAATATAATAGATCCTGGATCCGCTTATCCTTAATTTTACAGTTCCATATGTCTCCTCCAGAAACAAATGTTCTATCACGAGAATTGATTTTTACCCACCAGCAGGATGAAGTGTTGTGAATGCTGTTCTATCTTATTGATGTTTAACGTCTATTTTCCGTCCTTTAGGACACACATTGCTCTGAAAAAAATTACATTTCCATACTGTCAATTGATAATTTTGTTCATCTGCTTGCTCCGCCGGCCACAGTTGTAGTTTTAGAAACATTAATGCTGGAGCATTTCAAAGCATCATGCATATGAGTCCTATTCATGGATTGAATTCCTAATTTCCCATGAAAGTACAACCGATTTCCGGAACTATGGAACCTGTGGCTGTCTCGTTCCTAGCGAGCTTTTCGATCTGGCTTGTCGACTCGTACGAAAGGAATGATTCCAAGTAAGCCAAGAAAGGTTCGTCATCGAAAACGAAGGTTTCAGTATTGGCCGGATGCGTTGGAGATCCAAAATGGTAGTTGATGCTCTGGGGCTCCCATATCATGGTATCACCGATGCAAGTACTTGATTTATCTCCATCTACTTGTTCAGCGACACTCTCCGAATCCTCTACTCGACCGGAGGAGGGTTCATTCTGCCTGCTGCGATACTCGGAATCATCGGTAGTCTTTCTCTTGCCGGATTGGTGTCTCTTGCTCAAATGGGTGTTCCAGTAGTTCTTCACTTCATTGTCTGTCCGACCAGGGAGCCGACCAGCAATCAGAGACCATCTGAAGAAAGGAAAATGAAATGAGTCAAATGGAAAAAGATCAGTAGAGGTCTTATGGAAGCAAATACTGGACAGGACGGACCGGTTTCCGAGGAGCTTGTGCATCCTAATGATAAGGTCTCTTTCCTCCATGGACATCTCCCCTCTTTTAATATCCGGCCTCAAGTAATTTTTCCACCTGAGCCTGCAACTCTTTCCACTCCTCTCCAATCCTGCAATGGAGAAGCAAACAGACGTGTATGGTACGAGAAATACGAGGCACCCGTGTGGCTTATAATTGGTCTATCAGCGGAGTTAGCTTTTTTTTTTATAAGTGTGTATTCATCAAATTGTTCACCAAAGTACAACTCAAATGTCAGACAATGCCTATCAAAAATATGCACCACATTGATAGATGCAATCTGGAGCAAACCCGAAGTAACAGCAAGGCAACCCAAACAAAACAAATAGCCGAAACCCAACCCCAGATCAGCGAAGTTAGCTTAATCTTTTGTTGGTATCCAATCGGTTCGGCCACAAGTTTCGAGTATGCAGAAGTAGGAATATACAGAGACTAAACAGTGGAACCTGATTTGGCGGAAACAGTGGCCCAATTGCCTTCACCATGAGTCTCCACGTACGTCTTCAAGATTGTATCCTCCTCAGGTCTCCATAAACCTTTCTTAGCTCTCAACTTATGATTCTCTTTGCTCTCCATTGCTCGCTGACCATTCATCGTCCTTAATTGCAATGTCTGAGGTTTGTATTGTATGGCAACGCATTTAGGTTGGTGTGGAGGACTAGCAATTAGAACGCATGGATGGAATAATTGATGGATCCTCCTCGGCAATAGAGTTACTCGAGGAAAGTTATAAGTGCACGACGGGAAAATTTTGCCATAATTCATCTTCAAGTATGACTTGATATATTCAGTGATTAGAATTTTATCGAGTAAAAATAGTGGGAAAATTAATAGTTGTGTGTGTTTGTAACTTTTAGGTTTCTTGAGTGGTACCGCTAGTTTTCCCTTTTCTTGCATGTACCCTACCTTAAAAGCAAAAGCAACGAGCAAAGAAAGTCCCGGTCGCACTCTTAGATCCACAAATATGAGGACAGAGAGGTTGCATCAATGGTTACTTGGCTTACTTTTTTTTTAAAATCACTTTAGTGTTTCACATACGCCAAAATCAAACTATATGCGACATTGTTTTATGCTAATAAGTTGTCCTTTGTAAATCATGTAGTTCAAGTGTAGTTTGCATGGGACATTTAATTTAGCGGCATAAGATTTAGGATGATTTGACAGAGATCTAATGTTTAAACTTTGTGTATTCTTGGTATAAAAATTTACATTTCAAAAAAAAAGTTTTGATGAATATAAGTTTTTGGTTGTCATGTTTTATTATTTTTTGAGGGATACATTTTTTTTGGTTGTCATATTTTTATTGGTCAATAAGTATTTTATTACTCATAATAATAACAATACTATATCTTGAATACACTAAGAGAAATACACCAAAAGGAGTCGGGGTTGTCATAGTATGACAATTGAGTCTGCAACACACGTCAGGAAAGCCAAAGGGCTTGTAGTCCGACGGCGCCAGGCGTTTTAAATATCTTAGAAGTCCAGGATTCAAATCCTGGCATTATTATAGTATAAAAAATTTACCTTTCATAAAAAATACATGACAGGAAAGAGAACTCTGATTTATAATGTATTTCGAGTGTAGATTTGTGTATAGCAGTACCGTGGACAATACTCTTTCCCTAGTTCAGTTTTTTCAACAGATTTTCGAGTGTAGTTTTGGGGTAGACACGATCAACCGATTTTTATCACAACAACAAAGACTGTATAATTTCGGTATAGTTTTCGGGCTTTACATTGCATATACTCTGAATCGATTAGGACGCCGATAGACACTTGTGTTTGAGAAACACTAAATTTCATGCGACTTGCGTTGTCTATCAGCTATCAGTATCAACAACATATACATCGTCAAATTAACATATATATATTTTCAATAAAAAGGGGACACCGTAGTTTATCTTGTACGTAATTTCAAGTGATAGAAATTTAGTTTAATTGTTAGGCAATCTGTAGTAGGAGTAAAATTAGACACGTGCAGTTAGATATTAATATTTTCAAGAGGAGAAAAAAAAGTGTTGAATTAGACACCACTATCTCAAATCATATTCTGCTTTATACAGAATGTCCCACCAGAAGACATGCATATCTAGTTACAGGTCCATATCCTTCGCATTCGGAGGGGTTTCAACCAAACACAAAGTGGCCTGCCCTTGAAAAGAGAGAGCAAAGGGAGGCTAGAAATTTTAGTGGGAAATGATTTGACCAGTCTCGAAACAATCCAAAAGATAAAATCATTTCTCCACTTAGATGAATAGTTGTTAAAACATATGGGAAATGTAGTGGCAAGTTTGTTAACTATTTATTGAGAAAATTTTGTAAGTTTTATTCGACTTTAATATAAATTAGTATGTTTAATGAGTATTGATACGATAGAAATTATATAAATAAAATCATTTCTGTTCCAGAATGAAGCATCTTATTAAGCATCCACGTCGAGCATTTTGCTTTTGAGGACGTAATGATTTCTTTCTCTTTTCTAGAGTTTTTGGATTCAGCAATTTCCCACGGCGGCCTATACGTTGGCTAAAGAAGAATAGCTTCCCAATCATAGGAGTCATGATTGTGGCACATTAATAATTGTCGCGATATTGGACTCTAGTTTTTTTTTTTTTTTGAGGGGTGACTCTAGTTAGTGCAACTTCTCCTCCGGAGCTTCAACAGTCCTCTGGCTTGGCACAATAAAATACGAATTCTAACAAATAAAATCATGCATCTAGGCTATTTCCAAACTGGAGGCAATGTTCGGCCAAACACACAACCCCATTGCTTTTGGCAAATCCACTCTCAAGTGCGGATTTGCCAAAGGCCTATAGATGAGTTAGGCATTGAGTCTTGAGCTTCGACGCCTTGTCCTTCGTCTGAAAATGACCTACACGCAAGATATTAGCTAGTTAGATGATTATTAAAGCTGGCTTCACTCGAGCCATACAATTGATGGGGCAACCAAGCGATCAATAACAACTTTTTTTTATAAGTTACAATACGATGACATACCCCACCCCCCCCCCCCCCCCCCCCCCCAAAAAAAAGGTGCCAGCTTGAACTCATTTAGGTGGGTTACCATTGTGCATTGTGCATTGTGACATTCCTTTGTACTTGCTTTCTCTTTTTACTTTAGGGATGGCAGAAATACTAATATCACGTATGGTATGTTAGTTTTAGCTGGGTCTCGAATAGCATACAAATATAGGTCCATGTTAAGAAGTAGGGTTTAGAGTAGGGTTTTAATCTATAAGATTCATACCCTACCCTTACCCTAGTTAGACCCTAATTAAACCATATATTCTATGTATTCAAATGTCTAATGTTGCCTCGAAAAGTGACTTTAGCACATTAGGTAGGATAATAAGAGCTCATCGAAGTAGATTGTATCCCAAAATTTTATAGGCTTTACCCTAGTGGCATAGGCTTTGGAAGATTTGACAGAGATCTAGGGTTCAAATTCTGGCATAGGTATATTCTTGGTGTAATTTACCTTTAAAAAAAACTTTAGAGGCTTTGATGTGTCTGGAAAATTGGTTGCGAGAAGCTCGGAGTAGAGGTAATTTTCTAGTATTATATCTTGTTATGTTTAAGTTTAAGTGAGTGTTATTAACATTAATATTTTACCATTTAAATTAAATTACAAAATTTGATATTTCTTTAATTTGCTATTGAATGTTGATGTATAAGAGAGTAGATATCTTTAATTTATTTATATTCTATATGAAAATTGATTTTATGCATAAAATTATCAAAAAGTAAAATGTTAAAGAGTCGGACCCTGTAGGTCTAGGTCTCCTAGAAGAAGGTAGAATATGAGTCTAACGATAAAATTTTTGTAAGATCGATGGTAGGGTATAGATCCAACTCCAAAAACTAAAATATGGGTACGATCCTACTAATAATCTACCATATCTTACTCTATCCATTGTCATCCCTATTTTACTTGCTGTAATTATCTTGTTTCCAAAAATATATATATATCTTGTCAAATATCATCAAAAAAAATCTTGTCGTGTGTTTCTGTACCTATAAAGTTTCGGAGGTGAGCTTGAAATTAAGGGAAACAAATATAATAAGAAAATTGATCATCTAAAAAATTCTTATATTTCTTTGGAGATAACCCTGTACCTCTCGCATGCAAAGCGAACGCTCTACCATTTGAGCTACATCCCCAACTGCTTGTTGGATTCTGACATCTTGTTAATAATATAAACAAATAATGCTTTTCGTCCTTTTTCTTAAACAGATCCAAATCGCCGTTGTTGGGGGCCTCGACGTAGAACTTTAGAAGCCCAATACGAAGCGACAACGTCAACAAGCAGAAATTTTAAGCAAAACTCAAGAAGCGACGAATTTAGGACGTCCAACCTCATTGTAAATCTTCTTCAAACGAAAGCTTTTCTATTGTAAGCTTCATCTAGCAATCCACTCCTCTGTCTACTCAATATCGCACCGTCTATTATCAAGGATGAATGTGTTGGAAAACGGGAGAGAGAAGGAGAAATAAGAATAAAATAAGGAAAAATTATTTTCAAGTTCCTCAAGTTTGCTTAAATATACTCAAAAGTTCTCCCTGTTTGCAAAATACACGTCGATATCTTTCGTATTTGATTTTATTATACTTTCGGATCTCTGGCTGACACGTCAGCAGTCAATTTTTTAAATTGAAATGACAGAAATACTTTTATAAAAAAAACGGCATCCCCTTCCTCTTTCTCGTCACCGACCCCCAACCACCAAAAACCCAGTCGCCGACCAGTCTAAATTAAAATAAATCCGCCTCCGTCTTCCAGTCGCCGCCGTCATCCTCTACCACCAATTTTGCCAGGCCACCGACTAAAGCGGCACCATCCAGTCGGACCAGACCCAGATTATTTCTCTGGTGGGATGGGGGAAAGATTAGAGCTTTCGTCGAACTTCGGTCCAATTGGAAGTTTCAGAGCTTATTTCTCGTCGTCCATGGCCGCTTGTCATTACCATTCGCCAGAATCAAATCCGAAGAGAAGCAAGAAGATCTGAATTGACGATGTTGTTGTTCTTGTTATTTTTGCCGTTCACGAGCTGTGTTCTGGTAGATCGACTTCATCCTACCGGCCGCCCTCCTGGCCCTGACCTGGGCAACCAAGTCGTTAACGAAGACCTCCCTCTTCTCGGCCAACCGACTTCATCCCGGTGCTGGAGCAGCTAACTTCGTCGTTGTGGGCTTGGCGTTGCTTTTTTTGGTTGCCGTCGATGGAGGGTTGACGTGGACCAATCGTTCGAGATGGGATTCTAGAGCTCGGGGAAGAGAGAGATTACCGCCAATCGTTCGAGTTCTCCTTGACCTCGTCCGCTCATCCGCGAACTTTTGTTTCATTTCCGTTTGGTTTAGGGTTTCGATTTTCGATTTTCGATTGGCTCCTCTAGTTTGGGTGGGAAAGAAGGAGACGGTGGTGATGGGAGGGTTGCAGTCGTCGGCGAGAATTGAGAGGAGGAAGAGGAAGAAGAAGATGGTGGTGATATAGCAATTTTTTATTTTTTGTTGTAAAGATATTTTGTTCATTTCATTGATAAAAATGAAAAAAAAGTTGTTAAAGTGTACTAAAGACCCGAAAGTATAATAAAATAAAACAAGAGGAACATCGACGTGTATTTTACAAATAGGAGAGACTTTTGAGTATATTTAAGCAAAACCGAAGGAATTGAGAATAATTTTCTCATAAAATAATGAGGTAAAAGTTGAGTTTTGACTTACCCTTTTGGCAAACTCTTGTACCACATCGATTTGTTTGTGCAAGGATGAGAAGCAAGTTTAAAAGAAAATGTGTGTTATGGGGCTTGTATAGAGCTTATGAGAAGAATGGGCTTCGCGAGCATATGGTGAGCCGAAATTGGGCTTGTTCAGTGTATTTCGACGACTCAGACTTACAGTTCCGCCAACAAAATGATTATTCTAATTTAATAAAATATCTCGAGTGTGAGTTTAAAAAAAACACACACATATATATATACCGTATGATTTTTGAAAATTAGACAAGAAGTAAGTTGCAATCAACCAATGTTTTTAAAACTACGGTCTGACCGGTGGTTGGATCGATCGGACTGTCACCCGAGAAGAATTTTGGCTCATTTTTCACCAAAACCTGGATGAGTGGTTCGACCGGTCAAAATCTAGTCCGATCGCTTGGTCGGTCCTTTTCGGCTGATCCGAATCACTCGAACACTTGACCAAATCGAAAAATTCAGAACAATATGTAATCAAATTGTAAAACAACAAGTGATTAAAATGATAAAAACCAACATTTTACTTTATTTGAACTTTATTTATTATATTATTATTTTTATTCTAAAATAAATATATTTTACTTTAAATTAAAAATTAAAAAGTCTTAGTCCAACCGGTAATTCGACCGGTCAGACCGGGTGGACCAAAAATTTTCAAAAATTCAGGTCGCCTTCCTGGTCGATTTAAAAATATTGCAATCAACTATGACATGCATGATATTTTATATATATTTTGTCGTTTAAAACATGATTTTAAAACCCGGCCCGGAGCTACGACCCGAAATTCCTATCATTTTTCGGATCCGCCGGTCTGACCGGTCGGACCACCAGTCGGACCAAAAATATTTTAAATTTAAAATATTTTAAATAATATATATATATATGTTAAAATATACTTATTTTTCATGAAAAAAGTAGACTTAATTTTTTATCTCTCCACTCTATAAATCTACTTTATTTATTACTTTATAAATTTGTCAAATCAATTTTTTTCCTCGAAAATCACCAAAAAAGTCAATTTCGTCCATTTTTGTACTAACCGGGTTCGACCGGTCAGGGTGGACCTCAAAATCGGTCGGTCCGATCAGATTTGGTCCGGTTAGTACAGACCCCGGTCAAAAGCCTAAAAACGACCCGGTCTTGTGCCCGTTTTATGGTCTAACCGGTAGGACCACATTTTTTAAAACCATGGTTTAAAAGAGATAGCAGCCATGGTCCAATCATCAACGAGAAATCAAGCAAAAACATTAACTTCAAAAGATTTAACCCACTCGTGAGTTATTAGGCCAAACCTAGTTTGAATTGGACCGTCCTAGGCCCCAAGCCGATGACGCAGCACCATTTTTAATCACTCATAATCTCCAATTAAAGGCAAGCAGGAGACAGCATTTAAGTTTGGGTCTCATCCGAATGTTATGGTTCCAAGTTCCCACTGATACCTTAATTAACAATGACATTATTCTAATTTAAATAAGTTGGTCTCAAGCTTCATCTATTATAAAGATAGCAATGTTAAATATTTATTAAAAAAATTTTGTTACTTTAAAAAAGTCATATTTGATTCGAACTTGATATAAATTTTCCCAAATACCATTTTTTATAAATTTATATTAAGTTGCCGATAAACCAAATACTATTTTTTATATAAAAAAATTAGTTAGTGTTAAAATGGACTTACTCGGATTTGTATTGGCAAGTTTAAATTTGTTTTGAAAATATTATTAAATTCTCGAAAGAAAAAATGGATTTTATTACCTTGCAGCCATAAGACTACATTTATCAAAGGCATAACTCAACTCAATATTCTAATAAATAATTTATTTATTTATCATCTACATCCACCACTTACAACCCAACATAACTCAAACTTTGTTATACATTATCAATGACACAAATCCAACTTAATATAAATTTATTTTTATTTAATTACATGTATTATGTGTCTGTAATTATAACAAGGAAGTTTGGATTATTTTGGGAGGTTGGATTATTTTGATCCATAATATAAATAATAAAATTAAGGAATATAAAGAGACTATTTAATTTATATATTTTTTGTAGTGAGAAAAGAGAAAATTTTAGATTGCGTAAATTTGTGATAATTTTTGAAAATGTGGATTTTGATTTATTTGTTTACTAAAAGTTAACTTTAATTTTTATAAGCACACAATGATACCAAACAATGTCTACTTCCACCAATTTACATCGAATCTTATTTAGTATAATTTGCAGTAAAATTTGGATGGAGACAGCCGTTCAGTAAGACCATAATGAAAACTTAATTTTTGTTCCCAACTCGAGTGAACGAGCAACTGGACCAGAGGAACAACATGGATCGCAATCGGAGTTGGAAATATTAATAACCCCCACGTGTGCTCGAAGCCAAAATCCCAAATGATATAGAACCCACCAAAGGTCCAATATATTAAAACAGGGCAGAGAAGCTAGAGACATGAATGGGACAGGAGGCTCATGAATGTTGCATGCAACAGATATCCGACAACGATATCGTCTAGTCACAACTACCGTCCTACATAATTAACCTTCTGATTTGGAAATTTCCTTTATCCCATGCTCAATTATACACATGGTGTTTTCGGTTTTCCTAAAAAAAAATTATACACATGGTGTTTAATTATGTTTTCCTTGTTATAATTTGTACTGTTTTAGTCGTTATCTTCTAGCTCGTTTAGATCACCGCTAATTCAAGTGTTGTGGATAAGCGTGAAAAAATAATCTATCGATTGTCTTATGGTTTAAGAATTGAATATTGAGATTTAAACACGATACTAAAGCGAGTTAATTTCGTGGTCTGTTATTATTCTCACGATTGCTATTTCATTGACGAATTTTAAATTTCGACCCGATAAATTTTGTTTGAAGAAACGTGTTGAGATTAATACATCATTTTTTAAAGATAGATTAATACATCATTGTGGCTATTATGAACTTGTAATCCATATATTATTTTCTTTTGAACTCTATAAAAATAGCAAAACAGTGAAATAAACTCTTATTCGCTTTCTTTTGACAAGACTTTTTTCGTCTAAGAATAGAATTGAAGAACCAGTTGGACACGTGGGCTTATTTCGCTGGCTGTCCCATTAGGCCTGCGGGTTACATTACAAGGACCAGCCAATTTTGCCGTGGTCGCGAGGCTTTTTTAGCCTGCACGTGAACTCCACGTGGTTATTATTTAATCTTTGGTCTAATTTCTTGCGACATTATTTTTGGTTTACCAATTTATTGCGACATTGGTCTGTGCTTCTCATTTTATTGTCTCATGAACAGTGAGTGACTGTTTGGATTTTGCAAGTGTAATCTGTTCGTCGGTTCTTTTTATTTTGGTCTATGCTTATTTCTCCGAGAAATTTTTTCTCAGGCTCATCGAATTGGAACAGCGATGATATTATAAAGAGTAAATTACTCTAAGAACTCAGAGATTTGGTATATTCGCCTATAAGACCTCTCTATTTTTGAAATAGATTAAAATGTTATCATAGTTTGATTTTATTATATTCTTGGGTCTCTCGCTGACGTCATTAATCATCTTTTCTTGTAAATGACTTATATACTCTTACAAAAAATTAATAAAAATTTATTTTTTCTTCTGGCCGTACAACGCTTTAAGCCACGGCGGATCTTCAAGCTAGACAACGCTTTAAGCCTCCGCAGATCTTCATTGGAGCCAAGACTCACAAATTTAAGGGAAGATTGATCAAGATTGAAGCGAAGCCGAGGTTGAAGAAAAAGAACTAAGCTCTTTGGAAGAGAGTTATTCTCTCTGGCAACTTTTATTAATGACCACATTAAAAGTTGGTTACATAGGGACTGTTTAGCTGTATTTATAGTAGCTAGCTAAGTACAAAAGACTAAGATACCCTCATGTACTGCTGCTATGTTATTCACAGTATACCCTGTATCTGGTATAAGCTGTCGTTTGGTAGCTTAGATGTCATCCGCTCTGCTACCATCATCCGTTGCAATCAACAATCCCAAATATCAATCTCAACTTCAACTACTTCCATCTCGACATCATCATGAAGCTTTTAAGGACTTAACAATCCCCATAAGTGGGACTGCGGATATTAACTAAGTCCCAACTTGCAAGTTAGGAATTTAAACTGTTGAATAATGAGATACTTGTTGGACAAATATTAGTAAATTATGGCATGAGTATGTAAATACAAATCGTAAGCATATAAAGAGAGGAGTTTAAAGAATGCTCACGATCACACTTGTAGGTAAGTGTGTAACACCTTCGTCTTCAAGTTAAGATTTCGTATTGAATCCTGGACGAGGCCACAATTTAACCATGTGCCCTTAAACTCTTATTACCCGCCTATATGCTTCAGGCCTCCGTGGGTAATAGAGCTCCCAAAGTACAACGCCCAATCCCGAGTACTATAGGAAGCACTATAGCACACCTTTCGAACCTTTTGTAGGCCTAGAACTCCGACACAATGAAAGTGAGAAATGCTATGCTAAGGAGGGAGAAGTAGAGAGCTCTGAAGAGATGAAGAGCTGGGGTGATTTGGAATGAAGGAGGTGGGCTCCTTTTATAGGCAGCCTTGGACCTCCAACAGCCAAATCCGAATTTAATAGGGCCATTAACCCACCCATTAAATGGGCTATTACAAGACCCATAAACCCCCCCCCAACATAAATAGGCTGTTACTCTCATGAATTTAAAATTCAAATTTAAATTCAAATGGCAGCTGGCAAGAGAAGATTCCAGAACGTAAGCTTGTCCAAACGGAAGTCCAAGAAGCCCAGAGGACTTTTTGGGCCTAGGATCGCTATAACAAGTCCGGCCCAGTTCTAAAAAGATAATGCCCTGGAACCTGGAACAATTCTCACAAACCCACAATCCTGCAACCCGTAACCCGCACCCGCACCCGAGCCCGAGCCCGAGCTCGAGCCCGGCCCGGTCCAGGACGGGGCGGGGTGCACGCGCGTGCGTGCGTGCATGCCGAGCCGAGCCGAGCCGGACGGACGGCGCGAGAAGCCTCTCCCTTCTCCACCAGTTTACCCATGCTAGACTTCTAGTCCCTTATAAACTTGTCTCAGCATGGTGCGCTAACCAATGTGGGATTGTGCTTATTTTAATAACAATCATACCACTTTAAAGCCAATTTTCATTCACCCCGAGAATTGGATTTTCGCAAGTGTTATATATCGTTACGAAGCTCTATCAACGAGCTTTGTATTGATCTCACAAACACCCAAAATTAATTGGTGTGACCTTCAATTAAATTAGCTCAAAGTTGCCCACTAATTACTTAGTTATTATATTTAATTAGGACTCTCCCTCTAATTAAATATTTGGGCCAAAACCCAATACACTCACTTGTATTGGACCATCTCTTCCTTGGTTAATAAACCAATTCTCCAACAATCCCCCACATGAATGTAAATTGGCTTATATATGATATGAGCCTACCAATGCTACATGCAACTTGGAGTTCTGCGAGAATTTATTGCATCAGGAAAGGTGGTTGAAAGCCTTGAACCTTCCTTAGTGAAATACCTTCGGATATACTTGTCAACCAGTGGACGTGATGCCTTGAACTGTTCGGCATTTTATGTATACCAAGAACAAGGTACTCACACAACTCCTTCTCAAACCACTACTTGGTTCTTCCGTAATTGTCCATTTTGGCCCTGGACTGCCTTGGAAACTTCATCGAATGCTCTAGAGATTTAGCCCTTAACTCATCTCATAGAAGCGGCCCCTTCACATTCGATATAGGTGATCTCTTATAAGGAGTATCCTGCCATACCCCACTTATATATATACTCGAAGTATAAGGATCATTAAAAGCTTAAAGCTTAAAGCTTAACCTTCACATGGATAGGTCTATCACTCTTCTATCATAGGAATAGGCAAGGAACTCAATTTTCCGAGTGCTTTATTCGACCCTAGCCTCACAATTCGGTTGTCCCTTTGAACCTGCAGATCGGGATTTACGATCCAGGTTGGGTTGCCATCATGGGTTTAGGTCATTTCGTGGGCTTTAATCCCATTCCCCTCGATGATACCTCAACTTGGTCTCTCGTTAGACCCTTAGTTAATAGATCCGCGATGTTCTCTTTTGACTTTACATAGTCTAAAGATTTCACACCCGTTCTCAATAACGTTCTCACGGATTTATGTCTACGACGTATGTGTCTAGACTTTTCATTATACACATTATTTTGTGCTCTTTCAATAGCTGATTGACTATCACAGTGCACGTTAATAGAAGGCACTGGTTTTGACCACATCGGGATGTCCTCCAAGAAACTTCAGAGCCAATCCGCCTCTTCAGCTGCTAGATCCAACGCTATAAATTCTGATTCCATAGTTGATCTAGCAATGCAAGTTTGTTTGCATGATCTCCACGAGACCGCTGCTCCTCCAAATGTAAATATGTATCCGCTAGTGGATTTTATATTCTTGGAGTCCGAGATCCAGTTCGCGTCTGAATACCCTTCCAGAACGGCTGGATGTCTCGTATAGTGTAATCCATAGTTAGCAGTGTACCTTAGGTATCTAAGGACTCTAACTATCGCTTTCTAATGTTCATAATTGGGATTACTCGTATATCTCGATAATCTGTTAACCGAGTTTGCAATATCTGGTCTAGTACAGTCCATGAGGTACATTAGACTGCCTATAACTCTAGAATATTCTAGTTGTCTCACACTCTCTCCGCGATTCTTGCAGAGACTCGACACCACTTCCATAGGAGTTCTCGCAATTACATTGCTATCCTTATCGAATTTGTCAAGTATCTTTTCGACATAGTGACCTTGGGAAAGCGCGTAACCTTCTGAAGTCTTGGTGATTTTTATCCCAAGTATTACATCAGCTTGTCCCAAGTCTTTCATGTCGAAATTTTGTGACAACATTTTCTTGGTAATTTTGATATTATCATTATTACCCACGATCAACATGTCATCTAAGTAGAGACAAACTATCACATAGTCGTTATCATCTTCTTTCACGTAGACATATTTATCACATTAGTTTATCTGAAACCTGTTAGATAGCATTACACTATCAAACTTTTCGTGCCATTGTTTAGGTGCTTGTTTTAGTTCATACAAGGATTTTACAAGTTTACACAACTTATGTTCTTTACCTGAAACCACAAACCCTTCGGGTTGCTCCATGTAAATCTCCTCTTCCAAATCTCCATTAAGGAAGGCCGTCTTCACATCCATTTGATGGATCTCTAGGTTAAACAAAGCCGCCAAGGCTATGACTAACCTAATAGACATTTTCCTAGAGACAGGAGCATATGTGTCAAAATAATCAACACCCTCAGTTTGCTTGTAGCCTTTAACAACAAGTCTCGCCTTGTGCTTATCCACTGTACCATCAGGCTTCATCTTCTTTTTGAAGATCCACTTATGGCCTAGTGGTTTACTACCCGGAGGTAGATCTACTAGTTCCCAAGTGTGATTGTGTAAGATAGACTCTATCTCACTATTCACCGCTTCCTTCCAAAGAGCAGAGTCTGTAGAAAATATTGCTTCTTTGTAGGTTACTTGATCCTTTTCTAACAGATATGTTAGGAAATCTGATCTGAAGGACTTTTCTTTACTAGCCCTTTTCCCACGCCTAGGCTCTTCAACTTCATCTTGAGGTTCCTCTCCCCCCACATTGCTTCCACTTTGGTCAACTTGACGGTCAACACCAGTTCGAGCTTTGTGAGGAAAGATTTCCTCAAAGAATGAAGCATCCCTAGCTTCTATGATAGTATTTACGTGGACATCAGAGTTATCTGACTTGTGTACTAAGAATCGATATGCAGCACTATCTTGTGTATAACCGATAAACACACAATCCACCGTCTTGGGTCCTATCCTTGTCCTTTTAGGAGGTGAGATCGGAACCTTAGCAAGACATCCCCAAACCCTTAGGAATTTATAGCTAGGCGCATGACCTTTCCATAATTCGTAAGGTGTTTTATCCAACCTTTTGTGTGGTACCCTGTTGAGCACATAGTTGGCCGAAAGCACAGCTTCCCCCCACAAATTTCTTGGTAATCCGGAACTAATAAGCATCGCATTCATCATTTCCTTAAGCATCCTATTCTTCCTTTTCGAAATTCCATTTTGCTCGGGAGAATAAGGCGCCGTGGTTTGATGAACGATTCCATTCTCGGCACAAACTTGTGCAAATGGAGATTCATATTCACCACCTCGGTCACTTCGAAGATTTTTGATCTTCTTGCCAAGTTGGTTCTCAACTTCATTCTTATAGCGAATGAACATGTCTATTGCTTCGTCTTTACTTCTCATCAAGTAGATATAGCAATACCTCGTACAATCATCGATAAAAGTTATAAAATAATTTTTACCGCCACGCGTTTGTACGTATTTTAAATCACATACATCGGTGTGGATTAAATCCAACGGTTCCGTGCTTCGCTCAATCGAGTGGAAAGATGCTTTGGCGTACTTGGCCTCAACACAAGTCTCGCACTTATGTTTGTGATCGATGTTAAACTTTGGTAGTAGGATAAGTGATATTAGCCTTTGCAAAGACTTATAGTTCACATGACCTAGTCTACCATGCCATAAATATAACGAATCCCGAGAATAAGCAACCTTCACTTTCTCATTGGCCTTATCGGCAACATTCATTACATTATTGCTCGTGCTAGCCTTATTGGCGGCACCCACATCAATCTTATCACTAGACTTTGCCTTGGGAGCTAAAGTCATTACACTCATCTTAAAAAGATTGTTGGTCAAGTAGCCCTTACCAACGAACATCCCTCCCTTGGATATGATGACCTTGTCGGACTCGAACACAAGCTGAAAGCCCCTCTTGTTGAGCACCACTCCGGAGATAAGATCCTTTCAAATCTCGGGCACATGCAGCACATCAGTCAAGGTCAGCTCCTTGCCCGAGGTCATCTTCAGCATGACCGTCCCCTTGCCTTCAACCTTCGAGACTGCAGAATTTCCCATGTAGCAGTTCTCATCATCGACCAGTTGATAGGTCTTGAACATCCATTTGTTGGCAAAAATATGGCGGGTAGCCCCCGTGTCCACCCACCATTCCTTCGAGTTCCCACCCACGAGGTTCACCTCGGACACAACGGCCGTGAGGTGCATCTCATCGAGGTCGGAGCTCAAGCTAGCCTCCGCAATGTTAGCATTGGCGGGCTTCTTCTTCTTGTCCTTGCTTGGTCCTACCATCTTCTTACCCTCCGCGGCTAGACGTTTGTAGCAATCTTTGGCACGATGGCCAGTCTTGTTGCAAACAAAGCAGGCACCAGTAAAGCTCTTATTCTGAGCATCTCCCTTAGAATTATTTGAGCGTTTCCGCTTGTTCCCACGGGAGCTCCCCCCGGTCTCGACCACATTGGCCTTAGCAACCATGCCACTTAGTTTCTTATCAACCTTTCGGTTGTCTTGCTTGATGCACAACCTTCGGATAAGGTCCTCGAGAGTCATCTTCTTCCTCTTGTGCTTGAGGTACATCTTAAAGTCCTTCCAAGATGGTGGTAATTTCTCAATTACCATCGCCACTTGGAGGGCATTATTGATGGTCATTTCCTCCGTTGCAAGATCATGAAAGATCAATTGCAACTCTTCGCATTGTTCCACAAAGCTCTTTCCATCGACCATCCGATAGTCGTGGAAGGGGCCCGGCCACAAATTTCTTTGCACCGGCGTCGTCAACTTTATATTTGTGCTCCAACGATTCCCAAAGATCCTTAGACATTTCTTTGGTATAATACACGCCGTAAAGCGAATCGTCAAGTGAACCCAATATATAGTTACGACATAGGTAATCTTCATGTACCCATGCATTGTGGATCGCGGTTTGAAGTGGATCACTCACATTCTCTTTGGGTTTCTCCTCCTTGACATACCGGCTAAAGTTCAAGGCGGTCAAGTAGAACAATATTTTTTGTTGCCATCTCTTGAAATTTCCACTCTTGAAATTTTTCGGTTTCTCAAGATGAGAGTACGGCAGTGGCATTGGGTGTCTATGACCCGGCATCACGGCCTCAGCGTCGCTAGCCCTCACAACAGGAACCTCCTCGTTCAAGTTGTCATTCGTGGTGTTCGTCGCACCGGAGTTGTTGATCTCGTGTGGGGGAGAGTTGTTATCAGCCATGATCTATAGATCACCAAATAACCTTTAGTGAGTAATCGATTTCGGTCCAACAGAAAACCGAACGCGTTAAAAAATCAGTATGCAATAATGGGCCAAGCCCACATTTACCACCTAAGTAGTACGATTAGAACAACCCAATAAAAATTACGAGTTTAATTTTTCGGAAGTGATTGAATTATAGTAACTTTCGAACATGAGCAAAAATATATTACAAGTATATGCTTATACAGTACTAAACAGTCCTCGACAACAAGTATGCTTGAAATTTACTAATATCACGTGTAAATAAGAGTTTAAGATTGTTGGACAAATATTAGTAAATTATGGCATGAGTATGTAAATACAAATCGTAAGCATATAAAGAGAGGAGTTTAAAGAATGCTCACGATCACACTTGTAGGTAAGTGTGTAACACCTTCGTCTTCAAGTTAGGATTTCGTATTGAATCCTGGACGAGGCCACAGTTTAACCATGTGCCCTTAAACTTTTATTACCCGCCTATATGCTTCAGGCCTCCGTGGGTAATAGAGCTCCCAAAGTACAACGCCCAATCCCGAGTACTATAGGAAGCACTATAGCACACCTTTCGAACCTTTTGTAGGCTTAGAACTCCGACACAATGAAAGTGAGAAATGCTATGCTAAGGAGGGAGAAGTAGAGAGCTCTGAAGAGATGAAGAGCTGGGGTGATTTGGAATGAAGGAGGTGGGCTCCTTTTATAGGCAGCCTTGGACCTCCAACAGCCAAATCCGGATTTAATAAGGCCATTAACCCACCCATTAAATGGGCTGTTACAAGACCCATAAAACCCCCCAACATAAATAGGCTGTTACTCTCATGAATTTAAAATTCGAATTTAAAAACCCACAGTCCCGCAACCTGCACCCGCACCCGCACCCGCACCCGAGCCCGAGCCCGGCCCAGTCATGGACGGGGCAGGGCGCGCGCGCGTGCCTGCGTGCGTGCCGAGCCGAGCCGAGCCGGACGGACGGACGGCGCGAGAAGCCTCTCCCTTCTCCACCAGTTTACCCATGCTAGACTTCTAGTCCCTTATAAACTTGTCTCAGCATGGTGCGCTAACCAATATGGGATTGTGCTTATTTTAATAACAACCATACCACTTTAAAGTCAATTTTCATTCACCCCGAGAATTGGATTTTTGCAAGTGTTATATATCGTTACGAAGCTCTATCAACGAGCTTCGTATTGATCTCACAAACACCCAAAATCAATTGGTGTGACCTTCAATTAAATTAGCTCAAAGTTGCCCACTAATTACTTAGTTATTATATTTAATTAGGATTCTCCCTCTAATTAAATATTTGGGCCAAAACCCAATACACTCACTTGTATTGGGCCATCTCTTCCTTGGTTAATAAACCAATTCTCCAACAATACTTAGTGAGTAAATCAGCTAGCTGAAATTGTGTATTCATATAAAATAGCTTGATCAAGCCTTGCTACACTATCTCACGAACAACATAATCGTCTATCTCGATGTGCTTAGTGCGTTCGTGATAGACTGGATTTTCAGCAATGTGTATAGCAGACTTGCTATCACAATAGATTAGCGAAGGTCCACGAAGTGAAGCACAAAGATCCTTCAATATGTAAGAGAGCCATGAACCTCACAAGTTATAGCAGCTAAGGATCGATATTATGCCTCTAAAGAAGATCGTGAAGCCAATGGTTGCTTCTTGGCTTTCCAAGAAATAATCGGGTCACCAAATATATGCAATAGCCCATAAAGGACTTGTGAGAATGCTCACAAGTTGCCCAGTCACTATCTGAATAAGCTTTCAGCTAATGATCACTAGATGCTGACAGAAACAAACCAGCTCCTAAAGCAGATTTGAAATACTTAGGAATATGGTAGGCAGGATGGAGATGTGTATCCCTTGGCTGTGCAAGAAATTGCTGAGGATTAGATGCTATTAAAACCTCCTTGAAGCTCCTTCGTGAAGGTGAATCCAGTATATAGATTGATGATTGATGAACTAAGTATAAACTAGCTCAATAACTCTGATACCATAACAAATCTAAGGGAATATTGATCAAGATTGAAGCAGAGCGGAGGTGAAGACGAAGAACAAGCTCAAAGTTTTTTGGAAGAGAGAGACAGTTATTCTCTCTAGCAACCCTTATTAATGACCACGTGTAAAAGTTGGTTACATAGGGACTGTTTAGCTGCATTTATACTAGCTAGCTAAGTATAAAAAACTAAGATGCCATCATGTACTGCTGCTACGTTATTTACAATTATACCCTTGCTTATTAATGAAGTTATCATCTGGTATAAATTGTCGTTTGGTAGCTTGGATGTCATCCGCCCTGCTGCTGTCATTCATTCTCGACATCAACAATCCCAAATATCAATCTCTATCTCAGGTTCTTTAGCTTCAACAAACTCAACTTCAACTACTTCTATCTCGACATCTTCATGAAGCTTTTTATGACTTCACACCACCATCGGTACGATCGGGAAGCAGCTTTCTAACAACAACATCGAGAGCAGGTGAAAAAAGCAGGCGATGATTGCATCAGTATAGTAGTCATCGTGCCGGAGGAGGAGTTTGGAATTGAAGAAGGCGATTACGAGGGAGTCTGTAAGAGCAGGAGGCGAGGCTGTCGGGGAAGAGTTCCAATTGGAGCTTTGCCGCGAGAACCCACCTCTGCCTCTCAAGCTCTTCCTCTTCACCGATGAAGGTCTCGTCGGGAGCTCATCTTCCCCAGCCTCAAAATCCCCTCTTTCCAATAGAATCCCCAAAAAAGTACCGAATGATCGAGTCTTCTCAACGCAATTGAAACAACGAGACACACTCGTGAACCATACTAACTGTAGCATAAAACTCAATTGCGATGAAAAAATGTGGTAAGCACCCCATTGAAGTGTTTCTCAATTGTAGCCACAGATTCTTAATCGCTATTATAGCCATAGATTCCTAATGGCTATCATCGGAGAAAGAAAACAAAAAAGTAGTTTTCAATTGTAGCCACAGATTCTTAATCAAATGGATCTTATCGACTTTCTTCCCTTTTTATTCTTCCTGGGTTCAACTGAAAATGGAGGGACTTGAATATGGAGGAGGGTCGTGTAAATTTAGATGTTGTCTAATTTTGGTTGCTGCTGGAAAATTGACGGGAGGATTGGCAGAGATGGTGACCGGAGTTAGTGCTCATCAGAAAAATGATCGAAGAAGATGACCAGAGGTATTAGTTGATCGGAGCAAGGGTATTAATGAGCATAAAAATGTGCATTTCATCACGTAGTTTAGGGGTAGTTTTTGGGTGCTTTCATGTCTAAAGCCTCAGAGTCTTGAGTCTTTTTTATGTTTATAGGTATTTGGAGTGCTTCTAGACTATTCGGAGCAGATATGGAGGAAGGCTGAAGGCGATGAGACCAAAACGAGGAAGTTCTAAAGTCCCACCGGGCAGTGAGAAACCTGTCGAGTGGTGCTCTTGAGCTCTTTGATTCTCTACGACTTTTTGGTCGGCATTTTTCCAGCCGAACGGCAGTTTCGACTGGGTTTTTATGATGCCGCACTAAAATGGTCACAACTTTCTGCTCAAGCGTTAGACAAAGACAAATGAGGTTCCATTAAACAGATAAAATATAGATCTACATTTCATCATGTAATAGTCTAAGTCTAAATCAGAGCAGAAGGTGGCCAAAAATTAGATTCTTTACCTCACATAAACCTACTGGCAAAGAAACACCGCGTAGCGCCACCGCTTGACTGATTTCCCCCCAAATGATGGGAACGAAAATGAATCTAGGATGGGCCAAAATGATCATTTTAACCTTGTACTCATACTAGCTCTTTTAGAATTTTGTGGGTGGCCTATAAATACCCATTATAGGCCTCCAATTCTCTTTGTCTAGTCTCATTTGGCTATAACACTTAGAATAGCCATATTTTCCTTCTATCTCTCTCTCTCTCTCTCTCAAGAAGGAAGCTAGGAGCAATGAAGAAGGAGGAGAAGCTAGGAAGCTTAAAGACTTTATTGAGCTTTTCTAAACTCTCTCTCTTTAATTGAATGTTTGTGACAATAGTTTTTCCTTTATTGATGTTGAGTTTGAGTTTGCGGATGTATGAGTAGTTGTTTGTGGGTTGGTTGCCCTTGAATGCTCCCAACAACCTAGGTTTCGAATGGACTTGTGCGAAGTAGTTGGTAAACTTAATGTCTTTAGTTGGGTCATGTGGGATTAGGATTTAAAAATACTCTAGAGGTCGTGAGGGAGTTGTAATGTTATACCCGAGTCCAAGCTCTAAACTTCCGGGAGGAAATCATTGAGGGCCTATGATTTAGCTAATTGATCTAATAGAAACCCGAAGGACTTGACCATGAAGGGGAGCCATGGAGCTAGCCTACTAGTTGACTAGAGGAAATCTGACGTATGTGACACCGAAGGGTGGATCCTAGTTGTTCTTAGGATGGTAAAAATGACGAGTATGATTGAAGGTTTGAGTTGGTGGCCCGGGCAAAACTCGCGTGAGGTTTGACACTCATAAGATGCAGAAGTCCTTGGGAAAGGCTGCGTAGCTTGATTGACTTCTTTTTTATGGGAAGGACGTGACTGTGAAGCATCACGCTTTAGATTTACCTAAGACCGCCACAAGCCCAAGAGAGACCTAGTTAGGAGGGTTGTGTTCAAGTGGTTGCCTCGCCCACTATTTCTATTCTTGGCTACCTACGTTTTTCTATATTTAGCTTTAGAAATTTAGACATTATACTATTTATCTTATATATTGTCTTAGGCTAGCTAGTCAGACGAATAGGTGACCTAGATCTCATTCCTCGTGGTTCGACAACTCTACTTCACTTTATTGCAACGGGTGTTGAAAAATGCCCTCGTCACGTATAAGAGTCATTTCAAATAAAAAATAAAAAAATAGATTGATGACGTGAGCGAGGGACCTATAATAAAACTAAATTTTCGGAACTTTTTAATCTATTTCAGAAATACAGAAGTCTGAGAGACGGATATGCCAAATCTCAAAGTTCTGAGAATAATTTACCCATTATAAATTAATGTGAGTATAGAGATCTTAAAAAGATAGAGGGAAAGGCAAGGAGAAGATTAGTCCAATGAATTTTTAATTTATTGGACTAAATTAAAATGAATTTTTAATTTAAACAGTTTAGAATTAGAAGGATTTGATGTTATAATTCTTTTTTGGTCGAAAAAGGATGTTATACATTAATACCTTTTGTTTTGTCATGGTGAACATAATTAATAATTTCCCCAAACAGTTGGGGTGACATGCCACGTCAAGATCCACGATAGATAGCTTTTGTTTTGTCAGGAAGTAGTTCGAGTACTCTAAATATTAAAAATTCGTCCTCAAAAAAATAAATATTAAAAATTCAAATATATTACACTGAAATTTTAAACTAAATGGTCTTATCGTCAAATGGTCACAACACATTGTACTAAACTGAAATTTTACATAATTGTTGGAGCCGAAAATTAATTCGCAGATCTGCTGAATCTATTTTGGTAAAAAGGTCGTAACTTTTGGCTCAAGTATCGGATTAACGCGATTTCAAAATTCACAGAAAGAGAAGACAGAGATTTACAACTTTGTAGTTTATGATGTTTCTAAATTGGGTACAGAAATATGTCAAACTTGGGTTGGAAGTTTCGGCAGTAGGTTTTTTCTTATTAGGCCGGGACTATGTTAGGTTTTCCTATATTGAACATGGTCTAGGATTTTTGTATGGGGTTGGAGAGCTTAATCTATATAAGGAGAGCTAGGTACAGGCATGAAGGACACCCACAAAACTATACATCAAACATTTAGCTTCATAGCTTTTATTGTAGATTTTATCTTATGTAGCTTCGTAGCTTTTATCTTTCATGTTTTTCTCCTATCCCTATCAATAAACATCTTTGCTCCCCACTCTCTTTCTTCTCCTCTCTCACCCCTTATTTTATCTTTTCTCCCTTTCGTTTGAATAGCTCTTGGGACAATCACTCCGGACCCGTTCATAAGATTGTTTTTGACGTTCTACCATAATTTATCGCAACATGATTTTTGGCACGCTCGGTGGGACTAAGGAGGGCATCTAAGAAGAATGGTTATTGTGTTCAAACATACGAGCTTCCACATACGGTTTCGAGTCCTTCCTCAAAAGGGACGAAACCGGTCAAAGGTTGTGCTGAAAGAAGACATCCAGTGAGGTTAGCCAATTTTAGAGGGTATTTCGGTCCTTTTTAGAGCTCAATCTGAAGAAACTTTCTTCACCAAAATTGAATATCATTGTATCATCTTCCTGTGGATACTAAGAATGCCAAAATTAGAGTTTGTACCAAGATAATATAGCTGAAATACTACAGACTACTCAATCTATAAGTTGATTACAAATCCAGTAAATTTGAAAGATATTTTTATCTTTTTCTCTGCCGAGTTTTAGAGACAGCTATTTCTACAAGAATTGAATATCTGTCTCTTAGCTTTCCAGAGACACCAAGATCGCCTCAATAGGAGTTCGGACGAAGAAGTTAGGACTAAAATACCAAAAATAGGTCATTTTATAAGTTAGTTCTAAAAAATTTTATTTATCTTGTCCAACTATGATGAGTTATGAGGGATTTGTGAGGAACACTGGTTATCTTGAGAAATTCCAAGCATTCTCCATGCAAGTTGGGAAAATTGCAGAGGAATTTGCGAAATTAATGGAGAAATTTAGTACTGAACTTCGAGCAATGAGATACAAGCCCTCCAAGAATGAGAATTCAAGGACTACATCAGCAACTGAAGAAGTATCAAGTGGCGTACGCGAAGTTAAAAACCAAATAGTTTTTGAATCTCACGATTCTGAGACACGTATTGAGGCGGTCGTACATAAATCGGCCGGGTATACACGTTCTTCTTTTTCCCTTATTAAAGAGGTCGATCTAACGACTAGTCCACAGTTGGCCAAAACCACGGCCATCGAGCTTGTAAGGCCCACATTCGAGGAAAAGGAAGAGCCATGCCCGATACCAGTCTCATCGATAACCGAGACAATCCTAAGTGCTGTATCAAATACGAAAGGCATCCTAGGGCCTCCGCCAACTAAGAGAATCTTTGGGCCTTCACCAGCAAAGGGAATTTTAGGGCCTCCGTCGAGTCACCTATTGCGGAGATCCGGGTCACACTTTATTCCATGAGCAGTGAGCTACCTTTGCTTACCCAATTCTATCTCAACTCAACGTCGAGACGCTGGGGGACAAGCCCATCCTCAGAATATTATTGAGAATTCTATCTCACCCGGGGGGCTTGGAGAGCAATACAATATTACAAACGAAGCTCATACTTCGGTCAAAATTATCTCGGCCGGAGGGCAAGACATGCACAAAGTGAAGAAAGTTGATGATGATGAATTCAAGTGTTCAACTCCTCCTCAACCAAGCAAGAGTACGGTGAAGCAATAACCTAATGGGCCGGCTCAACCTCGGCCATCAAAGGTTTCAAATTACAGGGAATGTCCTCAAGTCACATGGTCAAAATCGACCAGCTGTAGAAAAAGACTACCTGAGTACGCTTGGGTTAAGAGGGACGTGGTCACTCGATTGGCGACCGAGCAAGGAGTTCTCCAGAGAAAGAAGCCCTTCAAGGTTTGGGTGCCTAAGGAAGAACTTTCGCAGTCCAAGAAATAACTGTGTAAGACACAACCCACAAGGAGTAATTGGCCTACAAGGTCTCCAAGTTATCATACGAAGCATGTGCGTAAGGAGATGCCAAAAAAGCCGAAACAAAGGCAAAGACTCAACGAAGAAGATTGGAGCGAAAGATCCAGAAACAAAGGCAAAAGCTTAGAGACCTTCAACAACAATTGTATAGCCATTTTGACGACGGAAAAGGAGCTCCTACTCAACCATGTAAGCCTAAATCAAGTTTTTCTGAGAAAGCTGTGAACACACGGATATCTCGAGTTGGGTGATCATCTGCATTGCCACAACGGCTAAGTCTCGATCGGTTTGATAGTAAATTTTTTACTTATTACGGTCTTACCTTAGCCGATTATATATAGAGTAGAGTTAATTTTCTTTATTTTTAAGGGCAGATACACGTCAACGCTTTTTCTAGCGTCAAAACATTGACATGTGGGGGCATTGTTGGAGCAGAAAATTAATTCCCGGATCTGCTGAATCTATTTTAGTAAAAAGATCGTAACTTTCTGCTCAAGTATCGGATTGATGCAATTTTAAAAGTCACAGAAAGAGAAGACGGAGATCTACAACTTTGTAGTTTATTACTTTTCCAAATTGGGTATAAAAATGGGCTAAATTTGGGTTGGAACTTTCGGCAGTAGGTTTTTCCTTATTAGGTCGGGACTATGTTAGGTTTTCCTATATTGAACACGGCCTAGGATTTTTGTATGGTGTTGGGGCGAGCTTATTCTAGATAAGGAGAGCTAGGTACATGCATGAAGGACACCCACAAAATAATACATCAAACCTTTAGCTTAATAGTTTTTATTGTAGATTTTATCTTTTATGTTTTTCTCCTATCCATATCAATAAACATCTTTTCTCTCCACTCTCTTTCTTCTCCTCTCTCACCCCCTATTTCATCTTTTCTTCCTTTCATTTGAATCGCTCTTGAGACGACCACTCCAGACCCATTCATAAGATCGTTTCCGACATTCCACCACAATTTATCGCAACAATAATATAATTATTCTCATCTTACGAAATCGACATGAACTAGTTTGTTGGTAGATGAGTTGACAGGAATTAATTTTCTTGTTGAGATAGTAGGTCCCGGAGATCGCCCTCGTGGCGAAACATAGAGCCGTACAATTGACACAGTTTATTCAAAGCTTGGGCTCTTGGTCTCCCTTCACGCGCAAAATAAAATAAATCTCTCTAATTGAGATATTTAGCATCCCTAAAAAAAACTGGAGATATTTAGCTAACGTTTCCTTGGGCTCATCCAACGAACTTCGGCCATTATGGATTCTTAACACAAAGTTAATTATTCCCAGTTCCATCTCTATAATATGAATGTTCCAATTCTATAATATGAATAATCAAGCTAGGAAACCATCCGTACATCACTTTGTCTGTTCCATTTTCTTTATTTGGCCCGTATACTGTTTTTGGTGCCATGCACATTGCATTTCGATTTCTTCAAAAGTTGCCAAAGTTAATAAATCAATTAAATATTATTCTATTTAGTTAGGTGTTAACGATCAAGCACTTTCATTGTATTATATTTTAAGTTAACTCAAATATTTTGAATTCGAGATTAAAAATATAGCATTATTAAAATTTAGTGAAATTCTTTTTGTTACTATTTGTGATTCTACTCAATTTAAACTTAAATTCATTATCGCGATAAATTTTAGAATACGGAATAATTAAGAAAAAGTTTGATACCAAAAACTACATAGATTAAATGGTAAGAACGTTATTCTAATTTAACTAGGTCTCGAGTTCGAGTTCTTAAATATGCTTGAAGAATTTTCATTTTTTAAAAGTTTTACAAGATTCTAATCTAAATTGGTCAGCCCATTTTACTGCATACAATGTATAACCAAAAAACGAAGAAAAAGTGGGGACCAGTTCACATTTGAAACCTATACCTTGTAGTGGTCCCCACTAAAGATGCAATGATCTTAGCCAAGCGAATTGAAATTCTAGTAACATCCTTTGCACAATGTCGTACTTTTTCTCCCATAAAAAAAGCCGTATATTTCAGTGAAGCACAAACTTCAATTTATAGATTACTGTTTTTCACCAAAACAATTATAGTTTACTTGTCAGTCACCTACCGCAAGCTAAACAAAACGTACACAGGAAGAAACTTGTTCCGAATCGATTAAACAAGTGGACCACAAATCACTACATTAATTATATCATGTCTTCCTTCCAAAAGCAATTTATTTAGTTCTGTCCCACGTAGAACCTTTTTTTTTGAACCACTTAATTCTGTTCCACTTAATTAACCTCGACTAACGAATCTCCACCACAAAGTTCTTTACGAAAAAAAATGTGTTTAATTTAGAAAATGAGAGTCAAAGACATTTGTCCTAAAAGCGTGTAGGAATTGACGGAACTAGGATCTATGGGTTGAATTGAGTGGGGACAAGGCTTGTCCTCACTGAAATGGATCAAGATTTTTGATTTATAGATACGATTTTTGATAACTGTCAGATCTGTATATACGATTTTTAATGAAATCTGATGGTCCAAACGAAATCCCCTCTGTATGGACAATTTTTATATTGTCCCCCCACTCAATCCAAAACATAAGATGTATCCTTTTTGGATGTAACTCTCGGTGTGACCTTTAAAACAATATTTAGAAACTGAGACGTGGTATAATCTTGCCCTCTATTTAAGCGTTTGTAAGTCTTGAAGCTTTTAGAAATAGTACAAAGCACCCCGGCATGACAACCAAAAACGCGGTAATTTTTACGAGACAAATGGCCGCAAACGTTTCCTCGTTTGCTTTCCTTTAATCTTCTATATAAATGTGCCATGCGTCATTGGAAAGTTTAAAGCATAGCTTAACTATTATTATTTTGAATAATATAATTTTGTGATTTGGAAATTTAAAATTTTAATTTGATTTAAGGTGCCAGTGCAATTCTAAATAGTGTGCGGTTTAATAACATTTGCATGTAATCTGAACTTTTCATCTTTCCAATCTGTTCTACCAAACACAATTAATTGGTAGGTGTTAAAGTAAAACAAAATTAAGTTTGTTGGCACTCTAAATTAACAAAATTTGAGTTTCCTTTCAGCCTTCATGGATCGTAATTAATTAAGTTTTTTTAATCATCGGATATCCGGATACTAGTTAAACTATGTGAGATTTTGAAAAGTGGCAAAACTCTTACAACTGACAATTATTCTCTTATTTAAGCTAGAACCATGTTCTCATTTTTTTAAGGCGGGTGAGATCATCGAAAGATGGCAAAGCTTTCCCAGTCAACAAGTATTTAACACTACTGCGTTCTAAAAAATTTGAACTCAAACTTCTTAATTAAGTCAGAACAATACATTTATCAATTGATGTCATTGGTAATTAATTAATTATGTATAGATAAGGATCTAAAGAGTTGTTGGGTGCACCGTCTTCTCACGTCTTAATTTTCCCTTGAAGGCAAAAGTGCGAAACACATGCAGAGGAAGTGGAGCCGTACCGTTTTTCCTTCTTTTGGGCGTGGTTGTTCCTCTGAATCCATAAAGCAGGTTTCGCCGGAATAGGTTTTAATAGCTGGTGGTGGCTGTTGTTGGATGGTCTTATTAAAGTGTTTGCCCAACTTTTTTGCTGAAATTTTGGATACTGACTAGAAGTTTAAACATGTCCTTTATACTTCTTTTTGAAAGGTTTATACTTCTTGTTTGGCCTATAAAAAAATGGCGACTAATTATGGAATCCTGAGGGATCTTAGACTTTGTAGTTTTTCTCTGATTTAAAATTGGCTTGATTTAGATGAAATTGGTTTGATTTGGATATTTATGCATATAAAATTTCAATTTCGTGCCATATCACACTCGAACTTGATTTTGACTATCGTATTCTGAAACAGAAGATTGTTGATAATGAGAATCAAACTCGTCAATTGTATCCTAACAGTTGTTGTTAGGTATTAGAATAAAATTGAACCCTTCCTTTTGAATGGTATTCTCCAACAATTTTCGGTATTCTCCAAACTGGGACCTCTATTTTCTACCTATTTAACCAAATTTAATTTAGGTAACACGCAAGCAGCTGAAATTGAATGCTTTGTCCACAACGATACCGATTGCTCACCTATTATACTAAACACACACTTAACGCCGAATAATAAAAGATTAAACACGCACTTAACTCGATTCCACAATCCAAATTAGCCCTAACAAGAATATAAACGGACCGTGCGCACGCAATAGCATCCGACCTTTCTGCGCGTGGTCGCCCCTTTTTAAACGAAGATCTAATTCCTGCATGGGAAAAGCGATAGAGGAACTTATCAAAATTAACGGAGAGATTAAACAAAATTAAGAGGAGAGAGAAAATAATTAGAAGCTAATGAAGCCGGGTGGGGCCCAAAGTAAGGCGATTAAGGAACAAAGCAGCAGCAAGTGGGTCGGCGAAATTTGGGACATGGATACGGACAGCAGAGCAACCATTGCCTACACCTTGTCCTCTGTCCCCTCTCCCGCCCACTCCCGGCTCTCCCCTTCTTCCCTCGTGTCCCCCTTCCTTTGGGCCCCACCCAACTATTTTTTTTTATATCACCCGTATAACATTTGGAAAGTTGACAATTTTTTTTGACAAATATTTAATTCTTGAACACGAGAACTGTTTAAATTAGAATAACTCATTCTCGAGTTGATCTAATTGATTGTTGGTGGCCCCACCAAACTAGTTACTCTCTCTCTCTCTGACCCTCCAGCTATATGTACAAACTTAGTTCCATCCTCCTACCGACCTAGAACAAACCCTTTTCAAAGCAACGGTACACAGTTATGGAGCTCCAGCTTGGCTTGGCTCTTCCACCCAGTAACGATCGTCTTCTTCCTCACTGGCTCCACTCCGGGGAAGGAGGGAGAGGTTATAATCTAACAATGGTGGAGAACAAGAAACGTGGCTTTGAAGACGCGTTCCGCGATCACGAAGAGGAGGAAGAAGACGATCGGTTGCCTCGGACTCTGACTCTTTTCCACTGGGACAGCCAGCAACCCGACGAGGAGGACGACCGGTCCGTAAACAGCGAGCTGGATACCGCTTTTGCATCTAACAGGTAGGTAGCAATCGTTGTTGTTGAATATGTTAGGGCAGCGGAAGCGTAATTTTCATCCGGAAATGACTTTCCACATTTTATTGATGACAGGATGGAAGGGCTGATTGGGTGGCCGCCGATTAAGAACCACAGGAGGAAGCTCGTCAATTACAACCAGTACCATCGGAATCACGACGGCGCGGCGGCGATCGGCGATCACTCTCAGGGAAGAAGAAGACGATTGGTACCCGCATTAGCGAATAGTAATTGTAATTACGATTCCAAGTTCGTGAAGGTGAAGATGGAAGGAGTGGGAATTGCGAGGAAGATCGACTTGACCCTCTACGCTTCGGTTGCAACACTCAAGCAAGCCTTGTTTGCAATGTTTGGTATATGTAAGTTCGAATAATAATTTGTACTCCAAGATTTTGATTATTTTGACGATTGGTAAAATCGATTAATCAATTTTCTTAAATTTTTTTGTTTGGGACAGGCCAAGAGAATTTTGGGTGTTATGAGCTGACATATCAAGACAGTGAGGGTGAATGGCGACTCGCCGAAGACGACGACGTGAGCTGGAGGTAATTTCAATTTTTGGGTCAATTTTAATTTTAATAATTTCTCTGTTTAGTCAATTGATTTATGATATTGGGCTAATTCGAAATGTTGGCTTGTGCAGAAATTTCGTCGGGTTGGCCCAGCGACTGAAACTGGTGAAGTCGAGTAATGGCTAGTTGTTGGGAGAGGTTAATTATTATGTACTAGCTATGTTAAATAGACAGGCCTCCCTGTGGTTTTTGGTTTTTGACATTACCAGTCTGTGAGATGTAGTTCCCAGAAAACAGCTTCAGTTAACTTTATGACATTTTGTTTTACCGAAACAGGAGAATGTAGAAGGGATCAGATAGTAATTTTTTGGTCTTTTATGGTTGCCGTTACGGTTCTGAAGTTGAGAGTGTGTTGCTCTTAACTTTTTGTTTGGGCTCCTACTGATGCGATATTATATTTATGAAAAAATCTGATAGAAAAATCTAAAAATTTGATTCTCTAATTAGGCATGGCAAAAGACTAAAATATCTTCCAAGATTGATTGTCTGTTGAGTTTTTTTTAAGCACAATTCTTTATTAATTTCAAATCGTTTGCTTTAACATTCCATAAGTAACCCAAAACACAATTATTTAACAAAATTATACTAAAATAAATACAAGATGCAAAAATGACTCAGATCTTATAAGTACAATATTTCCAATAAGATGAAATCACCCAGGGTTTCGAGGTCGGCTAGGTGAAGCAACGATCCGCTAGGTTCAAGGGGTCGATGATTCGCTGAGTTCAAGGAGACGACGATCTGCTAGGTTCAAGAGTATGATCATCCGCTATGTTCAAGAGTATGATCATCCACTATGTTCAAGGAGTCGACCATTTGCTAGGTTCAAGGGGTTGACCGCCCATTTTGGTACAAGCAGTCTACCAAATGGATATAGCAACCCAACTTGCTAAAGGTAGCGACCAAATGAAGGTAGCATGGTACCCTCAACCTCAAGTCATCTTGAACTCCCTCCGGTCTCTTAAGGAGCGCCCATACTTGATAAATCGGCTGTAACCTTGTACTCGAGTCTCGAAAAGAGGTGATTTGTTCGGCCATGAGAAGCTAAGAGGTAGATATCCATCTTCATATTTCTAAGGCAAGGCCTAATTCTACTTATAAGATGGTCAAAACAAGGCTTCAAGTCTCGGTGCTAGTTTCATCAGTGAAGGCCATCGGGTTCTGGTAGAATAATCCTGTCATGTGACTCGGACCTCAGATTGGGCTGATTCAAAATGCTGTAGAAAGTTAAGACATAGGTCTACAACTTTACAGTTCATGACTTCTTCTAATTCGGATCTTAAAGAAGTCTAAAATCCATTTGCAGTCAACTTCAGGCCGATCGTCGGTCACCTTACTCCAAGCCATTCGTCAAACTTTGGTAAAATGAGCGTATCTTGTGACTCAGATATCGGATTGAAACGATTCAAGTTAATATGCAAAGCCAAGGCATAGATCTACAATGTTGTAGTTTATGGTGTTCTCAAATTCGGAGTTTAAAAGTGTCAAAAATCTGTTTGAAGTTACCTAAGGCCAATCGTCAGCCATAAGCTCTACTAAAGGCCAATCGTCGGTCACAACTCCACTTAAGGTCGATCGTCGGCTACAACTCGGCTTCACCTAGATCATCGGCTAGTTCCAACTAGGCCTTGATCGTCGACCAACTTCGACTAAGCCTCGATCGTCAGCTAGGTTCAAGAGGGGTCGATCGTCGGCCAAAGTTTAACTGAGGGCCGATCGTCAGCCAAATCCGTAAATGACACTTCTCTTAAATTAACTAGCAGATGTTAACATAATTTTAATTTAAAAAATTAATTGTATTAAGATTTATTTTTAAAAACTTTATCATCAATTATACCTTACCAGATCCAAATTTCGAATAGTCAATGACATTCTTTATTGAGACTGACAGTCGTAACATTGGAAAAAAAATTTCACATATAAATATTTATATTTATAAAATTAAACTTACCGAAAAAAATGACATTCTCCTCTTATTATTGAGAGAGTTCAAAGTGGGCCAGATTTTCACCAAAAGAAAGTTCAAATTGGGCCAGATGTTGAATTCAAAGATGGGCCGAAAACGAGGAGAATATAGCCCATCGAACCAGCGCGCCGCACCGTATTGTTGCCGTGTTGGGAGGTCACAGTCCCGTCTCTCTCTAGTTTTCTCTCGTTCCAAAATTCCGTCTGAATTAAGAACCGTTTTAATTTTCATCGCGTCACATCGAATTGACGTGCGCTGGTACATATAGCAATCACCCTAATTACCGCATTATATCGCGATACAGGTAACTCAAATCCAGTTTCTCCAGAGAACATCAAAACGACACGATATGGTTTGATAGAAGTCTCAAATAAAGAGAGAGACTTTTCTCTGTTTGAGAACCACTTTTTCCATCCAAATAAAGGATGAGTTAATTTTAGTACTCAATGGTTAAACGCTTTGTAACTCGATACCGTGTGGTTTGATTTTTCCATTATGATAACGGGGTTTTCAAAATTTGCATTTTTTTGACAATTTTTAAACCAAGGTTAATATGTCCAACATGGTATTTGCACATTAATTTTACGTTATATTTCTCTCTACTAGGTGACGTTGAGATGGTAGATTAAAAATTTTAGAACTTTTTACGATTCAAGAAGTTTTTTTTAGATTAGAATTTTTTATGTTAGCCACGTCAGCAATATCTATGAAAGAGAAATATGATTTTTGTCATCCAACATGTCAAATTCAGAAACTTATGTCACAAGAATAAAAAAAATAAAACTATTGTTAGGAATTTAGCAACCAAGAGAACAAGATCGCACAAAGAACACGGAACAAGAGAATTACGTGGTTCGGCCTAATGCCTACGTCCACGGTGAGAAATGAGAAATTTTATTGATGGATCCGAGTCACAAAGGTAAGAAAAGGAAAGAAAAGGCAAGAAAAAGTATCACATTGTCTCATACTTTTTGTTTAAACCAATCTCAAATGATTTTGTCTTTATCATCCATGTGGTAAAAATTTTATAATATATAAAATGAAAAGAGCTTGACTACACTACTTTAAAATAAGTCGCAAACTATAAACCACAACAAAAATTGAAAAGTATGAAAATGACTACTACAAAAGTATGACCTTACAATCTCAATTTATAAGTGGATTCGTTAAGACTCGAGACACCATTGTCCCTTAGATCACAATGAAATTAATTACAAGGGCGAAGATTTCATCATGACCTAACGAGTGGACGAGATGATAGGTTTATGTTATATGAAAAGTGATAAGTATACCAACTTATAACTTGTTTCCTTATTAGCGTTTGAGAGGTAGGATTTCTTCGCCCCCTAAATTTTGGATAGGTTTTCTTGGTCAATACACACTCTAGTTATTGAATTGTCTTGTTCTTTTATCTCATAGTTGGAAGGTGGAGGAATACTATTACTCGTTTTGGTCATGTGATTTAAGAGGAAGACAAATTCTTTTTTTGAACTAAATAAAGAAGGAAAATTAAAAATCAATGTGCTAATCGCAAAAAGAAATTGATTAAGATGTTCCTGGTAGAAATCACTGTGAACATATAGACCAACTTTTAGAAGCTCGAGAAATTATCACATTGTTCAAAAAATATTGCGTACTTTTAATTGAACCGATAAAATGAATTTGTCTTTACCATCTAGGTTGATGCAAATAGTAAAATAAAATATTATAATAGTCTATTATAATAAATTGACTAATTAAAACTAAGTACCGAAATAACAAACTATAACAAATTAACACTAAGTACTGAAATAACAAATTATAACAAACTAACAATTAAAACTAAGTATCAGAATAACCATTTATAACAAACTAAATGATTGAAACTAAGTATATGAATACACTAATTAAAATAAATACCAAAATAACAATTTATAAATAACTAACTAATTAAAACTAAGTACCAAAATAACCAATTATAACGAACTAACATTAGGGAGACGAGATATATTAGGCCGAAAAGTAAAATATAGATATAAGCGTCTAATATATAATAAAAAAGTATAAGATTATCCCTAATAATATAGATAAATTATCTAAGCACGCATTAATTGACATGTTAAAAATTAAATAAATTTGTGATGTTTTCTTTACTCGTATATGATTATATGGGGAGCATAAAGATATACAAATTAAAGTGATGCGTTTATATTAAAATTATTAGCTAATAGTATAATATTTTTCAGTTATTTTTGTAGCTGGCTGTTTAATTTCTCAGTTAACTTTTTGTTACTTTCGAACAAATATTTGTGATTTATTTCTCGTTAATGATACAATAGTCATTTGATTTCATTTAACCGAGAGAACGAGTCCGATATGAACAAGATTTGAACATGATATGTCATATTCATGAGATTTAAGAAAGTGATAAGTAGAATAGCTTATAAAGGTTGATGTTGATAAGGAGTTTTCCATATAAGGTTATTAATAGGGTGCATAATTAAGGAGTATTGTCTCTCAACTAGTTCTAATACAGGTGAAATTTTAGTTTCAATTTCTTTCGGGAGAGGAAGACAAAGATGGCATGGAGTTCCTATCTCAATAAGGGTAGAAATTTTTTAAACTAAGACATCCATTGCAACCAAGTTAATTTCAAATATTTTACCCCGCATCTCAGTCATTAATAATGATTCTAGTTGATCATCCATAACAGAACCATAGCCTCGAATGTCCGTATTTAGCATAAAGTGAACTTGAAATCTTCATTGATTCGCAAGTAAGGATAAACCAGAATTGGTATAATAATGTCTGCTGAAATCTTAAGGTTGCTCAGTGCATGTTCTGAAATTGTCGCAAGGCGATTTTTGATTTGGATGAGCAAATATAAAGCGTAGAGAACAACATGAGATTTGTGTAGTGAAAAATAAATACAAAATATATCATACTATTTAATGAGGTAAAACGTAACATGCAGTTTATTAGATATATATAAACTGAAAGCCACACTAATAACATATAAAAGTCACGTTTACTTGATCTAGCTGCTTGATAATATCTGGCAGCATAAAGCCTACTCTTCGGTATAAAAATGTTACATAACTAAATAGATGAAGAATACACATCTCAAAACATACATCATTAGGAATCAATGACTTGAATATATCAATTAATTTCAAACTCCTATATATTTTTGTTGCAAACATCAGCATGCCCATGCATAGAATAAATAGTGATATTTGTTTTTTACTTATCAAAAAAGTGGATTTGTTTGTTTCTCGGGAAAAAAAATTCTATAAAGTAATAACATCAGTTGGAACTAGTCCAAATAAGAAGTTGCTAGTAAAAAGCTCGATTGATAATAGTATCATGGGATTTCTATCTAAAAGAATGTCAATATGCTAAATGTGATTCTAATCCTATTGTGAGCATC
Source organism: Hypericum androsaemum (assembly GCA_963995505.1). NCBI lineage: Eukaryota > Viridiplantae > Streptophyta > Magnoliopsida > Malpighiales > Hypericaceae > Hypericum > Hypericum androsaemum. The sequence goes on from OZ023190.1 coordinate 12,575,158, forward strand.
TTAATCAATTTTCTTCCCTGAATAACACACAAACTTTTAATTTGTATTCCTCATTTAGCGAGAAAAAATGCCACCTCTTAAATTGTATTATCAAAATGAATAGTAGTGCTCCTCCACCTACCAAATAAAAGAACAAGACAAGCCAATAACCTAAGCGTTGATAAAAAATCCTAGTGATAATCGAGACGGTACACCCTAATTGGGCTCCCTATTAATAATCTCATATGGAAACCTCCTTTGAACAACTTTATAAGCTAATCTACTTATCATTTCCTTAAATCTCATGAATATGACATATCATACTCAAGCCTTGTTCAAACCGTCTCGTTCTCTTGATTAATTGAAATCAAATGACAAACAAGATCCAAATCACAAATATTTGTTCAAAAATGAAAAAAATTTATCCGATAAATTAAACATGCAACTAGGAAAACAAGTGAAAATATTCTACTATTACCTAGTCATTTTAATATAAATGCATCAATTTAATTTGTATTTCCTTACCGTGTCATATGCTCCCTATATATAAATGAGTAAAGGATATATGACAAATTTATTTATTTATTAACATGTCAATTAATAAGTTGTTAGATACTTTATTTATATTATTAGTGGTTATCTTATACTCGTTTCTTATTATATGTTATACACTTATATCCATGTTTTCTTTCTACGACCTAATATATCTCTTATCCCCTATTGTTAGTTCCTTATAATTGTTACTTTGGTACTTAGTTTTAATTAGTTAGTTCATTATAATTTGTTACTCCAGTACTTAGTTCGTTATAACTGGTTATTCATGTACTTAGTTTTAATTAGTTAGTTCGTTATAATTTATTATTCCGGTACTTAGTTTTAATTAGTTAGTTCGTTATAATTGGTTTATATATATATTTTACTATTTGCATCAATAGAGGTGTTAAAGACAATTCATTTTAAACCGGTTGAAATAAAAACTACAAGATATTCTTTGAAAAATGTGATAATTTCTCGAGCATCTAAAAGAATGCCAATATCTAGATGGTGATTCTTATTCTAATTAGGAGCATGTTAATCAATTTCTCTCCCATGTCACATTGATTTTTAATTTCCCTTCCATTTAGTTAAAAAAGAGAATTTGTCTTCCTCCTCCTTCCAAATATAAGATAAAAAAACAAGGCAAGTCAATAAATGGAGGAGTATTGACCCAAAAAAAAAAACCTATTCCTCCTCCTTCCAAATATAAGATAAAAGAACAAGTCAATAAATGGAGGAGTATTGACCAAAAAAAACCTATCCAAAATCGAGCGGTCAGTAAAATTACTTACTAATTAGGCACACTATTAATTACCCGATAAGGAAACCAAACTATCAAACTCTAATAAGGAAACAAGTTATAAGCTGCCCTACTTATCAGTTTCCATATCCTTGAACTTCTCATCTCTTCTTCTCGCTATCTCGCGTATTCCATTTTGTCCGATATTTTCGTCCTCTCCTCTCTCAAATCCCTAACTCCTCGCTCCTCTCTATAAATAGTTGGACCGAGACATGAAAAACACGGAACGAGGAAAGAGAAAATAAAGCAGTTAGAGAGGGAGGAGGAAGAAAAAGAAACCGTGCTTAGTAGTAGATAGATATATAGCTGAAGATATATTAATATTTTTTCCTTCTCCTCAGAATTTATTTTATTATCGAATTTATTCTGGACACAGGAAAAACGAGTTCTCGTTTCCGTGGAAGCTCGCTCTCGGTGTCCGATCTAGAACAACCGCAGGCGAGGTGGTTAGTTCTTGCCCTAGCTTGAGATGATGATTCGAAGCGCGATTCTGTTTACTGAGTGTTAATTTGGTGGTTTCGGGGTTCGAGGTGGTCTGCGAGGGTTTAGATCTTCCGGTTTTTGATATAATTGGCTAATTAAGTGTGTTTTATTTGCAGGTAGTTGGTGATTAGTGGTTGGGAATTTGGAGGAAGATGTCCTCGCTTAGTAGGGAGCTGGTGTTCCTTATACTTCAGTTCCTTGACGAGGAGAAATTTAAAGACTCTGTTCATAGGTGAGGTTTACGCGTTGCTTTGTCCCCCGACCTAAAAATCCGGTTAAGCTGGACTTAATTTTGGTTGAATTGTGTACATTTGGAACTGAACTTTGCGAATTGTGTGTGTTTGTGCGTGGGGGGTTTGGTAGGCTGGAGCAGGAGTCGGGGTTTTACTTCAATATGAGGCACTTTGAGGAAATGGTGGCGAATGGAGAGTGGGATGAGGTGGAGAAGTACCTGTCCGGGTTTACGAAGGTTGATGATAATCGGTATTCGATGAAGATATTCTTTGAGATTAGGAAGCAGAAGTATCTCGAGGCCTTGGACAAGTACTTATCTCCTGTTTGCTGTTATTTTGATTTCAGGCAGTTGGTTGAATCTGTAATGTGTGCGCTTATGGGTACTTGTGTTTGCTTAACGTGTAGGCGGGATCGGCCTAAAGCCGTGGAGATTTTAGTCAAGGACTTGAAAGTGTTTGCTGCTTTTAATGAAGATCTGTTTAAGGAAATTACACAACTTTTGACTTTAGAAAACTTCAGGTATGTCCAGGCGGCACCAATGTTTTTTTTTATTAATCATCTGGATTAGCTTGTTTGAGAAATGATATGATTGTTTTGTACGTTTGGTTGTGGGGCCTTATGACCGGAATTTTTATGGGCAGAGAGAACGAGCAACTATCCAAATATGGTGATACCAAGTCTGCTAGGAATATAATGCTCGCAGAGCTCAAAAAGTTGATAGAAGCTAATCCTCTTTTCCGCGATAAGCTCCAGTTTCCTACATTGAAGAATTCCAGACTACGTACCCTAATTAATCAGAGGTTCTCCAGAACATATTAACCATTTCGATTTAAGCTTCAACTTTCTCGCATTTTGCCCGATCACTTATAGTTCTTTGCATTACAGTTTAAATTGGCAGCACCAGCTTTGTAAGAATCCAAGGCCAAATCCAGATATCAAGACTCTATTTATTGATCACAGCTGCGGACAACCTAACGGGGCACGTGCACCCTCTCCTGTCACTAATCCTATGATGGGTGGAGTGCCCAAGGCTGGGGTTTTTCCCCCTCTTGGTGCTCACGGTGTAAGTAACGTGTGATTGACACTTTATTTCAAATGTAACTCAGACCTGGCTTCATGGGACATTGATGTTGAGTATATTGTTCGCAGCCATTCCAGGCTGCTCCAGCTGGCCTCTCAACATCTCTTGCTGGGTGGATGGCAAATCCATCAGCTGTCCCTCATCCTTCTATTTCTGCTGGACCCCTAGGATTGGCTGCACCAAATAATGCTGGCAAGTTTTACCAAGCAACTTTCTCTGACATTTCTATCTAATGCACAAAGTCATATTTAGATAACCCATATATCAGAATATGTATTATTGGATATAAATGGGAAGGAGCTGCTTGCTGAACAAACAATTCAGTTGTAAATGTTTTGTTTCAAGGAAGAAGAACAACCCCCAACCAAATTATGGTCTTAGCAAAATTTTAGGACACCTCGCCTGCATTTAAACTAAAATTTTGTAATCTATTTTTTAGACCAACTTTTACTTGTGATACATACATGTAAAGTGTGTTCGAGTCATCTGTGCTTATGGCTTGCACTTTTATGTTTAAAATCTGTTACTCTGCTCATGGTGACAGCGTTGATAAAACGTCCGAGGACTCCTCCCACGGGCCACCTAGCTATAGATTATCAAACTGCAGATTCCGAGCAGGTCTTAAAGAGATCAAGACCATTTGGAATGTCGGAAGAGGTTGGCATGTTATTCTTCCTTTTCTGTGCTTTTTTTCTTCTGCTGTCCATGTTGCATAGTCAGAAGCTATTGCCAATTTATTTCTAGGAGTATCTTATAAATGCCAACGTCAGCTTTGATCATTCTTTGTGGGCGATACGCTTTCACCATCTAACTTTATTGAGATAGTTTTAAGACTTTACTTAATTGTTGAAAAGATAGGAAGAACATGCTAGTCGGAGGGGAAAAGCCAAAAAGTAATTTTGTCGTTTGGATGAAATAGATAGAAGTAGCTGAAAACTGGTAAATGTGAAGAAATAAAGAAAGATCGTATAAACCTTTACGCTTCCTAATGATGTGACATGATTAGACCATGCTCTAAAAAATAGTAGTATTCTTTTTGCTGGTAAACTGTCCTGCATTGAAAACATGTTCAGAAGACTTTGGATTGTTTCCTAGCCATTTGAGTTCTAAGTTAGAGAACATCATTCAACTATCCAAATGTGACAGAGTTTAGGGACATCTTTTGCTAAAAACCCTATGGCTGACTCCAAATCACGGAACTCCTAATTTCCCCCAAATATATCCCCGAAGCTGATAAAATTTGGTCCAGACACCAGTTGGCTAAGCTCTGTGGAGGAATATCGTAAAATACTTGAAATAGGTTAAGGGTTTCCATTGAAATTTTGAGAAGTTGGAGGGGGGTGTTGGTTGACGGGTGTTGGGTGGCTTATGTGTTTGAGGGAAATTGAGTGGTGAGTTTAAAGAAAATTTAGGTTCTTTTTTCCTACAAAGTTATGTGATTGCAATACCTGGATGGTTAGTGAACTCAAGTGGCTAACGGAAATAAACTCAGGTCTATTTCGTTTTTTGGCACTCAAGACGTTAGAAGGGTCTGAGGAAAAACACAAGGCACTGTTTCGTACTTGGCTTAAAACATTATGCAATCTGATTACTTATTTCTTTATTTCATTCATGCACAATTGAAGACCGAGCCTCCGACCTTTTCTCTATACTTTTAAACTTGATGCATTTGGTCAGAAAACAGGGATTTTCTTTAGGATTATTTTGTTAGGGTTAGGAGCCATAAATTTTTAGATTGGGTAAGTTTGACTGATCAATACAATTACTTAATAGTTGCAGGCTAACAATCTGCCGGTAAATATCCTTCCTGTTGCATACGCTAGCCAGATGCATGGGCAGAGTTCTTACTCCTCCGATGACTTACCGAAGGCAGTTGTTGCAACCTTCAACCAAGGATCAGCTGTTAAGAGCATGGATTTTCACCCCTTGCAACAAATTCTACTTCTCGGTGAGTAATAATTGCCACGGGAAATCAAAAGATTCGTATATCTGGGAGTTTGTACATGCCGATACTGTGTTTATCTGTTTGTCTTCCAGTCTCTTGAAGCTAGGGGCATTCATGATTTTATTTATTCATTATTTCAGTTGGCACACATTTGGGTGAAGTAACTGTATGGGAGTTGGGCAGCCGGGAGAGGATTTCGCTGAAGGGTTTCCAAGTTTGGGACCTCGGTACTTGTTCGATGGCTCTGCAGGTATGATGCTTGTAATGTTCTAGTGCACTAGTATAGCATGCAGTTACTTGTTTCAATGCAATCATGGTTATATCATTTTATTTCCTTTTCTGTTTTACAGCAATCTCTCCCCAATGATTATACAGCATCTGTCAACCGCGTGATGTGGAGTCCTGATGGGAATCTGTTTGGTAAGTTGTAATGGGGAAAGAAATCAATTCTACATCAGTGATGTTCGTGACATCATAAATCTACTATTGTTGTAGCTTAGCTTCTCACGTTTGGATATCCTCGTTTCAGGTGTGGCTTACTCTAAGCACATTATTCACATTTACTCGTATCACGGTGGTGATGACATAAGAAACCACCTTGAGGTGTGTGCTAGTGGTCCTTTTTGTGCCTCCTGATTCCGATAATATTTTTCTAAAGATCCAAACTTCTTTTGGTGTTGCCAGATCGAGGCTCATGCTGGGAGTGTTAACGATCTCGCCTTCTCTTATCCGAACAAGCAACTTTGTGTCGTAACTTGTGGTGATGATAGGACCATTAAGGTCTATATTTCGTAGCAGCAATTTTTTATCATTTAATTAGTATGACAGTTGCTCCGAAGATTCTTTTTTCTGTCTTTTTATGATGAATGGGCTAAGATTCTTGGTTTTACAGGTTTGGGATGCAGTCACAGGATCTAGACAGTTTGTTTTTGAGGGCCATGAAGCACCTATTTACTCCGTGTGCCCACATCACAAGGAAAATATTCAGGTACTTTTTCCTCTCGGTATGCAACATGTCTTGTGCCTTTTCTCCCCTTTACTCGGTTTAATTGATTTTGCTGTAAGTTTGAACTCTTTATCATGATCTAGCTAGGTTTTTCTATTTGTTGATTTGCTCTGTTGATGCACTTGCAAAAAAGAAATGCTTGGTTGATATCTGGTCATTGTTGTGATATTGATCCTAGAGAATCCCAATTACTCTTGCCACATTTTGCTCCTTCCGCGTAGGAACAAGTTTGCGCACTCGATAACCACTAATTCACATTTTTGTTGAAAGAATTTCTTTTGTAATTCCGTACATAAGGATTCAAAAAAAATTGGATCTCCGCCTACACAAGTAAATTGTTGATGAAATTTCAAAATGGCATTTTCTTTTAACCCAATGTTTTTTTTCTCCTTAGCATTTAGGAAAGTCAAGAAAATCTCAGGGTAAGAAACATTTTCTAGAATTTCTCGTAGATTCAAACCCATAGCTGATAATAGCAATAGAATAGATATTTCTGTTTCCTACTCACACGAGCCCATATCCTGGCTTTTCTATCAATCTCTAATTTGACTCTTCCTCCCCAATCTGATATTATGGTTCCCGTATAGACCCAAATCTCGTTATGGTCTAATTCTGTCTAGTAATAGATACCGGGCTTTGCAATATTTGATTGATCACAATTCTGTAGATTCCATTTACTATAAAAGTTCCGAGGGAATTCATTAAAAGAATATTTCCAATCCAAATTGTTTGCTTTCGCATATTCCTATCTGTTTTCCAAATTAATCTCCGAAGAATAGGTGAGTGATTCATAGACATCATTTCTTTCGTTTATCAATGGTTCTACTAATTGATAGTTTTCCATAAATAAGTGAAATTCAATTCCTTGATCTGTATCTTCAATTATTGGAAACTCATAAAGCTCTTCTCTTAAGCCCTGATCAATGAACCAACAAAATCCTTCAAATTGTATCTCATTAAATCCGGGTATTGTAGACATTCCCTCATTTCTATCCAACATTATTTTGAATTTCCTGTTTAGTGAAAAGATAAAATTCTATTATTGGATCGGTCTTCATCCAATGCAATTCTATGGATCGATCTAGCAATGATAGAATTTCTATTCTGTTTACAGAATCACATAAATTTTTCTCTAACTCCAGATAAGAATAATCGTCACATTTCCTGTTAGTCATCAGAAAGAAGCCATATGCATTTGGTCTCTATTTCCAACGAGCTTTATCCAATTACTTCCCCGAGAAATACTGGCATGGCAATTGTAGATAACTTTTAGGTGCACACATGTGGTGTTACCTTGTTGCTCTTATATTCCATTTTATCTTGATTTCATCCTTCACTACCTTTTGTAATTCAGTTGTGTTAATAGCATGAGATATATATATATATATTTTTTTTCTTCTGACATGCAATATTCTTTTGTATTGAGTATAGACTGCTCTTACTCTTGTCCAAATTCCATGTGATTAAGTTCATATATCTTGTTTGAATTCCCTGTATGCATTTGGATACGTGCTTCTCAGAACATTTATGCTGTTTATCTCTACCTCATCCCTTTTACTTGTGACCAGTTCATTTTTTCGACGGCCACTGATGGGAAGATAAAAGCATGGTTATATGATAACATGGGATCAAGAGTCGACTATGATGCACCTGGTCAATCATCCACTACAATGGCTTACAGTGCGGATGGAACAAGGTTTATATATGGATAGATACATACATAACACCCCACCCTCACACACACATTTCGTGTTATATATTTGCAATCTGAAAATTTTCCTCCTCTTTATTGAGAAGCCTATGATTATTGTGGACCTGTAGGTTATTTTCTTGTGGAACAAATAAAGAAGGAGAATCCTTCTTGGTGGAATGGAATGAAAGTGAAGGAGCTGTAAAGCGCTCCTTTAATGGTCTTGGTAAAAGATCTGTAGGTGTTGTGCAATTTGATACCACCAAGAATCGGTTCCTGGCTGCTGGTGATGAGTTCATGGTCAAAATCTGGGAGATGGATAATGTTAACCTGATGACAAGTATCGATGCAGATGGTGGATTGCCGGTAGTTCTTGAGCAAATACTACATACATCTAGTAGTATCTGTATGTTGCTATTGTCATCGGTGCTTAATGCTTGGCTTCTGGGATTATGCAGGCTTCTCCTTGTATCAGATTCAACAAGGAAGGGATATTACTTGCTGTATCTACGAATGATAACAGTGTTAAAGTTCTAGCAAATTCTGAGGGGATTAGACTGGTCCGGACCATTGAAAATCGCCCTTTTGATGCTTCTAGAGCAGCATCCACTTCTTCCGTGAAGGTAAAAGTTTCTTGGATGCAGTCTTTTTTTTATCACAACATGCTGTTCTTGAGATTTGCTTGATTCTTGTTTTGGCACAGCCGGCAATTGTTGGGTTCGCTCCTCCCAATGCTGCTGTTGGAAGTAGCATTATTGATCGGTCTGCTCTTGTGTCACACATGGTTGGAATGGTAATCCTCCCATCTTCCGTTCGTGGTTTTAGTGCATGGAGCAGTTTAGTGCATGTCTCAATCAGAAACATGGATTAACTATCTATCGTTATGATGTTTTATTTTTTCTTGTGAATTGTAGAACAATGAGAGTCGAGATCTTGCTGATGTTAAACCTAGGATTGCAGAAGAATCATCAGAAAAATCAAGGATTTGGAAATTGACAGAAATCAGCGAACCATCACAATGTCGATCGCTGAGGCTTCCTGATAACTTGACAGCTACAAGGGTATGGTTAATCTGTGGAATGTGCTCAGCATTGAATATCTCTGTTAGAGTCCGTTTAGTTGTAAACAAGTTTTGTTCTCTTGGTGATGGTCATGGATCTGTTTGTATTTATACCATTCAAGCTTAATTTTTGATGTGCTTTCCATACAAAAACCAAGGCATTTAGGGTCTTTGTTGGGAAACAATGATCTCTCTAACACTTAATTTTTCCAAAGTCAGACTCTCCTTGGTAAATAAATACATGGGTAGCAAAACCCCTTGAGCCCCTACCAGATTGTGAAGGGTGAATGGGGTTTGCCTGAAGAAGTAGATGTCTCCGCAGTTATTGGCGTCCTGTTTTCTTGACATGTTAGGTCAGGTTATGGTTCCATCGTCACTATTCTTGCTACTGCTTCCATATAATTGCTCTCAACTTTTTTGAGAGTATATATGGCTAAATCAAATTTGACTGATGGTTTCAGTGCTTAATGGATCTGAGGTTTTAGTTGTCGACCTATAACTTTAGAACTAATGAAGTGGATTCATAATCACCTTCCGTTGCCAACGTTCCAGGTGTCTAGATTGATCTACACTAATACAGGACTTGCCATATTAGCCTTAGCGTCAAATGCAGTACACAAGCTTTGGAAGTGGCAGAGAAATGATAGAAACCCTTCTATTAAGGTACGACTCAATTGCATTCTGGTTGTCTCTCAAGAGTTTTCCTTGTAAATTATGTCGTCTAAACAAATGCCTTTCATTTTGGTCACGGTTCTTGATTCTGGTAGGCTACTGCTGCTATGGCACCACAACTGTGGCAACCTTCCAGTGGGATATTGATGACTAATGATATAAGTGACACAAATCCAGAAGATGCTGTACCCTGCTTTGCTCTTTCAAAGAATGATTCTTACGTTATGTCAGCTTCAGGAGGCAAAATCTCTCTTTTTAATATGATGACTTTCAAGGTAAACGACGCTCATCTGATTTTTTTTCCTACTCTCTTTCTTAGCTGTGCGTCTTGACTTTGTGGGTTAAATTATCCCATATTCCAATCAAGTCTCCGTGAAAGTCATTTTTTTGGCTTTATATCTTCAACGAGTATTCGCTGGAGCAAATGGAATGACATGAGAAAATTTTGTAAAATGTTTAAATCAGATGTATTGAAATGGACACCAGTGGATTACTTACTCCCAAATTTTTAGATATTCAGCATCAAAACTAAAAGTCTTGCATTGATGCTTAGGGAGGCCCATTGGACGAAAGCTTAAGTGGGTTCTCTTACCTTGTCTTTTGACAGGAAATTGTGTAGCAGTAATGAGCCGAAGGCTGTACCCTCTAATACCATTTAGAAGTTCCTTTCAAGTCGCTTCCGTATGATTTACTTTTTTTTTTTCACTTTTCTGAGTTTATTGATGTTTCCTTTTTTGTTTCATTTGTTTTGCAGACAATGACAACATTCATGCCCCCACCACCTGCAGCAACATTTTTGGCATTTCATCCTCAGGACAATAATATTATTGCCATCGGCATGGAGGATTTCTCCATCCAGATTTATAATGTTCGGGTTGATGAGGTACTATTCAAAAGGGTTTTGGTTACAAATAACTGAAGCCAAAATGCAGAATGATAATCTGGATGCTTCATTTCACAGGTCAAAACGAAGTTGAAAGGTCATCAGAAAAGGATAACTGGCCTTGCCTTCTCCAACTCTCTCAATGTGCTTGTTTCTTCAGGTGCAGACTCTCAGGCAAGTTTCCTTCTACAGTGTACTTCCAAGCTTAAGTAATGCATCTGCTTTCTGGATAGCCAGTATCGTATGCACAATGGCTCGTTTTTCTTTAATTACTAATTTGGTCTTCAACATAAACGAGAAAGAAGAATTTCACCCTGTTCTTTAATTTTTTTGACCATTAGTTCTTGCCTATGTGTTGAACTATTGAATAGCATTCGGATCTTTGTAATTGAATGATGCGTGCTGGTCTTTCCTCGCATGAATTACGAATAAGTGATTTAGCAAAAAATGAAATAGGAATAATTTTGTAATCTTGGAGTGCATAGAGCTCTCCTCTGTTGTGCTTTTGTGTGAATATTGGATCGGTTGCACACAGTTTTCTTTTAACTCAATTTCATGCATCGACGTTCAATCTTCTCCCCTCGTTTTTTTTTCCAGTTGTGTGTTTGGAGTACAGACGGCTGGGAAAAGCAGGCAAATAAATTCCTGCAAATCCCCTCAGGGCGTGCTGCAAGTACTCTTGCGGATACCCGTGTACAATTTCACAGTGACCAAACACATTTACTGGCTGTCCATGAGACACAGATAGCGTTATATGAAGCACCGAAACTAGAATGCCTTAAGCAGGTAAGGCAGTTCATTTCATGAAGCTTCTCATCGCTGTTATTCTTTCAGATCGAATATTCTACAATTTGCAAGTTGGATGTGCAGGCAAACTTTTGTGGTTCATATAGACAATACAAGTGTGGCATGAAATTCCTCTGATATTGGGGCAACGAGATTTGCATGCTAACATTCTTGTGCTCTTTCATTTCTCATACAGTGGTTCCCTCGAGAAGCAAGTGGTCCGATCACCCATGCTACATATTCATGCGACAGTCAGTCAATTTATGTCAGCTTTGAAGATGGAGGTGTAGGTGTTCTTACTGCTACATCGCTCAGATTGAGATGCAGGATTAATGCCACGGCTTATTTGCCCGCCAATCCTAGGTGGCTGTCTATCTCAACCCATGTCCATTTGTGTTCTCTGTTCTATTAATAAATAATTGTCAAGGTATCGACCATTCCTGATTTGACATTTGATTTTGAACAGCTCAAGGGTGTACCCTCTTGTCATTGCGGCGCATCCTTCGGATCCTAATCAATTTGCACTTGGATTGAGTGATGGTGCTGTTCATGTTCTCGAGCCAGTGGCATCCGAAGGAAAGTGGGGCACCCTCCCTCCAGTTGAGAATGGTGCTGGCCCGAGCTTAGCTTCAGGTGCAGGAGCAGAACAAACTCAAAGGTGAATACAGCTCATGCCGTTGCGTTCACAGACGAATAGCGAATTCCTTCCCAACAAAAGGTCACTTCCATGACGAGGTTACAGGAATTAGGTGTTTTAGGTTGATAATCTGAGCTAAATTATCAGAGGTGGGAAGATTTTAGAACTGTGAAATCCAGCATCCTTATCCGACGGGCGAGGCCAACTATTCCTGTTACTCGGGGTAGAAGCTGCTTCGGTTGTGTAAATTAACAATGTAGACGAGTAAGGTAGAGGTCGGTTCGAAGATTAGGATGATCATACAGATGAATTAGGAAGGTGGGGTTGGTTTTGTTCAGCCTGGACGGACATTCGGCTTTACTGGTTCATTGTAACAAGTTGAAAGGAATTGGGCGCTTTTATGTAATTTTACTTCAGCTTCTTTGGTTATTGATCCCCTAATTACACAAGTTTGAGATCAACTGCTTCACATAACTCCTGCTGTCTTGTTCTTTTCCTGCAACAACAACAGATGTACTGTATAGCTAGTGAAGTGTACTACTAATCATTGCGAGACCGTATTGCCCCCGATCACCACTAGTTCTTTTCTCAATAGAGAATTATCTACTATTGATTGGAGAATCAAATTACTTGCAGTAAAGATCCAAACAAAACTTTTGAATTTTTTTTAAGGGAAAATTACTCTCAAAGTCCTTCGAATTTGCTTAAATATACTCAAAAGTCCCTCCTGTTCACAAAATATATTTTGACGTCCCTCTAGTTTGCTTTTATTATACTTTCAGGTCCCTGGCGCACGTTAGCAGCTCTTTTTTTCAATGAAATGACCAAAATACCCTTTTAGAACAAAAAATAAAAAAAGATGATGTCATCTCTTCTTCTACCTCTAGCCAAACCCAAACCTAATCGACTCCACCAAATTAAGACCCAATCGGCATCCACCCGCTGGTTCTCGTTGAGAAACCACAGCACGACCTGCTCCATCTCTTTGTCGAGCCTTCTCTTGTCCTTCAAAACCCTAATCATCTCTTTTAGCTTGTGATGGCGTGGAGGCGGATCCCGTTGCCCAGGAGGTTCTCACGGCCGCCCTGCTCGCATCCGTAATATGTAGCGGGGCGGCGGTCTCGAGCACAGAGGCGCCGCTGGTAACGAGGTCCTCAACGACAAGGACGGCCTGGCTGGGGGGAAATGGCCCTCGATGGTGCGGGCGGTGCCGTAGTCCTTGACCTCCTTGCGGCAGAAGAGCATGGGGATGTGGTGGGCGACAGAGACGCAGGTGGCAATGGGGAGGGCGGAGGTAAGGAGGGAGGGTAGGAGATTATGAGGCGGAGGTCGACCCATAACCGCTCCACCGATTATGTGTCGTCCTGGGCCACCTCGAGGCCGTCCAGCTCCACCGACACATAACCCCTTTAAAGGCTTCGTTTGTTTCGTCGGAGAAGAAGAGATGTTCCAGATTCATTTTTTGTTCGTGGAGACGACGACGAGGAGGTGGGATGGAGACGGGATGGAGAAGAAGAGATGATGTAAGCAAAATTTTTTATTTTTGTTATAAGGGTATTTTTGTTGTAAGGGTATTTTTGTCATTTCAATGACAAAAAGAAAAAAAACTCATCTAGGGACCCGAAAGTATAATAAAAGTAAACTAGAGGGACCTCAGAATATATTTTGTGAACATTAGAGACGTTTGAGTAAGCAAACCTGAGGGACTTGAGAGTAATTTTTCTTTATTTTTATGTAAATTAGTTTTCATTACTAGATTGACTAATTAAGTCGTCGTGGTCAGCTAAATTTACTAGATATGGCACCTTAGTTGACATTGTAATAACTAATCCTTCTCTTGAATTTGAGAAATTTTTGTTGCGTTAACTATAATGATTAGTGAAGTACTAGCTTCGCTCTTTAAAAAAAAAGGGTAATAATATGGGACAAGGAGTCAAGGACCATGGTTGAATAGGCACAAAATAAAAAATGAATTAACAATATGCAATAAATTTAAATTTAAGGACAAAAAAGTCATGTACTGATCGAAATTTAGATCTAGTGACTATTTGGAAAACATTAGGTAGTAAAGAATACAGCTATTCTGTCCTAAATTGAAAGAAGCAACGGCCAGTTGAGCTCTTGGCAATTATATGAAAGCCAAACACCTCTTGAATACGTGGGTATTTACATATATAAACCTGTACGTATTAGACGAACTCAGTTCAGAATTCTTGCTTACGCTTCCGCTTCACTAAGCTACCCTGCATATGTTCCTCGATGCGAACGCTCATGGTAACCATCCATGAGCATCAACGACTTCAGCAACGTTAACCCATCCTAGAATTTGAATCCTGGTCGGGTCGTTGATTCTGTCTACCAGTTGATTCATGACTAGTTCCGCTTACGACGTGGTTCAGCGTGCCACTTGCGGGAGGTGGAACACTGCTCCGCAGGATCAGGCAGCACTGTCCTTTCTCTAATTTCATCATCTGACAGTGACATGGTACCAAGTGTGCTCTGAGCTTGATTGCTGACAGTAAGATCCCGAATCTGCAATAATCGGCTTATCGTCATACAATACCGCACATTCAGAAAACCACGAGCTGCAATTTTCAGAGCCAACATACCTGTTCTTCCAGATACTTTATTGTCTCATCCTTCTCCTTGAGAGATGAACTTTCCCTTAACAGCATTCATCATTTGAGGGATTAGAGAGATGAAGAACAATTAAAGATGATGAACCAGTCAGACAATAAGAACCGGGTCGTTCCAATGAGTCAAAAGTCAATGCGGATGGGATAAATAGAGAAGGTACCTCTCTTCAATTTCCTTGCACACTTTCTCCAAGATCTTTAGTTCCTTGACGCAATGCCGATTTATCTGGTGACATACAGAAATAATCAAATTCCATAAGTCAACTTTCTCAAACTTGACACAAGTACAGACTCCTAGTTATGTAATACTTACACCGATAATTTTTTTTTTCTGCTGCTCATATTTCTCGGGTTTTCTTCCATATCGCAGTAATATCTCATTCTTAGCCTTCTCCACTTCTTTCGAAACGATGCTTTCGAGTTCACTTTCGGCTCTTATGATTAGAGATTCATAATGCTGAAGACAAGCCGTTAAAAATACCAGAAAGGGTAATTAACAGAGAATTTCTTTCAGCGTGAAAAAGGTGGGAAAAGGTCTAACAAGCAAGAATTTATCTGATTTTGCTAAATTATTTGTCACCTGTCTTTGAGTGTCCAACTGAGTAGCAAGACGATGGTTGTATTCATCTACCATCTGTCATCAACAACTTAGAGAAGGTGAAAGTTCCGCGTGGAAAGACTAGAAAGCAACAAGATCAATTTCTTAAGAAGCAACCAAGTCAAAGTCCCTAAAAAGGCTAGGGAAGGTCCAGCTAGGATAGAATAGCAAAGCAAGAACTCACTGCTTCGACTTTACTTCTGAAGATGGCCCTACAAGTTCCACATTCATCTTCTAGAGATGCACAAGGAGAGTTCATGTCGACCAACTTTGACTGGTTCAACCGATGGACATAGTTATCGCCAACATAATCCCAGATTTGTTGTGATTTTAAATCGATGCAATACGAATGTTTTGTTTCCTTCCAGTGTCTAATAGCATGCCCTTCTTTATATCTGAGTCCAACAAAACATTTATTAGTACTGCACTTAAGCTTGGGAGCACAGATAATGCATGAGATGAACCAGCAGATTACAGTGTCGATAGTCATTGAACTGGAATCAAAGTTTTCAACATTATAACGAGTTACCTTCCACAACCCGCAAAACCACATATCAGACAGACCCACAAATTTTCCCGAGTTCCACAGGCAGAACAAGCCGGTTTCTCATCTCGCTGCTGACAAAATCGACATACCTGACAACATGCTCACATTAGTGAAAATTGATAGCAAGTTTAGCTGGTTAACAGCAAACTTTCGGGGAAAAAAAACTGCGAACCAACTACACAGCGCAGTTAAAAATGAAACTGAATGAAGGGCCTTAAATCACAGCTGCAATATGACACTCGGACAAAAAAGGAATGCTCCACATTGTCTCGTGTTTAGTTGAGTTAAACGTAGTACATTACCCGGACGAGGTTTACTCCAACTTCGTCTAACCATGATGAGGTAGAACAACTTCCAGTCTAAAACCAATTATTGGCATTTCCATTTTCCAATTACTTACAGAATCTGACTTTTCCAAGTAAAATCTGCAGTTCTTTTATTACAATAGCGCTTGACATGAAGTGGAAAAATAAATATAATCTCACCTGGCAAGACAAGTAGGTCCAATTGGAAGTACAAGCGCAAGGAAACGAATGATCACACAGAGTGCGGAGAACTCCACCGGTATCTGGATCCAATCTCTCTGGTGCGAAACAAGCACAAACAAATCACATCAGCACAGCAATTAGATTAGCATAAACTTAGTTGAAACACCAAAACTAACTGAACACGAACCAAGGCAAATCGGACAAGTAGGCAACTCCGTGTATCCGTCCGGGGCAACGCTAGCTATCTCTTCCAAGTCCGTGTACTCCACATTTCCCACATATAGAATCTGACACAACTCCGCCTAAAAATCAAACAATTCCCACACCAAAGAAGGGTTTCAAGAACACTCCAATGTATGGTCAATTCGAAAAAAATCGACCTACTTCGCGAGGAGAAAACCGCCTCCCATTCAAGAACCGGTAAAAGGAATCAGCTTTCGCCTGATCGTCAAACTCCACCAGAGCACTGTACCTATCCTCCATCGCTTCATTCCTAAAGATCGCAATGAAAAACACAATTAAGATGGCGCGATCAAAAGCGAAATAGACAGGGAGAGGGACCTGATGATGAGGAGGAGGAGGAGGCGGAGGTCGGAGTCGTCGAAGAAGCGGAGGAGGTCGGAGGGGGAGATGTAGTTGGGGACGGCGACGACGAAGAGGGAGGTGGAGAGGGAGCTCGGGTTGAGGGCGGTCCGGTAGAGGTGGACCACGCCTCTCCTCTCGCGGTACTTCCTCCTCGGCCGAGAGAAGAAGCTCGCCTCGTCGAGTTCTAATGGCTGGCCTGAGTCGACTGAGTGGACTCGGAGGACGAACATTTTTTGGCTCACTTCTTGTTTTTCTTTTTCTTTTTTTCCCTCCCTTCTCTGCGGTTGGAGAGAGAGAGAGAGGCGGTGTGATTTTAGCGGGAAAACTTGGCTTGTCCTAAGAAACGGTTAATTGGAAAAATCTCAAACATTGATGATACCATCTATTTCTATACCGCTTGATATTCGAACACGAATTTTGATTTTTAAATGAAATCGATATGATCTATGTTTCTGAAAAAATACACGTAACTTATAAATAAATTAAAATGGAGAGAATTGAAGGGTCGTGGTAAAGGACGAGAGACAAAAAAAAAGAGTACTTTTTTTTATATTTTACTTCATTATGTTAGTTGTTTATTTTGAGTTCCTATTTGAAGAACTGAAAATATATCGAATGCAATTTTGTAAATTGGATTAGTTAATTACGAAAGTCATAATCGATTAACAAAGTTTGTAATTTTTAAGTAGAAGAATTTTTTAAATACGATTTAGCTAATAAAATTACTGAAACTTTTTTGGTAGAGATAATTCTGCTCTGTTTAATATTTTTCTGATTCAATACTCTCGAATAGGGCTGAGCAAACGTCAGTCTCATGGTTTTGGCCCATTTATTGGGGCCGACACTAGGAGTGAGGTTGAAACCGAAAAAATGGACATACTGATAAATCGAACCAAACCGACCGATCCAAATGGCAAATCGCAGGCTGAATCGGTGTTAAGAGTCGGTGTCGCTGACAAACCGACATCGCGGTGTGTAAGTCGATGTCATTTTTGGACAACACCGTGAGACAACCAAATCGAACAAAACGACGTCGTTTTGTCGAAATATAAATATATAGTTACCCACCCAGAATTAAAATCTAGCCCCACTCAGCCATGTGAAAGTAAAACCCAATTGCCCAACCCTGCCCTTTTCTATGAATCTTCTTGAGAACCTACAGCCGCTCCTCCTCCCTCCTCCGTACAACCCTGCCCTTTTCTGTGAATAGTTGTTTAGAAGTTCAACAAGTATTGGGGAGACTTTAAATCCATTAATGGGCTGCTTTACATTGCAATTTTAGTTTCAAAATTTTTGTCTCATTGTAAGAATTTGGGCTTCAGACGCAAAAGTCAAGGTTAAGGACTCTGTTCATGTCCAATAACAGAACGCAATCTCATAAAATTCTGGTGCCACTTTTATTTCATCATTGGACATCAAATTTTATCTTGTGATTAGGGTAATTCCGTCGGTGATAATGATGTTCTAATTTTTTTAAGAGGAAGTGACAAATCCTATCGTCAGATAAGAAATGTAAACTCTTGATTAATATTAAAGTTATATTATTAAATTTTCCAATGAACCATATAGACGTTTAAATGTAAACCACATTATTTGGACAACAACGGAAATCACAAAATTTTATATACTATTTTTCAAAGCACGACATACATTTTAGCTTTAACCAAAACTACAACATCTTTTTTACTTTCTCCAAAAATCATGATCAACATAAAATCGCTTTTTTTACTTTCTTTATGCAAATAGAAGATCGAATCGGAAAATAATTCCGAAGTGAGTTTGCAAAAATTTAAAAATTTTACCTCCAATACAAGAGTAATTACATTAAGTACTCATTTGAACAAATATACAATTAAGAAAAAGTCAAAGAATGTTTGGAAAGTGTTGATGCAATGTTTGCTCGGTTGTACGAGCATTATCAAGATCGTTCTTACAAGTCTTCAATTATTGCTTCCTTTAACTTAAACCCAGTTGATATTCAAATAAGGGATGGCGAAATTGAGGATGATGATTTAGTTTTGGGCTCAACATCTCGGGATGAATGGGATAAGCAAATAAGGGTGGATGAGTCAATTGACACAAGTACTGATTTGTCTAAGTATTCAACTGATCTCGTGAAAGAGAATTGCCACAACTTTGACTTATTGAGTTGGTGGAAAGTGAACGTGTCCAAGTACCCGATCATTGCTGAAATTATACGAGATGTGCTAGCAATTCACGAGTTCACTGATGCATCAGAATCTGCTTTTAGTAAATCCAGTCCTTAGTGAATTAAACACTGAGTTTTGAGAAATTGAACTCATTAGTCCCCAAGACCAATTTTTAGGGTCTCTAATGATTTGGATTTTTACAATTTCTGCGCCATTTGGTGGAGGGAGACTCGAACTAGTTCGGCGAAGAGAGGAAAGGGAGAAATGAGGAGGAGCGGTGGCCGGAGGAGGGAGGAGAAGTGGCTGTGGGTTCTCGAGAAGATTCAGAGAAAAAGGGCAGGGTTGGGCAATTGGATTTCAGTTTCACGCTGCTGAGAGTGGGGACTAGGTTTTAATTCTGGGTGGGTAACTATATATTTATATTTCTACAAAACGACGTCGTTTTGTTCGGTCTGACGGTCTCACGGTGTTGTCCAAAAATGACACCGACTTACAAACCACGACGTCGGTTTGTCACCGACACCGACTCTTAACGAAGATTCAGCCTTCGGTTTGCCATTTGGGATCGGTCCGTTTGGTTTATCAGTATGACGGTTTTTTCCGGTTTCAACCTCACCCCTACTCTTGAGTCTTGACCCTCTTCTTTTTCTTACCTGGAAAAGAAATGAACCATCGAGGGCGAGGATATAAATTAGAATAAATATTAGGCTGTGTTTAGTATTTATCCAAAAAAATTCAAATATTTCCCACCGAAACTCGAACGGCATAGACATCAGACTCGTCTCTCTTTTTCTGGCTAAACAATAATATTTTTTCCCTAAAGAATATTCTAGACTGTACACAGCCGTACAAAAATGGAGAAGCAGGCAATAGGCGCAAGGGAGGGCCCCGCCCAGTCGAGGTTGCCATTAGCCAACTCCGGCTCCAGGTTTCGGGTGGCTAGTAGCCGTTTACTTTTCTCGTGGGCATTTCATCGAATATATGGTGGGTGGAGGTTGGTTTCGTCTGTTCCAAGAGAATTGCAGGCTAGAGTAAAGAATTAATTCCTCCATAAAAAAATGATTATGGAATGAATTAGTGAAAGAGCGCGGTTGGATCACCAAGAAGTAGAAAAAAGGGCTTTGAATTTGAAGAGTTCACCTATTCCATTTTGGCTGGATACAAATGATAATGCTTTACTTTTTCATGAGACTTCATTTTATCTTTGGTTGATGTTATTGATGGTGCCATTGGGTTCCCGTAACCGATTCCATGGTGTCGATCTTAAGGGCGCAGTTTCTACGGGTTTCATTGCCCGAAAATGTGAGTGCAAAGCTCTTGTTCTTCTTTGTTTTTGTTCTGCATTCTCTCTGTTATGCTTTTACTTGCATACTATCCCGTTAGGGTTGGCTCTCAAAATAGTGTTTTTTACATTTGTGAGGCTTGAACCCAAGACTTCCTTATGTGAATCAAAGTGGCTATCCCGTGATGTTTGAAAACTTAGGAAGCTGACTTCCCCAGAATGCGTTATTAAGAAGATGTGTAATAGCCTTTTCCTTATAAGCCAAGGCGGTCAAACATACTGATTTCGTCGATGGAAAGCTGATAACTCTAAAGGGGGAGTCAATATTAGGAAGATTATCTCGTGCTCCTTTTTCCATCGGTCAAAGAGTCGGATTTATTAGCTTTCCATTGATGACAAATCAATCCACGACGCGCTTTTCGGTTGAAGGTATACGTTTGTGTTAAGAATGGTCAATCGTCTCTTTAAATACACCCTCAAGCTTGGTCTAAGGATGTATTAGGTGCTGAGGAAAATATCAATAAATTTGGTCATGATTCAGTGGCCTCAATCTTTTCCTTGAAGCACTCTCAGTGCAGGAATATGCTCAGTTAAGAGGCAGCAGCTGCGATTTGGAAATCAACAGTCTGAAGCAGCAATTAATGGTAATTCAGCATCCAATTTTGACTTTTATCCAATTTTGTTTCTGTATAAGGTTTCTTGATTCTGGCCTTTAATGCTTATGTTTCAAAACCAATGGCTGTTGCATGCGCACGATTGTTCAATCTGAAGCGTGCATTTGTGCTTCACGATGTGTGATGAGGAAAGAACAAATTGACTGGCAACTGAACTTTACAGCTGAAAAATAGGGCCCTTAGTCTTCCGTTGACGTTTGCTGCAACTTAATTGCTATGCGTTACTAGTTTTCTCCCTCTCGGTTCTTCAGTTTGATTCTATAAATGCCTCTTGTATGTATCGGTACTTCCACTCTCAATCTCATAGAAACATCGCCAAGGAAAACCATCTAGCAGTTTTTACTTCCTTTAACCTTGCTGTGTTACTAACATATTGAATAACCTTCCACCTCCTTTGCAGATCTTTCATAAAAAATGGAGTTGCCAGCAGCTATCGATTGGCAAGAATTGATGCAGTACTCGGTGTCAGACAGACTGCCAAATGATGTTCTTGGCATCCTCGCAAGGCTGCCTGTCAAGTCCATTGCGAGGTTCAAATGTGTTTCCATGCCCTGGTTTTCTTTGTTCAGCCACCCCACATTTAGCTTGTTGCATCTTAAGAAGGCTAGCCAAGGAAACAAGTCTCTCCTTTTTAGGGAAATGAAAGTGGATGTTGTGAATGAAGCTGAAGATGATTTTGAAACTGATCGAAACAGCTTGATCTATCAAGGCCGCTTAATCTGGATCGAAAGGGAAGTATTTTCATTGAGAAGTAAGGACAACATTGAAGAGCTTGGGACCATCCAGTTTCCAGTCCCAAGCCCAACAAGTTCTTACTTTCTGGTAGGTTCCGTTAATGGACTGATTTGTCTCGCTGAATCTAAATACAGAGAGAAGTATCATCCAACGAAGATGCTCTTTTGGAACCCTGCTACTAAAGAAATTAGGCATTTACCAAGGTACTTCACGCGGATAATCTCTGGCTCACCTCGAGTAATTGCTCTTGGTTTTGGTTATGAACCTGCAGCTGATAACTACAAAGTTATCAGGATCAGACCCTCTGTCTTCGAGAATGCCCACGAAGCTGAGACTTACTGGTATGAACCGGGTTGCTACGAAAGTTGTAGCGGTGCGCGGTGGGACTCGAAGGCTTCTTGTCTTTTCGTCCTCGCGCCGTCTTGTTAAACTACAATAAAACTAGATAACTGTAAATAACTTGTTCTTATTTCTTGGCTGAATAAACCCTAGGCATCGTGACATTATATAGCCAAACGATTACATCGGAATAGGAAAATACCTACTAGGACTCGACTACTGAATTGAAAAATACTACTAATAAAAATAGGAAATACTAGTAAAGGTAAATAGACTCCTAAATAAGACTCTAATATGTAACATTTCTCCCGCCGTCGCGAGACAGCTCGTCCTCGAGCTGGCAATCCGAATATGCGTGCTAACCCGACTCGTCAGTTTCATCGATCGTCCCATCACCGTCCACCCAGTCCTCAGCCTCAATGTAGAAAAGTCGCTGACAACGATGTCCCCGCACATACTTCTCGTCGCAATGATAGCACAACCCCTTTCTCTCTCGTTCAGCTATCTTCGCCGGAGACATACGGTGGATAGTTGGTTCTGACGACTTATTCACGGTTGCGACGCTTCCCGACGAGGGTGCAATGGCCTTAGCAAGTGTAGTCGGAGGATTAGCAGTACCCGTCCGGCGCTCATAGGCTGGGGCCAGGCTCATAGCATCTTGCAGGTCGACCGGATTTTGGAGCTCGACATCAGTACGGAGCGGGTTGGGAAGTCCGGACATAAACAGGTCGACTTCTTGTACTGTCGTGAGGGGATCTACCCGACAAATCAGGGCGAGAAATTGCTCTTGGTATTGATCTACCGACCCTTGACAAGTTAATTTGGCTAGCTCGCCCATCAGGTTGCTCCGGGATGGTGGTCCGAATCTTTGGTGGCATAAGTCGACAAAAGCTACCCATGACGGCGTTCCTGAATGCCGTTCCAACTGGTAGAACCATTGTTGCGCAGTGCCAGTCATATGGAACGAGGCTAGATAAACTTTGTCATCTTCCGCTGTGCGTTGGCCTCGAAAGAATTGTTCGCATCGGTTAATCCACGCCAGAGGATCTTCCTTGCCATCGAACTTGGGAAACTCTAATTTGTAGTACTTCGGGACTCCTGTTCCCCTGTCTGAATTAAACGATTCAGAATTGGGATGACGAGATTGGCCTCTACCTTCTCTTCCTCTTTCCGGATAATAATTTAGGTTTCGAAATTGGCCCCAATCTTCTCTTCCTTCCCCTTGATTTTGGAATCGACCCCTGTCCTCTCTTCCTTCCTCCTGAAAATAATTATTAGCCTGATTTTCTCCATATCCCCTTGTGTTGTTGTTTCCCTGGTACAACGGTGGCGGGTCCCCTCCATCTTCATCAGGGAACGAGGTCGCATGGTAATTTCCAGCGTAACCTCTCCTGTGAGCTTCCGTGCGATACGGCGGCTGCTGCCGTGTCGTACCTTGGGAGTTACCCAGTCAATAACCATGAGTCTTGGCCTGTAACCCGGTACTTCTTCTCGCTGGTGGTGGTAGTGCAGAAACTCTAGCGGCTGCGTGGGAACCTGTTGGGTTGTCTGTCGTTGCCGCCGGCGGTGGTGGGTGGGTCCACGTCGACGCGTGCGCTTGAGACCCAATTGGGTTAGTGGTCGCTGGCTCCAGGGGTTGCTGTTGTGGCGGCAGAAAGCTCGGGCCGCTCTGAGCTGTGGCCACAGGCGGCCACGACGGCGCAGGGGGATCGTCTGGGTTCGTCAGCGGTGGCGGCGGTGGTGGATGCTGGTTCGACCCGTCTTCCAGCTTGGTCTCCACGGCCATCAAACGCTGGCTCAGCCCTGCAATCTCTGTGGTAAGCTTCTCCATGGCTTTGAGGACTTGGGCGAGCGTGGCAACTTCGCCGATGTCTTCTCCGGAGCTTGACATGGCAGCGAACGGCTCTGATACCAAATTGATATGAACCGGGTTGCTACGAAGGTTGTAGCGGTGCGCGGTGGGACTCGAAGGCTTCTTGCCTTTTCGTCCTCGCGCCGTCTTGTTAAACTACGATAAAACTAGATAACTGTAAATAACTTGTTCTTATTTCTTGGCTGAATAAACCATAGGCATCGTGACATTATATAGCCAAACGATTACATCGGAATAGGAAAATACCTACTAGGACTCGACTACTGAATTGGAAAATACTACTAATAAAAATAGGAAATACTAGTAAAGGTAAATAAACTTCTAAATAAGACTCTAATACGTAACACTTACTCACTACGGAAAGACTGCTGGACAAAAATCAGTGCAGATATGATCTCAAATTGCACTTTCCCTGAGCAATTGCCTCAGGCAAATGTCCATGGAGCTTTGCATTGGATGGTGCAACAGGGAAAACTATTAGATTATATTGAAGACCACATTCTCGCATTTGATATAGGAAAGGAGGAATTATACAGAATCTCTTTGTCTTCCTTCTATTCCGAGTACAACCTGGTTTACTTCTGCAGGAACATTTCAGTCTACCAAGAACACCTTGCCTTGGTCTCCTACTTGCCTTTTTCAGAGGTTAAGCCACTCGATATGTGGGTTATGATGGAATATGGCAATTCTAAGTCTTGGACCAAAGTCTTGCGCATCCGTCAGGCAGACCTCCTGGTACCATTGCACTTCATTGATCAAAATCGAGCCATAATGATGAGTTTCAAAGATTGGCAGCTGGTCTTGACCGATGCACATTTCAGGAGAATCATGGATCTCGGTGTTTCCAATTTTCACCCTATATTTGAGTATGTTGAGAGCTTAGTTTCTCCTCGACCTGGACGTCGGGACAGGAGAAGACCGGCTATGGCTTAGTTTGATCCATGCTGATGTTGTGTACTTGTCTTGTCTAACTGTGTTAGGCCTAGCTAGGATTGGTTGCTTTCTGGTCTTCAAAGTTTCCTTAGTTTGTTCGTCTGTTTAAGTTATGTGGTCGTCGAAAATGTTTGGTCATCTTCTTCTCTTCCTTCTGTCACCTGTGGATTGCTCTAATTGCAATTTGGAATAATCATATGTAGTGGGTAAACCAGTCAGCAACTCTGCTTATAATAGAAGTTATAATTGACTTGAATTTCTTAAATAATTTTTGGATTTAAATTATCAGAAAAATTACCCTTAAATAACATTCAACAATACACAAAACTACCGAGGTTAAAAAACTATCATTTTTCACATTTCACACATTTCAACCACATTTCAATTTCGTTAGCTGTATACATCGCTGTTCGTTTAACAACTAGGTGGATGCATCGAAGGTTAGGCCGACTACTTAACTGCCCC
This sequence comes from Hypericum androsaemum, assembly GCA_963995505.1. Classification (NCBI taxonomy): domain Eukaryota; kingdom Viridiplantae; phylum Streptophyta; class Magnoliopsida; order Malpighiales; family Hypericaceae; genus Hypericum; species Hypericum androsaemum. Next base: position 12,600,255 of record OZ023190.1, read on the forward strand.
TAAAAAAGTATATCTTTCCAAAGTGAGATAACTGTCTCTTCAATCGAGCCGGGTATTTGGAGTTATGAAAGTGTGGCGGGGTCACTCGGGATCGTAAATGGATTCGAGTACGATCCATATTTGAACTCTATTATACACAAATAATGTGTATAAAAAAGATACAAAAAATGTATTTTTCTTCCTCTTAATTTGTTCTGTCGCGATTTTATTTCTCTAACTTTTATTCCAAATTGGAAGATACTTGAATCGAGATTGCCCTGGTGTTCGTAACACTTTTCTTTGCCGAATCGTCACTGAGATCTGAAATGACAGCTATAAGGACATCTTGCTACAAGATCTGGTACATTGAAATCCATGGGTATGGGCCCGAATCGAGTACACCCACTTTTAGCTCGTAATTTCACTGAAGCTCTTGCCTTACCTTGAATTATATTAGTAAAGGGCGTGTTCTCATCTTTTGAAAGAAAGATGTACAGTTGATATGATTGTCCCGAAACCCAAAACCACAGGTCTTTATGAATTCTCAAATACAAACTAATATAGGAAAAAAACTCAGAAGTCCTATACTCTTCGTACCCCACGACCCTTCGATGACTCGTCCTTGTCCGCTGTCTGTCCCGCAGCCCTAACGCCGACCAATGCCCTCTAGCGGCTTGTCTCTTGCGACTCCGTTTGATATATTATACTGAGAGGTCTAACTTTTACTTAATTAGTCTCAAAGTTATGAGAAATTGAACATGCTAGTTTATACGATCAATTTTTGGCATTTAGCTTAGCACTACAAAGATTTTGAAAAAATTGAATAAAAATTCAATGCAAAAATCCAAAGTAGAAGGCCCAAGTAGAAAGTCCAAAGTAGAAATAGAAAGTGCATTACTACATCGGAAACAACAAGGAAGATTTTCAAGTTTATAAGGAGATATTCCTTATTAACTAGGAAATAAGTTGACCACCTGGATAGCCAACTCGGACCGTACGCACCATCCTCGCACGCGCACGTGCGTGTGCGCATATCGCAATGGGCACTTTGTGGCGCACCTGGCACTTCGCACGTCTAGACGGCCGAAGAGTCGCGAGCTGGGCATCCGAATAAATCACCGAAGAGTCACGAAGGCTGTGGCCAATGCAGGAGATGCGACATGGTCTCCAGGATATTCCAGAAGCCGGCCAAGGGACACGAGCAAGTGCCAGGGCACCTGAAAGGCTTTCAGGCTCTTCCAGAAGGTGATGAGCATCCTGGTCGTGCCCTTTAGAAGTGCCTGCGAATTCTACCCCTTTATGGCCTATAAATAGGGCCTCCTGCCCTCATTTGCATTCACCCCACTATAACTTGCATAAGCATTTGTTAGCAATTGTAGGCTCTCTCTCCCTCTCTCAAAAAGTTTTGAATATCCAAGGTTCGCCTGAAGCTTCGAGGGTCATTGTGCTACGAACTCGAAAGTAGCCTAGTCGTTGTATCTTGGGAACGATTGCCGTAGCCCGTAAGCACTGAATACGGGGCAATCTCGTCTTACGGAGAAAGAGTCAAACTCTTGCCTCGACTACAAAAGATCCTAATCAAGTACACCACCTCCGACAAACAACAAAAGAGTATATTATTTGTAGGAGGTCCAACTTTCAAACCCTAGCATGGTGTAAAATTTTACCATTAAAAAATACGATCAAATTCTATCTCAAATGACACCTAGGAGTACCAAAATACCCCTCCCATCACTTTAAAACTCCAAAATTATCATAAACAAACTAAACACATAGTAAGAAAACTAAGTTTACCTCCACTCACCTCAGCCAACTCAATCGATTTAACCATAAAGAGAGCCAAATGTTGCTAGTTCGAATTAGATGTGAAATCCTGAAAGTCCTCCTTGTGTTAAGGCTGTAGCTGATTCTGCAATTTTACAAGATATTAATGAATTTCCTCCAATTGATGAGACTAAAGAGCACCTTAGATCCACTCAAGATAGAAAACAAGGGCTTAAAAAGGCAAGTCCAATCTCTGCTAACGATAATTCAAAATAGACCGTAAAAATTGTGCGCTTCACCTTCCTCTCTCTAAGACCTAGAGAGAGGTTCTCTCCGAAGTAGGAGCTTTCTTTTTCCTCTCTTAGACTAGGCGCATCAGCGCCTCCTAAGCTGGGTAGGCCCGAAAATGACAAAAAGAAATAAAAACTAAATTCAGCGACGCAGCCGAGCCGCGTACAGGAGGGGCTGACAGCCTCCTGACACGCGGCCTCGACCCCTCAATTGTTTTTTTATTTATTTTTACTTTTCAATCTACTTTAGTTACACTAGGCACAATATTATTCGTATAAATAAATTTTTTCAGATATTATTTGTGTGGTTATTAAAATTGAAGTTATCTTTAACAAAATAAAAATTTGTATTATTCAAATTTCTATAAATAGAGTCCAATATTGACATATTTTGATACACAATTTTGTATTCTAACTTTGAACGCTTGTAAATCGGTCGAATATTGACTTCAAATATATTTTTGATATTTTTTATTGTTTTCAAAAATGACCCGAAAAGTGACTCGAATTTGGGTATGACCTCTGGGTCAACCAGTCCGACCAGAGATTTATATATATATATATATATATAGTAAATAATAAGTTTAAAAATTAATATTCTAGATATGTTGGTCAATTTATTTCATATTTAGTATAATTATCATTGTTAATTTAGTTAATTTTGTGTTAATTTAGAAAAATCGATATATAATATGATTTTTTTTAAAATTTTTTGGTTGGGTTGGGTGAATTCTAGATTTTTGGGTTAAATTTTCGGTCAAACCTAACGAACCATTTTTTTGAGTTAAAAATCTGAGCCAACCACCCAGTCTGACCAGAAATTATCTGATTCGTTAGGTAAGCATACGTACATGGTTTTATGACCTGCCCAAGGCTCCGATTCGTAGTCCGATCGGTCAGACCGCTGGTTAGATCGCATCTTAAAAAATAATATATTTTTACACTCCAAATTTGGAGAAGTCATAAACTAAAAAGTTGTAGATATATGTCTCACCTTCGCAAAGCAAGTTGCATCAGCTCAATCGGACTCCGAAATAAGAAGTTGTGGCTCCCAAACCGAAATTCGTCATCGTAACTCGATCGAATATTGATTTCAAACATATTTTCGATATTCTTACACTCTAAATTTGGAGAAGTCATAAACTAAAAAGTTGTAGATATATGTCTCACCTTCATAAAATAATTTGAATTAACTCAATCAGACTCTGGAATAAGAAGTTGTGGCTCTCTAACCAAAACTCGTCAGCATAACTCGATCGACTATTGACTTCAAATGTATTTTTGACATCCATTTGTAGCTGGATTTATTTATTTCTAATTTTGTATTGCAACTTTTGTAATCTTAATTTAATTACTTAATTACAATATTTTTTCTTGTTATAATTACAAAAGAATTATTTTCGTATATTTATTAAAATTTTATATAAATAAAAAATGATAGTATATAATATGTGAATGAAAGAGAAATTAATTTTTTATTCCGTGATCTAGGTTGTTAATGTGGGTAAGAAAATATTTAATTAGGTTGAGTTAGGCATAAATAAAAAAAAATTAATTATTTATTCTGTAATTTAAGTTGGGGTGGGTTCGGTAGTCTTAGGGTTCTTAACCTAGCCGCTTTCCTCCCTAATCGTCCTCAAAGGAGTTTATTCTACCCACCATCCACAACCCCACCACTCGTCACCCACCATCGTTTTAAAAGATCGACACCATCTCCTCTACGACCCCGACCTCCTCATCCACTTTCATGACTCTAATTCCCTCCTCGACCTCCATAGAACGAGTTTAGGGTTTCAGCAGAGTCACGAAGCCTAGATCCGGCCACCACTGAACCAGATCCGGCCTACACCAAAACAGATACGGCCTCCACGATGCGGGCCTAGTATTTTGCCGGGGAATGCACTCCCTGGCCCTCTCTTACCTTAGTTCAAACAGAAAGTGGTCACACTTCTGGTCGTTCACTCGTCGGCTAGCCGGCCGCGACCAAAAGTCTTTCATCAGAGAGTTTCGACCCCGAACAAAAGTAGAGCTCTGGCTAGCGTCTTGCGCTAGCTCAGACTGAGACTGGTCTTGCAACTCCCAAAGACAAGTCTGGCCCGGTCACCATCCCCTAGCCCCCGATAGTCTAGTCCATAAGCCGACCGGCCACCAACTCACAACACCATCTCCATCACTGCAAGGTTCAGCTAAGCCTCAGTGACGTAGTTCGAGACTGGCCCAACCACAAGCGAGTCACAGGAAACCTTATAATGACTCTGGATGTTTGTGTTCTTTGTTTTGTTTACTGTCTCTGTCTTATCTAGTTTATTTCTATTATGTTGTGTTTGTTTCTAGCCTACTTTTGCTTGGACCAGCTTCGGGTTCTTCCAAGAATGGTCTAGATATTTTCACATTGTTCCCATTGTGGCTCGTGTATAAATTTTTCTTGGTCAAATTAGTCTGATCTTGGCTTTCACTCGTGTGCACCTCGTGTATATCAGAGTGCTCGTTTATGCAGAGTTACATCCTCGATGTAGCTCTGTGTTTATTAGGTGCCATTTTGGGCAGCATAACCCTGATCAGGCTTTTCTCTCTAGAGAGGATGTCGACACTTGTAATCATTATCATAGCCATGAAAACCAAATATGCCACGTTGTCATCGATGGGATCTTCTACTATATCTATGCTCTATCGTGTTAAGTCTATCTTATTTGTCTTTAGTTTATTATCCATTAGCAAAGACGCATGCGTGATGCGAGTACCGTTCTATTTCAAAACTTGTAAAATATATCATTAATTTTTTTAAGCTGTACATGAATAAGATGCTCTCTTACATATTTAATTATATTATTTTTTTATTTACCTAAGACGCCATAAGAACTTCTTTGTACACGATATTTTTTTTAAACATTCCAACTTTATCAGCAACATCACCTCACTTGACTAACACCTTCGTGTTCTTGCTTGAAACGCCTCTTGAAAGGGCAATGTACAACTGCCCGTGACTGAAGACATGCTCACGCAAATAAATACCAGTGTTTTCAATTGTTTCTCCTTGTGCTTTGTTGATCGTGAATGCAAAACACATGTATACTGAAAACTGCTTGCATATTATCTTATACGGCATCTCAAGATTTTCTGGTGGGTTCAATGGCATCCTATGGATGAATACTCTCTTACCTACGAAATTCTCACTGAGGATCACTGCATTGATTTAAATAGGCGAAAAGGAAAAATAGTATATGTGATGGTCGGAGCTCACTTTTCTCTCCTTCTCAGTCTCCGTTATGGGCCCCATCACCGTCTTCATGTGTAGGACTTACGTCCACGACCATGCCGACAACGTCCTCGTCCTCTACCGTTCACTCTGCTTTGTCGTCAAGCAACATTGGTATATCAGACGTGGACTTCAGCCGTCGCTCATCGCCATTGTTTTCGTTGTGGCGGCTACTTTACTACTCGTCACCTATTCCCGCATCCTCTCCCGCCACTTTGATGTACGCAAAATTGCGAATAATTAAACGCACAAGCAAATAGTATAGTGAATAAGTAGGGTTTCGAACTGAGGGTTGAACACGAAATCAATACAAATAATTATGTGAAGCGAGAGAATTAAAAGGTTGTAAAGTTTGTAAAGTTTGCAAGTAAATAAGCGAAATCAGAAGCGTAAATAAAAGACGAGTTGTAAATCAATGGAAATAAACGAGCACGATACCCTTACGGACTACCCATCTTCGAGACTATAGTTTTTATGAAGTTCTAACTAGTACCCGGAGTGTTCTAATGTATCTCCCTAACGCTTTCGCTCATTAGGACGACAAAACTAAGCTAGAGTAGTAGTTCATGATTACTAACCAACGCTTCCGCTCATTAATTAGACCAAAAACTAAACTAAACTCAATTATGATGTTAACTCCTAGCAGGTTATCCCTTAGTATCAAAATTCCTCATTAATACCTTAAGACATATCAATTGACTATACTCTTCCGTTGATTCTAATGCCTTCCGGTCCATTATTATCAACTAAAATTATAATCTAAGTGATCAAGTTAGATTAAGCATTAAGATCATCAATTGACAACTACTACGAAAGATAATCAAACTATAGCTAACATAGACGAGTAATCACATAATTAGGGCATCGCACTCACAAGAGAACTACTCGCTAAGCATGTTAACAAAGCACAATAGATTAATGAAGAACATGATAGCAATTAACATAAAGGTAGAGATAGAGAAAGCTTAGTCGTGATGATCAATCTTTGCCAATCCTTTTTCCGTGCTAACTAGAATCGTGGCTTTATTAAGCTCCAAAGGCTGTGTCAAAGTTGTAGTTGTAACGTCTCCATTTTTCTAAACCTAAGAAACTAAGGGCTATATATAGCCAAAAGTCTAACTAAAAATTAGGAAAACCTAGAGGAGGTTAAGCTAAATTGGAAGTCTTGCTGGCCAAGTAATAATATAAAATAATATAACTTAAGTCCTAAGGCCAAAACAGGAGGCTAAAAGTCGAATATAACTGAAATAAATCGAGTCCCCGTGTAAAAAGGAAGTCCGCAAAATCCGTCGTCGAGGACCTGGTGCCCGCCAATGGAATTGGCGCTCGCCAACATAACTTTCTGTAACGGACTTGGCACCCGTCAAGTATTTGGCGCTCGCCGGGTCGTTGATCAGCTTCGTCGCATCTTCGTATTTTGTAGTTTTGACCCTCTTCCACTTCGAATTTGATTTCGACTATAAAAGACTAAATGTAGATCTTTCTTCAAGATTTCCAACGGTATCTCATTTGATATAATCGAATACTCGAGCAGAAATTTATGACTCTTGCAATATGGTCTCTCGAAATCACCCCGCGAACGACCTTCATTGAGCTCCAATTTCCTACAAAATATGACAATGGGTAGAAATCCATTCCCGAACATAAATATACTAAAACGATCATAAGACTTGACATGACATGATGAATATGACTCAAAATATGACTAAATACGCACGAAATATATGATAAAATATGAGCGTTTACACACTCATCACACCCCCACACTTATTTTCTTATTTGTCCTCAAGTAAGGCGTATCAGACACACCCCACAATTTCATAATCTTATTAAAAGGCCACCCCACAACCGAGTAGTGTACTTACCTGAGCACAAGGAGTAAGAACGTGTAGACACCGCATCCTTGATGGTTTAACCCAGTTTTCGCACTTAGTAGATTACACTAGAAGGTTGACCACTCAGAGGTTCAGAAATTTAAGCTCACATATATGAGTAGCCAACTACCTATCACTCGCGTACACGTCCGAGATCTCAAAGTTCCATACGTCTCACTCAGTGGTGCCTCGATAAATGCAGGGCTCATGATCAAGGGGACTTTTTATTAGGTTGTAATGGAGTTAGGGTCAGGTGAGGATAAAATATGTGGGAAGTAGCTAAACCACCCGGCCGAGGAGCTCACAAGAATGTTCTAGCTCTCGTCTACTCTAAATACCTCACACTATATCTAATATGCACTCATCCCAAGATTACACCCAAACCCTATTGACCACTTAGCTCGAGCCGTGCCATTTATTCACTTTCCAACCACTTTCCCAGCTTTCCACACTCCCATCATTAAACGTTTGTTCTATTTCTAACTTTCACATTCCCTTTTCATCACTTTTTCACTTTTCACTTTTTTCTTTATTCTTTTCCTTCACTTCTCTTTTTTCTTCTTTTCTTTTTCTTTTTGCTTTTTTTTTCTTTCACTTCCTCAATCACATGAAATTCATCACATTACACATCAAAGGCAACTGGTCTCGGCTTCTTTGTTGGCCTTATTTCTACCCATTTTTCCCATTGTTCATTCCCGAGCTATTCTACTAAATGAACCCTTACAATTATACCCCAAAGATAAAAGTCTAATACATCCTCGGACCCAAGTGATCAAAGGTGGGTAAGATTGTGGATATATGGCTTATATTGGCTTACATATAATATTTCAAAGAAAAGGTTCAAGTTCAACGAGTTTAAACAAAGGATATATAGGATTTTTGGCTCTAAAGCTCTAGGCTCAATATCAAGGATGACCTCCGTCCTCTCACTTACACCCACACCACCAAAACGGTACCAAGTGATGGCATGAAACCCGATGACTGGAACAATGTAGGCACCTCATGCTATGCGAAGACGGTTGTCTCCTCCTTCAGCTCTAAAATCTCACAAGGTCACTCATTAATGCCACTAGTATAATCTACTAAGTACAACCACTAACCTAAATAATCAAGGGTGTTGTTCCTACACGTCTTTACTCATCGTGTTCAAACTTGATTCCTAACAAGGTATGGGATTTAACTTCTAACAAAAGTTCAAAATTTGAGGGGGGAGATTCATCATCTGCTTTTGACACCACTTCATTCACAAACAAACACACTCCTAAATTCAGACCGGGACTCGATCACATACGTCAAACCGAAACAAAAATGCACGTTGACCCCTCCACACTTATTAAACACGTTGTCCTTAATGTGGGGGACACAAGCAAATAGCACAGCATAGAAACAAAGACCACAAGGACATAACAGATACTACTATAATAGACAATAAGAAAGAAAAGGGATTGGTACTGCCCGTCAATCATCGGTGGGAGGCGGTAGGGAAGGTTGGTGGGATTTTGCTCTAACTGCCTTTTTGCGGAACAAAGTTTGTGTATGGACTGGCGAATTCTGCTGCAGCTCAATTTTTCTCTTTTTGAAACATCCTGCAAAGGCCAGTAAAATACTAAATGAATATAACAATACTGAAATAAATACAAAATATAATGAAAATTAAATACTAAACGTGCTAATTTAGAGTCGTTAGCTTGACTGTGTTACTCCCTTTGGCACTATGGTGGACGAAGGCGCTTATCGGTTACTTGGAACTCTATTTCATCTGGGCCTATGCGAAGAAGTAGTTTGCCATTGTGAACATCTACCATTGCATGACAAGTGTTGAGGAATGGACGTCCTAGAATCAGTGGGTAATTTTTATTGGCAGCATAGTCCAGCACCACAAAGTCTACGGGTATGAGGGACTTATCGACTTTGATTAGCACATCCTCCATAATTCCAGTAGTTTGTTCTTAGTGTGATCTGCAAGCTCTATCATCATAGATGTAGGTTTGATTTCTCCTAAATTGAGTTTCCTAAAAGTAGCCAAAGGCATAAGATTAATATTGGTACCCAAATCACATAAACAATGTGAAAACTGAACACCATCAATAGTACAAGGAATCGTAAAACTCCTTGGATCTTTTAGTTTTGGCGGTATGTCGTTTTCTACCAAAGGAGTCGTCTTGCCATCATTCTGCATCTTCTTCCTTGCGATCATTTCCTTCAGAAACTCTGCATATTGTGGTCTTTTATTTAACATCTCCAAGAAAGAGACATGAATTTGAATTTCTTCCATTGTCTCTATGAATTCAAGGGCCTTCTCATCGATCACTACTATTTTCTTGACTTGTTGAGGTGATGGTGGAGGAACATAAGAATCCTTTTTTGCACTGATGTAGGCTGGTTGCTCCTTCTTCTCAGTAACTACCTCATCCTCTACGGCTGGCTTGATTGGTTCGGCATATTCTTTTGAAGTGGATTTGTTCTCAAGTGGTGGCTTTCTCCGGAGTCTTTACGGGAATGGAGGTGGGGGGACATAAGGTGGTGGAGGAATATATGATTCATCATCCTCGTCCACACTCCTCACGGTGATGGCCATCACCTACCCTTGCGGGTTCGACTCGGTGTTGCTGGATAGAGTACCTATTTCTCTTTGAGTGTTTGCTGCAGCCAAATTTCCGAGTTCGATCTCCATCTTCTTTAGTTGTGTGGCCTGCCCTTTCAGGTATGTCTCAAACTCTTGTTGACATGCCTCGCAACGATCCATCCACTGCACAGTAATACTTTATTGTTGGATAGATTGCTGGACCACTCCTACCAATTGATCGATCTTGTTACCCATTTCCTTGACTTGCTCGCCCAAATATGGTTTCCTGGAGTCTTGTTGGGCACTAGTGTTGTGTGCTTGCTGACCAAATCGAGAGAATTTTGGCTGAGCATTAGCTTGTTGTGAGTAGCCCATTCCTGGTGGTGTTCTATCAACAATGGCCTGGATCTCTTCCAACATTAGACTGTCATTTGTGGGATATGCCCCTTTGCAAAGCTGACAAGTATCTTGCACCACAGCTGCATGTTCCTTGTCCTTGGTCAACTTGTCAAGTCTTTTGGTAAGTGCTTCTATTTGAGCTTCGAGCTTCGTGTTGGCATTTACTTCGAGTACTCCTCGGGCTGTTTCCTTACGTGGTTGCCTAACACGTTCTTTTGGCCACATACCATTGACTTCAGCCATTTTCTCCATTAAGCGAGCAGCTTCATCAGCAGTCTTCGTCAATAACTTAAATAAAAATTCAGAGTAAAATAAAATATAAAAGGATCCTAGTACCCCAAAAAGTTAATAAGAAGAGAAATGAAGGGTTATATTTTATATTTTACTTCCATATGTTAATTGTTTATTTTGACTTCATATTTGAAGAATGGAAAATATATCGAAAGCAGTTTTGTAAAATGGATTAGTCAATTACGAAAGTCATGGTCGATTAACAAAGTTTTCATTTTTAAACAGAAGAATTTCTTAAGTACGATGGATCTAACAAAATTACACAAGAAATTCTGTGGTAGAAATAATTTTTTCGGTTTAATATTTTACCTGATTCGAATATAAACTAATTAGACTAATAAAATCCCTAATCATGTACTTATCAAAACAAAAAAAAATCCCGGATCACGTGATTTTGAAAAGAACAGGAAGAAAGTTGTTCAATAGTCTTGAGGCTCTTCTATTTCTTACCTAGAAAAGAAATTAAACCATCGAGGGCGAGGTTGTAAATTAGAATACATTTTAGGCACTGTTTAGTAGTTATCCAAAGAAAGTTCAAATATTTCCCACCAAAACTCGGAACGGCATAGACTCCGTCCATCTTTTTCTGGCCAAACAAGGAATATTTTTTAGGGGAAAAAATATTCTCGACTCTACGCAACCGTACAACAATGGAGAAGCAGGCAATAGGCGCAAGGGAGGGCCCCGCCCAGTCGAGGTTGCCATTAGCCAACTCCGATCCAGGTTTCGGGTGGCTAGTAGCCGTTTACTTTTCGCGGGTATTTGATCGAACATGTGGTGGGTGGAGGTTTGTTTCGTTTGTTCATGAGAATTGCTGGCTAGAGTAAGGAATTAATTCCTACAAGAAACTGATTATGGAATGAATTAGTGAAAGAGTGTGGTTAGATCACTAAGAAGTAGAAAAAAGGGGCTTTTATTTTGATTTAGAAAGCTTTATTCTTTGAATTTGCAGAGTTTAGCTTCTCCATTTTGGATGGATCAGAACGATAATGCCACAGTTTGTCACGAGACTTCATTTTATCATTGGTTGGTGTTATTGATGGTGTCATTTGGGTTCCCGTAACTGATTCCTTGGTGTCAATCTTAAGGGCGAAAATGAGAGCGCAAAGATATTGTTCTTCTTTGTTTTTGGTCTGCACTCTCTCTGTTATGCTTTACTTGCATACTATCCCGTGATGTTTTTTTTTGGGTCTAAGCTCTGATATTTAGAGTCGAGCATTGTCGGACCTCTATTTTAGGGGTGGCTCTCTAAATGATGTTTTTTACATTCGTGAGCCTTGAACCCAAGACTTCCTTAAGTGAATCAAAGTGGCTATCCCGTGATGTTTGACAACTTAGGAAGCTGACTACCCCGGAATGCATTATTAGGAAGATGAGTAATAGCCTTCTCCTTATAAGCCAAAGCGGTCAAACAACCGATTTCGTCGATGGAAAGCTGATAACTCTAAAGGGGGAGTGCAATATTTGGAAGATTATATCTAGTGCTCCTTTTTCTATCAGTCAAAGAGGTCAAAGAGGTGGATTTATTAGCTTTCCATTGATGACAAATCAATCCACGACGCGCTTTTCCGTTTTAGGTATACGTTTGTGTTAAGAATGGTCAATCGTCTCTTTAAATACATCCTCAAGCTTGGTCTAAGGATGTATTAGGTGCTGAGGAAAATATTAGTGAATTTGGTCAAGATTCAGTGGCCTCAATCTTTTCCTTGAAGCACTTTCAGTGCAGGAAATATTTTTCTAGTTAAGAGGCAGCGGCTGGGATTTGGAAATCAACAGTCTAAAGCAACAATTAGTGGTAATTCAGCATCCAATTTTGACTTTTATCCTTATTCTGTTTCTGTATAAGGTTTCTTGATTCTGTCCTTAAATGCTTATGTTTCAAAACCAATGGTTGTTGCACACGCGCGATTGTTCAATCTGAAGCGTGCATTTTTGCTTCATGAAGTTCATGTGTCATGAGGAAAGAACAAATTGACTGGCAACTGAACTTTATAGCTGATGAATGAGAACCATGCACCAGAGATAATTGCATTTAGGGCCATTAGTCTTCCGCTGACGTTTGCAGTGACATAATTGCTATCCGTTACTAGTTTTCTCCTTCTCGGTTCTTCAGCATGATTCTATAAATGCCTCTTGTCTGTATCGGTACTTCCACTATCAATCTCATAGGAACTTCAGTTAGCCAAGGAAAAACAACTCACAGTTTTTACTTCCTTTAACCTTGCTGTGTTACCAACATACTGAATACCTTCCACCTCCTTTACAGATCTTTCATCAAAATGGAGTTTCCAGCAGCTATCGATTGGCAAGAATTGATGCAGTACTCGATGTCAGACAGACTGCCAAATGATGTTGTTCTTGACATCCTCGCGAGGCTGCCTGTCAAGTCCATTGCGAGGTTCAAATGTGTTTCCATGCCCTGGTTTTCTTTGTTCACCCACCCTGCTTTTATCTTGTTGCACCTTAAGAAGGCTACCCAAGGAGACAACAAGTCTCTTCTTTTTAGGGATATTATCTATGAGGAGAAAGAAGTTACAATCAAATGGTCTCATCCAGAAATTGGTAATATGGAAGTGGATGTTGTGAATGAAGCTGAAGATGATTTTGAAACTGATCCAAACGACTTGATCTATCATGGCCGCTTAACCTGTTTCGAAAGGGAAGTATTTTCACTGAGAAGTAAGGAAAACTTTGAAGAGCTTTCGACAATCCAGTTTCCAGTCCCAAGCCCAACAAGTTCTTACTTTCTGGTAGGTTGCATTAATGGACTGCTTTGTTTTGCTGAATCTAAATTCAGAGAGAAGTATCATCCAACAAATGTGTTCTTTTTGAACCCTGCTACTAAAGAAATTAGGTTTTTACCAAGGTACTCCACCCGGAGAATCTCTGGCTCACCTCGAGTAGTTGCTCTTGGTTTTGGTTATGAACCTGCCACTGATGACTACAAAGTTATCAGGATCAGATTCCCTGTCTTCAAGAACACCTACGAAGCTGAGACTTATTCACTACGGAAAGACTGCTGGACAAAAATCCGTGCAGATATGATCTCCAATTGCAATTTCCCCGAGCACGTGGCTCAGGCCAATGTCCACGGAGCTTTGCATTGGATGGTGCAACAGGGAAAAATTATAGATTATATTGAAGACCACATTCTTGCATTTGATATAGGCAAGGAGGAATTATACAGAATCTCTTTGCCTTCCTTCTCTTCCGAGGACAACTCGGTTTATTTCTGCAGGAACATTTCAGTTTACAAAGAACATCTTGCCCTGTTCTCCTACCTGCCTTTTACAGAGGTTAAGCCATTCGATATGTGGGTTATGACAGAATATGGCAATGCTAAGTCTTGGACCAAAGTCTTGCACGTCCATCAGCCAGACCTCCTGGTACCATTGCACTTCATTGATCAAAATCGAGCCATAATGATGAGTTTTAAAGATTGGCAGCTGGTCTTGACTGATGCAGATTTCAGGAGAATCAGGGATCTTGGTGTTTTCAATTTTCACCCTATATTTGAGTATGTTGAGAGCTTAGTTTCTCCTCGACCTGGACGTCACGGAATGAGAAGATTGGCTATGGCTTAGTTCGATCCAAACTGCTGTTGTGATCTTTTCTTATCCATCTGTGTTAGGCCTAGCTAGAAATGGTTGCTTTCTGGACTTTGTAGTTTCCTTTGTTTGTTTAAATTATGTGGTCGTTGAAAATGTTTGGTCATTTTCTTCTCTGTTCCTTATGTCACATGTAGATTGCTCTAATTGCAATTTGGAATAATCTCTTTTGAGAAGTAAAGCTGTTTATGCTTATATTAAGTAGGAAAATCCTAGAACATCTAACTCAAGAGGTTGATGTGTAATCCAGTCCCAAGGTACTTAACCAGCCGGCTATTTGGTTCTGAGATCTAGAAATGTACTTATTTGTTTTTCTAGTTCTAATCTCAATTCTAAAACAAGCAATTTTCTACTTGCCGACTGATATGAGGATGAGGGTTATTAAAAAAGATGTACATTGCTGTAGTCTCTAAGGCAAGTTGGATTCCTTCAGCTACGCTTCAAGGGGTGTGGAAGCATCTGTCAATTTGTCTTGATCTCGAATTAGCTAATCAGACGCAAATCTCTCTTCGGGCGGATTCCTTCTTTTGCTCCTCAGCCTACGGAGTATTAGCAGTCGTATCTAGCTGTTGTTCCCCTCCCAAGGACAGGTTCTTACACGTTACTCATCCGATGAGGCCTTCATGATCACGACTAACTATGATGATAAACAATTTTCAATCTAAGATGGATCACAATTGAACTTCACAACTCAGCAGCTATCATGAAGTTTGAAAGTCCCTCCTAGTGCTCGACTCCAGGCTTGGTCATCTGCTCACGTGTAGGAATTCAGACCAAAGATACTGATTTTGACCAATAGTCTATGTTGGATTGATGTTAATTCCTTCAAAGTGTAATTTAAGTGGCGATTAACAATTCCTTCATATGTAAGATAAGTGGCGGAGTCTGCATCTCTACTCATTTCTCGTAGATCTGATTGATACCATATTGGATACCTTCAATGAAGTATTCGGATTAAGCATTGCCATGGAAAAAATATCACTAATCTTAAATATCACCCATTCTGCTCCTACTCCCGGCCAAACGCATTTAACTTTGGAGTTCTCTCAAGATGTGTGCCAGAAAAGAAGGTGCACCTTGTTGATATGGATAGTACCAATCAAATCACTTAAGACATTTCAAATCACTAATTTCGTGTGTGGGTTCAGATTCAGTGGGACAAATTTTGTCCCCACTGAAGGGGATCAAAAGGGCAATATTGAAAAAAGTACTATTAATCAAACTAAAATTAAAAATTAGGCATAACTCAAAAATATCAATATCACTATAGAAATATACCAATACAAAAATATCAATATCACTACAGAAATACCATACCAATACAAAAATATTTAATTATTTAATACTAGTACCACATCGCATATATACAAATATCAGATAATGTATATACCAATATCACTATAAAAATATACCAATATCACTACAGAAATATAACATTGTCACGTCACAAATATACCAATATATTTATACCATAATACCAATACAAAAATACCAATATCACTACAAAAATATACCAATATAAAAATAGCAATATCACTACAGAAATACTAGTACCAATACAAAAATATTTAATTATTTAATATCAGTACCACATCACATGTAGACCAATATCAGTTAACGTGTATACCAATATCACTACATAAATTGTCACTTCAAAAATATACCAATATAAAAATACCATTGTATCAATACAAAAAAAACCAATGTCACTATAGAAATATACCATTATCACTCCACAAATATACGAATATATTTATACCATTGCACCAATACAAAAATATGAATATCAATACAGAAATATACTAATATCACTACACAAATACCAGTACCAATACAAAAATATTTGCATATATAGAAGTCTGCATAAAGATAGAATTCAAAAGAGTTTAGGTAAATTTTAGGATTAAATTATTTCGATAATGAAAAGAATTCTAATAATTTGGGATAGATTTCAGCACGAAATCAGATTTTCCGTCCGAGTCAAGAAGGAGTGCAAACGTGTCAAAAAAAATCTGACACGAATGCGCGTCCCCACGCGTGGCATGCATTAAAGGCTACCATCTTTTTTTGGTGAATACAAAAGTTGTCATTAGTTTTTTTTGGATGAAAAGCAAAGGCTGTCACGTGAGAAAACCAATTGCTTTTTTTGGTTTCATAATTATTTTATTAACTAATTTATCAGATAAGAAATATTAACTCCGCATGCCATTTAAACATAACTGGGCATGTTATTTTATCGTAGTCGGACATGCCTTTTTAACGTAACCAGATAAGCCGTTTGAATTAATGGAAAAAGTATAATTTAGTACCCTATAGTATTACATTTTTTACGATAGGACCATGTGGTTTAAAACCTATCAATCAGATCCAAGTTATTTGGAAATTTGTCAACCTACGGTTCCGCTCAGGCCCGGACGACTTCCGAACCCAACTGGACAGCACGTCATACAGAATTTCCTAGTGTCTTACCAAGTAGACTTTTGGAAAAGTGTCAAAATGATCCCAAATTTATATATGATTTTTCACCCAACTCTCTCTCTCATCTCCACCACAGCAACATATCAGTTGGCCCCACACTATCTCCAACCTCACCATCTTTTCCAGCCAAGACCACCACACACCACCAAGAACAAAATCAGCTTCAACAAAACTAAATCAATGCAACATCTATCAATAACATTTAAATAACTTGACAAAAATTACCCAAAGTACACTTCCAAATACAAGAGCACATACAAAGACCCACCAAAAGCTCCAGAGCAGATCTTCAAGAGGTACTACTCCAACTTCTTGGCCACGTCCAAGGAACAAAAGGACCGGCACCAGAGGGAGGGAACGGGACGGGGACGAGGAGGGTGAGGTGGAGGAGTTCTTCTCTATCGTGAGGAGGATGCAGGAGACGGCGACCGGTTGGAGGAGAAGAGAGATCTCATCAGAGAAGGGGATGGCGAGGAGGAGAAGAGAGATCTCCTCGGAGAAGGGGATGGTCGCCGACTGGGAGCTCAAAATCCCTGCACCGACTTCTCTTAACCCCTGCCCCCAAGAACCCCATAGGAGTTTCATCAAACCCGTACCCGCCAAACCTCAACCTTGAGGCTTCTCCCCCAGTTACGCCAGTGACGACCCCGACGAGGACGAAGACAAAGGCAAGGACCTCAGCGACACCGACGATGGCAACTACAAGCATCGCCGCGTTAGAGGGGCAAGATCCGGGTGGTGGAGAGAAGCTCCTCCTTCAGCTACAATTTCCCTCTTCAAGGCAGACGAAGGGTTAGAATTACCACTTTGACCGAGTATAAATTTGGGATCATTTTGATACTTTTCCAAAAGTCTACTTGGCAAGACATTAGGAAATTTTGTCTGACGTGGCCGTCCAGCTAGGTTCGAAAGTCGTCCGGACCTGAGCGGGACCGTAGGTTGATAAATTTTCAAATAACTTAGACCTGATTGATGGTTTTTAAACCACATGGTCCTATCGCAAAAAGTGCGATACTACATGGTACTAAACTATAATTTTCTCTTAATTAATTATTTATTTTATTAACTAATTTATCAGATAAGAAATATTAACTCGACATGACATTTAAACATAACCGGCATGCCATTTTATCGTAGTCGGACATGTCTTTTTATCGTAACCGGATATGCCATTTTAATTAATTATTTAGTTTATTAACTAATTTATCAGATAAGAAATATTAACTCGGCATGCCTTTTAAACATAACCGGAGATGTCATTTTATCGTAGTCAGGCATACCTTTTTACCGTAACTAGATATACCATTTTAATTATTTATTTATTTTATTAACTAATTTATCATATAAGAAATATTTATCGATATGCCATTTAAACATAACCGGGCATGACAAAAAGAAATTTGGTATTTACTTATAGGTGTGAGCATTCGGTATTCGGTATTCAGGATCGATATTTCAGTTTACAAGATTTAATTCGGTATCGAATTTTGAAAAATTTCAGTAAATTTCAGTATTCGATATAATTTTGTTATATATCGGTATTATACCGAAATACTGAAAAATACCAAAGTATTAAAGTGTAAGTTTACCACCTATATAAACAAAGTCCTATTCTAAGACTAACCCTACCGAGACGTGTTTCACTCAGGCTCTTCTTCTCACTCTCATCAACCCTCTCTCCATCAACTAGTACCTACCTTCGTTCTAAATCGTCGAATAATATCTGGCCACCATCGACTCTCAATCTCCACGCCCGATGCCACCATACCTTTCGGCCACCACCGCCGCAATCACTCCTCCACACCTCGTGGCCACTCTTCCAAGTCACAGTCTTCCCTCGGGTTAGGGTTTTAATTTTGGGAATTAGGTTAAAATTTGAGAATTTTGAACTTTTGTGAGTTAATCTTCTTGGAAGAGATGGGATTTAATACCGAAATTCAAATAGATTCTTGCATATTAATATCACAATATGCCGGAGGTGATTCAACACAGAGACTGTTCATATGCACCTTTCTAGCCATAAACTTGTTGACTGGTGCTTTTTGTTTTTGAATATATTAGTTAATACATCTTGCGAAAGATTTGTGCAGTTTGGATGTAGTGAGCGGATTTAGTTCTGGAAGGCCAAATCTAACCAGGATCGTCCTGGACAATTCAATGGTTGATTTAGTTATGATTCAATGGTTCACTTAATTATGATTCAATGGTCTACCTAGTTATGATTCAATGGTCCGTTTTTTCGCGTCCCGGAAAAATCGGGGTCCGTCCCAGTTACCCAGTTACGATTCAATAGTTTACTCAGTTACGATTCAATAGTTTACTTAGTTACGATTCAATAGTTTACCCAGTTATGATTCAATGGTTGTGAGCTTTTTTTATTTTGCACCCCCGTATTTTTGCATTTTTACAAAATAGTTTCCGCGTGTCTTTCAATAAAAATCCTCCAGCACCGTGTTGTATTTGGCCTCCAGGACCAAATCTGGTCCCATGACCTTCACCCTTGATGTATTATGTCAGAAGACGAGTCATTGATTTTCTTAATTATACTTTTTTTTTTGAAAATTTTGATATTTTCGATATAATACCAAAATTTTAATTCAATATTCGGTAGATACCAAAATAATTTCGGTTCGCAATCGGTATGTATTTTTTTGTAATTTGATATTCGGTATTTAGGATACGGATTGCTCACCCTACTACTTATATCTAGCGTAGTCTAGTGCCACAAGTGGGGGCTTAGCAAGGCAAAAGAAATATAGGTTTGAATTTCAAAGCTAACGAGCAATTCAGCCCATCAATTTTCAGTTTGACCCAACAGTTGGAAGTCCAAAAGCCGCCGCATCCTAGTACTAACTAATCCTCCCCATTCATTCCATTAATTAATTCACCCTCAAAATTAACAATCTCCCGCCGGGACAGAAGCAGCAGCAAAGCAAAAGATGAGGAGAGGGAAGCAGGAAGCCAAACCCTAAACCACGACGAGAAGTAGATCGGATCAGCAACTTATCGGACGACGTCCAGGTCCACATCCTCTCTCTGCTCGAGACCAAGGATGCCGTTAGGACCACCTCCTCCTTGTCGCGGGAATGTGGGTCCACGTGTACAACCTATCATTTAACTTCAGCTCTACCTCCTGAATACGGTGGTGGTCCGTGAAAAGAACCCTAGATCTCCACTGCGCCCCCAAGATCACCACATTCAGCCTCCGATATCCAACACGGTAAATTCCAAGAGGAGATGCTGGTATAGTTGCTTCGCTTCGCCATGATGTGCCACGTGGAGGTCCTTGACACTGCGTTACGTGACTTACGCCTCCGTGCGTGGTGGCCATGTCATTGACATTACTCCAAAGGTAAGGAGTTGAAGAAATTGGTCGTACAACAACTCGTAGCAGCTCATATTATGTTTCAAACCCAGAGGTCCGTGTTGCCACTCCTCAGCTCAGCTCGAGGAGTTGGAGCTTTTGGGATGCTGGCGTTGTATCACCTGTAAGCTGGTTGATGTCATGTCATTGGTTCACGCTCGTCTGGATTTCCTCTTCCAGGCATGGCGTGATAATGATGGAAGGTGTCCGTGACAAGGTTCGGCAAACTATGGGTTGAAATGCAGAACGGGTTTGGTAGAGTTTGCCACTGTATATGCAAATTGTCCTTCATTACTCAGAAGTTGAGCTGAGCTAATCATTTATCATGCAGTTAGGCTACTTGATGTGACCATGTTGAGCTACTCTTCAATTGATTGCGGGTGTGTTATGTGGGGCGTTTCCTATTTCCGCAGATGACGAAAGGTTCAAGATAATCAACCGCTCGGTTCAACACAAACGTAGCAGATGAAAGGCTCAATTTAATTAAATGGCGATGCTTTGTATTTCCTCTTGTCTACGTTCGTGTATTTATGATACATGTATAACCGATCCAACCTCTCCTATTCTTCCCTTATAAAAAGGAAGAACTATTATGTAAGAGGCATCAAATCAATAAAAGACAAGATCATTCCACCTCTCCCTATCTCCTTTCTCTGTTTCGTCTTAGGTGTCCTCAGCTCGCGCCTAAGTCTCGTATCAACCAGGCCCGTCCCAAACCCCAGCATAGCTATCCTCTCCGAAGCCACCAAGTCCGTAGTGCAGGGGCGGAAGGAGGAGAACCCACGATGGCTCAGCTGATGCAGGCAATTTCCAAAATCAATCGGAATGTCCATCAGCTGGCAGAATCGAACCGAGAGGTGCAGCAACAAGTCACAGAGCTCAACCGTTGCATCACGACTATCGAGAAGCGACCAGAGGAAGGAACCAGCGACCCAATTTTGCCGCCTCCACCGCCGGTGACTGCGTCAGGAGGACCCCTGCACCCACCTCCACCACCACTGAGGCCCTGGGATAGAGGCCAGGCCACTTCGGCCGCCTCTCTTCCTAATACCCGGCGGTTCGCACCACCGCAGGACGCTGACCCAGGCCTACGGAGTGGCCCTCTCTCTAGCTACCTTCACCGGGGAGTGGGCTCTTCTGGCCCATCGTATCTGCAACCCGATGGCGGCCTTCTACAGGAGCATACACATATGGACCAAGCCACTTCGAGGGGAGGAACCGGAGTGCCCCGATACTACAAGCTCGAATTCCTGACTTACAACGGGAAAGACGGCCCCCTTGGCATGGCTCAATAGGTGTGAACAGTTCTTTCGGGGCCAACGCATTGAGTTCGTATAACTCTGTCATCAACGTTTCAGGTCCCCAACTCGGAATAACCTCTTAGGCGAGCTCGTACGGTTGCCCTTCCCAGGGTCTGTTGAGCAATATCAAGAGAATTTCTTGGCTCTCTTATGTCGGGTGGGTTCCTTAGCCCCGAGTCACCAGGTGCAGCTCTTTATGGCAGGGCTCCCCAATCTGCTTCGGACAGACGTGGAACTGCTGCACCCTCTAGATCTGCAAGAGGCCATGAGCTTGGCACGGGCCTACGAGAGAAGGAATGAGCCAGGAGTGGGGTCTTCTTCTTTCCCGAAGGCATCCCGAGGATCGGGTTGGGTGCGACCCTCAATTCCCATTCCGGCCACTACAAAGCCCCCTCCCTCGGCCCAGGGAGCTGCAGCCAGCATTGGTCAGGCGACGTTTGTCCCCTTCTGAATTGGCCGATCAGCAAGGTCTTTGCTACAACTGTGATGAGCAGTATGAGCGCGGTCACTGGTGTAAGCGACTTTTCTACATCGACGTGGAGGATCATGATGATGAGGGCACTGATATGGCTTCCGATCACCTTGAGGCTAGAACTGATCCCCCGATCGTATCCCTCCATGCGATTACATGCATCCGATCAAGGGACACCATGCAGTTGCACGTCCATATCTGCCCGATCAGGCGGGGAGATATGTTATGTGGGGCATTCCCTATTTTCGCAGATGATAAAAGGTTCAAGATAATCAACCGCTCGGTTCGACACAATCGCTGCGGATGAAAGGCTCAATTTAATTAAATGGCGATGCTTTGTATTTCCTCTTGTCTACGTTCGTGTATTTATGATACATGTATAACCGATGTAATCTCTCGTATTCTTCCCTTATAAAAAGAAAGAACTATTATGTAAGAGGCATCAAATCAATAAAAGACAAGATCGTTCCACCTGTCCCTATCTCCCTTCTCTGTTTCATCTTAGGTGTCCTCAGCTGGCGCCTAAGTCTCGTATCAACCAGGCCCGTCCCAAAGCCCAGCATAGCTATCCTCTCCGAAGCCACCAAGTCCGTAACAGGGTGCACTCCTGATTGTAATTTATGATGACAGGGATATGGAGAACAGGGGTGTATCGTCGTGGTGATCATAGCTAGAGTCAGTATGAAGTAGTAGAAGCTGGAGTTAATTGACAATGGTGGCTGTTGGCGCGAGAATCTGTTAGTTAGTTACATTTGGTTGATTGGTTGGTTATCGAGCTAGTTAGGTGGGAAAGAGCACTTGCACGCTGCTACCAGTCATGTATTGATCATCGTTCCTCAGAACAATGGAAACAGCTCTTTTTGACCTCTTACTCAATTCTCTCTAAACTCTTTTTTTTTTTCTTAGTAAGTGGAGTTAAACATGGTTACAGTTAGAATCTCTTTGCCTCCCTCATCTTCAGAGGACAACTCAGTTTATTTCTGCAGGAACATTTTAGTTTACAAATAACACCTTGCCCTGTTCTCCTACTTATCTTTTGCAGAGGTTAAGCCATTTGACATGTGGGTTATGAAGGAATATGGCAATGCTAAGTCTTGGACTAAAGTCTTGCAGATCCATCAGGGAGACCTCCTGGTACCGTTGCACTTCATTGATCAAAATTGAGCCATAATGATGAAGTTTTAAAGATTGGCAGCTGGTCTTGACTAATGCAGATTTCAGGAGGATCAGGGATCTTGGTGTTTTTAATTTTTACCCTATATTTGAGTATATTGAGAGCTTAGTTTCTCGTCAACCTGGACGTCGCGGAATGAGAAGATTGGCTATGGGTTAGTTTGATCCAAACTGATGTTGTGATCTTTTCTCATCCATATGTGTTAGGCCTATCTAGAAATGGTTGCTTTCTAGTCTTGATAGTTTCCTTTGTTTGTTCGTCTGTTTAAGTTATGTGGTCGATGAAAATGTTTGGTCATCTTCACCCTAGACTACGGGGTTAAGAGGATTGACCTCGGGGGGAAGGCGTTGACTAATTACCTCAAGGAGTTGGTGTCGTATCGATCAGTTAATATGATGGACGAGAACTTCCTGATGGACGATGCCAAGGACAAGCTCTGCTTTGTGTCTCTAGACGTTCCCCGCGATTCGAAAAATGCCAGGTGATGAACCCGTTTGCTGCTATTGAGGTCCAAAGTTGGTAGCTTTTTCACCCGTGTTTGATTAGACGGTAGCTGAAGTTGGCATTGCTGCTTTGGGATTGATAGGTGGTTTGTTGCTTCTACAGGAGGCACAGGAATGATAATCTTATGAGATGCGCTTATGTTCTCCCTGATGGTGTGACTCACACCAAGGGTTTTGTTAAGGATCTGGATGAAGCGAAAAGGTAGCTTTCTCTTGATGGCGATGGTCCTCCTCTTTCTTCAGAAGGGAAGAAAGATGTAGATCAGGAGAATGGAGGAGCAAGGACTGATAGCAGGAAAACAGTCGATTTAACCAAAAACATATATTTTTTCCAGTGTTAAATGACCTTGCGTACCTGATTCAGACCAGCTATCAAGAGCATTGCTGATTTTACAGGAGTTTGAATTGGCAAATGAGTGTTTCCTTGTTCCTGAGATGCTGTTTCACCCTGCAGATTTGGGTGTGTGCTTTATTAAGCAAGCCGTTAAATACTTAAAGTTTAGCGCTTCAACTGGCGTTGCAGTGACCCACGTTGACCCACTTTTCCAGGTATGAACCAGGCTGGACTGCAGAGTGCATCGTGCGAGTAGTTAACTATTGTCATCCTCTTCTCCACCCTATTCTATATGAGAGGTGATCTATCAATTCTACTAGCGTTAACTGCAAAAAGTAATTAGGATTCTGCGATTATGTGTCATGTCATCTATGAGAGCCATTGATGATTTCGTCAATGTTGGGCTTTGGCAGCATCATTCTAACAGGCGGTAGCACGTCGTTCCTGCGATTTGCTGAAAGACTGTGTTGGGATAAAAAATGGAGAGAACATCGATTGATCTCGTGACGGCCCAGAGTGCTTATCCCAAGGTCGTTCCAATGCTAGTGGCAACAAGGGGTGCCTGAAGCCGATATTATCAACTAACCTAAACTAAGATAAGAACCGAAGCTTGAGAGTAATTTGTATGATTGTGTGTGAAGTCCCTATTTACCTTACTTGACCCTTGCTTATATAGAGGAGGTAGACTGGCCCGGCCTCCCCCTTTGCTTACCGTAGTCGCACTCAAAGACTTCAAACTCATCTCCTTCCAACGCTTATCCTTATTAGGCCCAAAATTCTCTCAAGCCTTATCCTGATCAAACCCGAACTTCTCTCCAGGAAGCTCTCTCGTCCTTGGCGGCCAATTGCTTTCTCAAGTCCTTTGCCATATATGACTGTAACAATATGAGTATCCCAGACTCTTCATGCTTATCCCATCTTTCACGGAGACCATGTCTATCTCTGCCTCTTCAGAGTCCAACCGTGCTCGGCCTCTTTAAACCTCCTGAGAATTTGGGCTTCTTGACGTCCCGGCCTTCCTAAGTCTCCATGCCATTACTGGCATCACTCCTCGTAACCGAACCCTCTTATCAAGAAGGAAAACTCGCCTACTTCCCTTACACAGAGGAGAAAATCACTAGCTTCTCTTACCCGAAGGTAACCTTGCCAACTTCTCCTTTATAGAGGGAAAGTTCGTTGACTTCACCTACCTAGAAGAAAAAATTATTAGCTTCCCCTAGCCGAAAGGAAGCATTGCCAACTCCCCCTTCTTAAAGAAAAACTTACAGATTCATCCCTTCCCAAAGGGAAAGTTATCATCCCCTCTTCCAAAAGGAAAAACAACCAACTTCCCCCTTCCAAGAAGATAAATTATCGACTACTCACTTCTCAAAGGAAAAATTACCGATCGATCCCTTCTCAAATGAAAAGTTATCATCTCCCTCTTCCAAGAGGGAAAACAACTAACTTTCTCCTTCCAAGAGGAGAAATTACCGATTACTCACTTCATAAAGAAAAAATTACCGATCGATCCCTTCTCAAAGAAAAAGTTATCCGAATATACCAATGATTCTTCACCTAATATGGGGACATATTTCGAGCTTCAACAATGCCCCCCACATGTTAACGCTTCGGGGGCACTGATATAGAAGTGTTAACATATAGACTTAGCTTTCTCCATCCTCTAGCTTGTCTTTCTCTACTACTTCAGGCATCATTCTCCTCATCGGTTACTGGTAAGGCCGAAAATCCAACCTTATAGGGAGTCGATGCTCTATCAAGGATCTGTCCAGGCCTGGCATCTCATCGTAGTCCCAAGCGAAATAATCTTGGTACTCTGTTAGTAGCTCAGCTAGGTCCTTCTCAAAGTCTTTCGGAAGCCGTTCGCTGATGAAGACGGGTTCGCTTCCTTTCTCAGAGTGTAGAAGTATCTGTTTTAATGGGTCCTTCACTTCAGCCTTAGTATCATCCAGCTTGCTTGGGGCCGAGTGAAGGTCACTCATCTTCAGTTGCTCCATAAGGTCTTGACCATCGTCTTCGAAGATGAACTCGGCCACTTCATGCTGTGACAAGGCATAGACCTCAGACCGCCTTGCTAGCTCTTCTTCTGTTGTGTTAATCACGAAAGGAAAGCCTAAGGGCTTGCCTTTCGGGGGTGACGTTGGCAGGTCAGTTAGAGGAGGGGATCTTCTGTTTAACCGAGCTTGAATACCCAGCAATTTGGCCATCTAGGCCACTTCGTGCCACGCTTGTTGGTACGAAAGAGCTATTATAGAAGGCCACTTCAACACAATTCGTGGTTGCCTAGAAGGGGTCTTTATCAGCAGCTACGATATCCACCTTCCCGTTAGGCTTCCACTGGATTAGGAACTGACGAAGGGAGGATGGGATGACTTAGTCTGAATGGATCCAATCCCTCCCAAGTAGGCCATTATAGGAGGTCTTCGACTCGATGACAAAAAATAGAACCTCCCGAGTGGCAGAGCCTACAGTGACTTCAGCCATGAGTACTCCTAGGGGGCGAGTACCTTGACCGGTAAAGTCAGTCATCATCATATCAGTTAAACCCAACTTCTCGTTCTCCCTGTTCAGCTTCTTGAGGAGTGAGTAGGGGAGGATATTGACAACCGCCCCATTATCTATGAGGACTCTATTGATTGGCTTCCCAAAAATGTGGGCTGAGATGTAGAGTGACTTCAGGTGTTCACACATCTACCAGGTGGGCCTTGGTGTGGTGACGGCGTCGCTGAAGTCCTCAATCACCAGAACAGCTAGGACTTTTTCCCCAATCTCCAGCTCCACCACATCTTCTTCAATTGCGTCCCCTTCGAGATAGTTGGGTTGGCCCTCTTTCGGCCCAAAGATGGCTAGTAGAGTAAAAACCATGTTGATCGACAGGTCCCGACCGTCTTTACTGTAGTTTTCTTCACTCATGCTATCTTCTAACTTCAATTTCTCCTCAATGTCTTCTTCTTTGAGGTAGTCCTCTATCCTTAGTGCTCCGTCGAAGTTCTCCTCATTGAGGTTATCAAGCCAATTGAATTCTTCCCCGTCCAGATCAGGCAAGCTTTGTTTCTCATTTTCATCCTCATCGTCCTCGATGATGTTATCAACAATATTCCCTTACTTGTCTTGATCAGAATAGCTCGGTAACTCGTCCTGACTAGGGGCATGGACACCATGTAGCCTCAGCTTTTCGAAGTTCTCAATATTCACGAAGGGTGAGTCCGGGTCAACAGTGGTTTTCTTCCCACCGAGATGATCGCTGGGGCTGCTGCCCCAACTCAGCTTCTTGCTAGGGCCATCATCTATCTTTAGCTTCTCAAAGGCCCTAAACTTCATGTAGCCTGAGTCTAGATCAAGTATGACCTCTCTGCTTATTGACTCTTTTTGTGAGGATTTATCATTAGGGAGTACCTCACTCTTGGTCTTGGGTACCCACATCTTCTTGTCAAGCTTCTCCCTGAGATCAGTGTATCTCCTCTCCTTCATGAGAGATTTGCCCTTGCCATACTCTCCACTTGGTGTTCTAGCCTCATCTGACTCCCTCATCAGTGATTTGCCCCTGTCATACTTCGAGACTTTAACTTTCATAGGTCGGCCTTGCTCGGAGGCCATATGGCGTTGTATCACGAGAAGAGTTAATAAGGCTTCTTGCATCTCTATCAAAGCCTTGTGTCCAGCCAGCTGTCTCTCAAGGTCCTTTGTAAACTGCTTCTCGGCTTGAACCTTTCTTTCTAAGTGACGCCTCTAAGTTTTTGTTAAAGCTCCAGATGTTGGTAGCCCTGGTGCGGGCCTCTTTTCTTCTAGTCGGTGGAAAATTTCTCGAGACTGGTCAGGGGTGTCTTAGAGATCTACCTTGGTGCGAGGATGGTGGATCCTCCAGTTGCTGTCCTACAGCACCCTTGGTAAGAAGGACTTAGGTGTCCTTGTGGGCTGCTCCTCTTGATACTGATCTTGCCTTCCAAGGGTCTCCCTCAGGTCCCTTGGAGGACCTTACCTTCCAAGTGTCTGGAGCTGATCTCGCCTCTCAATTATTTTTCTCATATCTCTTCGAGGCCTTCTCCCCCACGTGTCTCCCTTAGGTCTTTTGGGGGTGTCTTACGCTGATCTTGCTTTCTGAGGGTCTCCCTCAGATCTCTTCGTGGGCCTTGATCCCCGAGTGTCTCCCGCTGATCTGGGCTTCCGAGGTTCTCTCTTAGGTCTCTTGGAGGGCCTTGCCCCTCGAGTGTCTTCCGCTGGTCTTGCCTTCCGAGGGTCTCCCTCAGATCTCTTCGAGGGCTTTGCCCCCCAAGTATCTCTTGCCGATCTTGCCTTCTGAGGGTCTCCCTCAGGTCTCGTGGGGGTGTGTCTTCTCGTCTTGGACTGTTTCTCTTTTTTCTTCTTTTAAGGCCAACCATTGCTATCGAGGCCGTGAAGGAGGCTGTTTGAGGTGACTCCTTGGCAAACTTTAATCAGCCGTCCTTGATCACTTGCTGTATTTGGTTGCGAAAGACCACGCAATTAGCAGTATTGTATGACTTACTCATGTGCCACTTACAATACTTCATAGCCTTCAGCTCTTTCTCGTCCAGAATTTTGTGACCTTTGGGTAGAGTGATTTGGCCGCTCTTGAACAATTTCTCAAAGAACTCATCAGCCTTAGTCACATCGAACGAGTATTTTTTTCTGACCTCGTTGATGCCCTTAGGTTGGTTAGCTTGAGTATCGGGGTGAGTGAACTCGTTGGGTACCATCACCTTCTTCTGAATGAGGCTCTCGTACTCATATGGTTTACCCTTTGTGAGTTCAGCCACCATCTCTTCTGCCATCAGGTCGTCTCCCCAACCATGATCGCTATCCAAGTGATCTATCTCCAGAGTAAGGTTGTAGGAGTAAGTACGCCTAGAGGAGGCAGCTCTCCTATCTTTTTCATTGATCAACTGTTGAGCCGTGGTAGCCTTCTATGCCAACTCAGAGAGATCTTAGAATATTTCAACTCCAAGTTTCTTCCAAAGGCGGAAGGTAAGCCCTTGCATGTCTAAGGATGCTAGGTCAGACTCTGATAGTTTGGTTGGGCATCGGTTCTTTGCCTTTCAAAAGCGGGTTAAGAACTTCTCTACTGATTTGCCCTCGAGTTATTGCATGTTGGCAAAATCTCAGCTGGTGATGGTTGGCTCTGCCCGGTAGAATTGATTATGGAACTTTTGCTTCATCTCTGCCCAAGTCCGCACCGAGCAAGGCGGGATGCTGATATACCAAGTGAAAGCTGTCTTGGTTAAGGTCATCAGAAACTGCCGTAGACGGAGAGCATCGCTGGATGAGGTTTCACCACACTGGATGATGAACCGCGTCACGTGTTCTACCGATGACTTGTTGTCTTCACCCGAGAATTGAGTGAAGTCTAGGATGCGGTATCCACTTGGGAAGGCCTCCCTGTCATAGACTTCCGGGTATGGCTTGGTGAACCTAGGGCGTTGGGTGTGCCTTGCTTCGACCCCCATGTCCCTAAGTACCTCAGCAACTAGCTCCCTTTGATGTGCCAGCTCATAGTCTTGTTGAGGTCCTTGATTATAGCCATGTTGGCCTCTGGGAGACAGGTCCTCAACGTCTTCAACTGGGGGTACTTGTCTACCCGTCCTTGCCTGGGTTGGTCCATATGTCAATTATCTGTTGACAGGGTGCTCGACTTCTTCCTCCTCGAACTCCGCTCTTCTTTACTGTGCATATTGCTGCCACGAAGTCTGAGCAAGAGCAATGGTGTGAAAGAGGGGGTTGCTTCAGGTATTCTCTCTTTTGAAGGTATTATGCCTGGTGTTAACCCTAAAAGGGTGTGTCTGGTATCGACCCCGATTTATCTGGATGTTGCTTGTCCTTGCTCCAGCAGTCTTATAGTACTCAGAGTTGTTCGTACCTTGAGTCCCCATATTAGAGGAAATTTGGAGCGAGGAGTGGATAGGGATCTCGGCCGATTGGTTCCGGCCAGTTACTCCGGATGTGCCTTGGGTTTGGTTGAAGGTGTGCTCGACGAGTAATGGAGTGCAAATGCCTTTCCCCTTATGCATGGCCTCGGACACCTTGTTGGTTATCATAGGCGCCATGGTTTGATTGCAGTAATCAACCGCCTAGTCCTAGTGATCTATAGCCACCCGATGCATCGATTCATTTACGTAATTGTAGACCTTGTCGATCTTGCTTGTTGGTGAGACTCATCAATACGTCTATTTGCTTCTTCAAATCGATCCCGAGTCTCCTCGCTGGCCTTCTTATGATTAGCTATCAATTGATCAAGCCTGGTGACTATGGCTTCGACTGTTCCAGCAACGTCTTGAATAGCCGGCTCCTTGAGGGGGGCCGTGTTGGTGGTGTTTCTTCTGGTATCCAGTTGGGTAGTAGGGAGAGCCCGCTCCTTCAGGGGAGCCAAGTTGGTGGAGTTCTTCCCGGTACCAGGTAGGGTAGTCGGGAGAGCCGACTCCCTGAGGGGTGCCGTGTTGGTAGTATTCTTCCCAGCGAGCTGAGAAGAGGGTGGTGCAGTGTCTCTGCCTTTGGTCATCTTGATTGGAGTAGGTTAAATCGCCTTCTCAGACATCCTTATAGGTCCCACCGAGCGTGCCAAAAATAATATTGGGATAAAAAAGGAGAGAACATCGATCGATCTCGTGACGGCCCGGAGTGCTCGTCCTAAGGTCGTTCTAGCGCTACTGACAACAAGGGGTGGCCAAAGCCGATACTATCAACTAACCTAAACTAAGATAAGAGCCAAAGCTTGAGAGTAATTTGTATGACTTATGTGATGTCCCTATTTGCCTTGCCGACCTTTGCTTATATACTGGAGGTAGATTGGCCCGGCCTCCCCCTTTGCCTTGCCCTAGTCGTACTCAAAGACTTCAAACTCATCTCCTTCCAACGCTTATCCCTATCAGGCCCAAAATTCTATCAAGCCTTATCCTGATCAAACCCGGACTTCTCTCCAAGAAGCTCTCCCGTCCTTGGCGGCCAATTGCTTTCTCGAGTCCTTCGCCATGTATGACTGTCACAACCTGAGTATCCCGGACTCTCCATGCTTATCCCGTCCGTCACGGAGCCTATGTCTATCTCTGCCTCTTGAAAGTCCAACCGTGCTCGGCCTCTTTAAACCTCCTGAGAATCCGGGCTTCTTGACGTCCCAGCCTTCCTAAGTCTCTATGCCGTTACCGGCATCACTCCTCGTAACCGAACCCTCTTATCAAGAAGAAAAACTCGCCTACTTCCCCTACCCGGAGGAGAAAATCGCTAGCTTCTCTTACCCGAAGGTAACCTTGCCAACTCCTCTTTCATAGAGGAAAAGTTCGCTGACTTCACCTACCTAGAGGAAAAATCATTAGCTTCCCCTAGCCGAAAGGAAGCATTGCCAATTCCCCCTTCTTAAAGGAAAACTTACATATTTATCCCTTCCTAAAGGCAAAAATACTGATTAATCTCTTCCCAAAGGGAAAATTATCATCCTCCTTTTCCAAGAGGAAAAACAACCAACTTCCCCCTTCCAAGAGGAGAAATTACCAATTACTCACTTCCCAAAGGATAAATTACCGATCGATCTCTTCCCAAAGGGAAAGTTATCATCTCCCTCTTCCAAGAGGGAAAACAACCAACTTCCCCCTTCCAAGAGGAGAAATTACCGATTACTCACTTCCCAGAGGAAAAATTACCGATCGATCCCTTCCCAAAGGAAAAGTTATCCGAATATACCAATGATTCTTCACCCAACATGGAGACATATTTCGAGTTTCAACAGACTGTAAGCCAATTGGTTCCCATGTTCTTGTATGCTCTATACATCTTTTTAATACACAAGCTGAAATTTTCTGGTTCATAATTACGAATGCAGTGAAATGGAGCTTCGGCCTCTTGTTCCAGATGATTATCGAGTGAAGATCGCTGTGCAAGAAGAGTAAAGCGCTTTTCCTGCGGGATATTGTGAATGCTTTTAAACCGCGTCGCCTTTTAGTAGTTTACATCTTTTTGTTTGTTTGCAGTCCCATTCTAGGAGTGTGGCGAGGAGGATCCCTCTTGGCATCCAGCCCCGATTTTGAGACAATGTGCGTCACCAAGTCTGAATACGAGGAACTTGGATCAGCTAGATGCCGTAGGAGATTCTTTCACTGAGCAACTCACAGTGTGGAAACTAGCAGCTTTTGATCCTCATTGCATCAGTTTGGCAGAAGGATGTCCACCATCCATCGAGGGTACAGATGACAACTTCTACTTTTCTTTCGGGGTTGAATATAACATCAAAGTTGGCATGTTGTACTTGTTACTGCCGGTTCCACAAGCGTAAAACAAAGTAATGTAACCTTCTGCGGGGAGTAGTCGACACCGACAAAAGACAGTCGGAAGAAGTCGCCGACGTGTGCGCCATGTGATGCTCAGGAAGCTCTCTCGGTCAAGATAATCTTCCCTCGGATGCACAAGAGGATGACGATAAATTGGGAATTGAAGCTGAATTGCGGAGTATCGGAAAGCCTAGATGAACCGCACACCAACCGTCGGCCTTGGCAGATTGATTTAGGAGTTGTTTGGGTTGGACGAGGAATTTATTTAGCTTGTGAAACTCAGTTGCAAATAACATTTCTTCCTTTGTTTAGTTCAATATGAAAATACTGTTTTGTAAATCCTTGTTTCGGTAGTTGGATTTATTATTTATTAAAAGAGATTTACAAATTACTTCATTTATAAAACCCAAGAAACATACTGATGTAATTTACACTTTGCAGTAAAAGAGATTAATCCAACGCCGTAGCCAAAGAGAAATAAGTGATATACTTACTGTATTCCCACCTTGATTTGTGTATGCTTGCTTGTAACTTTTTTGCTATTGATTAAACTCGCCGTCTCATGGAAGACAACCCCATCACCTTCCTCGCAACAGAACTCTACAACAAACAACTTGCAGCAGCAGCTCCGTCAAGAATGAGCCTACTTTCTCTCGCATATTTGTCGTCGGATGATTCCGTAGCGTGCTCCGAAGGAAAATACATTGGCATGTCATCCAAGTTGACTACATAAAAAGGCTTCTGATCGTGTACCAAAGACGACATTTGCCATTATCACTCCCATAAATAGCCGACCATGAATATGTTCAAAACGTTAGTCATAATGATACTGTATCGCCTGACTAGTTGGCAAGCTTCTCCGTTACTCTGAAAATGGCTGGGAGTCCATGCACAGGTGAACCAACTTCCTTTGATACTGACCATAATATTCTCCCACTGCAATAACATCTTCGTTCTGCGGGTCAAGACCAGGAAGGTTGACAATACCATCTTTACTTGAGGACCCCGTGTCATCGCTCAAGGATGCGACACTGGCATTAAAATCCGATTCAAATTCACAGCAAGCAAGGATGAACATGGCAGCCGTGTCAGGTTGTTGTGCCTCTCGGAGTGCCATTAGTGCCTCCGGGATTGCACCGGCTGCAACATACAGTATGAGAGCCCTGCATTTTGACATTGTAAAACACATGAGATCACGAGTATCTTTCATCCCATAAAAAGTAAAGAAGCACTACCTCCATATGTTGTGCTCAACACGGAGTATATGGTCAGCCCACCTCTGCAATACCCTGCAGCAATACAAAATGCTATGAGAATGCCAATCCAATATTGCCTACCTGAAGGCAGTATAAACACAAAAAGTGATGAACAACTAAGAATATGCACTTGCATTCAGGTTAGGAGGCACAGAATGTCAAAAGTTTCAAATTACGGATTTGAGAATAAGAGCTTTCACATTCAGGGTTCTGAACACTTGGCACTGTTGGTGGATTCTAATGGAATGAGATCCAGATCTAATCCTTGCAAAAAGATAATAAGATCTGATTCATCAGACAAACTAACAGATTAAAATCTCATGGAGCTAATTTTCCGTTGAGGTTTCAGGGGACATAATTATTTTAGTGATGGACACAAATGTATCTCCCAATTACTAGAATGAGGTAGATTTCTTGATGACAAACAGGTAAGTTGGTGCAAGAAACTCAAAAAAGTATTGCATCATAGACGCACAGTTCTCTTTCACAGTTCTCCTATAAGAAAAAACAGTTTTGAGTACAGAAGATAGATTCAAAACCTAGCATAATCGGATCCTTTTAAATGGGTTGCAGCTAAAGTGGCAGCATCTGTCCAGCATCCAGCATCTTGAAGCTGCAAAAGCAGATACTTAATCAGCCCTAAAATTATGCTCATGCATGATCAGTCTTTGTGCTCCAAATGCTGACGCAATGGGCATGACTGCCTGTTTGCCACTAAAGACAGAAAACTCTCTTCACAGATCGCACAAAGTTGGACAAATGAAAAACCGTCGCCTATCACAGAGACTACTGACACGTACGCTCTCATATGATTGAAGTAACACGTATATTGTAACATAAATTAAATTCACACCGGAACAATAAATATAACTACTTGGAATCTGCTGCCAACAAATAGAAAATTTGAACTAGTTCAAGGATAGAAAAGCTTGGAAGCAGGAACCATCAATAAGAATGTAGTTGCTTCATGATGGCAATATGACAATGCTAATTGAATACTATACAAGCAATCAGGGTAAGAACCTGAGAGCAAGCTTCTTGATATCTTCCAACCGCACATAAAAGATGTGTGGCAGACAGCGATTGGTCAGTTCTGACCATGTTTGCAGCAACGACCTTCAAGATGAAAGAATCCTTGTCAGATCAAATCCTTTTACATACGCTTTAACATAAGCAGCAGTTGGTATGAGTGTGCACCTTAACAGCAAGCTCAAGAAGTGACCTTGAGACAGCTGAAGAAAGTGCAACTGCTCGTAAAGCATTGGCATAGAAGTAAGAACTATCTGGAGAAGTTGCAAGTAACAAACTTACTGCAGCTTCCAAGTTCCCAACTAAAACAAGCCTGTATTTATCAAGTCATCAGCATATGTTGTTAAAGCATACGCTTTAACAAACATGGAAAGTGTAGTAAAGTTAATAGGAGCAGTCATGTTAGAATGGATGAAAAGTAGCTCAAAATCAGAACCGATTATCGCTTATGCCAGCAAAGGGTAGTATACAGACAAGTCCAGGAAAATGAAGCATACTTCATTTGGAGGGACGTCCAAGAGCTCAGTTTCTGGTTATTTCAGAACATAATGGATCTTTTTTCTCATGACCAATATCACAGAATTTTTCATTTCCACAATATCCCAAATCTAAAGTAAAATGGAATTTTCTTCTAATCGAAAAGCTTTTAGGCTGTTAAATGTGAAGGGTTGATTTGAGATCGCTAATGCGATGAATTAAGGCTGTAAGAATCAGAAACTGGATTGATATCAACTGAAGACATCTAATAAATTACTGGTAATTTACGATTTTGTAGAGATGTAAATTTCAGAAGAAATCAAAGCTTGTGAGCAGTTCATCAAAAAGATAATAACTTCCTGGGGAACACTGATTAATAGATATTGCTCGCATGTAGGTTCCACCATAAAACCAGATGCGTGCTTGTGAAATCGGTTAATTTACCACACAGTAAGCTTTTTCAAAGTTCTTTAATCCTGTTGGAGTAACTACGCAGCACAAAAAACTACACTGCATCAGTTAAGGAAACAGCTTACTCGTGTACACGATTCTGTACAGCCTCTTCCCCCTCCAGTCTCCCATGCCAAGGAATCCTCTCATTTGCACTTTCCCATAACTCTTCTGGCCGGAAAGCCATTAATCTCAGCTGACCTTGACCCTGTCAAAACAAACCAACAATGATCAAAGCTTGTGTCAGTGACCGTGTACTAAAATTTGGGAAAGGTTTGAAATGTGCATAGCATTATAACTACAATGATACCAGTGCATCTGTCCTCTCAGAACCACTCAGAGATCTCTCCTTTGACTGGATTCTATTCAGCATAGCCATATCATCAGGCTCCAAAATCGAAGCAGATGCAGGAGCAGTCCTTATGGACTTTCTTACTAATTTGTTCATGAAATGGTTTAGTGCACAAGGCAGCTGCAACCAGAAAAGTGTTTCAGAGATTTCGCCGAACACAGCAGCAGCAAAGGCAAACCTAGCCGCATAACCCTTCGTGACAACTGTAGCATATAACCTTGCTCGCTCGTCATCAAGGATACAGCCTTCAATAACAAAGAATAAACAATTCAGGGAAGAAAAAAAAAAGTACATATGAAGGAGACATTGAAAGGAAACCACTGAATCCACCTTCTTTACGGTAAGGCTCCAATACTTTGAGGAGCATTTCTGGTACCACTGAATCCCCCATGTGTGGTAGGTCAATCATGTAAGTACGGAGGTCAGCAGTACGTGAAGTGGTACCCAGAATTGAATGAGACCTCTTATCTATAGTTGTACTGCTGGTGTTAAACCAAGAAGGCCTTACACCCAATTGCAAGATCATCCTCAATGCCTGCAGGAAAAGGAAAACTGACGATGAAATCAGTCACTGAAAGATGCAAGTTCTATTGTAAGTTCAAGATTTGTCCTCTTTGACCGCAACCCCAGCTTTCGAAGCAATGTTTAAGCAGTATGCAGTAGAGGAGACGTGACTTGACCAAGAATGGGAATTGAACTCAATAAAGTTTTATTTCTCTTAAATATCGCATGAAGGAAGGAGCCACTCATCAACTCAGCAGAAATGAAAGTTAATATCATCAACAGTTTCCTTGTCTATTTCCTCTCCGCTGATCTGTGAAAAATATTCTAGAAAATGTAGAATACACGAGTTTGCTCTCAAATAATGGAAAAGAAGTATCAAGGGAAGAATCATCAGATTATGCATACCAGGGCATGTGGTGTAGGAAGAAGCATGGGGGAACATATGGGCATGGGCCTGAATCTTTCTTTCAGTGTTCTCGGCTGCATCGTGAAACCAATCTTTTTCTCATTTCTGTTTTCATCAGAGATGCACACAAGGGAAAACAACACTAACTTAAGTCATTGATTGTGATGCAGAATATCAAATCCATGGTACTTAGGAGTTAGTTTATCAATCATTTAAGCGTTTGAGATGCAGTGGGTAGGACCGTAAGTTGGAAAACAAACTAATGCACCTAGCCATCTATGAGTTCAGACAACAAACAGTTTAATAGATGGCTAATTTGCTCAAACTGCATAGTATCACCATAACCTGATGTAATGGGGATAGAATGGTACCTTCCCACATATGGAGCTCAAATTACTGAGATAACAAATCCTCATGTTGTTTTTATGTTTCATTGGCCAAGAAAAGGGAAAAATAAGTTCAAGGAGATGAGGTTCAAAACTTTCAGTATCCTAACTACCTCACTGCCGGCAGAAAATCTCATGGCACAGGGAGGTCAATCTATTTCTACAGAAAACCATTCCTGTAGTAAATTACTAAGAAATCTCCCTGGCTGAAGCAACTTAAATTACATTGAATTGGGTACATGTAAAACAAGATTTGCCTCTTTCTAAATCTCTTTAGATGATCCTGCAAGAAAATGGTGCTAGATTGCAAGGGGCAAATACAACTTAAATGAAGTGGCATAGGCACATACACATTAACCTCAATAAGACGGAAGCTACTGTCAGCTCCAGCAATGCAAAGCACCAGAGGGTCATTTTTATCAGTTCGCACAGGTAACCAATCAAGTTCTGGCACGAGGGTTCCAGGAAATTGTGGTTGTAGAAGAGAATTAGCTGAAGGATCTGACGAGTCCTGCCAACGTTACAAATGTGAAGAATTAGGGTGCACGAAGAAATTTGTTTCAAGTGTAGATAAGTGCAACTGATATAACTTTTGGATGATAAGCATAACTAAATGACTAACAGTGGAAAAATCATGCAGCAATTTAACCAAACAGGAAAGACAACAGGTGCATGGCAATGACTAAGCTCCAATAGATAGCCACTAAATAATAAGATTATTAGGCATTGATTAGAGAAAGAAAAATAACATGCTACAGGTCATAATAATATTAATAGGTGCTGACAACATACTAGAGAAAGGAAATTATCGCTATTAAAAATCCCAGTTACCATGCTTACAAGGTCAAATACAGAGAATGTATTGTCATAAAAGAGCACAGCAATACGTCCACGGCTACGGTCACCAGGAACATAAGGTGAAAATTTAATTCTTCTGATGGCATCTTTGCGAGTGTTGAAGGATGAAGAATGTCCAGTTGTTACATCCCACCAGCGTATGTTCCCGGACCGGTCCCCAGTGACCTGAGAAATACTGAAGTCACTGAGTCACAATTTAATAATTGAATAATAAAATCCCACTAGGACCAAATCAAGAAGCGGAATCTCTGTGATACATACAACATGCGGCAAGCGGTATGCCATTGCTGTAATCAATCCATCAGCTGAAACAAATGAAGAAGAAGGCCATTTTGGTCTGCACAAGTGCCAAAAGACATTGTAAGGTAATTAAAGCGACATAAGCTTGTGTTGGGCCCTAAAACGATCAACAAGACTCCAAAATATTATGACAGAAAATTAGAAGTGGGGGATATGCTACAGTCCAGACCATCTCTGACGTATGTAAAAAGAATCACATATGGGATGCACAATTGCAAGTGGTGAGCCTCAAAACATACCCAACTGTTCCAATCATTTAGTTGGTCAAGTAGTGCTTGCAAGTGTGCATGAACCAACGATGGAAGCATGTGAAAAGGACTATGCACTTTGAGGCTTGTATTGCATCCTCTCAACACAGGCACATGTGGCCTTCGGGAAAAATGACCAGTAACTAATAGTGGGACACAATATGTGAATTATTTAACAGAAGTTATGTAGGACCTGAACTGAACTGCAACATTCACTCATTCAGGAAGAAACTTCATACCTAAAATCTCGAATTCTGCGGCCATGCACTTCAAAAACTCCAAGTGCATCATTGACCAAAGCAAATGCAAAACTTTCTGAAGATTCATCTTGAGATGCATCTGAGCTTGGTCTTGCTGTATGTAAAGGGAAAATGATAAGGATGATAGGAAACTAACCATTATTACTATGTATACTAGCTAGCCACCAATCCATAGAATATTTGATGGACAGAGTTAAAAATGACTCACATGATTCTGATTCAGATGCCTTTGGGGTGGATGTTCCATCTTCTACTGGTGATTGGGACTTAGATGACCAAGAAAACTGCCTAGAAGGAGTGTTTTGAACAGGCCGTGGAACAGTCGGAAGAGTCCATTCCAAGACAGTGAAGGTAAGTGCCAAGGATCTA
The DNA here is from genome assembly GCA_963995505.1 of Hypericum androsaemum. Lineage (NCBI taxonomy): Eukaryota > Viridiplantae > Streptophyta > Magnoliopsida > Malpighiales > Hypericaceae > Hypericum > Hypericum androsaemum. The sequence continues at coordinate 12,639,073 of OZ023190.1, forward strand.
AGCTACATGGAGCACAAAGCATAAATTATCCACAAGTAAGCATCCTGGCAAACTCCATCTCAAATAGAAAAGATATTCTGAAGCACACTGAAAATAGGCTATGTGCCAGGAAGTTCTGCAGATTCCTATGCAAACCTTGCCCTTGTTTTTTCGGAAAATAGGCTATGTTAACAAGAAGCAACAGAAGTCACAGAGCTCGGTTGAAATCATTCTTCATCTTCTCTAACCCATAACCACGGCAGGGAACATGTCAACAAGAAAAAGAATTGACAACTACCCCGAGATGAACTGAAAAGTTATTCAGTTTTCCAACAGGATTCATTTCATTCTACAACTTTTTACCCTAGAAAAGATTTCATTCAAAAAGAGCTCATTGCTAAAAGCTGAATTGTATTCCTCTGAGCCCACTTCATTTTCAGGTCAAGCGGACAAATTAAGAAACCATAACCAAACATGAGAAAGTCAAACAACCATTAATTTGAAAACAATAGAAGTCAGAAACAATGTCCAATAACCCAGATGTTTACACCAGCAGTTGCATTTAAGAGGCACAATGAAGCAGCAAGATAATCCTTTACTGTAATCGCTTAAAATAAAGAAACAAGATTCAAGCATAGTCGAATCAGGAAAACTACTCGGATCCAAGCATGTCAAAAAGCAAGTATAATAGTTTCCCCTTCTCAACTAAATCTGAAAAGAAAATAATGACACAAACTCCTTAAAACTTAGGTGAAAAACACAAGTATCATGGAACCAAGGGAGCCAAAAATGATGTTATTAGCTGTTTGTGACCTGATTGTGTGATTCAATATCCTTCGCTGAGCCGCAAAGAAGATGGAACCAAAAGTTTTTTTCTTTTGATAGGTAGATTGAACCAAAAGTTAAGTCAGATTAGAGTGCAACTGTCAGTTTGTCAGCAAAAAACTACAACATAGAAGCTGTTAAGCTAAACACCCCTCTTAATTAGTCGATCCAAACAGCTTATATTCACTATGTCTACCACGTGAAATTCTTTCTCATACTGACAACTGAATGGAAAAGAGGCTTTAGTTCCTATTAAACATGGTCAGAAAAATCTATCACAGCCATTCTGCCTTGCCAATGTTCACAACAAGCTTCAGGATATAAAGGAGGATGATAAACTACAATAAAGCATGCTCGGATGATCACGGAAAGAAAAGAAACATCAAACATCTGCAGCTGACCAAGTATGAAAAGGGTATCGGCAACAAACCATGATGGGATTACGTGTCATGGCCCAGACCTCCACTGGTGCATCACGAAATAAGATGAGAAGATACCTGAAAATGTCAATAAAAGAGTAAGTTGCAGATGAGGCATATCAATATGAAGCAAAGCAGTATACAGACAGACAACAGATGCGAGAATTCACTGGAGGAAGCATTCAGAGGATCATAGATTTTGCTTTCAGGTCAGGTGAAAACCTTCCAGACGAAGAAGTTCTTAAAGCTCTGATGTTAGTACGTTCTGGCTTTTGTAAAACCCGGAAGGGCCTACTAAGTCCACTTCTAACACAAGTCACCACAAGCTTATTAACATAACCTCCAGTTCTTTCGTTAGCCTGCAAAGGAAGTGGACAGAATCAGAGGAGACGTAGGAGATTGGAACCTAAGTGAACCAGAACAGATGTTGCACAAGCGTCAAGCAACAAGTTAGTCTACCTGATTGTATGAAAATGATACAAGTCTAGAATTTCCCAGCCATTTTAATCCCCTAACACTGCCATTATGGACAGAAAAGCTCGAAGCAACAGCATTGGCAGAGACATCAATAACATCAATTGTTCCACTTTGTGTTCCTAAAGCAACCAGGGGAACCGCTACAGCAGGATAGTTTCCTCCTCCTTCACATTGTACATGCAAATATTAGTTGTTAATTACTCGAGATGTTCAAAGGTAAATCTGGCACCAGAAACTCACGGGCCAAAGTAGCGGTCAAGGATGGAGAGGGCACAGCCAGCGTAGTAACTGTGGAGGACAGAAGTTGCAGCTGCCCCACTAAGTTTATCTGTGTTAGAGATTTAGCTTGTGAGCACCTACATGCCAAAAGTTTTAAAAAAATTCTTTCTGCCTCCATAACAAGCTGACCGTGGAGTCAATAGCCAAAAACCAAATGACAGCACATTTTGGCTCTTTAGAAAGGAATTCTTCTATTCAGCATCTACTGAAAAGTGGTTCTTCATTTATTACTCGTGACTATGCAGTTTATCCTGGCCAAAGGATAACGTAAAGTTTATCTACGTACCTTAAATGAAACATCAGCTTGCCTGATGATAGATGCTGATATGTCTCTCCTGCTAACAAAATGCTCTTTCATGGATGCCTCCCGAGGGAGTTCATCAGAAGAATCTACTCCCTTGGCATTGGGCTCGGGAAGAGTCACTTCACCAGCTTCAGAAACTACTCTTGTGGCATCATCATCCTTCGAAGAGTTTTCAATCCATTCAGTAGTCAAAAGCCAATTCCACACTTTTCCATCATCAGAAATTGAGATCATATGCGTCTTGCAAAGAAGAAGAGTATCATCGCAGAAATCAAATGGATTATCGAAGTCCACATCTGCTGAGGGGGTATCAGGTTTCTCAGAGTATAACCTGGCAACATGATGGAGGGTGGACTCTGACTGCCCTATAGCAACAGCTAGAACAGCAGGTGAAGGAACAGACGTTCCTATTGAGGGCATTAACTCCTCCATTGCAAACAAGACATGCACTTGTTCTCCTCTGCAAGTAAATATATCGGTTAACCCCTCTCATTTAAAGAACTTGATCAAAGAAGTAGAAGAATAAAACACGATCTAATAGAAAGTTGGACAGGGTACAGTCATTAGCATTCTTTGCAGGACCAATGGATTCAAGGCTCAACGCGAAACAAAAAGAGTAGAACTAGACAGAGAAGGATTGATTCCTCTACTTGAAATCAGCCACAATCAGAAGAAGTGATGGGTGGTGTAAAACAATTAATAGCAGAAGAAAAGAAGGAAGAGATTAATAATAACTAAGAATAGCTCTAATTGCGACTGTGACTAAGATCTTATTGGCGACGGGCTAACTTGTAAAAGTCTAGTAGGACCAAATGGCAATAGAAGAAAGCGAAAGAAGGCAAGCAAGCAATCATTCCCTATATTTATCAGGTTTCTATAATGACGCTTTCCTCATTCAGTTATCCATCCTAGTTTTCTACCACATTGATAAACACAGCATAACGAGACACAATGCTGCAAATGTGAGTCAAGGAACTCACTCCTTGCGGCGCCACATGCTGAGATTCCCATCCAAGTGGGCACAATAAAGCAGCTCGTTGTTCGGATCAGGCAACACATCCATGAACTTGGAGCATCCTCGTGGCAAAGCCGCAGTGAAGAGCACAGTCTGATACTGCAAGTCGAACACCACGAGCTCGCAGGGGAACGTCACGAAGATAATGTGCTTCCACTGTGGGGAGAACGCGAACCTCACGCAATACGTTGGGAAGACTGCGGAAGCCGGCGCTGAGGATGTCGAGGATCCACCGGACGAGGCATCGCGTTCCAGCTTCGCCAGCTCGGTGGCGTCGGTCCGAATCTGGAGCTCCTTGAGGACGACGTCGGCCTCGGTATCGCCGAGCAGCTTCACCGATAGGAGGAAGCCTCTGAGGCCGATGACGCAGAAGTGGCGGGAGTCGAAGGGATCACGGCGGACGCAGGAGAGGTGCTCCGGGGAGGCGTCGTACTTGAAGAAGCAGCCGGCGGCGGCGGAGCAGATGGAAAGAGTGGAGGGACCGGAGATGGAGGCGAGGGCGAAGGAGTCCGGGCGGGAGAGGATCCACGCCAAATCCTGGACGCCGGCGCGGGGGGAGGGGTCGGGGTCGATCCAGAGAACGACGGACTTGAGGCGGAGGTCGAGGACGGCGATCCGGCCGTGGCGGTCGCCGGCGGCGAGGAGGAGGTGAGACGATGACGGCTCGGTGGTGAGGAGGTCGCGGCGGAGGGGGAGCGGGGTCCACCTGACGGCGGTTATGAAGGGGGAGAGAGAAGGGGAGGAAGACGAAGAGAAGGAGGATGGAGGAGGCGGAAGGGGGATGGTGGTGATGAGCTGGAGGGAGCGAGAGTCGAGGACGGAGATGGAGGATCCGGAGGGGAAGGCGAGGAGCCCCGAGGGGGAGAGGTCTATTGCGCCGAAGTTGTTGCGGGACGGTGGGCCCGGGAGCATGCAGTCCCATGGGGACTCGCACGACGCCGTTTGGGCCGCGGTTGGCGATGGCAGCGACATGGTTAGTTATAGTGGGTCCGGGTGTATCAGCATTTGAGGCAGGAGAGGGAGTGGTTACGTAGTCGGAGTGTCTACCAACTTCGTGTGCTTTACAGGGTGAAGTGAGGGAGGACGTGCTCAGTCGTCCGATTACTGGACGAGCGTTTGCGGTAACGGGTGACCATCGCCCAAGATACAAATTAAGGGGAGTTATTTACTCTTTCTTTTTTTCTGATCAATAGATTTACTGGATAAAAAAGTAATCTTGATGGAGGATTATATAATAATAAATATTTGGGAAAATTACTCTCAAGTTCTTCGGATTTGCTTAAATATTTTGTTCTTCATGTTCACAAAATACATTCTGAGGTCTCTCTAGTTTACTTTTATTATATTTTCGGGTCCCTCAATGAGTATTTTTCTTTTGAGTATTTTGTGATTAGGAAGGACTTTTTAGTATATTTAAGCATATTCGAGAGATTTGTGAGTAATTTTTCCTAAATATTTTGATTCATTTTCAGTTCTGGAACCAGCCATGACGAGTTCAATTAATTTAGTTTCTTGTAACCCATAAAGGAATCCTCTTAGACCACCCGCAGCAGCGAGCGTTTTGTTCGCGCGGGTGGTTTTTTATTATTAAAAATAAAACTAAAAAAGAAAAGCAAAGGGCCGGCTGCGCGATGGAGCCTGACAGGTTCTCTGTTCGCACGCGGCCATCTGGCCCAGTCAGCATTTTTTTTACTTATCTATCTATTTAGTTCCACTTGGTATAATGTTATTCGTAAAAATTGATTTTTTTGATAATATTTTTGTGGTTATCTAAACTGATTTTATCAAAAAAGGACAAATTTCTCTCAGCCTCCTGGAGTTTGCTTAAATTACTATTTCAGCCTCTCCTGTTTCGAAATCGAAAATTTGGCCCCTGTAATTTACTTTTATTGAACTCTAAGGCTCCTCGCTGATGTCATCCTGTCAACATAATTTGAAAATGATAATTATACCCTTCTAATAAAAAAAACTTTCTTCAATCTTCAAACACCAAAAACATCAAGAAAATATCACCAAGAACATCGACCAAACCCATAAAACAACACCAAAATTTACCAAAAACTCGATTAGTCCAAAGACTCGCCGAACTTGGAAACGAGCGAGACAAAGCAGAGAAGCTTGTTCTGTTCCTGGTCGACCAATACCCGAAACCAAATCTGCACCCACCATCTTTTCTCTTTGACTTGGTCGAGGAAGAAGACGAAGAACAAAAGGGAACCCAAAACAAAACAAAAAACCCATCAAAACCCCTTAACAAAACCTCTCTCTCTTTACGCTTTTCCTCCATCCTTAGTGAAGTACTCCTCCTCGTCGTCCTCCTCCTTCTGTTACTTCGATGGGGATAATAAGCTCGTTGTCTAGATCCCCCTCGTCCTCTGCTCCTCTGCCGTTCCTCCTCTCCTCCCACCTCCGTCCCTTCCTCCCCCGTCGATGACTCGTCATCTAGATCCCGGCCTCGTCCTCTGCTCCTCTGCCATTCTTTGTGCTTTTAATCAGTCTAAGCTAATCAAGCATGTAGTTGCCTTGGTGAGGGTTTTCCCTTTTAGGGATTTCGAGTTTCCCTTTTAATCGAACCGACATGTTCACTTTTCCCTTTTAGAGATTCTCAGGTTTTTGAGGGGAGGATGAAGCTGCATGGTTGAGATGATGTTATAATTTTATGAATGAGGAAGATGGGGGTCGCAGGGGGGAGAGAGAGAGGAGGAGGGGGGGAAGACACCAGGGTCGAAGATGATGGAGCTTGAATCTGGGTATAAAAGTGGAAGATGATGCATAAACGAGGGGCATTTTTTTTAAGGATGAATCTGGGTATAAAATTTAAATGTCGAAGATGATGAATTTTTTTTTTAAGGTTGAAGGTTGAAGAGAAGTTTTTTATTTATTTATTAGAAGGATATAATTGTCATTTTTTAACTATGTTGATCGGATGACAGCAGCGATGGGTCTTAGAGTTCAATAAAAGCAAACTACGGGGTCAAATTTTTGATTTCGAAATAGGAGGGATTCAAACAGTGATTTAAGCAAATCCCAGGGACTGAGGGCAATTTGTCAAAAAATGAAAATTATTATTTTTGAAATCTCTATAAATAGAGTCCAATGTTAACATATTTTTATCTACTATCTAAATTTTTTTATTCTTTCACTGCATAATCTCTTCTTTTAAATTTTCTCTGTTATATTATCTCTACTATGGATCCAAATGATCATAATTTTTCAAATTATCAATCATTCAGATCTTATATTCCTTCAACTTATATGTAGACGAGACATAAATTAATTATTTATTCTGTGAACTGGTTTTGGTGGGTTGCTGGGTGGTAGACCACACAAAAGAGTGATCTTGTGCTCCCAATAAACAATAAATATTTATTTTTTATTTCTGAAAAATGGTAGCAATTAATATTTACGCCGATATGGCTATAAATACACCAGCAAATTCTGCCGTTGATCTCGATGTGCTGGATTGGTTGCTTTTTATTTGTTGAGCTCTTGTTCAAGTGGCAGAACAGAAGCAAATCATCTCAACCGTCCAAATTTTAAAATTAATGGTTCAAATTTTAGTAGGATAGTGTTGCCTTTTTTATTAGAGACAACACCTAATGCAGTCTTATAATAACTTCATTTGTTTTAAAATGGTGAGTGCTATTGCACTCCTTTATTTATAAATAAACCTAACTACGGACCACCAGGAAGACTCGACTCTCATGTTGTCTCGCACAAGGAGAGGAACACAATCAAGAGGTGGCCTACTAAGTACATGATAACCTAAAGGAAAAATTCAAAAGTATAATTAGATAGTCAGTTAGCAACTTGATTATCTTCATGATAATTTTGATTTGGTGGTTAAGAGCTCCAAAATTGTAGTTTTATAAACAAGTAATTTTTTTTGTTATTAACCATGAGCTCTTATTGAATAGGGTGAAAATGATAAATAATTTTTGAAATATATTTTTTCCATTTATTTTGTAAACACTTTTAATATTAGACATGTTTAATAATGTTAATTTACCTATACTTACCGTTACAAATACTTACTTATAATATTATTTAAATAGATATTATTATGTGTTATTTAATAACTAAAAACAATTATCAATACAAGTTTTTTTTACCAAATATTACTTAAATGGATACCTTTATGTGTCATTATTTAAATCGCGTCCTTTTGTATTTCTGTGTTTCATTATGTAATTTTGCGGGGGGTGAAAACAAAAGGTATCAGGGTCAAATTAAGTAGATTATGAGCTTTTATCTTTTACGGAGGAGCTTTCTCTACTATTGATATAGAGGAACTTTTTTTACCTGAAAATATCATTAAAACGGTTACGATCCCTATCGGCTTCGTGATATAATTAAAAAGTGAAGAGCTGAGAAAGAGGAAGATGGGGATAAAGAAGAAGGTTTCAGAGGAGAGAGATCAAGAGAGTAGAAGATAGAGATTGTATTCAAAAAGAATATTCAGTATAATGTTCAAGATATCCCCTTTACAAAGTACCTATTCTTATGGTTCAATCTAAATAGCAAGGTTATTTGTTATTAGTGTTGTCGAGAGCTTAACTTTGTATCGCACAAGGTAGTTCTTTTCCCATTCCCATTTTTCCTTTTGGGTATTGGATGGATTTTTTGTGAGGCCCTCGGCTGCAACCACGTCCTTGTACGTGGGTAAGTTAACTCTAGGAGGGCTTGTGAGGAGTCATGGGTAGGAATTCTACGGGCAGGGGAAGGGTAGAACTATGTTGGTGTGTTTAGTACCACTTCGGGACAGGACTAAAAATTCATGACAGAACAGTACTGAACAAGACTATTTGTTTTATTTGTTCTGTCCAGTCTTTAGATTTTAACTTTTTTATAAAAAAATCTCCGAGTGTCATTCAGTCCAAACAGTTTTGAATATGCCCATTCCGGACCCAATCTAACCCTGGTATGGTTAGGTCTTTGCAGTTTCCTTTAGTTTTTTCTATCTTTTTTCGTTGATTTTTCTTTTTTGTAATTTTCTTTTCCCTGCTTTTCTTTAATAAAACTTTTTACTTAAAAAAAACAAAGTACCTATTCTTTTTTTATACTAAAACAACCATTGTCAACTATACTAACTAATAGGTGACAACTACACAAAACGGACTCAGATTTAGTTCGGAAAGCCCTATTTTAGACCCATATAGAAAAGGGAAAAAGTGTCCAAAAAAAGAGCCTCGCGCGCGCGTGACAGAGAGGAAGAGGCTTTAAATGGATGTGTCATATTCCATGATAGACTTTAAATGTACGAATTATTGAACCTTTAATTTTTTTTGGAAAATTGAACCTTCATTTTATTATTATTTTTTCTTGAACTTCGTTGTTTATTAGCAATTAGTTTTTTACGTAGTGGGTCTGTCACTTGATCATAATCGATCATATCATTTTATCGTACCCTACATACCATCTTATCGTACCTGGCATGCCATTTGGTTATAATCGGGACATGCCATTTTATAGTAACCAAACATGCCTTTTGATCATAACTGAGTCTGCCATTTAGAAATAACTGGGTATGTCATTTGATAAAATCCATTTAGACATAACCGTGCATGCTATTTGACATAACTAGACATATCATTTGACATAGCAAGACGTGCCTTTTGGTCAGAACTGGGTCTGCCATTTAGATATAACCGGAGATGTCATTTGACATAGTTAGGGATGCCATTTTGACATAGTCAGGGATGTCATTTAGACATAAATAGGTCTGCCATTTAGACATAATCGAACATGCCAATTGACATAACCGAGCACGCCATTTTAACATAAGCTTCTAGCCACTTGGTACTCGATCAACTCTTGACTTCAAATAAAATTTTGACATCTTTACACTCCAAATTAGGAGAGATCATAAACTTTAAAGTTGTAGATATACGTCTTAGCTTCACACAGCAACTTAAATCACCTCAGTCAGACTCCGGAATAAAAAGTTATGGCTTTCCAACCAAAATATGTCGAATACTTTAACCATTGCTCATTTTTCTTATCCGGAGTAAGAAAAATGGCAATTAACATCAACAAAATCAATTACAGAGACAATATAAGCTTACGATATCAATTTGGTCAAATTATCGCAGCAACAAAATTTAAAATAAAACAAAGAAAAATCAATCGGCGAAGAGAGAGAAGCTAATACGGTGTTGCTTTTGAGTTTATAATTTTCTTAAGGGAGAGAGAAGAGATGGAGGAGAGAGGAAGGGGCGGAAGAGAGAGAAAAAGCACGAGGAAGGTTGGAAGAAAGAGAGTGAGGAAGGAAATAATAAAATGACATAAATACCCTGAGTAATCTTAGCCGTTGGATTCCATTGACGAAATTTTTATGCACTGGATGGACCAGATTTTATCCCGCACGGTGCGGGACCCTCCTATTAAGTCTCGTACCAAACTACTGAACTTCCATTATTCTTTTCTATCTAGTATCGTGACAAAAACCCTAACATTTTGAAAAAAAAACACCTCTAACATAAAACATGAAAATAAAATAAAATAAGAGTAAAATAGTCATAGGTCTTTGATATTTGAAAAAATTAATGAATCAAGTCAGTCTAATATTGGTTAGTCCCTAAAATTTTTTTAATCAAGTGATTAATCTCTTAACCAACTTTCGATCATTTTTTCGACAAGAATTTTTTTTAAATGACAAAAATACTCCTAATTTAATCCAAAATAAAAAATTGCCATTTTGAATAAAAAAATCAAGACAGCGCGGAAGCGATGCTCATCTTTTGGATTTTTCCTAGGGTTCTTGCGACATTCGTCTCGCTTTACCCTTGAACCCAATACTCTATCATTTAAATTAATTCTTTTGGATTTTCTTAGGGTTTTGCGATGCTCTTCTTCCCCTTTTCAACTGTCAACCAATTAAGAGAACTACTAGTTATTTCTTGGAAGTCAAAATAGATTTTTTTTTTTGCGATATTGCTTCTTTGTCGAGAAATTCATAGGTGTGCTTGTTTTGTTCGTAATTACAACATTTTTTCCTAATAGTTAATGGATTTGCGAATTAAATGAAGTATTGTTCTTGGTTAGTGCTTCATACTTTTCAATATTGTCCCTATATATTATTCTCTTTATTTTTCTCGTTGGAACAAAAATTTGTAATGTGAAGAAAAGAATAAAATTGATTGCAACGGAAATAGATGCAAGAGGTTATACAATAATATGATTTACAAGGAACTAAATAAAGCGATAGAATGTTGTTATTGCTTTGTCTTGATTTTTTTAAATTAAACTGGCAATTATTAGTTTGGATTGAGTTAGGGGTATTTTTGGCATTTAAAAAAAACCTCACCGGAAAAATGATCGGAAGTTAGTTCAGGGACTAATCACTTGATTAAAAAAATATCAGGGACTAACTAATATTAAATTGTCATGATTCATTAATTTCTTCAAACATCAAAGATCTATGACTATTTTACCTATTAAATAATCTAACTCTAAAAACTTGAAAAAAAATTCTAAATTATCCCTGACTACCATAATATCACAAAAGACATGCTAATCCAAATCTAAAAAGACAATCAAGTGATAAAAGTTTATAATTTTATGAATGTAAAACATACAACATTCTTACAATTAATTCCTTTGTAATAGAGTATCCTCCTCCTGGTCCTTGCCCTCTGTGAGCATACCACGTTCCTCTACAGCAGAATAATTATCAGCAAGTGGCAACACAGTTGAAGGGGTCGTACGTACTTTAAGCTTTTTATGGTTATACGATAACGAAAGCCCTTCGATGCCATTTCCAACGTTGATCAAATAATCTAGCCGTATTTCCTGCCAATTCTTGATCCAATACCATTGACGTGAGAATACTGCTGAATATTAGTCAGGAGAACTGTGATACTTTTTAAAAATTTCGATTCGAATTTAGATTATTCGTTGTAGTTGTATAATCTAAACCGAATCTCTAAATAAACTAAACCGAATCTCTAAATTGCAACTCATCCTCTTCCACTTGAATAGAATGGAGTGCACCATCACTGATCCGGAGCTCATTTTAAAAAAAAATCTAAAAATTTTCAGACGTAGAGACTTCATAAATAAACCCTAGTCCAAGATTTGAGAAAAAATAAAACTTATGAACTCTAAGAAGACCCTAAAAGACCTGAACCGAAAATAAAAATCCCAACGATTTAGTACAAAGATCTCAGATTCGAATTTTTTGGAACGCATCAATATTAAATATTTGTTGAAAGAATTTTATCGCAAGGTCTTTTTTGAAACGCATCATTTTTTAGTTTATTTTAATTTAGTATTTTTTTGGATATCTTCATAATACATGACCTAAAGTGTCTATTTCCAATAAAATATGGTACATTAATTATCTTTAATCCAAAAAAAATTATACGTGACTCAAATCTAAATTAACCGACAAATTAATATTTGAATACTAAGTATTGTGAAACAAAACATATCCAAAAGATGCGGTCCAGAGTGGTAGACCGATGCATCGTGGTGCGGGTACCAAGATGTCCCTCCTAAGGCATGTTAGGCCATTCTCACACATTAATTGAGGAATTCGACCCCACACATACACAAATGCATTCAATCCAAGTTGCTGTTACGAGACGCCCTCCTTGTTACATACCACTAGACATGGGGACGCCTCAAGAAAACGGCCTTTCCATGACTGACCGTTGAAGCCAACCGCTACTCTCTCTCCTAGTCAAAGTTTTTTTTTTTGGAAAAGTAGAATAGTATTAATCTTGAAGTTAAGTACAAGTATAGCAAAAAGATGTCATCCCTCACACAAAAAGCGGAAAAAAACATCGCAAGACTCTGTACAAGAAGAGCCGAGAAAAGGAACACCCAAGACTATACTAAGCTAAAGAGGTAGTTTTCCACCGCAAAAGACCATCATAGTAAAATCCGTGCAAAACTTCCTGTAGCTACCCAAGGAATGAGCAAAGTCCACCAAGAACAATAGAGGTTACACCATGAAATTTTGGAGAACCAAGAGCAAATCTTGCCTGTGAAAGAAATCACTTGAACCTGTCCAATTTTGCCACTCCATTGCATTCCTAAGAACAGTAGCAATAAGAGCATCCAAATCGGGGGTAACACCTTGAAAAATAACATGATTCCTGTGTATCCAAATATTCCAAATGATCGAAGCAAAAATGGTGTACCAAATCTTGCATTTAGCCTCATCACTGCATACCAAACCCATCCAAGCAGGAAGAACCCTTTCCAAACCATCGACAGGTACCCAAGTAGTACCTGTCAATCTAATAAAGTATAACCAAACTCTGGTGGTAAAAGGGCAGCCGAGGAATAGATGATTCGCCGTCTCACAGTGGGGTTGTCCAAGAGTAACATCAGCGCAAAGGACACAACCTGAAGCTGGCTGAGAAAGTAACCATAACCGAAATAAATTGGCCCTTGTCGCTATTCTGTCCTGCAGTGCCTGCCAGAGGAAGCAGGAGATCTTGAAAGGAATGAGAGCGGTTCTATCTTTGCGCATAACCTCAGGCGAGATGAATTGATATCCTGCAAAGGCCTGTAAATAAAGACTCTTAACATAGAAGATACCCGAGGAGTCAAAAGCCCACTTAAGGTTGTCACACCCTGAAGACCGGGGATAGAAACCATCAATCACTTGCCTCAGAGAATCAAGACTAGTCATCTCCCAGTCCCGAAGCAACCTCCTCCAATTCAGGCTCCACCTCCACGTACCTTGGTAAAAAGACCCACAGTCTGCTACAACATCTTCTTTCTACGTAGAAACAGAGAAAAGCCGGGGGAATTTGACCTTAGCTGTTGATCACACGCCTACACATCATCCCAGAATCTGGTCTCCTTCCCCCTACGTAACAGCATAGAACAACCCTCCCTAAGTTTCGAAAGAATTAGGGAGTTGTTCAGGGAGGACTTGACAATGGTCTCCCAAATCCCGCTTTTGTTAGCATTGTAAGGAATCTTAGAGAGAGCGGGAAAGGCAGATTCGGATTAGACCTGGAGCCATGCAAGCATTTCATCAACTTGGTCCAAAGCATCTCCGGAGAAGAAACAAACTTGAAGATCCATTTTGCCAGGAGCGCCTCATTCTTTAGATCAAGTCTTGAAACGCCAAGTCCTCTATTTTCGATCGGTAATGAAATATTATCCCAAGAGATCCAGCAAAGCTTCTATTGATCAATTCCTCCAGACCAAAAGAATTTGCGCATCTTGGTCTCCAAAGATCTTCGAACCCCAATAGGGACCTTAAAGAGAGAGAAAAAGTATGTCGGAAGACTCTCAAGGACTGATCTGATAAGAGTGAGACGACCTCCCAAGGACAGAAGACTTCCTTTCCTCTCCTAGTCAAAGTTATTTCAGGTGGCTAAACTTAGACCTGACCACGGTTCGAATTTGGACGAATTCGAATCGAATTTATTCGAATTCGAATTCATCAAAACATTAAACCGTATTCAATTCTTCACAAGACGAATCGAATACGAATTATGAATTTTCGAATTAGAATCGAATTATAATCGAATTCGAATTCGAATTAATTCCAACGATGTTGAACATCTTGTGGAAAATGTTTTGGTTTCATGTTGTTTAATTTGCAAAAAAATTTCTAATCTTTTAGCAATTTTGGGCAAGCCCATAATAAATTAAGTGCTTGTTTAATTGGTCCTAATGTAGAGTCTAAAGCTTTAATTCCATATTGGGTACAAAGATTAAATATATGACATGCACATCTAATATGAAAAAATTTTCTTCCGAATCGTGTACAAAAAATTTCTAAATCTTTAACCATAACATTATTAGAACTTGCATTATCTAGAGAAATTGAAAATATTTTTTGAAATAGATTATATTCTTGTAAAATAATATGCAATATTTTATAACAATTATTCCCACTATGACTATCATCAAAAACTCTATATGCAATTATTCTTTTTTGTATATTCCATTCATTATCAATCCAATGACATGTAACACTAAAATATGAATGTGTTTGCCAATGATCACTCCATATATCATAATAAGAGAAGTAGCTCCAATTAGTAAACTTGAGGGAGAATTTATATAGCTCAAATTTTCAATAAGAGAAGTAGAGAATTGAGATTAGAATGTGTAAAATTTGAAGAATAAGAGGTGGTATTTATAGAGTTGGGAAGAAATTCTGAATTTATAAAAAAAAATTTTAAAAGTACCAACAGTAAAAAAACGGTAACCTAGGGATTAAAACGGTAACAAAAAAATGGTAAGAAAAAAAATGGTAATTTGCCCTTGAAATTTAAATTTCCCCCTTCCCTTTTAATTCCCCCCCCTTTTTTTTAAATCCCCCCCCCCTTCTTTTTTTAATTCCCTCCCCCCCTTTTTTTTAAAATTCCCCCCCCCCCTGGAATTCGAATTTGAATTCGAATTCCATACGAATCGAATTCGAATTACAAATTTGAATTCGAATTTGATACGAATCGAATTCGAATTACGAATTCGAATTGAATTCGCCGGTTTGACGAATTACAAAAAACTTGAACCGTATTCAATTCTTATCATGACGAATTCGAATCGAATTTTTTGACGAATCGAATTATTGTCGAATCGAATCGAATTTTTTACGAATCGAATCGAATCGAATCACGAATCGGATTCAATTCATGGCCAGGTCTAGCTAAACTTGACTTGGTTGTCGAATTCGTATGGCTTTTTATATAAGAGCAACTTGGATTGGATGCATTTGTGTGTATGTGGGGTTGTATGGATCTCGTTGTCTGATCCATTGATGCAGGTGGCTAAACTTTCCTTAGTTGATTTCGATCGACCCTTGCTCTCACTTGAGTGTGTCTTGTATACATTCAAGTGCTCGATGGCACGAGGTTGCATCTCCGATGTAGCTGAGTATTTTTTAGCCGACATTTGTTTCGATAGTTCTTCGGTTCAGTCTTTCTCTTTTAAGAGGACGTTGGCTTTAGTAGCTAATCATATGACCATAAAAACCAATCTCGCTACCTTGCTTTCTACGGATCGGTGCACATTTTCTCTTACGCAAGACTATTGTCTATGTACTTGTTGGAGCAGAAAATTAATTCTCGGATTTATTTGACCATATCTCAGTAAAATAGACGTATCTTCCTACTCGTATATCCGATTGATACGATTAGAAAAGCTACAAAAAGATAAAACACAGATCTAGAACTTTCTAGTTTATGACTTCTCCAAATTCGACGTAGAAGGAGGTTAGACTTGGGTCGGAATTTTTAGGAGTAGGTTTTCTCTTTATTAGGCCACGGATCTGCTGAACCTATTTTGATAAAAATACCGTAACTTTCTTCTCAAGTATTGGATTGACACGATTCTAAAAGTCACAGAAGGAAAAGACAGAGATCTATAACTTCGTTGTTTATGACTTTTCTAAATTCAGTATAAAAGAGGGCCAAATATGGGTTGGAAGTTTTGAACAGTTTAAGTTTTCCTTATTAGGCCGAGGCTATGTTAAGTTTTCTTGTTTGAAAACGGCCTAGGGTTTTTCTATGGGACTGGGGTGAACTTATCTATATAAGGAGAGCTAGGTACAGGCATAAAGACACCCACAAAACAACACATTAAACCTTTAGCTTCATAGCTTTTATCGTAGCTTTTATCTTATGTAGCCTCTAGCTTTTATCTTTATGTTTTTTCCTTCCCCTTCTCCCCCATATGTTCAATAAAGTTCTTGCTCTTCTACCAATTCTTTTCTCTTCTATCTATTCTAATCTTTATCTTCTCTTCTCGTTTCCCATATTTCTTCTATTTCTCTCTTTCGTTCGAATCACTCTTGGGACGACCACTCCGAACCTGTTCTAAAGATCATTTTTGACGTTCTACCATAATTTATCCGCAACATTATTTTTGGCACGCTCGGTGGGACTAAGGAGGGCGTCTGAGAAGAGTAATTGTTGCATTAAAATACACGAGTTTCCACATACGGTTTCGAGTCCTTCCTCAAAAGGGATAAAACCGGTCAAAGGTTGTGCTGAAAGAAGATATCCAGCGAGGTCAGTTGGTTTTGGAGAGTGTTCCGGCCCTTTTTGGTACCAAATCTAAAGAAGTTTTCTTCATCAAAAGTAAAGATAATTGTTTTCTCTTTCTGTGGATACTAAGAACGCCAAAATCGGAGTTTGTACCAGGAAGATACGATCAAAACACTAAAGATTGATCGATCTATATGATTGAGAAGTCTAATCGAGTTTGGAAGGCATTTTGGTCTTTTTCTTGGCCGAATTAGGAGGCGGTTATTTCATGAAAAATTGTATATCTATCTGTCATATTTCCAGGGATACCAAGTTCGCTTCAATCAGAGTTTGGACGAGAAATTTACGTCCATAATACCGAAGGTTAGTCAATCTGAAAAGATGACATCTCTGATGAATATGAAGGAAAGGTTGTGGCATATTTTTTGTTTCGAATTTGACAATCGAGAGGCTATTGAGGAGGCCTATGAAAAAGTTTTAAGGTGGTTTCGTTATAACTATTATTTTGATTGTGAATCAATTGATGATATTTATCTTATCGGGAGAGTTATCGAGAGAGTTGATTACAGGAGGAGGAACCATGTTGGAGGCCTTTGGTTTGACTATGATGAAACCCTAAGCATAACTGCGTGGCACAAAATAATGAAGTACCTCAAGTACCTAATGTCAGTTCCTATTAGTGAGGAGGCAATTCAAGAATTAGAAAGAAGGCTTGAGAATGCCGGATTTACGGCAAGACATGTAGCCAACTCTGTGTCAAATCACCCAATGGAGGTATCATCAAGTGGCGTATATGAAATTGAAGACCGAAGAAGTTTCGACTCACACTATTCGGAGATTAAGATTGACACAGCCGTACATGAATCAGCTGAATTTATGCAACACTTTATTCCGGCTATCCAAGAGGTCAAACAAACAACTAGTTCACAGTTGGCCGACACCACGGCCATCGAGCTCGCAACGCCCGAATTCGAGGAAAAAGAGATGGTCATACAATCAAGTGATGTATGTGAAGATGAAGATCAAATAGTTTTTGAATCTCATGATTCTGAGATAACTATTGAGATGGTCGTACATGAATCGGCCAGATATACACAATCTTCTTTTTCTATTATCAAAGAGGTTGAACAGACGACTAGTCCACAGTTGGCCGACACCACGGCCATCGAGCCTACAGGGCCCATATTTGAGAAAAAGGAAGAGCCATGCCCGATACGAGTCCTATCGACAACTGAGACAACCCTAAGTGCTGTATCAAATACGAAAGGCATCCTAGGGCCTCCGCCGACTAAGGGAATCTTTGGGCCTTCACCAGAAAAGGGAATTTTAGGGCCTCCGCCGAGTCATCTGTTGCGGAGATCTGAGTCACCTTTCATTCCATGAGTAGTAAGCCACCGTCGCTTGCCCTATTCTGTCCTAACTCAACAGAAAGACACAGGGGGGCAAGTCTACAGTCAGAGTATCAGTCAGAATTTAATCTCACCCGAGAGGCATGAAGAACATTGCAACATTGCAGTCGAAGTTCCTACATCGACCAAAATTATCCCAGCCAAAAGGCAAGACATGCTCATGCCAAAGAAGGTGAAGGATGATAAAGTCAAGTATTCAACTTCTCCTCAACCAAGCAAGAGTACAGTGAAGCAATAACCTAATGGGCCAGCTCAACCTCGGCCATCAAAGGTTTCAAACTACAGGAAATGTCCTCAAGTCACATGGTCAAAATTGGCCAGCAACAAAAAAAGGGTGCCTGAGTACGCGTGGGTTAAGAGAGACGTGGTCACTCGATTGGCGGCCGAGCAAGGAGTTCTCCAGAGAAAGAAACCCTCCAAGGTTTGGGTGCCTAAGGAAGAACTTTTTCGGTCTAAGAAACAACCATGTGAGACACGACCCACAAGGAGTGATCAGCCTACAAGGTCTCCAAGTTATCATACGAAGCCTATGCGAAAGGAGATGCCAAGAAAGCCAAACCCACACTCGGGGGGCAAGTGTCTGGAGTTTCATCGACCGACTCTCACAAAGACTCAACGAAGAAGGTTGGAGCGAAAAATTCAAAAGCAAAGAAAAAAGCTCAGAGACCTTCAACAACAATTGTATGGTTGTTATAATGAAGAACATATAGCTCCCACTCAACCATGTAGGCCTAAATATAGTTTTTGCGAGAAAGCCGTGAGCACACGGATATCTCGAGATGAGTGATCAACTGCACGCCTACAACGGCTAGGTCTCGACCGGTTTGATGGTACATTCTTCACATATTTACGGTCTTGCCTTAGCCAGTTATTTTTTAAGTAGAGTTAATTTTCCGCATGTTCAAGGACGGATACACGTCAACGCTTTTCCTAGCGTCAAAACATTGACGTGTGGGGGGCATTGTTGGAGCGGAAAATTAATTCTCGGATTTGTTTGACCATGTTTTAGTAAAATAGATGTATCTTCTTATTCGTATATCCGATTGATGCGATTCTAAAAGCTACAAAAAGATAAAACACAGATCTAGAACTTTATAGTTTATGATTTCTCAAAATTAGGCGTAGAAGGAGGTCAGACTTGGGTCGGAAGTTTCGGGAGTAGGTTTTTTCCTTATTAGGCCGCGGATCTGCTGAACCTATTTTGGTAAAAATACCGTAACTTTCTCCTCAAGTATTAGATTGACACGATTCTAAAAGTCACAGAAGGAAAAGACAGAGATGTATAACTTTGTTGTTTATAACTTTTCCAAATTCAGTATAAAAGAGGGCCAAATATGGGTTGGAAGTTTTGGGCAGTTTAAGTTTTCCTTATTAGGCCGAGGCTATGTTAAGTTTTCTTGTTTGAAAACGGCCTAGGGTTTTTCTATGGGACTGGGGCGAGCTTATCTATATAAGGAGAGCTAGGTACAGGCATAAAGACACCCACAAAACAACACATCAAACCTTTAGCTTCATAGCTTTTATCGTAGCTTTTATCTTTTGTAGCCTCTAGCTTTTATCTTTATGTTTTTTCTTTCCCATTCTCCCCCATATGTTCAATAAAGTTCTTGCTCTTCTACCAATTCTTTTCTCTTCTATCTATTCTAATCTTTATCTTCTCTTCTCTTTTCCCATATTTTTTTTATTTCTCTCTTTTGTTCGAATCACTCTTGGGACGACCACTCCGGACCCATTCTAAAGATCGTTTCTGACGTTCTACCACAATTTATCCACAAGAGTACTATGTCTATATGCTTTGTAACTTCCCCATTATCTAATGAAAGGCTTTAAGCCACAACTCTAAAAAAAATTATTTCCATCGGGAGTCTCCCATTTTCGCCGCTTCAATCAATTTCGTTTTCCAAAAGAAAGTAGTAAAGTTGCTTAATGTAAATAATAACGCATCAATGATAAATAATTTTTTTGAAAAGAGTTTTATTATTCAAAATTCATATATTCCCTAAACTTGTATTAGTTGATTCGATGAAAGAAATTTTAGTTTTAATTGAAGCAGAATTTTTGTATGAATTTAACTAGTAACATTGATATGGGAACATATATATATAAAGAAAATAATTCATAGATGAACAATAAAAATCAACACAGCCGTACTAAATTAGAGAGGTTTATTCTACAACAAGAACTCGAAGAACTAATTAAGTTTGTATTGTTATTCTCAAACTACTAGAACTACTTGAAATACTAATTTAAGTAGTTTTAGAAAAAAAATGTACCTTAATCATGTTCAACAACGAGAATCACATGTGAAACTCTTTTAAAAAAAATTAGAAATTAATTATTTACACCAATATAAAATCTCTCTCTAATTGAAACCAGACTTCTCGTCAATTCATATTATATCTTTTGTCGATAAAGCAAGTAGCCTTTTAACACGTGGGTGAATCACATGTGAAACTCTTAACTCCAGCAATTTTTCATAAGGGATTTTTACTTCTTAAAAGTTTGAAGCTATACTTTTTTTTAAGTTTTAATAAGAAAATTTATCAAAACCAAAAGAAAAGGAAAAATATTACATAAATTCCCAAACCCACAAAATAACCTCTATCCCAGGTAGTCACGAAATCTCAAAAGATACTAGACATAATAGAATTCACTAGTATTTCTTACGATGGACACATGTAACCGCTTTGAGGTCCTCTTATCCGGCTTCTTTAGCATTATAATGAGCTGGTACTCCTCAACTAGATCATCCCATCTCTGTTCTGCAACTAACGACATGTCTCGCATACCGAGTCTATTGAGTCCACAACGTCAGTCTCGCTGATATGCAGCAAACCAGACAAGAAACGTCTCTTTCGCGGCCACCATGGATGCTATGCTTAAAAAAGAAATTCTACGATTACTCAGCCTATCATTACGTGGTAACTTTGAGTTTTGATGATTATAGAAAATTAAATGTTGTTATAGAAAACTTACGAGTATATAAAAATATAAGACTTTAATTTTTTATTTTGAAAAACGCAAAAAGTCATCCATCAATAATTAATGTAGCGATAATGGTTTTCAAAAGTGACCCAGAAGTCGATCCGGTTCTCCAGTTCAACCGGTCAGACCATTCGTACCTTAGATTTTTTAAATTAAAAATATATTATTTATTATAGGACAAATTACTCTCAAGCCCCTGACCTTTGGTCATCCTCCCCCTAGGGTCCCTGACTTTTGAAAAATGATTGTGCCGTCCCTAAGTTTTGATGATAATAGACTCTCGGGTCCCTAGAGCCGGAATATTCCTTTTTCTCCGGTGAACCCCACTTGAAATGACCAAAATACCCTCCCACTAAAAAAATCATCTTTCCTTCCTCATCTTCTTCCTCCCACTTCATCTTCTTCCTCCCACCTTCAACCAAAATCAAAACAAAAAAATAAATCTAAACATTTTTAATGAGAATCAAGACCAATTAAAAAAAATTAAAACTAATTAGAGAGAATTAAAATTTTAATAACCCTAATTCACAACCCAACACAGTTCAGAATCAACCTTCTGAAGTTGCTGGATCTTCTCTCTAGCTTCCTGCGATGCTGTCCTACTACACCAAGCACCTGCTTTTAACACAAACCCACCGTCGATGACCAAGCCCCCATGAAAGTTCACCTCAAGCACATCCCTCAAAAACCAATGAATCCCAATCTTTCTCCTCGCACTTTTTTTTAAATTAATGGCCACCCTCCACCTCCCCGCCACGGCGACCGCTCTTCCTCCTTGCCCACCCAAGCCCCTTCCACACACCCTCCTCGTCCGGTCTCCAAGGGTCGAACCCTCTACAAGCTTCAGCTTCTGGTCGCCATTCTTCACCAACAGCCACCACAAGCGAACCACAGACTACATAATTGAGATTCAATCAGCTTTTTATTAAGAAAAGGTAAAATCGAAAGCCCAGAAATCCAAAGACGACGATGAACCAAACCAAGGACTACATAATCGAGGCTGAGACGGGGCCGCTTAGGGATGCCGCCACGATGCAGGAGCTTCTAGAAGCTTCCAAGGTGGTTAACCTCCGGCTGCAGTCCCCCAATCGAATTCGGCACAACAACAACAAAAATGGGGAGACAGATTAATGTACCGTCGGAGAAGAGATCCAAGTTCTCGTCGGCCGGAGCCGACCGGTTCAGGGAATGGGAATAAGAGTTGTAATAGGAATGGGATCCCCCATTACTGGAAACGATATCGTTCCTGCTCATCGTCTCTCCGGCGGGGAATATATTGGATTTTCTGTTATAATATTTTTTTCTCTCACTTGTATAAATCTCAGTTAAGTATAAGTATATACTAATTACTTAGATCTGAAATTATTGTAAGGTCGTCGTCCCGTAGCAGTGGCTTCTTTGGATTTTGGGGTTTATAAGGACAAGGTGGTCTCCGGCCATCCTTTGTTTGAAATTTCAGGTGGGTAAGGACTGAAGTAGATTTTAGGTCAATGTGTGTTTGGATTGGTGGAGAATGATAGCGGCTAACTTGAATTGAAGATGAAGGGGTGTTCTTTTGTTCATTTTGGGTGTTGTCGTGATTTGATTTGAAAGTTAATTAATTAATTAATTGTCTTCTATTTCGTGAAGAAGATAACCGGAGAAGATGAGAATGAGGGAGACGGTGGCGAAAATAGAGATAGGAGAGATTTTTTATTTTTGAATGAGAGGGACATTTTTGTCATTTCAAGTGGGAGTTCATCGGAGAAAAATAAATATTCCGGCTCCAAGGACCTAAGAGTCTATTATCATCAAAACTTATGGACGGTACAATCATTTTCCAAAAGTCAGGGACCCTAGGGAGGTGAACAAAGGTCAAGGACTTGAGAGTAATTTGCCCTTTATTATATTTAGCATAAAAAATAGAAAATAAGTATCAATATTATTGCAAAATTATGATATATAAACACCAAAACCATAATTTAATAACTTTTAAAAAATATTTTTTTGCTAACCAGCCGGTCCAACCAGAAACCAAGTGGTCAATACTGATGATCAACGATTGAACTAGAGGTCGAATTTAGGATCAAACCCAATCCGAATTCAATTCTCTCCGGTAAGACTATCAATAGTACCACATGTTTTGAAATTATGGTACGGAGCAGCAGCAGGGTATGTTTGTTTTCGGATGGGAGCAACTTTTTAAAATTTTCAGGGGTGGTCTTGACTACCTGCCAGCCATTTGTTCGCCAGCATAAAAAATTCAACAACTTATTATTTTATCTCATAATTTTAAGTTGCATATGTTAAAATATTAACATGTTGATAAAATCAAAATTCTTATAAACCTTTGCCTCATTCGGATTCTAACAGGTGGGAGCAACTTTTTCCCCCGCACTCACCTGTCACTCTCACTCCTTTTGTACTACTCCCCAGCCAACCAAAGAAACCACCCAAAGCCAACAGGGGGTGGGGTGGGGTGGAGCTGAAGCTGAGATGTGAGAGAGAGAGAGAGAGAGAGAGAGAGAACCTTTAGAACAAGAGCAATAAAGAAAGAAACAAAACAACCCTAAAAAACTGTAGTAACTAATAATGACCCCATCCATATAAAAATCAGCTCAGCTGGTGGACTTGAACTGAGGGGAAAAAGAAGACAAGGGGGTGGGTCAAAATTATCTGTAGACCCTTTTTAGGCTTTAGTCCCTCCCCCTCTTTAGCAAATTGGAAGAAGAAGAAGGGGAAGAAGATGCCAAGGCCAGGGCCAAGGCCTTATGAGTGTGTGAGGAGAGCTTGGCACAGTGAGAGGCACAAACCAATGAGGGGCTCTATTATCCAACAGATTTTCAGGTTCTGGGTCTTATTCTAAACAACTTTCCTGTGTTCTAGACCCCCCTTGATGATAGGGTTTAGTTATTTTTGCATCTTTGTGATTGTGAACTATTTTTATTTGGTGGTGGGGGGGTTTTTGTTTTGGGTTTGTTAGGGTTGTTCATGAGGCTCACAGTGCTGCTTCAAAGAAGAACAAGGAGTGGCTGGAGAAGCTCCCAGTTGTGGTCCTAAAAGCTGAGGAGATCATGTACTCTAAAGCCAACTCTGAGGTACCCAATACCTTTCTTTGAGATCTTGGTCATGGTTTGAACAAGGGGTTTTGGGTGTCCAAGTTTAGTGCTTTACCTACCTGTTATGCTGCTGCTTTGTTTTACTGGTTAGGCCGAATATATGGACCACGAGACGTTATGGGATCGTTTAAATGATGCGATCAACACTATCATTCGGAGAGATGAGACCACTGAAACTGGAGAGCTATTGCCCCCTTGCATTGAAGGTAAACCGAGTCTCTTTTCGGATCACTTTTTCATGTCTGCAAGTTGCAACATATTTTTGCAGTGAAGCCTGCTGCTTTTTTTAAGAGGGCATCAGATGTGTGTACATATTGGAATTCCGGATATCTGGTGAAGCGGAAGTCTGATGATAGTTTGTGATAAAAAGAAAAAAGTTTTCATGAGTTACACACGCTCTAAGCAGTAAAACTGACACCTGTATTGCTCTGGACATTAGCTGCTCTTAATCTGGGATGCATTCCTGTTAGAGCTTCAAGAAGTCAACGACATTCAAATCCAAGGAGCTACCTCTGCCCACGACAAGAACCTGCCTCCTCGCCTACTAGAGTTTTGGATAGGGCTAACAACGGATGCAGTCTGAGGATACCTGTACTTCACCACGGTAATGCTTCAAGAGCTTCTACAGCCATTAATCCAACTGTAGCTGTACCTCAATTGAGCGGCCATCGATCTGAGAATGTTGATGTTGGTGCTGTTTGCGGTCACTCATTGGGGCATGAGAATAATGCTGCAGTGCCTAGTTCGTTGGTGGCCAGAGAAGGAACCTTGCGGAACATGGGTTCAGTTTATCCCCTGTACTATGGGAATCACTGTCAAAGTAAAGATCCTCAGCTGGCTACTCAAGACTCGGCTAAGAAGGATTCCGACATTGTATTCATTGGTAAACCTGTTGGCATGTCTGTCTCGAAGCCTGCTGAAATGGGTGCCTTGCGGAATTTGTTCCCGTCTTCCACAGCTCATATCTCATCGAGTATTGTTGCACAAGCAGACCACATGGATTACCACGGGAAAGTTCCAATGCCACAATGCGATTTATCCCTAAAGTTGAGTCTACCTTCAGAACCCTGTACAAGTTTCCGGAGAAGGTCAGCAGCTCAAGAAATCAAAGATGTTGGCTTGAGTTCTCGAGATAGGAGCGTGTACGGTCATAGTTCTCTTGAAAAATCAACGGAGTTTAATTTGTTACCCAGTAGACTTAGTGGTAATTTATCAGAGTCTAGCTCAGTTAAATGGTTCTATGAGAAGGATGTGGATGTCCAGAATCCAGATTCAACTGTCAGAAACCGTAAGCGACCATTCGATGATTACAGGGCTGACGGGCAATACTACTGCCAGCCTCCCTTACCGTCCACGCAATTCAATTTTAGACCAGAAGGGCCAGGTTTGTAGCCAAACTTTTACTGATGTAGCTATATGATTCTTCTTAACTAAGATGCCACTGATTGAGCCAGTCAATCCATTTGCAGTCCCCTTGTGTTTTTCTAACGTAAATGTTAAAGTTCACTCGTTCGGATTGAGATCGCGAGCGAAGATTTGGCAAGAAAAAGACCTGTTTATGGAGTAGTAGTAGAAGTAGTAATGTAATGCTCCATACTGAAAGCATCTTGCTGCAACACACTAATTTGATTTCACTGCAAAAAAAGATTCCTTTTGAGCTGAAGTAGAACTGATAAACCCGAGTGGGAGGACCTAATTGGTGAACCGGGTTCAAGCCCGATTCTAAACATTATTGTAAAATGCATATCTTTCGGTTCAAAAGGATGAAAATAAAGTTTATTTCTATGTCAAATCTCATCATCTGTAAAACAAAACATCTCAAAAAATAAAAACAAAACATTTTCAAGGCATCTCATCCAAATATCATCTAGCCCAAGAAGAGAGCCACAGAGATAGACAAAAAAGGTGCACGGACGCTGTCAACGGTAAGAGAAGAGGCCGAGTTGCAATAGCTTTGACAATATGTGAATTAATCTTAATGTTCCAATAGCTTTGGCGCATATATATATATATATATATATATAGATTTCCTTGCACTAGATATGAATGGCATGGGGTGAGCAAAAGAACCAAGAATCACAGA
This sequence comes from Hypericum androsaemum, assembly GCA_963995505.1. Taxonomy (NCBI): domain Eukaryota; kingdom Viridiplantae; phylum Streptophyta; class Magnoliopsida; order Malpighiales; family Hypericaceae; genus Hypericum; species Hypericum androsaemum. Next base: position 12,664,908 of record OZ023190.1, read on the forward strand.
ACCAGACCGAACCAAACTAAAAAAGTTGGTCCAAAATTAGAACAAAAAAGAATTAGTCCGGATCGGTTCTTTGTTTGCTCAAAAAATGGTTCTCGGATCTGATTCGAATCTTTTTGAAAAGAACCATGAAGAACCGGACCAAACCAAAATTTTTTGAGACAAGAATAAAAAGGTCCATGTCTAGCAAGGTCACACAACCAATATATATTTTTTCTCACACAGTACAATGACAAACAATTTATGAGTGCTTGACATCCTCAAACAACAAATCTAAATGTCAAATACTAATTGACATCTCTCTTCTCGGCCTATTTACCGTCTCTCGTTGCCTTTTTCAAGTTCATAAGCGCCCATTTTTTATTTATTTTTGAAACTTTTCGGTATTTTGGTCTGAACCGGACCAAACCAAAAAAATTAGTTTGGTTCTGGTCCAGAACCAATCAGCAAATGGTCTAGTTCAGATCTCATATTTTTTCTTAAATAGTTCTCGGTTATTATAGTTCGGTCCGGTTCGGTTCATTTGCTCACCCTAGAATCTCATGTGCGATTAGTATTAGTAATAAGACTCCAATTAGTATCAGTATTCTCTTGCGATTGCTCTGTTTCCTAATTTCTCTCTTCAGTCGCCATTCCCCCAACTAGTATTAGGACTCTGTTTTGGATCCCAGGAGAGAAACTTTAGCGATTAATTAGTTAGGTGTCGAACTCATAATGTTCAAACTAATAATATTAAAATCAATGAGTACCTGAACTAACAAAAATTGTTCTAGTATTGAATTTGAATTCTTAGAAATATAATAATATTAAATATTAATTGTGAGAATTTAGAGTATGTAAAGATTTATTTTTAATACGAAGAAATGAGCCACATGGCAACTTTAATTTCTTGTTTTTATTCTAACGCGGCAGGAGATCAATACTAGATTTTCATTTCTTAAATCTGAGATCACTAAGTCAACCCAAGCCAACTTCAAAAAAATGTCACGATTATGTTGAAATATCTGTTGGAAAATCTGTAGGAAAAGAAGCAAATTTATTATAGCGACATACTGTTCTTAAGAATCAATTTTATCGAAGGTAATGGTTCTCCGGATATTGCGATAAATTGTGGTAGAATGTTGGAAACGATCTTAAGAACGGGTTCTCAGTGGTCGTCCCAAGAGCGATTCAAACGAAAGGGAGAAAAAATGAAATAAGGGTTGAGAAGAGAGAAGAAAAAGAGTGGAGAGGAAAGATGTTTATTGATAGGGAAAGGAGAAAAATATGTAAAACATGAAGATAAAGGCTATGAAGCTACATAAGATAAAAGTTACGATAAAAGTTATGAATCTAATAGTTTGGTGTTTGGTTTGTGGGTCTCCTTCATGCCTGTATATAAAGTCCAATTTTCTTTGTTGATTTGAAGAAATCGTGCATATGATACGATTTTTTATTTTTATTTTTGCTGATTTGGATAAAAATGGTCGGATCGGATGGGTCGAGTCAAAAACTAGGATGAATCACCCGGTCTGATTGGATTTGAACGGTACGAATAGATGCCGAATAAATTCTGAAAAAATGACCCGTGTTAGGAATTTAGCAACTAGGGAACAAAACGCGCAAAGAACACGGACGCAAGAGATAACGTGGTTCGGCCTAATGCCTACATCTACGGAGAGAAAGGAGAACTTTTATTGATGAGTTTTCGAGCCAAAAAGCCATACAAAACCTTAGGGTAACATGCCTTTATATAGAGGCAAACCCTGTGTACAAGTAACCTATCTAGGTCGGATTAGGAGTCCAAAACCTAGTCAGAATAGGAATAGGAATAGGAAATAAGTCTTTCATATTTCTCGCCATCCCAACAATCTCCACCTTGGCGAGAAATCATCTCGTGGAAGAACCATGAAGCTCCACCCGAACTTCAACAAACTCCACCTTGACAAAACACCGCCCCATGAAGAACCATGAGATCTTGCAAAACCAATCCGACTCCACCGATTCCATCTCGGACCAAAAATAACTGCATCAATAAGACCATCTCAACTTTCTCTTCACCTTTTATTCAATCACTTGGAGCCAGCCCCCAAACTCGAGCTTCTGAGCTTGCTTGGCCTATTCCCTCCAACCTCCATCGAACCCCAACTAGCAAGTCCACCTGCTAAAGTAACCTTGCGACCAATAGACACGCCCTCTATTTTTCGGTCAGCCCCATGCTCCGTAACCTCGAACTGCTTTTCCGCTAGACCTTTTTGCCTCTAACCAATGCTACTTGCCATAGCATACAAAGGACAACCTTTTGTTCCACTAAGTAGAACCCTCGACATGCCTCGAACTCTACTGTTCAGCCTTGAGTGAGATATCCGATTCGCCCGTGGTGTCACCAATAGCTTTGCATGCCCAATGCAAAACCTATCCAACATCTTTGACGTGCACGTCCCTTTAGACAACCATAGCAGGGCCCAGCTAACAATGCTTCTCTGAGACAACCATGACTCCTTGCCAACCATGCCTCCACGAAACAACCATAGCTTGCTATCCATGTCTCCGCGAATCCCAACTACACTCAAACCATCCATGTCAAGCCTTTGCTCCCTCATACGAACTAACCTCATATGACCTGAGCTTTTGCCAACTCCTTCAGACCCATTGATGTGACTCCACCTACAATAATGTGCCTCACTAACATGTAGGTATTTTCTTTCACCCTTCATCTCTACCATCACATCTTTCTCCACCTTCATCAACATACCTTTATAACTATCACTGTTATAATCCAAGGTCCCTAATGAAAAGAGATTACCAGGATGCATTGGACTTGATAAGACAGAAAGCCAGTCAACATCCGACCCGTCTGAATATGTGGCCATGGTTGTAGATGCCGATCCCTCCTCGTTGTCTTGATCCCCAATTCGTCCTGGATAGTCCCCTTCATGCACCCTTCTCAGCCTTGAAGCCACTTTCATTGAACTTTTTTGACTCCGACCTGGATCCTCTTCAACAACCCAGCTGGTGGCTCCTCATCATCCGCCAAGCACAAGCGAATCTTTGCTACTGCCTTGGCCTCCAACTCTTCCCACTCTTGCTCCTCCATCTTCTCGGACTTCTTCTTCGAGAGTGCGATAACCATCCCTTGCTGCACGAGGAGATCCTTGACACACCTTTGCCATAGCCGAAATTCAATGAACCATCGAACTTCATAAGAGCAAATTTCGCGCCGTGATCTGACATCCTCCAACCTTAGCTCTTGATACCACTTGTTAGGAATTTAGCAACTAGGGAACAAAACGCGTAAAGAACACGGACGCAAGAGATAACGTGGTTCGGCCTAATGCCTACATCCACGGAGAGAAAGGAGAACTTTTATTGATGAGTTTTCGAGCCAAAAAGCCATACAAAATCTTAGGGTAACATGCCTTTATATAGAGGCAAACCCTTGGTGTACAAGTAACCTATCTAGGTCGGATTAGGAGTCCAAAACCTAGTCAGAATAGGAATAGGAATAGGAAATAAGTCTTTCCTATTTCTCGCCATCCCAACAACCCGCTTTCATGAACGATTCGCAGTTCGACCGCTGAATTTTGCACCAAGGCAGCTGCTAGAACTGCTGATAGCAACAATGCCATTGTTGCTAAAGTGTTCGTAGAGTCGTCCCTGGATGGAATTGCTCTGTTTCTTCTGCACTGTAACTTCTTGATCCTCTTGTGTCCTTAATTAAGAAGATGAAACTTGTCTCAAGTTTTCGCCAATTTATAGACTGTCATCCAGAGATGCTCCTAGATACGTCACGTGTCCAATTGTGGAACGTTCGATTAAGCTCAGTTTTCTTCTTCCAACGTGCCTCCGGTTTCGACTTCACTTCCCTCCAAAAAGATGACGAAAATTTCCTGTTTTGGGTTCCACGAGAGATGTTTCCGCGTGAAGATCTACCGAACCTTATCGACTTTGGAGTTGACCCGTCGACATTTTTTTGTCTCTTATTGTCAACGCAATCATAAAAATATGATTTCTCGACCATATTTTCAGTAAGAACTGTAGTTGACCACATGTTTAACCGGTTGGATTATTCTTCTGAGTTTTAAAATTGACCTAATACATTGTGTCTCGTATTATGATCGCATTGGTTGCACTCCTAGTGAGATTATGTTTTTTTAAACATTAGTAAGAATTGGTTCGGTTCAATTAGAAAATGAGGCGCATCATGGTGCGGTGAATAATAAATATCTAGTTGGAGATTAACAAATTATTAATCCCTTGATTTTTCTTAAAAATTGTATGAATGAATATATAATTAAATATCACAGTGGGTATGGTGGCCGTCGCCGCATTTTAAACATTCTGATCGTGGGTCTTTAGATTGGTATGTTGAGATATGTCGAGAAAAGAAATAAATGGTGGAAATTAGAGGCCCAGCGGCCGCTAGCCCCCTAGTCCTCGCTGGGAGGGCAGAGCCTGCTAGGATGCACTACAAGAATTTTTCTGTTTTGCTCGGACTCTGATTTGGACTCTTAGATTTGACCTAGATTGATTACTTAATGTACAAGGGTGTTACCCATTATATAAGGACGTGTTACCTAGGTTCTTGTATTGCTTTGTGACTTGGATTCATCAATAAAAATTCTCATTTCTCCCCGTGGATGTAGGCATTAGGTCGAACTACGTAATCTCTCGTGTCCGTGTTCTTTGTGCGTTTGTTCTCTAGTTGCTGAATTTCTAACAAGTGGTATCAAGAGCTAAGGTTGGAGGATGTCGGATCACGGCGCGAAGTTTGCTCTTGTGAAGTTCGATGGTTCATCGAATTTTGAGTTATGGCAAAGGCGTGCCAAGGATCTCCTCGTGCAACAAGGGATGGTCATCGAGCTCTCGGAGAAGAAGCTCGAGAAGATAGAGGAGCAAGAGTGGAAGGAGATGGAGGCCAAGGCAGTGACGACAATTCACTTGTGCTTGGCGGACGATGTGATGTATCACGTCATAGATGAGGAATCACCAGCTGAGGTATGGAAGAAATTGAAGACAAGGTATATGTCTAAGTCTCTGTCGAACAAGCTTTATCTTAAGCAAAAATTGTACGGGCTCAAGATGGAGGAGGGCTCAGACTTGAGAAAGGTTGATATGAAGTTCGAGGAAGAAGACAAGACATTGTTGCTCCTGAATTCCTTATCGGGCTCCTACAAAAATTTGGTTACAACTCCAACTTGGGGGGAAGGAGTCCCTGGTATTGGAAGATATCACAAATGCTCTGCTAGGGTTTCATCAAAGGAAGAAAACTGGCGATGAACAAGCGGAAGGGCTGGTTGTGAGGGGCATCCATAGTGGTCGTAGTGATGATGGAAAAGGATCCAGGTCGAGGTCAAGAAGGTTCAAAAGAAATTACTTTGAGTGCGGAGAAAAAGGATACGTGAAGAAAGATTGTCCGAGAAGAACTCGGGATCGCGAGGGAAAAGGATAGGGTTCCATGAATGTGGTATCATATTCAGACGGGTCGGATGGTGATCTTCTTTCTATTTTTATCAAGTCCAAAGCATTCTGATTCCTGAATTTTGGATAGCGCTTGTTCCTTTCATATGATGCCTAGGAAAGGTGGTTCGACACCTATAAGTTCGTTGATTCAAGTATGGTGAGTATGGGTGATGGTTCTACTTGTAGAATTACTGGCATAGGTGATATCTGAATCAAGATGTGGGATAGTGTTGAGAGAAAGTTGTGTGGAGTTAGGCATGTTCTGAAGTTGGAGAAAAATTTAATCTCATTAGGAGCCTTAGATTATAGCGGGTATGGCTATAAGGTTATAGGCGGGTTGATTGAGGTGGAGAAGGATGCTATGGTGGTGATGAAGGGTGAAAGAGATGCAAGGAATACCTATAGGTTAGTAGAGGGCACGGTTGTAAGTGGAGTCACATCTTTGGGTTCCGATAGAGAGGGGAGAAGCTCAAGTCATATGAGATTAGTTTGTATGAGGGAGCAAAGGCTTGACATGGATGGTTTGAGTGTAGTTAGGATTCGCGGAGGCATGGATAACAAGCTATAGTTATTTTGTGGAGGCATGGTTGGCAAAGAGGCATGGTTGTCTCGGAGAAGCATTGTTAGCTGGGCCCCACTATGGTTGTCTAAAGAACGTCGACGTCAAAAGGTGTTGGGTAGGTTTGGCATTGGCCATGCGAAGCCATTGGTAACACCACGGGCGAATCGGGTATCTCACTCAAGGCCAAACGATAGAGTTTGAGGCATATCGAGGGTTTTACTTATTGGAACAAAATGTTGCCCTTTGTATGCTATGGCATACAGCATTGGTTTGAGGCAAGAAGGTCCAGCAAAAAAGTGGTTCGAGGTTGCTGAGCATGGGGCTGACCAGAAAATAGAGGACGCGTCTATTGGTCGTAAGGTTGCTTCGGCAGGTGGACTTGCTAGTTAGGGTTCGATAGAGATTGGAGGAAATAGGCCAAGCAGGCTCGAAAGCTCGAGCTTGGGGGCTAGCTCCAAGTGATTGAACAAAAGGTGGAGAGAAAGTGGAGATGGTCTTATTGATGGTGGTGATCTATGGTTCGAGGTAGAGTTGGTAGAGTCGGTTTGATTTCTCAAGTTCTCATAGTTCTTAATGGGGTGGCGTTTAATTAAGGTGGAGTTTGTTGAAGTTCGGGTTGAGCTTCATGGTTCTTCGCAAGAGATATTTTCTCGCCAAGGTGGAGATTGTTGGGATATGTCGAGAAAAGAAGCAAATGGTAGAAATCAGAGACCCAGCGTCTGCTAGCCCCCTAGCCCTCGCAGGGGGTGTTACAAAATGTGAGATTTCTGAAGGCCCAGCAGCCGCTGGGAGGGCAGCGCCCGTTGGGGTGCACTACGAGAATTTTCCTGTTTTGCTCAAACTCTGATTTGAACTCCTAGATTCGACCTAGATTGATTACTTGATGTACAAGGGTGTTGTCCATTATATAAGGGCATGTTACCTAGGTTCTTGTATGGCTTTGTGACTTAGATCCATCAATAAAAGTTCTCCTTTCTTCCCGTAGTTGTAGACATTAGGCCGAACTATGTAATCTCTTGTGTCAGTATTCTTTGCGCATTTGTTCTCTACTTGCTGAATTTCTAACATGGTAGATGTTCTTTTTTGATCATTGGCTTTGATACAGAATAGGTCAGCAATAAATTTATATAATTTTGAGTTTTGATAAAGATTGAAACGGTTTAATGCCAAAATGTTTGAGCAATCCGAAGCAGGACCATTGATGTTATTATGTCTTTTTTAGTTCCGGATGGATTTTATGCATAGTTCTCGTTCATATAGACATGAATTTATATAACGTAAAATATATGTTGTAGTGTAAATTCTTCTTCTTCGGATGTTTGTCACAAGATTGTAATGAAAGTTTGTCAGTGGTTCATCCTAACTTACTTATTCGAAGCTAGGATTAGATTTCACAGTCTAAATGCTCTGAGACTTTGAGAGAGATTTGAACGTTCGTGTGTGTTTACGCATGTGTGACACGCATTCTTGGTCACGTGTCTAGTTCACGTTCCAGTTCCGGTCCCAATTCCATGGATTCCAACTTTTATATAAGATCCGAATGCCAAAAAGTTTGTTGCCCAATAGCACAACACGTTGTAAAATATGTAGAAGGTTGAAGGTTCAAACTCTGACATTGTCATGGTATAAAATTTACTTTAAAAAAATAATATAAGATCCGGAAAGAGGCCATTCAATTGCCTCCCATAAACTCGCATGTAACTATTTGGACTCTATGGCATCCTCCTACGAAATAGAGAGGTTACGGAATTCATGAACCCACTCACGGGAAGAAAACGTCATTGGAACATGGACATCTTCTCCTACTCTTCCCGCCATTTCCTCCACCTTCTACCTTTTTAATCTTCGTCCTCAATGCGCCATTTCCTCCGCCTTCTACTTGTACAATCTCCATAATCTTTTTAGCTTATTAGAGGTGCTCGTATGAGAGACTTTAAAGGTACAGCCAGAAGGAATACATTGAAGAAAAATCTATTCGTTTATGCTATTTCACAATTGATATAGAGCAATGAATAAAGCTAGTCATGTGCCTCGATCAGATCCTAGCAGTTTCAATCAATTATTAATCAATTTATTTTCTAAAATACTATTCATATTATTAAGGACTTTAAAAAATCAGTTTTTGAATTAGTTGACTAATTTAGTGTCGAGATATAAAATTACTTAATCTATTATCAATCAATCTATTTTTTAAAATATTTTACTAACAAATGAAACAATTAACAAGAATAACTCATATTAATTATCCTACCATTTAGCAATCTATTTCCGAAAAATTTATCAAATATTACAAAAATAGAGACAATTAGAATAACTTGGACACATACGTCATTGACAAAAAAGACAAACATTTAAGAAATTAAGGATTGAAAACACATTGATATTTAGTATTGGATAAGTTGATGTGCAAATAAGTTCGTGACGATGAAGTAGAAGATGGAGGAAACATATCAGTATTTGAATTAGTTGACTAAACTAGTGTCGATATATAAAATTATTTATATTATCAATCAATCTATTTTTTTAATATTCTCATATTTCACCAACAAATGGAACAATTAACAAAAATAACTCATATTAATTAACCTACTATCTAGCAATATATTTTCTAAAATTTTATATAATATTACAAAAATAGAAATAATTAGAATAATTTTGACACACCTTAACGTTGTCTTAGCCAGTGAGGTAGAGGAGGGCGTACTACAACATTCAACCGTGGCCGGCAGAGAGAACGAACTGGCAATGGTTCGTTGGGTTCGTGTTCAGTAGTAGAGGAACAAACGCGGTTTAGGGGATTGATAACTGCAATAAAACTAATAATCTTGAATGCAGTTTAAGGGATTTTTTTTTCACTCTTTGTTGTTGTAACCAGTTTTGTTAACTGACTTGTTCTACTTATCAACGCGAAGAGAATTTTGGATAATCCGCACATCCTTCCAAGTAGGAAGCAGAAATTTAACTTCCTCAACAATGTTAGTGATATTATTAAGCCTTCAAGCTATAGATGAAGGCTTGATAATACCACTAACACAATGTTAGTGGTATTATCAAGTGTTAGTGGTATTATCAAGCCTTCAATGTTAGTGGTATTATGTTAGTGGTATTATTTGTTAATTTGATTTGTCGAACAGCTCTTCTCTCACACTTTCAAATTGGAAATGAACATAATGATATGCTTTTGGGTCCTCCAAGTTATGGTTATAATATCTAAATTTGAATTGATATATTAACAGGTTATGATTCAATAATTTTTTTATACATAAATATAATATAATAATTAAAGAGTCGTCTAATTAGCATCTAAGCATAGCCAACCAAGTGGCCAAATGCTAAAAAAGCAATAAACAAGATAGATTTGTTGTGGTTGCGATATCGTGCACCGGTGGAGACTCCCTTGTAGACCGTGATAACGTCAATGGATAACGAGCAGTTATAGATGACCCATCCGATCTGTCGATGCTCAAAATCGTATACAATGATTTTGTTCTTTACTACGATATCTCCTAAAATATTAAGTCGAGCTTTTCGAAAACGGATGCACCATATGTGTACCCTTTCATCGAAACCATAATCTATAAGGTAGTCTTCTAGATTTAGTAGCATGGAAGCTCCACCAACAAAGTTCAAGCTGACAGTAGGGAATATAGTGCTGGTAGAAATTTGATAGCACTGAAGATCTCCCCTAAGTTTGGGAGTAACAGAGTGTGTGACATCAGATGTTATACCATGCACAAGGGCATCATAAGCCTCCTCCACAAGGTATGAAAATGTTGATCCCTAATCAACAATATTGACTGGATCCCATAGCAAATACTATCTTTCCATTGACATAAATGCTATGGAGATCTACACTATAGTATGGCCTTGATGGCAAAAGAGGAGTGTAAATGATCCCTGGCTTTACGACCTCTCCAAGGACCAGCATACCATTGCCATCACCCCATAGGCAATGAGAGAATACCTCGGGGGTGATCTGTCTGGATGACAGTTGAGATATGATGGACAGATTCTCTTGACTGAAACCAAGTGTCACATCAATAGCATCAAATGTCGTAAGGAGTCTACCAGACTCGTTGGTGCTACACCCAAAAGCAATGCGATTAGCAAATGTAGTATGCATTGTAGTAATACATACCAAGTTTTACATTGTTCATTTGATATCTCTTATTTTATTAGAATTTTATTAGTGTATATTTCTAATTTTTATTTAATTTCTCATAATAAATTGATATATTGTGGATTGATATATTATGGTTATAATAAATAAATATGAACTGGTATATTAAATGGTTATGATTCAATATCTATTAGATACATATTAAGCTTAACATTGTTCTTTTGATTTCTCTAACTTTATTAGTATTCCATTAATCTATATTCCTATTTTCTATTTATTTTCTCATGATGAATTGACATATTATGGTCATAATATATAAATATGAATTGATATATTAAATAGTTATGATTCAACAACTTTTAGGTACATACCAAATTTTATATAATTCATTTGATTCTCTAATTTTATTAGAATTCTATTAGTCTTTATTTCTATTGTCTATTTAATTACTCATGATGAATTGATATGTTATGGTTATAATATCTAAATATGAATTGATATATTAAACGGTTATGATTCAATACACATTTTAGGTACATAACAAGTTTACATTATCCATTTCACTTCTCTAATTTTATTAGAACTTTATTAGTCTATATTTCTATTTTCTATTTAATTTCTCATGATGAATAGATATATTATGGATCTATATGTTATGATTATAATATATAAATATGAATTGATATATTAAACAGTTATGATTCAATATCTTTTAGATACATACCGAGTTTTACATTGTTAATTTTATTTCTCTAATTTTATTAGTATTCCATTAGTATATATTTATATTTTCTATTTAATTTCTCATGATTAATTTATACCAAGTCTTGGTAGATGCATCTTCATTCTCCACCAATGTAACTGGGGGTAGGGGTTGAGAATTAGTTGAACCACCGCCATCATGATCATCTTCTTGTGATTGTTCTTGAACCTCGCCACTTGGGGCTACAAATGCATCTTGACATAATAGATCATCGGATTTTGGTGTTTCCTCCTTTCAACCCATGGTGGGGGTTCATCAGTTGCAGCCAATACTGCATCATTAAGCGCTCTCGTCCCAGAATCAACCTGTGAGCTGGATTCAGGAACCGAAAAAGTTGTAATAGTAATTACGTCCTCTACAATCCGAGCATCCGCCTTCGCCAAATCATAAGAGGCATGTATTAAAAAATAGTACACAAATAGGACACCAATCCAAACACAGAACTAAAAGAACAACCCGGTGTTCATCGATCCGAGGAGGGAGATGCTGAGCATGATTGAAGCAGAAGGAAGCATGGCACTAGTGGTACACCCCAGAACTTTGGTTTCATTGCTTGTGAGATAAGAAACTTAAGCCATAAGGTACCTAGAAGCCATATAGTAATTGTAATTACGTAAACGATCCACATGCCACACATAGGAAACTGGAAGGCGATGGCAATGGAACCCATAAGTATCAGACCGAGGTAGACAATGAGCTTCAGCCAGTCGACTAAGGAGGTCTTCTCGACGACGTAGTGGTGCCAGATGAGGAGGCTGAGTGATGAGTGTGAATATGGAGAGGGTGGAGATGAGCAATGTGCTAGAGAGTAACTTTAATAGTGAAGAACACGATGATCATAGTTGTCGTGGTCATCACTATCGTGGCATTGACAGGTGTCCCAGTATTAGGATTGATTTGGGCCAGCCATGGTGGCATCACATGGGTCATAGCCATATGGCTCATATACCGGGCATGGCCCACTTCCAAGGCCAATAAAATGATGGTCATCCCGTCGAGGGCCCTGGTGACAACAACGTATTTGGCCCAGCTCCACCCCAACGACACAAAGGCGAGCAAAAATGGTGTCTCTACATCGATGTCGTTGCTTTTCACCATGAGACACAAAGTAATCAAAAGGAGACAATGACCACGATGGTTATTTCCATAGAATCGAAAATACCGATTGGGATGTCTCTTGCCAGGGCCTTGGTCTCCTCGGCTTTAATCTATATTTCTATTTTTTATTTTCTATTTAATTTCTCATGATGAATTGATATAGTAAACAGTAATGATACAACACCTTTTTGATACATACCAAGTTTTACATTATTTATTTGATTTCTCTAATTTTATTAGTCTATATTTCTATTTTCTATTTAATTTCTCATGATAAATTGATATTTTATGGTTACAATAAATAAATATGAATTGATATATTAAATAGTTATGATTCAACATCTATTAGATACATACCAAGTTTTACATTATACATTTAATTTTTTATTATTATTTCATTAGTCTATATGCTTATTTCTATTTAATTTCTCATGATGAATTGATAATTATGGTCATAATATATAAATATGAATTAATATGTCAAAGGGTCTTATATTATGGTTATAATATCTAAATATGAATTGATATATTAAATAGTTATGATTCAACACCTTTTAGATACATACCAAGTTTTATATTGTTCACTTGATTTGTCTAATTTTATTAGCACTTAATTAGATTATATTTCTATTTAATTTTGCATGATGAATTGATATATTATGGTTATAATATATAAATATGAATTGATATAATAAACCATTATTATTCAACATCTTTTATATACATACCAAGTTTATTATTTATTCAATGTCATGTCTTCTATATGGAAGGAGTTTTCTTCCTACTTCTCTAGTTAGCATCGTGGAAACTGGGTGGGGAGAACTCTTCGGCGCATTTTTTGGTTGGTCAATTGGCTTGGTTGTGGTATTGTTGATCGCCTAGAAATACCGAAACATCTACGAAGATATTTTCAGTTTCTAGTGTCAGAGTACTGGCATAATAGTAGATGGCGCTTTCACAGAGATTTTTATGATAAATATCTGGATGTGGTTAAAGATATTATATCATACATATTAGGCCCTCCACGTGGGACAGACGTGGGCCTGAGCGTAACAAAAGAATTTTTGAGAGCGCTAAAAGGGACTTTTCCGTACTAGTTGCGCATGTTTGTGTTTTGGTTGCTGAGACGTGCTCGCTAGAGGTTGGGCATATGTTTAACATTCAAGACGACCTGACCTGTTAAGATAAAAAGTCCTTTTGGCATATATGGGAGACCGAGTAGAGCACCTAAAATATTAAGGAAGTCCGATGGTATTGCCCTCTATCGAGGCCTTGAGTGAAGGGTAGGCAAAGATATGGACATCAATATTTGGTCTGATTCTTGGATCCCGGGTTCTAAATTAAGCCATCCCTCGTACTTATATCCTGGTACTGACGCTTATACTTGGGTAGCGGTACTTAAAGTAGACCTGGCCATGAATTGAATCTGATTCGTGATTCGATTCGATTCGATTCGTAAAAAATTCGATTCGATTCGATAATAATTCGATTCGTCAAAAAATTCGATTCGAATTCGTCATGATAAGAATTGAATACGGTTCAAGTTTTTTGTAATTCGTCAAACCGGCGAATTCAATTCGAATTCGTTTCGAGAATTCGATTCGAATTCAAAAAAAATCAAAAAAGGGGGGGGGCGCGGGGAGATGACGCAAGCGCTTGCGTCAGGGGGGGGCGCGCGAAATTTGAATTTTGCTGACGCAAGCGCTTGCGTCAGCGTCAGGGGGCAAATTACCGTTTTTTTCTTACCATTTTTTTTGTTACCGTTTTAATCCCCAGGTTACCGTTTTTTTTACTGTTGGTACTTTTAAAATTTTTTTTATAAATTCAAAATTTCTTCACAACTCTATAAATACCACCTCTTATTCTTCAAATTTTACACATTCCAATCTCAATTCTCTACTTCTCTTATTGAAAATTTGAGCTATATAAATTCTCCCTCAAGTTTACTAATTACATATATTAGTCATATTTCTCATATAATTACTCATATTACTATATAATTATATCATCAAGTAGAGCAAATAAGGGTAAGGAAAAACGTGTGGAACATCACGATTCTATTGAATCGGATTTTCCACCGATTTCTACTTATCCTATTCCGGAAGAAATGATGAACGTCCATGATGAAGCTCAACGGGAAAGTGTTGATTCAATATTCAACAATCCACAAAAGGTAAAAAGATCACCTTCATTACTTTTTACTAAGCATTTCAAAAAAATTTCTACCGGAGAAAAAGGTATCTTCAAAATTACATGTAATTATTGTGGTAAACAATATGAATTCAAAACCGGGAATGGATATGGTACTTATACTATTCATTTGAATACTAAACATCCACACGAAGTTGGTTTTGAAAAATCACAAACTCAATTATCTACTACACCTAATGTTTTATTTCATTACACCGATCAAAATAATAGAGAGGAATTAGCTAAATTAGTTGCTACCGAACATTTATCTTTTAGTTTTGGTGAAAAACTTAATTTTATAACTTATTGTCAAAATGCTTTAAATCCTAGTGCAAAAAAAGTTCCACGAAGTACATTAACACGATATGTAAAAGATTTATACAAGAAAAATAAAGAAAAATTACAAACTTTTTTCTTTGATTTTGATGGTCGAGTTTCTATATGTTGTGATATATGGAGTGATCATTGGCAAACACATTCATATTTTGGTGTTACATGTCATTGGATTGATAATGAATGGAATATACAAGCATTTAGTGCAGGAGGTAATATTTTGGATGAACACCGGTACTCAATGACACCGCAATCTTTGGAGGCACAAGCATTACTCGCCGATTGGACCAAAGCGGAAAGACGACAACAAGAATTGGTCCGGAAAAATTCCGACCAACTATACGACCTCGATGATGCCACAACCGGTGAAAGCACAAACACATCCGACTAAGTGAGTTAGCTCCATAAAGGTAAGAGAACTACGTGGGCTTTGATTCCTTCGGAGCTAAGGATACGTAGGCAACTTAATTTGGTACATTAAGTGCAAGCCCAATCTTTAGTTTATTTCTTTTTCTCAAAAAATGTTAAACACTAATTCCTAATTTTTTTTAATATTTGAAGCAAAAATCAAAGTTTTTAAAATTTTCAAAAAATATCAAAACTTTTTAAACTTTTTCGAAAATTTAGAGGTTTTAGAATTTTTTAATTAAGTATTAAAATTATAGAATTAATTCGAATTCGAATTCGAATTATAATTCGATTCTAATTCGATTCTAATTCGATTCTAATTCGAAAATTCATAATTCGTATTCGATTCGTCTTTTGAAGAATTGAATATGGTTTAATGTTTTGATAAATTTGAATTCGAATAAATTCGATTCGAATTCGTCTAAATTCGAACCGTGGTCAGGTCTAACTTAAAGTCTTCTAATGCAAAGATGAATGAATGAGGCTATATATGTATCCCTAGAAAAACAAACTAACGAAATAATTAGATCAATAATAAAAATATTGTTTTGACTTAACCGCAAAGTCTCGATATATGCACGTATTTCACAAAAAAAGACAATCACGCACGATCTATGTAACAGATCTCATGAGCGAGAATAATATTAAAATAGGTAAATCTCCCGAAAAATTCTCGTATCTTCTCTTATTTGACCCGGCCCCAAAGAAAATACATAAGATGATCATACTAAATATAACAGAACAGTCCAATCACAACAGACACAAACACCAAGGCCGGTGTAACGGGAGAACTGGCGCCGGAGCTTCCGGGAGGCGGCGGCGGAGAGGCGACGGTAGTGGTTGGGGACCCGGGGGGTGGTGGGCTACTGGAGGAGCTGCCACCGCCGACGGTTATGGAGAGCTTTTGGCCTGCGCCACAATGGCCAGTGTAGAGGCACGCGTAATAGTGGACGCCGGTGGTGTTGAGCGTCACGGTGGTCGGTCCGGTGTTGTAGACGGCGTTCGTATTGAAGTTGGAGCAGCTGGTGTAGGCGGTTGAATTCACCTCGGCCACGTTGTGGGTGCCCGTCGTGTAGTTGAACACTACCAATAATCAAAAAATATGTAATTAGACACTGGCCAACGTGAAACCCATAAATTCATGTATTGTTTGACTTTTGATATTTTTCTGCTCACGTATTATTTTATTTATTTTTGTTTTTTCACAAAAAAATCAATTTTTTTCGATTGACGTTAGTGTGAGTAGCTATACATATGTAGTGAGTTGTGGTACATTTAAGTGTGTGAGTTGTGATATATATACGGTAAGTTGTGATACATAAGCGAGTAAATTTGTGATGCATAAACGAGTAAATTGTGGTACATGTGTGATGAGTTGTGGTATACAATACAAAAAAATCAAAAAATAGCAAGGTTATCTAATCAAATCTAAACTATCGATTAGAAGATGTAAATGATATGTCAAAAATATATATTGAAGGTTCAAGGTTCAAATACTAGTATAGCGTAAATATTTATTTTTCAGAAGAAAATATAAACAATAAATTTACAAGATTCTAATCCAAAGTTTAATATATCTGGATTCAAACCCTAACACAATTTTTTTTCAAAAAAAATGTACACAATATATTTACAAGATTCTGATCCAATGGGCCAAAGTTTAATATGCGCGGTCTTTCCTGGCCATTAAAGTCAAGACTCAATCCACACTCGATACTATTAGATCTGGCAGATTTTACCGGTTGAAATCTTTATCGTGAAATGCATCAATCAAGTCAGTTATATATTTACGATTTTATGTATCATTTGTGGAGTATGTTTTCAGTTACATCTGTAGAATTTTATTCATTTGGGAGTACAACACGCCGACGTACTAAATGGTAAGAAATTATCTTTCAAAAAAAAGTGGTAAATTTAAGTACCGAGTCAAAGTCTTACGAATATAAACATATTATTACAAAAGACACTTTTAAATAGGGTGTGACAGTAACTAGACTAAGTATATCAATCTAAGATTCGAGTAACTCACTTAGCTTATCACCAAGCGAGAAAGTGTGGGTGGAAGCCCAGTCATCGTAGAAAGTTGAGTTGGGAAGTCTAGCGGTCCACCCCAAGGAATCTCCCACGGTATATGATGCTGCCTCTGTGCCTTTGAAGCCAACTGCTCCAATGGCTACCAGAAGAACTAATAAAGCATATTTGGTCGCCATTTTTGCGTATATATTATTGTATGTGTTCTCTTTGGTCACCTCCTGCTCTTTACCAAGTTAATTCTGGCTTTCTTGGATCTTTAAGAGACATAATTCTTCTTCAATTTATAGAGGGTGGTTGGTTGTCCATTTCAATCTGTACGTATGAAACTGCAACGTGTAAGGATTTGTTTATGCTTTGATGGGATTATTGTTTAATAGCAAATTGGAGTAGGTAATTGGGTGGCATCAGCATCTAGCAAGCTTGGTCAACCAATGGGAGCGGAACCCATCGGGTTGATTTTTATGTACGACTTTATTTTTTTTAGGCATGACTTATTGGATTGTCTCTCCGTACACCTATTAAGTTAATTAATTAATGTTTGCGTCGGGTCGAACTACAAATAGCTGCAAGCAAAGGTTTTGCTGCTGTGTTTTAACACGAAATTTTTCGTTAACCTAAAATAACTTTTTATCAGTTGATCTACGTGCTCGCTGACGGGATACTAGTGCATTTAAAAACAGCCTGTTGGATGCTCTTAATTAAGGGTTGATTCATTCTTTCTCCTTTCATAGTTTGGCCTACTAGGAAAAAATAATCTAGAGGAATAAGTTATCAGTGAGACCCTGATCTACGACCCACCGGCTCTTGTGATTATAATATCACAGGTTCGGTTAGACATGATGCTTTTCTATAAATAAAAAAAGGTTAGCCATGATGCGCGTTGAGGCTGGAACTAGGCGAGTACTTATATCTCCTCTGACTGAACGAAATAAATATATATTCGGTTGACAAGAAAAGTAAGCATATACATAAATATATATGTCACAAACATACATATGTATGTGTATTTATGTATATAACTATATATAGTGTCTGAAATAGATTGTAACTCAGAAATACATAGCTCAAGAAACAGTCTTAAGTTGATTCTTCAATGTAGAAATATGTACATTACTTTGGAAAAGTGAGACATTATTTTCTGTCATGAGCTGGTTCATTTTTCAAAAGTTCTCTATATTGTGGTCCATCAACTACGTTGATATGGCATAAGTGTATTATTTGGAACTGATGTATGAACAATTAGCTCGAGACATTTTCTCTACCTTTCGTAACTCGAAAAATTAATTTTTATTTCCACGTAACATTCCCTCTAGTTATTTTTCTCAAACAACCTGATGCAATTCGTATTTCATATACTCTTGGAGTTAATATACATCTATTTTCCAGAAGGAAAAATAATACAGTTCACCATTATCATTAACTAAATCACAACTCGCGAGGACTTTTGACGGGGTCCCTCAAAATTGAATTTGCCACTTGGAGCTTGCAAATCAACTATGACGACAATAAAGATAACTAGATCGGAGTAACTTCTGATTAGAAACTTGGTCTTCTTGACAGCAGTTGACAGAAGCTAATGACGGATTAACTATGACTACAGAGGTCTCGATTTCGAGCAAAAGCGAGCTCTTACGGATCCGAGAGGAGACCACTATTCCCTTTTCTGATTCATGGAAGGATTCAAGGAGGTCTATCAATGTGAAAAAGAAGAAACCGAAGCAGAGACTAAATTATTTGCACGAGTTACCTACTATATCTATACATTTTCTGGAAAAGATAAAGACTCGCCAGAACTTAGAGAATATGCTTCATGAGCATGCAAGAATCAGTGTTTATACGACGTGCATACCTAAAGACGGACTGAAGTTCCGCTGCCCCTATATATGTTTCCCCATGCCATCGATCAAAAAACCTTGTCAATCTCCAGATGCCTTTCATATGATCTCATGACGGGTGCCTGCCTGAACATCAATTTATCAACAAAAGAAGCAATGCCACCATGGCGGAAGCTGTCCATGACAGCAGATAGGATCTGGAAAAACCTTGAGTTTTGACAGCCTGCAAGCAAGTGAACACGGGTTAAACAAAAACTGTGGTGAGGATATCCAATTGACATGATAACAGGCAAGGAAAATGAAAATGGAAAAGACATTGTTCTTCACTTTTAGCCAAACAAAATAGAAAAGAAGCTTGCACCATCGAACACTTCATTCGTGACATTGCAAGACTCAAAGACTCCTGTTTTTCAATTCGAAGCTTGATCAACAAGAACAATCTTTAAAAAGGAAGAAACTAGTACATTACACAGATTGTCCACAATTTCAGCCTAGGAATAAAAGACCACACAAATTTATTTTTCATTCAACAGCTATCTCAGGGGAAAAAAGCAGACCAGGGAAGATATGATAATCTTCCGGTTGAAAAAAACCACCCTCGCCGATTTTCCCATCTAGGAAATTTAGAAAAGTTGACCCTTGTTACTCGAGCTTCATATAATTTGACAAGAAAACAATTTTTCACTTGAATGCAATTTTAATTTCACGTCCATCATTCAGATTCTCTACAAATAAAATGTCCTAGTCTCTACTTGAAAGGACCTACTACCTAGCGTTAAGAATATAATAGATTGCAGAAAGACATATCCCTATTTACAGAAGGATTACACAACTTGTACCTTCACAGACAAAAATGATGAATCTGCTGATGAAGTGAGGCCATGATATCCAATATCGTATGAAATGCTCCCATCAGGCTTGAAAAGTCCAAAGTTCCTCTCAGAAGTTGCACCAATCTTCGAATCCTCGTTAAACAGCGCAAAAACATATGCCTTGACAACCATTTTTGGCCTGAAAGGAGTACCTTTCTTCTTGGCAAGCCTTTTACGCAAATTATAGTTGTATGTTCTGGCATTGTTAACCGTTGCTGCAGCTTCAGTATCATCCCCGCGTGAAGCCCAACCTGTCTCTGTGATTATGACTTCCATCTTTCCAAATCCAGCATCGTCTAATGCAGCATAAGCCGCATCAATCTGAGCATCAAGCATGTTGTCATAGTGAAGACCAGTTTTGTTATCATAAATCCCCTGGTTTTTCTCAAAAAGAGCATAATTTATGTCTATATGGTCAGGATCACTCATGTATGCAAGAAAAGGGTAGGCATTTAAGCAGAACGGAGAGCCGATTTGTAGGAAAAAATCTAACAAGGGCTTCATATATTGGGCGACATTGTCCGGAAATATGCACGAAGATGGTGGATAGGAATTAGCAAAAACAGCTTGTGAATGCGATGTAGTAACCTGAACCACATCAGCTAACTTAAGCTTGTTTAGAGCATTGTATATATTTTTGCTTGCACCCAAAAGAGGTCCCCAGAGATCAGTAGTGGAGCTTCCTAGAACTTCATTCCCCACAGCAATTCCACAAATACTAGTCCTGGGCAGGAAAGCTTGCACGTTTTGCTTAACCCAATTCATGGCATAACTTTCATTACTGCTTGCCTCCTTCAAATACCCATTTGGCAGTCCTACCACTAGCTGAAGACCAGTCCCGCTAAATGCCTCCAGGACACTGTGATCGAAATCGAATATCCGGACATTCCGGATCATTGACTTCTTTAGAAGTTTAACAACCTCATCCGGAGAAGGTATGTTGTCGGCTAGTCTTCCATAATTTATTCCATAGGTTCCAGTGAATGCTTGCACTGTCACCATTGCAGTAACAAAACAGATAGTTCTGTAAGTTCTCAATTCTAATACAAGACAAAACAACAAAGAAAGAAAGATAAAGCAGGAGGCAGTTCCCATTTTCTAACTGAAGCCATCACATCAAACTTTGGTAACAAGCAACAGATGTACTCATATCACTCCCAGAATACTAGATTCCGAGCATCTAACGCGATTATGCCATTAAGATTAAAAGCCAAAGGGCATGTAGCCTAACGGCAGAAGGAGTGTACAAAATCATGGAGTTCCAGAAGTGTAATATTTACCTTTCAAAAAAAAAAGATTAAAAATTGAAGCCAGTAAGCTGCTGTTGGATCAAAGAAACCTAAATATTATTCAATCTCTTTTCTTCCTTGGTATATCCCTTGAACTTCAATATCCAAGGCAAATACTCAACAACAACAACAACGGGAATCGTCAAATTCAGTCAAAAGTTCATTATATTCCCACAGAAATTATTCACACACAAAAAAAAGAAACTGAATTGGCCCAAGTCTCCTAGAACCACCTAAACTATGGAAAAAAAGAGAGGCAATCAGACCATCTTAATTCCCAATAAAATTAGATATAACAGATGAGCTATGAGATCAACAAATTCAAAACAGCAAACAACCTCCCACTCCAAATTACAAAATTGCAAGAACCCAGAAGAGAAAAACACCAAAAATGAGAAATGGGAAGTACCAATTGGAGCAGAGAAGAAGAGCAAGAGCAAGAGCAAGAGCAAGACCAGCAACTTCTGATGGTAACAACTACTCATTGCTTTTTTAGTAAATTAATGCAATTTCTGGGTTGCTGCTGCTGCTTCTTCTTCTGTAACTTACATTACATGCCATAAGAAGCACCATAAATGAGATTAAACTGCTTGGCTCTTGTTGGGATGCAATAAATTTCCCATTTTTTGATTCTTTCTGGGTCGTCTTCCTGATCAGGATCCGGGCGGCCAAGTGGGAGAATTAAAATTTCCTAGATATTTATTTTCTCCTTTTTGGCGGTCGTTTTCTTCTTCTGGGCTTAATGGGTTTCCTTTTTCTTTTCTTTTACTTTTCAAAATTAAGATGATTGGTTGAAGTGTGCAATTAGACTACCACGACACCACAGCAATCTACACAATCCAATTTACATAATAAATAATTAATTTATCTCTCATTCATATCCAATCCAACCCAATATAATCAAATTACATATTTTTCTACTCACGAAATAAATAATTAATTTTTCTCTCATTCACATATTATCTACTATCATTTTTTGTTTATATATAAATTATAATAAATACATGATAATAATTATTCTGTAATTACAACAAGGAAAAAAATTATAATAAAGTAATAAAATTAAGATTACGAAATGACTACAAATTAGATAGAAATTAAGATCCCTCCGCTGGGCCGACACTGACACTAAGAGAAGAAAGCTAGGGGAGCGAGTGGGATTAGAGACCCCAATAGTCCTAGCCGTAAACGATGGATACTGGGCGTTGCGCGAATCGACTACCCGTGCAGTGCTATAGCTAACGCATTAAGTATCCCGCCTGGGGAGTACGTTTGCAAGAATGAAACTCAAAGGAATTGACGGGGGCTTCATTCCTATATTATCTACTATCATTTTTTATTGGGCAAATTACCCTCACATCCCTGAGGTTTGGTCACCCTCCTCCTAGGGTCCCTGACTTTTGGAAAAAGATTGTCCCGTCCCTAAGTTTTGATGATAATAGACTCTCGGGTCCCCGGCTGACGTCATCAGCTCTTTTTTTCATTTTTGGTCATGGAAATGACCAAAATACCCTTAAACAAAAAATAAATTTTTTTACCTTCTTCAACCTTTTACCCCCCCCCCCCCTCCCCCTCCCACTCCCCCCCCCCTTCCCGCTCCCGCTCCCGCTCCCGCTCCCCCTCCCGCTCGAGATCTTCCTGCTCCCGCTCCCCCCCTCCCGCTCCCCCTCCCGCTGGTTTAAAAAAAACAGAGAGCATTTTCCTTTTATAGCCACAAAAGTCCCTCCTCCACTAAGATCACCTCTGCTTACGGTCCCGGCTGGAACCCCTGTGGCGCTTCAGGTCCCCCTCCCCGGCGCCATCCCACATCTCCTCCTCCCCGACCGGAGGCGGCGATGGCTCGTACCTCGACGGCTTCCTCTTGAAGTGCCTGTCTTCCTCGTCGCTCGACTCGTACTCCTTCCCACTGCTTCTCGCCGCCTTCTTGCTTCCCATGCTCGGCTTCTTGCTCTCCTCGTGGGAGAACACGCTCGCCTTATGCTTCTTGTCCGCAGCGACCGCAGCAGCAACTGCAACCGCCGAGGAGGTCGTTGAAGCAGATGTCGGCGGCGGCGGGGCGGATGATTCTGAACGGTGGTGGTAGAGGTGGTCGCGATGCTGATCACGATCACGATCGCGTTCCCGATCCCTCTCTCTTTCGCGCTCCCTCTCCCTTTCTCGCTCCCTGTCGTGGTCACGGTCACGTGGGTCTCGTTCACGCGGCCGGTCGTGGTACTCTCGATCCCGGTCGCGATCGCCGCTCTGCTTGGAAGGACGAGGGGGTGGGGGAGGTGGGAGGTCGATGTCCCTGGGTGGCCGGTCCGGAGATGGCCTCTCCGCTCGTACCCGCTCAAGAACCAGCTGGATTGGGTTTTAAACCAGCTGGAGGGGGGAGGGGGAGGAGGGGGGGAGAGGGGGAGGAGGGGGGGAGCGGGAGCGGGAGCGGGAGGGGGAGGGGGAGAGGGGGGCGGGAGCGAGAGCGAGAGCGGGAGGGGGGGAGCGGGAGCGGGAGCGGGAGCGGGGGGCGGGAGGGGGAGGGGGGGTAAAAGCTTGAAGAAGGTAAAAAAATTTATTTTTTGTTTAAGGGTATTTTGGTCATTTCCATGATCAAAAATGAAAAAAAGAGCCGATGACGTCAGCCGGGGACCCGAGAGTCTATTATCATCAATACTTAGGGATGGGACAATCTTTTTCCAAAAGTCAGGGACCCTAGGAGGAGGGTGACCAAACCTCGGAGATGTGAGGGTAATTTGCCCTTTTTTATTTATATATAAATTACGAGTACGAGTTTTGGTTTGGGAACTACAACTTCTTATTTAAGAGTCTGATTGAGTTGATTCAAATTGTTTTGCGAATGTGGGACATATATCTACAACTTTTTAGTTTATAACTTCTCCAAATTTGAAGTGTAAAAATGTCAAAAATATGTTTGAAGTCAATAGTCGAGCGAGTTACGAGTATGAGTTTTGGTTTGA
The DNA here is from genome assembly GCA_963995505.1 of Hypericum androsaemum. Taxonomy (NCBI): domain Eukaryota; kingdom Viridiplantae; phylum Streptophyta; class Magnoliopsida; order Malpighiales; family Hypericaceae; genus Hypericum; species Hypericum androsaemum. The sequence goes on from OZ023190.1 coordinate 12,688,805, forward strand.
GAATAACAACTTCTTATTCCAGAGTCCGATTGAGTTGATTCAAGTTGCTTTATGAAGGTGGGATATATATCGATAACTTTTTAGTTTATGACTTCTCCAAATTCGAAGCGTAAGAATGTCAAAAATATGTTTGAAGTCAATAGTCGAGCGAGTTACGAGTACGAGTTTTGATTTGGGAGCCACAACTTCTTATTTTGGAATTTGATTGAGTTGATTCAAGTTGTTTTGTGAAGTGGGATATATATCTACAACTTTTTAGTTTATAACTTCTCTAAATTCAAAGTGTAATAATGTCAAAAATATGTCTGAAGTCAATAGTTGAGCGAGTTATGATTACGAGTTTCGATTTGGGAGCCACAACTTCTTATTCCGGAGTTTGATTGAGTTGATTCAAGTTGCTTTATGAAAGTGAGATATATATCTACAACTTTTTAGTTTATAACTTCTCCAAATTCGAAGCACAAGAATGTCAAAATTTTGTTTGAAATGAATATTCGAATGATTTAATAATGTCAAAAGTTGGAATACAAATTGTGAATCAAAATATGTCAATATTTGGCTCTATTTTTTATAGATATTAAAAAAATAATTTTAATTTTATTAAAGATAACTTCAATTTTTATAACCACACAAATATTATCCGAAAAAATCTATTTTTTACGAATAACATTATGCCAAGTGGAACTAAATAGATAAATAAGTTTAAAAAATGACGAGGCAGAAATTGGCGCGCGCGAGCTCCGATCGGCTAACCACGCTCGCGCGGCCGATCCTCCCATTTTCACAGCTAATTTATATATATATATATATAACTACCCGCGCGAGCGTTTGCTCGCTGCTGCAGGTAGTCTTAGTGACAGGTGAGGAGTTTTAAAAAATACGGTCTGATCGATCCGACAAATCAGAACCAAGTTCGGGCCTGGTTTGACCCTTAACTCGACTTCTAATTTAACCAGAGTTTTTCGACTAGACCAGTCGGCCTGCAAAAAACCATAATTTCTTTTGCAATTTTTTTTAAAAATTAATAAATTATGATTTTGGTGCTTATATATTATAACTTGCAATGAAATTAAATGATATTGAAAATTATTTTCTATTTTTATACAAAATATAATAAATAGGTTACATTTTTTGTTAAAATAAATTTTGGACTGATTGACAGTTCGACCGGTCAAACCAATTTGACCCAAAAGAAGGTAGAAATTTTGGGTCGATCTCTGACTCATTTTCTAAAACTATGCATAAAAGTATCTTTTCTCATTTTCATGATTGAATCTAATTTGTCATTTTGTGGGTGATTAATTGAATTTATTTAAAACATTCCTTTTTATTAATGGAGTTTAGAATATATTTTTTTATTACTTGGTATACCAAACACTACTCGAAAAATTAATACGATTTCGAGTTAGGTAAAAACTTTAGAAAATAATATAATTCTCTCAACGATCATTATTTTAAAACGGATGTGTTCCGGTGACTTTAGAATATGCCGGCCTCCTCTCAACGGTCGGTGTACTACTCCAGCGATATTTTTTCCACGCGCTTCATCAAATTTGGAATATCAGTCCAATGAATTTTTGTGATTTTAGAAAATATATTTGAAGTTCTATTTGGAAATTTTGAACAGAACTAATTTAAATTGGATGATTTGGATTACAATATTAGGAATAGAGATTGAATTCGGTTCTTGATTTTAAAATACAGGTACTAATATTGATGTTATTAGCGTTTAAAATACTAGCCAGAAACCTCATTATGCACATTTATAGGGTGGAGGCAGCCTTATAGTAGCGGGCAACTGTCGCCACTTTAATAAAAAAATCTAAATTCTACATAAAAAATATATTTTTTCAAACAATTAGATTAAGTTTTTAAATACATGTTCCTAAACTAAAATAATTTGACCAAAATTAATAAATAAACAATCTTAAACTTAATACTAAAATAAAAAATAATCAAATTCAACATTTCTACCAAATTTATGTCTTCTGTAGTTTTCATCACAAATTATGTATAGCTAGGGGTGAGCAAAAATCCGATATTCGATATCCGAATTCAATATTCGATTTTTTTTCGGACTCGAATTCGGATAATTTTATGTTCGGATTCGGATTCGGATTATCCATATTTTTTTGTTCGGATTCGGATATACAAAATATAATTTCGGATTATCCGAATATCCAAAATTTTTAATATATATATAATATTATATAATTAGAAGCTAGGATTCTAGTGGGCTGGGCCTACCACCTATTTGTTTAGTAAATTAGAAGGGAGCAAGAACTCAAAAAGTCACAGACGATTCACCTCCTTACTTACTATTGAGAGTCGAGACTTTAAAGGTAAAAACCACTCAGAAATCCTAAATAAAATATTAGAACAATTCTAATCACCTCTTGGTCCTCTTCGGTGCAAGCAGCATTTCCGATCATCTCAGCTGAATTCAAATAGTATAATTGTCTTAATCTATTTCTTTATTTCAATGTGAATAAGTTAGTTCTCTGTGTTAATTTTTTTTTGTTACTTTTCGTTGCTTTGGATACTTATGCTCTAGGTTAGTTTATTAATTTCTTATTGTTACCTGCATGATTTCTAATAAAGTTATTGACTATTAGTTGTTGTGTTGGTGATTTGCGTAAGTATAAATTGTTATTGCTTTGATTTCTATTGCTTTGGTTTTTTTTAGTTTACTTGTTGCTTTTATTCGGTGAAATTTATGCGATGATGGATAGCTTTTGTTACATATTGATTTAGTTGTATTTGCAGGGGTACGTGTTTAAAAAGTTACTGTACTTTGAAGATAAAATTGTTTAAATTTTGATGCCATTCTTCAATGCTGTTTTAAGCCCATTTTCGATGCTGTTTTAATTTTGTAGATGGAAGTTGGAAACTTGGAACAGTTTGGAAATGCTTCAAGACCATAAATTCGGACTATTCGAGTCCGAATCCGAAATAATTTCGAATTTTAAATTTTGGATAATTCTTTATTCGAATTCGGATTCAGATCAAAAAATAGTTATGTCGGATATTTCGGATAATGAGAAATTCGAATAATTCAGATTCGGATTCGGATTATCTGAATGCTCACCCCTATGTATAGCAGATCGAGGCCAAGGGCCAAGAGTTTATTTAAAACTATCAAATCAGATTATATCTGAGAATATTTTACCGCTTTTAAAGAGATAATTTAGTATATTTATTTAAAATTTGAGTACCAATCAAATTTTATTTACTACTAATTTTTAATTATATTTTTATATTCGTACAATTTAAATTTGACATTTAGTACTAATTATACAACTTTCTTTGCTTGGTAACAGTAGAGACTCGGTAACAACTTTGTCTTGAATCAAATCGTGTTGAAGTTTATCTAAGTTGTCATAGTAATAACTTTCTCATGTATTCGTAAAATTTAAATCCAAAAATAATAGCCAAGTGTCCTATTATTCAACCAAGGAAATTATCTAATTGGACTTGTCTTCTTTATAATTTGTGGCCCCTCGCTTGGCTTTTGGAGCACATTATTCTCATCTTAAAAAAAAAAAATATTTAGAACACTTTATTCAGATTTAACACCATGAGATGAAAACTGATCACAACAAAAAGTTGCAATCACACTTTCAACGTAGACTTCCCTAGGAAAAAGAATACGCTTCGATGGAGACAGGCGTGTAAGATTCTCGGGAAGATATTGAACGATAGGGAGAAGTTTTGGTTCACAAAACATTAAAACCTAAAAATTTGATAGTTTTGAATAGTATTAATAAAATATTTTAAAAAAATTATTCTATTTTTATACCAATAAAACCGAAATGACTTTTGATTCATGTCTAGTTTATATGACTATTAACATAATTAGCTAATTTATATTCGAATTTGGTATAATTAGAACACCTGTAAATTCTCTACAATGTTTTGATTTTATCGAAGCTAAAGGTAAGTAGCCGAAAGATAAATCCTAATTTACATAGTGGGTATAGTATCTACTGATGTCGATTCGAACGAATTTAGAGTTATAATACCGGGCATTGAATATTTAAAAAGTCCGATGATATTCAATAGTCATCTTGAGCCTCAACACTTGCAGCTCAAAATCTATGAAATCGTTGATATTAAACTCTTTGACTCTAGTGACTTCACCAACAAATCGTGGAGCTTGGTGAGAGTTATTTTTAGAAAAAAAATCACCAAAATTCCTAAAACGGTTGCGATTTACATTTTTTCAAAATGGGTTATTTTTAGAAAAATTAAAAAAGATAAGAGAGACGACCTGTTAGTATATAGAAATTGTCATATGGCAGTCACCCGGATAGAGGCGACTCCTATTTTTTAAATTTTAAACACTACCCATTTCGGAAATTTTGATCTTGAAAGTTTTGATATATTTTTGGCCAAAAGAGAGAAAATATATGAGTACTTGGCTGTTAAGGCAAACATGTATGGTGGGTTACAAAGTTTTGGAAACAGAAAGGAGTGTGCTTTTTGGCCTTTTGCCTCTATCAATTGATCCTCGTCACGTAATCTTCTACTTTAACATTTTTAATTTCTTGGATCCATAAATGGGATATTGCAAACCATTGTGGTTTCTCTTTCTTTCTTTTTTTCTGGACGAATTGCACGAGTGCTTGGCTGTTAAATGTAATATTAAAACGTGTCATATAGCAAAATGACGAATATTTCTAATTTGTTTTCCGTATCAAGTTGATGTTTTTTAATTAGAGAAAAGTTTATTTTAGTATCCTGTGATATTACGGATTCTCACTTGATTACCATGTGGTTTAAAACGCATAGAATGGGTCAAACTTAATTCAATTTTAATCAAAAATAGGTCATGGGCAGCCTGGATAACTGTCCGAGATTTTTTTTTGAAACGACGCCACTTCGTGTCCTATGTGACAATCAAGTTGGAATAAATCGATGATGACATGGCATTTAGACAATTATCAAAATAATTCCCATTTTATACTTTTTAAAAAAACTCTCTAATTCTCTCCTCTCTCTCATTCTCTTCTTCTCTCTCTCCCCTTGTCTGTCAACAAATTTTTATGAGGGCTTTTAATAATAATAATAAACTCACGAATTCAACTCCAAAAAATTGATTATAATAAAAATAGAGAAGAAGATGAGCCATAGCATCGACGGGATGGAAGACGAGTGGGAAGAGAGTACTGGCGCCACCACCGGAGGATCCTCATGAGCAATAGCATTGACGGAGGAGGAGACCGGAACCCGGGGCGCGGGTTGGGGGAGAGCTCCGTCGCGAGTCAGTACCATGGTTGTATCCGGGAAGGCGCGGCAGCTCAAGGGACATCGCGGCGAGGAGGGAGAGCACGACGTTGATGAATTTTAGCATGGAGGTGGTGAACCGCTGGAGGTCGAAAGCCAGGGCCTTGACGTTGTGCACGGCGGTGTCAGATCTAGGCGCGGGGCCCAAATGGAAGACCTTCATTTATCGCTTCAACCGATGATGAACACCGGCAGTGTCCGAACCGGCTGGTGCAATGGTCACTCATGAGACCCACCAGGGGCCCACTCGAACTGGATCGTTGGGGATTCGCTTCTGGGATTACTATCCTTACTTTAAAAAAATCCAAGGGAAGAGAGAGAGAGGAAGAAAAGGCGAAGGCTTTCCCTTTCTTGTTTGATTAATTCTGTAACGGGAAGCGGTGCTCTTTGTAATTTTATGGAAGGAGGAGGAAGGAAGGTCGGTGGGTAATTTGGCTCCGGCGACGTCGCCAAATGTTAGAAGGAGGACGATCGGTTAGGAGAGTGGGATAAGGATTTTGCTTAATCAAATAATTATAACAAATGCAATACTATATTGATAATTTACCACTAGCCATGTCATTAAACACTCATCGAATGGACTGACGATGTGGCAATCCACATAGGATAACAAACTACGTCGTTTTGAAAAAAAAATCGCGGGCAGCTACCTGAGCTGACCGGGGCCTGTTTTTGATAAAAGTTGAAATAAATTGGACATGTTCTATGCGTTTTAAACCACATGGTACCTAAGTGAAAATTTGTGATACTACAAAGTACTAAAATAAACTTTTTTCTTTTAATTGTCAATGTCATGGCGGTGCTCAATTTTAATGCTTTTAAAAAACAGATTGAGAGGCAATTCTGTTTTTTTATTCGCTTCGTAAATTTTGGTATAAAAATAACTCGGCATTAGAGTTAGATTGTGGTCCAATCAATCAGACCATATTTTTTTTAATAATAAAAAATTATGAGCATGTATTGTAGACTTTAGAAGAAGCTGGACCATAGAGTTTAGAAGAAGAGGGAAAACTCTAATTAATGTTGGGTACATTAAATCACAACTAGATTTTATTTGTTGGACAGTACCAACATAAATAAATCATTGAACTACTACGTTCAACAAATACACGACCGGTCGTCTTCATCCACATCCCATGTGACTTAAAAGTCTAAAATGCCCTCAAGCATTTTAGAGAATGACTGGATCAAAGCAACAACCTTATCCCTCAAAAAGAAGTTCCAACCCACCCACCAACACCTCAACATTTTCCCACCAAAAGTACCAGAAAACCAAAGATGGACAAAAAGGGTATCTGAAAAAAAAAACCAACAAAAAAAAGGGAAAAGAAATGGCAACACCATTTCTCTCCACCTCCAACACCTTCTTCCTCTCCTCCACTTCAGCCTCACCTCACTCCCCACAAAAGACCAACTTCAGGAGAGGCCAACTTATCCTTTGCAAGGCTTTGAGTGAGCCAACATTGACCAAGAGGAGCCTGTCCATGTGTTTCATTACCAGCTTTGTCTTCTCATTGGGTGGCAATTCCAGTTCCATTGCCAATGCAACTATACTGGAAGCTGATGACGATGTGGAGCTGCTGGAGAAAGTGAAGAGGGACAGGAAGAAGAGGCTTGAAAGGCAGGGAGTTCTTAGTTCATCTAGCAAGGAGACAGGTTGGTTGGTCATAATGGTTGGCCTACATTTTCTAGTTAGCTGATTTTGTTTTTTTTTTTTGGTTTATAACAGTATCCAGCCCATTGTGCCGACTAATCCAAGTTCGAGTCAGGTAGTATCTTTGAACGATGGCAAAGCTCTTCCAACAAGTATTTAACAATGTTGCATTTCCAAGAACTCGAACTCGAACTCGAGACCTGGTTAAGCTTGAACAAATTCATCACCGGCTGATCTAAGTGCTTGTTGGTTACTTAACTGATTTAGACACATGCATGTATTAAAGACTAATCCTAATACTAGTACATTGGTGCTAAATTAAGCTGGTCTCTTGATGGATTTGCTGATGCTACCAAGCAGGGTCAAGGTCTAAGCTGACTTTTTAACCTGCTTATTGATGTACGTGGCATCATTTGGTTGATCCAATTTATATGCCTATCTGTTCCAAGTGCAACTAACTCCCAAGGAGATGTGGTTGCCTCTCAATGGGTAGCAATTTCAGGGACCTTAAATTGTAGGATTACTGCTTAGAGTTCCACATACCTGTTGCAAGATTTCGGATTATAATATGAAAATTTCCGCATAGTATTAGAGTAGTTATCGCGGGCTAGATCTTCCCATTAGTTCTCATCTGGGCTAGATGATTAGAGCAGTTCTATCCGCAGGCCAGGTCTTCCAATTGCTACTTTTGGATTTAGTCTTGCCAATTCAGATGGAATGACGACCTTGAGTTGAACAAATCTGTGCAGGGTATTTGCAAGATGTTGTGTACAATCTGAGCAAAGTTGGTCAAGCAATAGACAACAATGATCTGTCAACTGCCGGCTCGGTTCTTGGAGGAGGCAAAGACACTGACTGGGTCCAAAAGGCCAATCTGGCCTTTAACAAGGTACACAAATCACCAAAACATTTACGTGCATTCTTATGGAAATGCATTAAACTAGCTCAAGATGCTCTCTTGATCAGTTGAGCTCTACCGATGAAGAGAAGACCCAAGTGGAGACGTTTAATTCCTCGTTGGCTTCGTTAATCTCGTCAGGTTTGTTTTGCAGCTCAACCTTGCAATGGCATTTACCCTATCTTAGATTCTTGTATATTCTCCACTTGAATCTTCTCTTTTGCAGTCACAAGCAAGGACATCGAGTCCTCCAAAGTAGCGTTTGTGTCCTCTGCAACCGCATTCGAGAAATGGACAACCTTGACAGGCTTGGTCTCACAGCTCAAAGGTCTATGAGGAATACTTGAATCTCGGCTGCTTTCGTCGCACTTGGAGCAACGATTTTTGAAGTTCCATTCTTTCCCATCCTGCTGTATCTCTTCTGCTAATAGTCCGAGCGGGCCTCGAACTACTCGGGATATGAGTTCTAGTACGACGCTCGAAACTGCTAGAGGATCGGTTTCATCGAACCAGATTCAACTCTGATATGTCGATCACGCAAATCGTTGTAAATGTTATAGAGAATTATTTACAATTGTCAGCTGTTTCAATTCGAAAACAAGGCAAACGAAACGTCAGTCCGCATCTTCGACAGCAATGGAGCCTGTTCATAATGTAGCTCGGTTGCAACTGATGTCCGCACGCTAATTCCCTCAATTTCAAACAAGAGGGTTGCAACTGATGATCCAAAGTTTCCACTAGTCAAAATAGTGTGATCTTAGTCAACAACACTAATCAATCCACATAACTGCATTATTATTTATCTGAACAGCAGAATTACAACAACACTAATCAATCCACAGACGTACAATGATGTTCCCTGACCGCAACAAGTTTACCATACAGCTAATGAATGATACAACTAATTCTTCTACAGAATCTACACGTTTGTCGGACAATCAGATCGTTAACAACTACAACATGAACGCTAATGTCATCCACAGACTTCACACTCTATGAAGGTCAGAAACTGAAGGCCGAATGATGCCAGCAGCAACATATTCTTTGGTGACTCAAGGCTCAACTTGGTTTGAATCCCCGCTGCCATTCTGAACTCTTTCTCCCACCACTTCATTCTTCTTGTCTTCACCTGCACAATCGGGCTTATTGCTTCCATTAACAGCTGCTTTATCATTTCCTTCTCCGGTATCAGGGATGCTTCCATCAGGTTCAGCCTCATGCTTCCCCACTTTACTGTCTGAGTTTGCTTTGCCCTCCTCCCCGGGGTCCTCATCTGCCCTTGTTGATGTTGAATCACCCTGCCCCTGAACTACTGGAACCTCTGCATTTTCCTTTTTGCTCTCAGATCCCGCTACTTCAGTAGCTCCTGAAGGGTTTCCTGGAACTGAATCAGTTTTCACTTCATCAGTTTCTTTGACAACTGCATCTTCTTCTTTAGGAGCTACCTCTGATTGAGTATCAGTGTCTTTTGCTTGATCATCCAGTCCTGGGTCTTCCTTCAGCTCATCCTTCACAGTTTCCCCAGCTTCCTCTGTAGAAGCTTTTGGTTCCTCAGTTCCTTCCTCAACAGCAACGGTTTCTTTGACCTCCTTTCTATGACCTGAAGTTTTGCTTCTTTTCTTCTTGGGGCCACTGTCCATGAATGGAATCGCCTTTGACTTCTCACAGATCCTTGCTGATCGTCTAGGAGTTTCACCCGTTCCCCAATCAAACTCTGATACAGATGGACCACCAGGGTTAGCTTTGAGGTACTGCTCCAACTGCCTTCTGCCAGTAATTTCCTCCCCAGTAGGGGCAGTAAATATGATCTCATTCTTCTTTGGGGTCCCAGCTCGTCTGGGAGTGAACTGCGTGGTTATAAAAGAACGAAATGCATTTAGAAGCATCTTCAAGCATGTTTATGAGAAGTTTTTCAAAAAGCAGCACAAAAACAACATATTTATCAGTTCAGGACATCCAGTTGAGAATGAATATATCCTGTTACAAACTAGTGAAAATATGGTTAGCCTCAGAATGATTACATAGTCGTAATTTACATTAGATTATTTATCCACCATTTAAAACTTCAAGCATCAGCTATAGCTTAGAAATATGAAACAACATAAGGTTAGATGGTAAAGTGATAAAATGGAAAAGGAACAATAACCGTAACATCCGAAGCTCACAGCAGGAGTATACTCCGGCAACTAATTCAGATAGGTCTTAAAGGTTTTGCCCTAAAATCTTAAAGCCTGACAGATTGTCCGATAAGGAGTAAAGCATTGACCACATCCTAACATGCTCAACAGCTTGTTCACTTGTCTAGACTAAAAGAATTCACTCGAGTTGTCAACATTCCCATTAATGCATACACTATCCGTAGTGCAACAAGTTATTCTTGTGAATCATTGCCGCTATTTCTTTCCAAGGGCATATCTTCGACAAAATCAATGAGCCGCCCCACAAGCAATCCCCAATTTCCTCCATCACAATCCGGAAACTCCACAATATGCGATGTGACTAAATTCATCCTACTAAACAAACAAGCGGCCCAATTGGCAACCTCCAGCTCCCGCGGCGACTTTCAAGCCGACCTTCCACTTCAACTCCAATGAAGGGAAAACCAAGGACTTGGTCAAAACTAGATTCAGCAGGCAGTACTAAAACAAAAAAAGAGAAAACCCTAACTAGTGCAAAAACCAACCTCCAAAAATGGAAAAAGCTCCAATCTTTTGAACGGGAAGTCACTCAATTCCCACGTAAACCCTAGCCCAACAAACCCTAGAAAAATTCCCCACCATTGCAACCTCACAAAATCAGCACCCAAAAAGGAGGGGAAAAAACCCAATTTCTCCCAGAACCCAACTGAAGCTTCACTAGACAAGCAACAGAGAATAAAAATTAAACAAATTTTAACTAATTCCCATAAGCAGGAAAAGTAGAAGCAGCTAGAGAAGGGGGAAAAAGAAATAGGGACCATTTTTTTCCAGCCAGGAGGAGCAGGGAGCTCGAGAGAGAAGCCCTCGTCGGCGGCGGCCGGAGTCTCCTCTTCCTTATCCTTGTCTATCTCCACCGAGCTCGCCATTTCACCTACCTTTTACTCTCTCCCTCTTGTAATAAAACTCGAATGGATATTTCCTTTTTTGTCCCCTTTTTATTTTCTAGCCGTGGGGAACAAATAAAAGGTTTGTTTATCCGGATTTTCTTTTTCTTTTATCCGTTTCTTTATCTTTTCCCCTTTTTTTCCTTAGCTTTGCGTTTTTTGCTAATAGGGACAAATCCCCAGACACTCGGGTACTTTCTCACCTCTCTGGAGTAAGCCGCACAAACTTTTTTGTAAAAAATATACAATCTGAAAATTACGTGAAAAATATTTCAATACAAAATTTTTTTTTAAAAAAAGCATGAATGGTGGTTCTTCCATTTATTGCTAATAAGGGAGAATAATATATTATGCTGCTCTCGACAGGAAAACATTATTTCTATTATGGGAGGAGAAAGAAGAACTTCAAAAGTTATTGTAGTGCACAGGGAATTTTGCATATTTCTGATATGCGTGTTTCAGGCGCTATTGGGAAACATTTATTTTTGTTTGGTTCGTCGGTCGTTTAGTCAAAAAAAAAAGGAACGGTCAGAGGGGGAAGAAAACGTGTGTTTCGCTCATTCTTACTTAACTATAGATTATACCAACATTATGTAACTTTTGGTTTAATAATTCGACAATGATAAAATAGCTGTAATTACATTTTTTAAAAATTCATATAGCTACATAGGGATTTTTTCCTATAATGATTAATGAGTAAAAAAATAAATATATTCTAAGAATAAATATACGTATATTCCAGAAATGAGTATAAAAATAAAATCCTCGTCCAATCGATGACATTACAGGAAGGCCGTGGCTCTTTATGCTTCCGACGTTGGAACCCTCTTCAGGAACGACTTTGCTCGGTGGACGCTAAAGTTGTCGAACCTTAACGTTCTAACAGCAGCTCAAGGTTTACACTTCACTTCTGCACAATCTGTGAAGGGCTTTTTGATTTGTTGGAGGAAGTAAGTTGAAGAAGTGCACGGAAATGAGTATAAAAATAAAAATTTCGGAGTCGATCTTTTACCAGGCCGACTCCTCCCCAGCTTTTGCCACGTACCGGGGAAGAGGAATTTCAATTTTTTTTTAAAAAATAAAACCAGAAACGACCCAATAACACATAGCCTACACTTGTCTGGCTGCCACGTGACATCCGAGTTCGTGCAAGAGTTGAAGCTCAAATGCTCGAACTCCAGCCCTAATGAGGGTCGGCTTCAGTAGCATCCAGAGGGCGTTACTGTTGATTGAGAAAAAGGAAGCTAATCACGCCAGGATATTGATCTGCTATGATCATGTTGATCCTGATGATAAATCAGATATGGAAATACAAGAAGATCATATCCCTTGGATTAAGGCGAGAATTGCTAGTAAATATAGCTGTTAATCACTAGCCGTTAGAAGCTGTAAATAGAGACTAAGTAGGAAAGATATATGCAGGTTAGAAAAGTGCAAATTACGTTTAATTCATTATGTATATATAAAGATGTACTCTGATCAATACAAACACACAAGATTACATTCATCTCTAAATTGTTCATGGTATCAGAGCTATCTTCAAATGGAAGATCAAAATAGAAACGCAAGAGTGGCTGCCGAATCTGCAGTACACACCACTGCCACCAATTCTGCTGCATCAAGAAAATTCTCAACTAGAGAATCCGATGCCAACATCAGCCTAAAGCTTACGCCAATCCTACTCACTGGACACAATTATCTATCATGGGCACGGGCAGTATATAGATCCCTCGATACCAAGGGAATGCTTGGATATATCAATAAAAAGATACTTGTTCCTGCACCGGAAGATGAGGAGTTCCAGGAGTGGGAAGCTAACGACCAATTGGTAATTACTTGGATCCTAAACTCTCTAGATGCAAAAATCTATGACATTTTTTCATTTGCAACTAGTGCTAAAGGGTTGTGGGATTCAATCAAAAGCTATATGGGCAACAAAACAATCTTTATAGAATTTTTGAACTAAAGAAAGGCATTGCTGAAACTAAGCAAAGTGATTCAACCTTTACTGAATATTTGGGTAAGATGAAAAGCATGTGGGATGAGCTCAGTCTCTACAGACCTCCCACCACTGATGTTATTGCTCTCCAGAGAAGAGAGGAACAAGATAGGGTATTTGAATTATTGGCTGGTATAAAACCAGAATATAAGTCAGTACAGACTCAATTACTTGTCAATACAGATGTTCCTTCCTTGGCTAGTGTTTGTTCTAAGATACAACAGGAAGAAACAAGAAAAAAAGTAATGAACCAAGAAAAGAACGAAGAAGCCCCAAGTAGTGAGACCAGTGCTTTCTTTGGAAGGACTGAGAAGTTAGGTTACAAAGGACCAAGCCGTGGACGAGGAGGCTATAGGTCATCCAACAGATCTCAACTGACATGTGATCACTGCAAAAAGATGGGGCACACCAAGGATCGCTGCTGGTTCTTATACCCTCATTTAAGGGTGAACAAGGAAAAAATATTCCAAGGACAAGAGGAAAAAGGGCAGATCTATGCAAATGTAGCCACCAACTCGGTTCCTGAAGGAACCTCCTCAGTGATAGAGCAGCTGGCTCAACAGCTACTGCAACACTTTAATAAGGAAAGGACAACAACTAGAATGACAGCAACTGCTGCAAAAGAGAATCCTGAAAACTCTCAAACTCTAGGTAACCATCAATTCTTGTCCTTCTCCTCAATAAATTGTCATGAGCTGAATTGGATCATAGATTTAGGAGGAAACCAACACATGACTAATGAATCCAATGATCTGATAGATTTAAAAATCTTAAATGGGAACACATCAGTCATAGTTGCAGATGGCACTAATGTTCCTGTGAAAGGATTAGGAAATAAGATTTTTCTCAACAATAAAAGATGTTCTGAAGTACTATTCGTGCCTCAATTTGTTGCTAAGTTATTGTCTGTTAGCAAACTCACTAAACAACTCAACTGCCGAGTGATCTTTGAGCCTGATAAAGTCATTTTTCAGGACATGACCACTATCAAGCAGATTGATAGAGGTTTCGTGAGGAATGGACTCTATGTTCTTGAAGAGAACCTAGTGGCACTCAGAAGTAGCCATAATTCAGATAACACTTGGGCACTTTGGCACTCTAGGTTAGGCCATCCAGCTAATAATGTGCTTAAGAATGTTGTTCCAAATCAGAAAGAGAAGCAACTTAACTGTGAAAGCTGCAAGTTAGCTAAACTATGTAGGATTCCATTTCCATTGTCTGTTACTACTTATGTTGAACCATTTGAATTGGTCCACTCTGATCTTTGGACGTCATCTTTATTATCATATGATGGTTTCAAGTATTTTGTGAGGTTCATTGATCAATTTACTAAAGTAACGTGGATCTATTTGATTAAACATAAGACAGAAGTGCCTACTGCATTTAGAGAATTCAGAAATATGGTTCAGAATCAATTCAATCAGAGGATCAAGATCATTAGGACAGATAACGGTAGTGAATACTCCAATGAGTTTATAACTGACTTAAAGAATTCTGGAATCATTCATCAAACTTCGTGTGTTTATACAACCCAACAGAATAGAGTGGCGGAGAGAAAAAATAGACATTTTCTAGAAGTAGCACGAGTAATACGGTTCCATATGAATGTTCCTAAATTCTATTGGTCTGATGCAGTGTTAGCAGCCTGCTACTTAATTAATAGAACTCCTTGCAAATCTATTAAGTTCAAGGTACTTTTGGAAGTACTCTTAGGCAGACCACTAAATTTATCTCATCTCAAGGTGTTTGGATGTGTGTGCTGTGTACACATACCTGCAAACAAGAGAGACAAACATGATCCTAAGGCACAAAGGTGTGTATTCCTAGGATACTCATCATTGTCAAAAGGATACAAATATTACAACCCAAAAACCAAGCAAAAGGTTGTGTCTAGGGATGTGCAATTTCTGGAGCATCTACCTTATTATGCTAACCAGACAGATGAAGAGAAGAATACTCAGCTTTCGGGGGAGAATCTAATTAGTTATGAGAAGGCACCTGATACTACTGAGATCATCCAACCTTATTCGAAGAAATATTCAAAAAATCAGCAGGATGAGTACCAGAAATTAGGTATGCATCCAGGTACTCTATCCCAGATTTCCACTAACAATTTACAGGTTCAAGATCAAGCTGAACCTGAACAAGGAAGCCAATGTGGTCCGAGAGTACAAAGAATTGAAAGTGAAGAACACCAAGCCAGTGGAGAAACCCCAGATCAAGAGATCAGAGAGACCAGCAGCAGAGAGGAACAAAACCAAGAGCAAGAAGTCCAAAGTCAAGAATTAAGAAGATCTACCAGAGCACACAAGCATCCTATCAGGTTTGATGACTATAAAGTCTATTATGGTAAGCATCTACAATTATATCCAATCGAAAGGTACATCTCTTATCACTTTATCTCTGGTAAGCATTTTCAATACTTACAAAAGTTAGATCAGTGTGTAGAACCAATAAGATTTGAAGATGCCAGAAAAATAAAAGAGTGGAACGATGCGATGAAAGATGAACTAGAGGCTCTAAACAGAAATAACACATGGGAGCTGGTTAAGCTTCCAGAGAATAAAAAGTCGGTAGGATGCAAGTGGATTTATAAGGTCAAATACAATAGTGATGGTTCAATAGAGAGGTTTAAAGCTAGGCTCGTAGCTAGAGGGTTCACTCAGGTGCCAGGAATAGATTATACAGAGACATTCGTACCCGTAGCTAAGATGAATACCATACGTATCCTTATAAGTGTGGCAATTAATAACAATTGGAGTATGCACCAAATGGATGTAAGAAATGCTTTTCTTCAAGGTGAATTGGAAGAAGAGATTTTCATGGACATTCCAGAGGGTCATAACCAAGAACATTCTGGTCTAGTATACAATTTAAAGAAGCCAATATATGGTCTCAAGCAATCTTCGAGAGCTTGGTATCATAGATTATGCAAAGAATTGACCAATTTGAAGTTTAGGAAGAGCGCATCTGATCACACGTTATTTGTTAGATAAGGACCCAATGGAAGAGTGGTAGTTTGCATATATGTAGACGATATCATCATAACTGGAGACCATTTAGAAGAAATACATCAGCTTAAGTCTGTACTTAAACATAGGTTCGATATTAAAGACCTAGGTAGACTTAAGTATTTCTTGGGGGTTGAAATTGCTTATTCAGACAAGGGAGTATGTCTATCACAGAGAAAATATGCTTTAGAGCTCCTAAAAGAAGTAAAGAAGATCAATGCTAAACCAACAAGTACACCAGTAGACTGCAGCACTAAATTCTCATTAACTGATGGTGAACTTGTTGCTGATATTGCTAAATTCCAAAGGCTGGTTGGTAGACTTATTTATTTGACAATAACTAGGTCAGATATATCGTATGCGGTGAGTTTGATAAGTCAGGCAATGCATTCTCCACGTAGTAGTCATGTTGTCATAGCAGATACAATTCTATAGTATGTGAAATCCACCCGAGGAATGGGAATTTGGTTTCGTAACAATGGTCATGTTCATATTCAAGGTTATTCTGATGCAAGCTATGCTAAAGATATTGATGATAGACACTCGATAAGTGGTTATTGTGTTTATGTAGGTGGGAATCTTGTTACATGGCGAAGTAAAAAACAAGACGTGACGTCAAAGTCGAGTGCAGAAGCTGAGTATAGAGCCATGTCTCAAACCGCAAGTGAACTCGTGTGGGTCAAACAAATAGTTGCAGATCCGGGACACAAGACCGAGGGGAGCATGAACATGTTCTGTGATAATCAAGCCGCAATATACATAGCTGCCAACCCCGTGTTTCATGAGCGAACAAAACACATCGAGGTAGACTGTCACTATGTACGAGAAAAGGTACAAGACAAGCAGATCAAGACACCATACATTAACTCCGAGCTGCAAATTGCAGACCTCTTCACAAAGGCCCTGCGACCAGCTAGGTTCAAGCTTCTTCGAGACAAGTTGGGCTTGATCAACATTTTTTCCCACGCCCAACTTGCAGGGGAGTGTTGATTGAGAAAAAGGAAGCTAATCACGCCAGGATACTGATCTGCTATGATCATGTTGATCCTGATGATAAATCAGATATGGAAATACAAGAAGATCATATCCTTTGGATTAAGGCGGGAATTGCTGGTAAATATAGCCGTTAGTCACTAGCCATTAGGAGCTATAAATAGAGACTAAGTAGGAAAGATATCTGCAGGTTAGGAAAGTACAAATTACATTTGATTCATCATGTATATATAAAGATGTACTCTGATCAATACAAACACACAATATTACATTCATCTCTAAATTGTTCAGTTACGACTCGCTCTATTAAGAACCTGAAAAGGGGGAGAGGGATTTTGATATCGGACGAGGAGCTGACGAACGATGACATTACAGGACGGCCGTGGCTCTTTATGCTTCCGACCATGGAACCCTCTTCACGAACGACTTTGCTCGGTGGATGCTAAAGTTGTCGAACCTTAACGTTCTAACAGCAGCTCAAGGTTTATACTTCACTTCTGCACAATCCGTAAAGGGCTTTTTGATTTGTTGGAGGAAGTAAGTTGAAGAAGTGCACGGAAAATGCTGTTTAGTTCTTGAAGAGAGAGGCGTACTTTGGCAAACAATTTAACAGGCTCGTTTTAGATATCGACGTACAGTTCATGCATTTTAAATCACATAGTAACGGTGAAACTGCATCATGAAATATCGCCTTAAAAGAATGGATCAGCTACGGTAATTGATTTGTATCACAGAACCGAAGTAAAAAAGCACAGTCCCAAGTTCTTGGCTTTCCAATGCTTGGCATAAACAAATAAGGCAGAAGCACCACGTAGAGCAGCCAAATGTAGTTGAGAAAACAGGGTATTGTCCAAATGCTGGAACCCTGTCCAATGGAATTTCCAATCCTAGTACGTAAAATAGCACATCTTGAACAAGGATGATCAGAGAATTTCCTAATGCCACAAGAATCCTAAGCTCAGCCGCAGCTAACTAATTCGTGTTCGAGATGCTCGATACCTTGGGGACTTCGACAGGAAACTGGTGGATCTCATCCATCCAGGGATTTTTTTCCTTTTTCGGGTTTATGGTCCGCAGAGCCTTCCACACTGCACTGTTGCACTTGAACCCCGAACCGAAAGCTATTTGCCACGTTCTATCTCCCTTCTTAATCCTTCCTTTGGATTCCGAGTAGGCTAATTCGTACCAAATGGAGCTGCTCGAGGTGTTGCCGAAACGGTAAAGCGTCATCCTCGATGGTTCCAAGTGCCAATCAGTGAGGTGCAAGTTCTTCTCTACCGCATCAAGGACGGCTCTTCCTCCAGCATGGATGCAGAAATGCTCAAATGCTAGCTTGAAATCGGGGATATAAGGCTTGATTTTCATTTTGAAGACCTTCTTTCCGACCAACGTGGCAAAGAATAGAAGCTGTTCAGACCAGGGTAAAGTAAGAGGCCCTAGGGTAGTAATGTTGGTTTTCAAGGCATCACCAGCAATAACCATCAGATCCTTCGACAAAGTAACACCAACCTTGCCCTCGGGATCCTCTTCTTGGGTGACACATGCAAAGCATTTGTCGTCGCTTCCCTTATGAGTACGTACCGTATTAAGCAGCTGGTACTTCGATCTTCTTCTGACGGATCGTTTGTTTGAAAGCAGTACTGCAGCCCCTCCCATCCTGAACAGGCAGTTGGACAGAAGCTTTGATCTGTCATTGCCCAAGTACCAATTCAGTGTGATGTTTTCCATGCTGACCACAAGTGCATAGGAGTTGGGGTGAACCTGAAGAAGATCTTTAGCGAGAGCTACAGAGATGAGGCCCGCACTGCAGCCCATTCCTCCAAGGTTGTGACTATTAATGTTACCTCGCAGCTTGTAATGGTTTATGATCATAGCAGAAAGTGATGGAGTTGGGCAGAACAAGCTACAATTGACAATCAAGATACCGATATCCTTGGCTTTCAACGATGTCTTAGCCAAAAGGTCATCAATAGCACCAAACATCACAGTCTCGGCTTCTTTTCTTGCTGCTTGCATACAGGGATTCGGGGGCATGCTGAGGATAGCCTCTGGAAAATAAGTCGAGTCCCCAACCCCGGATCTCTCCAGGATCTTCCTTTGGAACTCGAGGCTGTCCTCTGTGAATGCTCCAGCCAGGCGAGACTGATACATAAAGAACTTTTTCGTACATTTCCGAACATCATCGGGCTTGTAGCAGGAGAAGTCAACAAGGTATACAGGCCGAGGACGGGTCATAAGGTAGGCAGTCAACAGGAAAACAAGGAGACCCGAGCAGATAAGCACAGATACCAGGTTGTATTGCAAGTGCTCCCACAGCAAGTACAAATCTTTGGGCGAGAATGTTGAAAGCTGAGCCGTGGTTACTGCTACGAGCGGGAGGAAAATGTACATTCCATGGGTGATGACATAATGATATCCCAGCTTCACATACTTTAACTTCACAGATTTCTTAAAATCAGGCAGTTTAGACGACGATGATTCGGATTTCGAAAGCGGCTGGATCAAGGGCGCAGTTTGGCTCGTCTCTGCCATCTTCGCCTGCCAAGATACATCCGAACCAGTGAGCATTTATGTTGGACAACTCCTCCCAAAAGTATCAACAGCCATCAAATATAACCAATTTTAAGATCAAACCACAGCCAAATAGAAAGTAGACATTTAATAATTCATGGCCAAAATCGATATTTTCATAATCTCAATCCTCAATATCAGCTCTGCAACCTAAAAAGCTAGTAATGAACTACTACTAGGGAAAACAAAAACCAATTAATTACAATATTAATCCCAATTTAGACTCCATCACAATGCAACAAAATAATATAATTCATAAGATCCTTCCTTCGTCCAGATCAATTAAGCATAAAGATCGAAACTTTCACATCCATAAACAAAATGAAAAAAAAAACCCACTTCAGGGATCCACATGCAAGGAAAACCCAGGAGAAAAAAAAAGGGGGAAAGTACCAACCTTGAAGGAATCCCAATGACGTGTGAGAGAAGAAAGACTAGAAAGGAAAATGTGAACGAAATCTCGTCAACAAGTATGCCCTTTTTCTGTGGTGGAACGGAATAAACGGTGAAGCTACACAAGAAACAGAAAGAAGAACCAGTGGAGCCGTCTAAAAACTTTTTTGTTGGTAGCTTTTTCTGTACCACGTAATATTCGCCAACTAATTTAAACGGAGCACAATTTTCTGAGTGAAAAGCAGGCGAATCTACTGCTTATCTAAATATTCAAACCCGAAACGTGATTAAACTACAATTTTACGATTGTGCTCGTTGGTCGATAGCTCTGTTTTTCTCTATTGGTGTCTGTTTGACCATCTTCATTAAATGATTCTCTCGAGAAACAAAACAGTTCAATTAATGGGGGGACTACTAAACGATGTCGGGTGGAAGTGGAATTAGGGAGACCTGTTCCTATGTAATAAGGGTCTCTTCTGTTGATATTTTTTTTCCCAAATTTATTAGTTCGACTTAAATTTTCCTTATCTCTTTAATGAAATTGGTTGAAACTTGAAAAAAAATTGGGAGAAAATTAGATCTCTTTTATAGCTGAATTTGATGATTTAAAACTATTTAAAATGTTAGCAAGGAACCCTGTTATTATTTGTTGTATTTTTAATTATTATTCGAGTTCAATCCAAGTACCACTTTAAAACATATAAGAAAATATAGGAGGCTTAGAATTGTAAAATTTTAACCAGTGGGGGCTGGTCACTTGGAAACCTCTTCGTTCTATGGACGGCGTTTGATTCCGACCGCCTCTCACCGTTTGGAATTGTAAAATTTTAACCAACGGGGGCTGGTCGTCGGTTTAGTGAGGCAGATAGCTTGTCAGCAATCCTGGGTTAAAATCTGGATGGTATAGGGTAGGTTAGATTTTTTATCGTGAATTTATTTAATTTAAAGTCGAATACTATCTAACACCGAGTCTTATATAGGTGATGTATCTCCAATAATATTTTTTTACTTTCTTAATATTGAACTCAATATATACTTTAAATAAATCTAAATATTTTACTATGTATATCAAATAGACTTGGATGCGGCCTTGTACCTGGGTACCTCCTCTTAATCCAATTCCGACAGAATCCTATATATTGCATTCCCAACGGCCAGCCCAGTTCACGTTGGATACAACGGGGCAATGCGAAGCAAGCAAGCCCCGCTCAATTAATTATTGGTTTGGGAACGGATTACACTGTAATAAAGGCGGCTGCCATGTGAAAGGATTCCCAGTTTATTGCTTGAGAAATTTTGAACTCAGATCTGAGCCAACTCAAAAATTATTGATTCTGATCAGGAAACTTTTTTAAAAAGTAAAATTTATTAAACACCACGGTACATGCATCCTATTTAGTGTGATGTTTTTCCTGTCATGTCGAAAAGATTGCGACCGTCGGCCTCGTCAAAACCTTCCTACACCAAAATCCGAGAGGAAAATGTGCAGTAGGTAAAGAGTACTCCGATTTTTATGTATATAAAAAAAAGAGTACCCCGATAAAAAAACCTATCATGACATTGAAATCGTAAAAAAATATCATACCGTCATCTAAAAAAGCAATACTCAAAATAAAACCTTGCAAAAACAGCCCCGATAAGAACAGATTTTTTAAAATAAATTTTTCATGAAAAGAGTTTCCTGAGTAGGTTGAAAATTTTATTAAAAAATTCTGACACTGAATCGTGCAATTAGCAAAAGCCTGCCTACTTTCACACATTGGGCAACTGCCCACAAAAAACCCTATCATCTTGAAGTTGTTGATCTATAATAACACCACCACATATATTCCTTAAATTCCCAAATAACATCGACTTGAAATTTATCCCTCAATCGAGTACCAACGATCCATTCGGATATCAATCAAAAGAGTTGAGAAAATTAATCATGATACTTGTAAGAGGATGAAGTTGTTGGACATACGGAGTTGGATTTAGTCCTGGTTGTGTAAAATGCATCAGGACCGTTTTGAAGAATAAAATAGTTTACCCAGTTATGATAAAATGGTCTATTCATAGGGACCGTTCCTGATAAGGGGTTGGCTAAAATGGTCTACCCATTTATGATAAAATGATCTACTCGGTTATGATAAAATGGTCTAACCAATTATGATAAAATAGTTTCACGGGGACAGTCCCGAATAAAGGGGTTGGATAAAATAGTCTGCCCAATTATGATAAAATGATCTATCCAGTTATGATAAAATGGTCTACCAAAGGGACCATTCAGGATTGTCCCGAAAACAAACTTCCAAGACCAAATCTGGTCTCATATTTAACAGAGATGGCAAGTAGCTCGACTTTGATACTTCCAATACGGTGGTGGGGTTTCTAATGAGGTCCGGAGTCACAACCTCGTACTCATAATAGGAGGGTTTCAGCAAGGACTATACTTAATAAAATATTCTGCCGTTTCAAAACAAAATGAGGCAGTCTTGATAACAATTCCTGAAGGAACTGAATGTGTTCTCGAGAGCAATCCCCGAAACGAAACAAAATTTGCAGCACCCTTCTTTCTGCACAACTTTCTTCGAAATTTAACTGATAATTAGGCAAACTAAAAGAATCCCCCTTCTGGGTTATGACCGCCGATACTTGCTAACAACATATTGCCAATTATCATGAGCGGATCGCGAAGAGTCAACGTCGAAGATGGATGGATGGATGACCTGTAGCTCTATCTACCTTTCAAAAAGAAAAAACTCCTCCAGTGTTGAGAAATAAGATCGAAACGAGTAAAATATGAGACACAAGAATTACGTGGAAACCCCAAGACGGGGAGAAAACCACGGGCAAAGGAGAGTCGTCCACTATGTGAGTCCAATCGGTTACAAGGCCTCCGTGAGGGTTCTCTCTACCTCACAACTCTCAACTAGTACCAATAAGACCTAGGCATAGGCCGTATATATATAGGAGACTAGTACTCTATTCTGATCAGAAAATAGAGTCCTACTCTAATTAGGAATTTGGAACAATCCCTAACAAATCTCCACCTTGGACCAAATTCTATGACTCCAACTTCAACGTTTCTCCACCTTCACCATCAGCCCCTAAGGGCAATCAGCATCAAGCATGAACACCGACCAAGTCCAAGCAATGCTCGAACTTAGTACCAGAAAGCGGCTTCGTCAACATGTCTGCAGGGTTGTCCTTGGTACCCACCTTGCTCACAACAATGTCGCCTTAAGCAACATGCTCCCGAATGAAGTGGTACCTCACATTAATGTGCTTTGTCCTCTCATGATACATAGCATCCCTCGTGAGATGGATAGCACTTTGACTATCACAGTACACTGTACTGACCTGCAGCTTCTCACAGATTTCACTGAAGAAACCTTTCAACCAGATAGCCTCCTTCACATCTTCAGTTATAGCCATGTACTCTGCCTCAGTGGTAGACAACGCCACTGTGGCTTGTAGACAAGCTCTCCAACTGATAGCACATCCTCCAAGAGTGAAGACATATCCAGATAAGGATCTGAACTTATCAAGATCTCCAGCATAATCTGAATCTACGAAACCAACAACTCCATCACTGGTGCGTCCAAACTGTAGACACACGCCCTTGGTACCCTTCAAGTACCTCATAATCCACTCCACTGCTCTCCAATGACCTTCTCCAGGATTTCCCATAAACCTGCTAACGACACTCACAGTATAGGCCAAATCCGGGCGTGTGCAAACCATAGCATACATCAGAGAACCAACAGCATTGGAGTATGGAACACCAGACATGTAATCGACCTCAGCAGCTGACTGTGGAGATAAAGCAGACGAAAGCTGAAAATGTGTACTAAGAGGAGTACTCATAGGATTACCAGTCACATCAAACCTGTCAAGAACCTTTTCAATGTAACTTTCCTGACTCAGAAATAATTTCCTTGCTCCTCTATCTCTGGCAATCTCCATACCAAGAATCTTCTTAGCAGGACCCAAATCTTTCATCTCAAACTCGCTACTCAACAGAGCTTTGAGCTTCTTCACCTCTCCTCTGTCACTTGCAGCAATTAACATGTCATCCACATACAGGAGCAAATAAACTTGGGAACCGTCGCGTAGCCTTTTCAGGTAAACACAACTATCATACTTGCTCCTCTCAAAACCATGAGAAATCATAAAGGAATCAAACCTTTTATACCACTGCCTCGGAGACTGCTTAAGGCCATACAGGGACTTCTTCAGCAAGCACACATGGTCTTCTTTGCCTTCAACATGAAAACCCTCAGGCTGTGCCATATAAATCCGCTCCTCAAGCTCTCCATTCAAGAAAGCTGTCTTCACATCAAGCTGTTCAAGCTCCAAGTCCTGCATAGCAACAATACCAAGAAGAGAACAAATCGAGGTATGCTTCACAACTGGTGAAAATACCTCATTAAAGTCCACACCAGGAATCTAACTATATCCTCTAGCTACTAGCCTAGCCTTGTATCTAGGCTCTTCAACTCCAGGTATACCATCCTTCTTCTTGAATACCCACTTGCAACTGACAACCTTCTTATCCTTAGGCAGCTTAGTAATCTCCCAAGTCTTGTTCTTGTGAAGAGATTCCATCTCTTCCTCCATAGCAACCAACCATCTAGCAGAGTCTTTCGACTTCACAGCATCTGAGTAACTAGACGGTTCTTCACAGCTATCAACTTCTTCTGCCACATTCAGGGCAAAAGCAACAATATCAGCCTCACCCAACTTCTGTGGAGGCCTGATAATTCTTCTGGGCCTGTCTCTAGCAATAGAATACGCTGGCTCCCTCTCAACTGTGCCAACATTCTCAGCTTCATCAGACAACCCACCATGAGTAGGACCATGGCAATCAACATCACGGAAGGAACTAGCTTCTGGATCAGCATCAAACTCCACCTGCACTTTTGACTTTTGCAAGTCCACACTTGGAGCACTCGGAACACCAAGTGAAGAAATATCCTCCCTCTTACTCAGCATGTCTGTCTCTTTGAAAATAACATTCCTACTCAACAAGACCTTAGACAGCTCGGGACACCACAACTTGTATCCCTTCACTCCAGAAGCATAGCCAAGGAAGATACATTTCACAGATCTTGGCTCTAACTTGCCATTATTCACATGAGCATAGGCAGGACACCCAAATATCTTCAAATTAGCATAATTAGGAGGATTTCCAGACCACAATTCTTCAGGTACCTTGCCATCAAGTGATGCATGAGGTGAACGATTGACAGGGTGACAGGCAGTGGAAGCAGCTTCAGCCCAAAATGACTTAGGCAAACCAGCATTTGACAGCATACAACGAACTTTCTCCAACAAAGTTCTGTTCATTCTTTCAGCGACTCCATTCTGTTGAGGTGTACCAGGGATTGTCTTATGCCTGACAATACCCTCATTCTTGCAGAACTCGTCAAACCAACTAGAGCAAAACTCCAATCCATTGTCTGTGTGGAGATGCTTGACATCTCTCCCAGTCTGCTTCTCAATCATAGTCTTCCACTGCTTGAAAGTGACAAAGACATGATCCTTGCTCTTCAAGAAGAACGCCCACACCTTCCTCGAATAATCATCAATGATAGTCAGCATATACTTGGAACCATTCTTTGTTGCAACTTGAGACGGTCCCCAAAGATCAGAATGAACATAGTCAAGTTTTCCCTTTGTAGTGTGCACACCTTTCTGAAAACTGACTTTCTTCTGCTTGCCAAACACACAGTGCTCACAAAATTCCAGCTTCCCAATACCCTGTCCACATAATAATCCTCTCCTATTCAGCTCGGTCATGCCTTTCTCACTCATGTGACCAAGTCGCATATGCCACAATGAGGTATTCTCAGAATCTATCAACGAGCCAGATGCAGCAGCAGCAGTCCCTGTAACTGTAAAACCCTGCAAAACATACAGATTTTCAACCTCCTTTTTGGCTTTCATATGCACTAATGAGTTCTTACTCACACGAAGAACTCCACCTTCTCTGGTATACTTGTACCCCAATGTATCAAGAGTACTCAATGAAATCAAGTTCCGCTTCAAATCAGGGATATGCCTCACATTCGTCAAGGTTCGAATGACACCATCATGCATCTTGATCTTCACTGTGCCAATACCAACAACCTTGCAGACAAAATTATTTCTCATGAGAACATTACCCTCCGCACGTTCATATGTTGAAAACCAGTCCCGGATAGGACACATATGAACGTACAAGCAGAATCAAGGACCCAGGCAGCATCAACTTTAGACTTCTCATCAATCACAGACAAAAGGTCTCCATCAGATTCTTCTTTCTGAGTGGTGGTGGCAACACTAGCACTGCCGCTATCAGAACTTTCTCCTTTCGGAGCACTGGACTTTTCGCCCTTCTTCTTGTTCTTCAACTCCGGACAGAACCATTTAATATGCCCAACCTTATGACAATTGAAACAAGTCTTATCCTTGTGCCTTGACCTTGATTTGCTTCTGCTCTTCTTCCTCGAACCAGACTTAGCATTCCTCTCCTCAGACCTCCCTCTCACGACCAAGCCAATCCCTTGGCTATTTTCAGAGGAACTCACAGTGTGCTTATCAATTCTCTCTTTCTCCAAGAGCGAATCATGAACATTATCCCAACTCAGAGTATCATGGCTGAACAACAGAGTATCTCTGAATTGCTGATAAGAAGCAGGCAACGAGCACAATAACAATAAAGCAAGATCTTCATCATCATATTTCACATCCAGAGTTCTAAGATCAGCCACTATATCCTTAAATTCATTAAGGTGGTCATGAACAGACTTATCTTCTTGCATCCGGATAGAAAACAGTCGTTGCTTCAAGCACAGTTTGTTTGTCAAACTCTTGGGCATGCACAACTTTTCAAGCTTTGCCCATAATGAGGAAGCTGTTGTCTCCTTCAACACGTCCCGCAAAATATCATCTGACAGATGCAACTGGATCTGACTCACAGCCTTACGGTTCTTTGACGCTTTCATCGCAGCATCCCAACTCGTAGGCATTAACTTCTCATCAAGTAGAGTCTCATCCAGCTCTAAATGTGTCAGAATAGCGCGCATCTTGACCTGCCACAAGGAAAAATTAGTTTTCCTCGTCAACTGAGGAATCTCGTACTTCATCGAAGTCATCCTGAAACCACTCGAACCAAGAAATCCGCTCAAAACAGGTTAGAAAACCAAAATCAGCCAAAACAGTTGACTTTTAGTCAACCAGTCAAACCGTTGACCAAGTCAACTCGAGAATAGTGTTTTTTTTTCTTTCTCTCTCCCCGTTTTTTTTTCTTTTTTCTCTCTCCCCGTTTTCCTTCTCCTTCCTCCGCCTCCTTCTTCCGCCTCCTTCCTCCGCCGTCGACCTTCGGAGCGGCAAGGGCGGCTCGCTCCTCGCTCTCTCTCTCCTCGCGCAGTCTCTCTCCTCGCTCTCTCTCTCTCCTCAAACGGCGGACAGAGACTCCACGCGACGGATGAACGCGGGGCGATGGTCGCCTCTTCTTGGCGACGTCGGGGCGACTGGGTTGGGTGGGCCGCACGGGGCGGCGGCTCTGCGGTGGTTGGCGGCTCCAAAAGGTTTCGAAAACCCTAGTTTTCCGATTTCCCCCAAATCGGATTACTGTTCACCGATTTTATTTTTTTTTCGTGTCAAATACTCGTATACTCAGATCCGGCTCTGATACCAATTGTTGAGAAATAAGATCGAAACGAGTAAAATATGAGACACAAGAATTACGTAGAAACCCCAAGACGGGGAGAAAACCACGGGCAAAGGAGAGTCGTCCACTATGTGAGTCCAATCGGTTACAAGGCCTCCGTGAGGGTTCTCTCTACCTCACAACTCTCAACTAGTACCAATAAGACCTAGGCATAGGCCGTATATATATAGGAGACTAGTACTCTATTTTGATCAGGAAATAGAGTCCTACTCTAATTAGGAATTTGGAACAATCCCTAACATCCAGCCATATCAGCACTTCGTTCCTCTTCAGGCAAACAAATAAAAACATGTGTGAGAGGTTTTTTTAGTGACAGTCCATAGCTGATCGCCAGAGATTTTAGCAACTTTTCTTGTGTAATAATTATGTATACCCTGCAAATGAAGCATTAAAAGGTATCGGTTTTGTTATAATCTCCTTATCCAACCCAAAACCTTAAGCCAATAGATTGGTAGATTTTCTGCACTTTTAAACTTGCTCACCACTCATGTTTTAACCGGTGTGGGATTCTCAACACGCCTTCTCAAACGAGACCCACCTCGGGTCGAAGATTGTACTGGTTTTGACTTGACCAAAGTGCGAGAAATGGGGAGTCGTGTGAGTTCAACAATGGGCACGGAATCAACCCACTCTGATACCATATTTAATCTCCTTATCCAACCCAAAACCTTAAGACAATAGGTTGGTAGATTTTCTGCACTTCTAAATTTGCCCCCCATTCATGTTTTAACCGATGTGGAATTCTCAATAGGGTTCGACTCCTAACTTTTAACGGTATAACGGGAAAGAGCATGAGAAGATCATGCCCCGATGATAAGATGGACGAAACTTGAACAAGAGGCGCTGTTAATTACTGAAGTTAAGTGCGGCTTTGAAAAAACACAGCTAAGGAAACATAAGAAAGGAGAATCGAATGATCATTCATTCCCTCATTTTAATAGGACAAGAGAAGAGCGAACATTCGGTTCGATAGCCACGGCTTCTCCGATAGAAGGCATACTCACTTCATAGTTTGCAGTCCTTTTCAGGATTGTATATTCAGGAGTCTTATAGATCCTTAGCTGCAGACAAATAGCACCTAAACCTAAGCACAAAGTACCTCTTAATCATAGGAACATATGACTAAGCTAAGGATTCCGATTGCATCGGTATGTTTTTACTTGAGCAACAACTAGAACCATTCTAAAGTGCAACTCCCTCCAGAACACTAACCAAGTCCATAAACTAATTAACACACAAAAAAATGCCCATAAAGGAAACCCCGAGCAATTTTACTGTGGTCCCGATGTACCAAATTGCAGTAACTGATTTTGTTTTCTCGAAACTGTTTGGTATCTAGACACCCTCGACGATGACTCGAACTCAGAACAACTAGTTAATCTGGAGAAGAGAAAAGAGGAGACTCGGAATTATTGTGTTTGTGTTTCTACAGCAGTCGAGGCAAGTGTTGGACACTTTCTCCGTAAGACGAGATTGCCGCGTATACGGTACGGGCATCGGCATTTATAGGCTGGAGGAGGCAGGGAGGCAGCCACCCCGAAGGAACGCGTCCGCTCGGCCAGCAGGCTGGCTGGCTGCGCTCGTCCCCGAGGGATCTCGCACCCCTTCGGCCTTCTGGAAGTCTCCTGCACATTCCTGCCCGTCGTGCCAAGTGCGCTACAAAGCGCCCATTGCGACCTGCGTCCAATGCGCCATGCGCACACGCGCGAGCGCGTGCTCTACGCACCATCCGAGTTGGCTTTCCCTCCTGGTGGTCAACTTATTTCCTAGTCAACAAGGATTTCCTCCTTATAAACTAGGAAATGTTTGTGCCACTTTTCAATGTGGGATTGCACTTTTTATTTCCTTTTGGGCCTCCACTTTGGGCCTTTCCACTTTGGGCTTTGCATTGAATTTTCATTCAAACCCAACAATATATTTATTGGGTTTGTTTTCTTTTTCGAAAGTAAATATATTAAACTCCATAGCATATGCATTCTAATTAGTGTGATATTTCTCTTACCATGTCAAAACAGGTTTGTTGGCTTAGTCTACACCAAAAAATACCAAATCTTTCTTCTCCTCTTTTGATAATTCGAATTTGGAAAGGAGTCTTTGGCCATTCTATTTTAGAATTAACCATACCGATACTTTAAACGTCAAGATATGACGTTTTCTATCCAAGCACTCTTTTTTACGCGATTTTTTCCCAAAGAATTTTATCGTTTAGAGTCTTGACAAATTCAACGGTCGCAACTCTGATAGGAAGAATTTCACTTTTATAGGTTGTAAATATATAATTAATAAAGATTCACTTATAAAAAAATAGCGCCACAATCATTTCATTCAATTTAGGGGTCAGTAATAAGGTAGAATAGAAGGATTAGACTAAATTGGAGCGAGATTTTGAGTCTGGTCTAGTTCCCTGCGTCAATTGGTTAGAGTCATTTATCATTGTAAGTTATTTTGCTTCTCGGTTTTAGATCGGTTCTCGAAATCCAGAACAGCTTAGCTTCGACCAGATCCGATGAGGATGGTCGATAGTTTTTTTTAAGGGAAGTCGATAGTTGGATTCGCACTTGTGTGTATGAAATATTTGTTTATAAGTATTACTTCTCAGAAAAACTACCACGAGATAATTATAGAGTAATTATACTATCTTATTGAGTACACTACTTAAGTACCTAAAGTACTAAATAATCACGTATCATATCAAAAATTGTGATAAAGTATTTAAATACATGTCCCAAAAGTATCACCAAAAGCACTTCATTCACCCCAAGTCAAATATAATCTCCGAGTAAAATGTTTTTAGATAAGTAAATTCAAGAAAAAAGTACACATAAGTTCCCTATAATTTAGCAAATTCTACATTTAGGGTCCGTGGTTTCAAATTTTATATTTAAGCTCAGTAATTTTTTTTTGGACACACCTCAATAAGGTGTGTATGACATTTTTATATATGTAAACTTGTATTAAAAAAAACTACCACGAAGTAATCACAGTATAATTATACCATCTGTTTTTTTAGT
This sequence comes from Hypericum androsaemum, assembly GCA_963995505.1. Classification (NCBI taxonomy): domain Eukaryota; kingdom Viridiplantae; phylum Streptophyta; class Magnoliopsida; order Malpighiales; family Hypericaceae; genus Hypericum; species Hypericum androsaemum. The sequence continues at coordinate 12,719,402 of OZ023190.1, forward strand.
ATAGCACCTAAACACTTAAAATATTAAACAATTGCGTATCATACTAAGATAAGCATTAGCTAAATACATGTTTCAAAGTGATCCAGTATGGTCCAGCAGAAAGGTCGACTTTGAACCTGCATATCTCATTAATGGTAATGATTCAGAGAACGAGCCATATATGGATGGAAAGCTCTATGAATCTAGTTTTTGACGCTTTAAATAGAGAGTCATTTGAAATTTCAAGGAAGAAGTTATGGCTCTCTTACTAAAAGGGGATAGAATTCTGGCGGATAAATTTTAAGAGTCACTTTTCAGAGATATTTTAAGATTATCACTTCATTAAATATGGTCAATAAGATATCATTGGAAAGGTCTGGATGTCTAGTTTTCAATGAATCAAACAATTCATAATTTAGAGTTGTGTATCAAAAGTTATTAGTCTTTTAGTAAGATGTGTCCAGAAATCTGAGAATAGTTATTATGAAGTTTAAAGTTGATGTATCCTAGGCCTGTGTAAAAGCAACCATTGTAAGGATGAAAAGAGAGATTTGAGAATAAAGAAAAAGTTATCTTTGAGTCTATTGACTTGTTTTAGAAGATGGATCTCTTCTAGCTATCCCTCTTATCCTATAGGTAGATTTCTCTAGGTGACGAGTGCCCGAAACTCATTGGTGGATTCCTTCAAGTGTAGAGTGATTTCCCGACCTCGTTGGTGGATTCCATAGAGTGAAGAGTTATATCTTGTATTTTGCTCGAAACTCCTTGGTGGATTCCAACGAGTGTAGAGTGTCTTTCCGACCTCGTTGGTAGATTCTGTCGAGAGAAGGGGTCTTATCCGAGTGTGCCCTTGTATTCCCTCCTCGTATCTCCATTTTTCCGGTATCACAAAGTATCACCGAAAGCACTGCATTGTCCCCAAGTCAAATATAATCCCCTAGTTACACTCTTAAAAACTCCGATTATGGGGGTCGAGGTATTTTGTTTGCTCTTTTCCCCTAATGGCATCCTTGTGTGTATGACATGTAACATGATTCTACTTATAAAAAAAATGTAACATGATTCTTAATTGGCCTTTTCATTTCGAAGTAGTTGTGGCTTGTTTGGTCGGTAAGTTGTTATGGTTTGTATTATGGAACTCTGTCTTTTTCTATGAAATCTGGCTCTTAGAATTGTCTATTATGGTCTTTATAATAGTTTTCAATGAGCATTTTGATTTTGAACCTTGCTGTTGCCGGTTGCCCTTTCAAAGAGTAGATTATTTTGAACTCGAACTTAACTGGTTTGCTCCATTCAATTTTGGACCGGATGGAACCAAAATTTCAGTTTCGCACTGGAAAGAGGTGGGCCGCTAATTCTTTATAAGGGCAACCAGAATTATAGGTTAATTATGTCATTAGTAACCATAAAATTTTCGTCAATAGAACTAACAGTAAATTAGGAATAATTTTATGGGTAAAATTGAATTTATTACTCCGTTATTTAGGAATCTTTAAATTATAATTGAAATATGGAGTTGGTATGAGTGATAATAATTTCAATATATTTAAATAAATTTTGAGTATAAATTGAAAATGAAAAATATATCATAAGAGAATCATCCATAAATTTTAGCGATCAATTCTGAATACAAAAAATTGGCAAAAATTCCCAATGAAATATGACTCGAAGGGTAAAAAACACCCATGGTCACTGAACTTTGATAATTTTTTGTCTGTGGTCACTAACCTATTTTTTTTCCCTTTATGGTCACTGAACTATAGTAAGTTACTCGGCTATGGTCACTCGGGGTTATTTTTGCAAATATTGTTGAGTTGGCATGATAAAAAATTTCAAATTAATCACATATTCACATTTATATTTTTTTCAAAATCATCCCTCTCTTTCCATGCTCTACCTCGTGCCTTTCTCTCTTTTCTCCTTGCTTTCCCCCCTTTCAACTCCTCACAGCATCTTCCCCTCCTCTACCATGACCTTTCGATTCTCCCTCCGATCGTCGTCTCCCGGGACTCCTCCTCGGGGCTGGTCGTTGTTCGGCTTAGTGAGGCCCGGGAGGTGCAGCCTGTTGGAAATAAATTTAAGGTTTAAGGCTAATAGGGTTTTGATAATTTAGTAAGGTTGCTCTCGAAAAATAAGGTTAAAAGCTTTGATAGTGAGAAACATAATTTTATTATCATATAGAAGCTTTTTGGTCGTAGACCATTACAAGGCTTTCACTCAAAATTACAGCTACAATTTGCTAGCTCAACTTCTATATGTAGAAGTGAGCACCGCCTTTGATTTTCTCTAGAGAAATCTAGAGAAATATTTTTAGAGCACACCGTAACCGAGAAGGATGCCGTGAGGAGTTGAAAGGGGGATAGTGGAATGAGAAGAAAGGTGTGAGGGAGAGAGGGGGAAAGAAAGGAGGAGAAGAGAGAGAGGCACGAGGTAGAGCATGGAAATGGATGATTTTGAAAAAAAATAAACTAATATGTGATTAATTTGAAAGTTTTTGTCATGCCAACTCAGCAACATTTGCAAAAATAACCCCAAGTGACCATAGCCGAGTAACTTACTATAGTTCAGTGACCATAAAGGGAAAAAAAATAGGTTAGTGACCATGGACAAAAAATTATCAAAGTTCAATGACCATGGGTGTTTTTTACCCATGACTCGAACGATAAGAAGGCGGGTTTAGAAATTGCGAAATTTGGTCGGACTAGGCCGCCCTTGTAATGACGTATAGATGGTACATGACAGTCAATGATCCAGCATCTTTTAGTCAACAAATTACATTTCGTAGACTGAAGATTTATATTTATAATATGACATCGGTACCTAGTACCTAGGATCTACGTAACCACTAATTCTTTCACGGTAATATTAATTAATTATTTTGGAATTCGTCGACACGTGCCTGAGCTGAATATTATATTATGGATGGAAATAGGTATGAGTATAGGTGGACATAGAGCATGAGAATCCACGTCGGCATAATATAGAGAAGAAATTCCCTTATCACCTTAAAAACAAATCCAAAGATATCTATGAATGCTTTTGAGTTTTGAATTCCATTTATAGTCAGATTTTAGGGATTAGATCAACTAGTGAAATATTGTGTTTAATTTAATTATGTCTCTAATTCGAGACTTAGAAACACAATTTGTGTTATAAACTTGGTATCTATAACTTTATCACTTCTTGTAACTCGGAGTTATATTAGTTAATCTTGTAAATGAAGCGATTCCAAAGAGCTAATATATTTGGACCAACCGGCTAAACTGGTTTCTGGATAATCAGATAAAACAAATAGACTGTTGACCGGGTATACTTGGCAAAGAGTCCAAATTGAGTGCTGCTGAGTCCCACCAGCAAGGTTTGGACAATGTGGGTCTACCTATGCGTGCGATAACAAACTTATAATATTAAAAATTATATATGACATATTTTTAAAATTTTATGTAAAAAATGTGTTATACCAACTTTAGTTATATGTTTTACCATTATTAATACTAGCAACACCAGCCACGCATCACAAAAGCCCGTCCACTCACTTAATTTTCAGCACCTCCAACAATTTCCCACTTGTACATCAGGCCACCTTTCTGACCCCTCATCGCAAAAAGATCTAATGCGATTCGAGCACCCTTTTTTTCTGGAATATTGGACTCTACCTGTTGTTATTATCAGCTTCTCCATCTCCCAAAGGACTACAATTAGCTTTTCGTCTACAATATTTTCGAGTATTCAAAGTCGAGCATCTTCAAGTCTAATTTATAGGTGATGTTGTCAATAAAGTTTGTTCCACTATGAACTCAAATTCGAAACTTCTTTAAAAAATTTAAGTTTCATACCACTTGAACGAGATAAGTACACGTAACGAACCTAATATATGACGTGTCCTCCACGTGTACTCGGGTTACATGTCGTGGCAGGTCTACGCGCAGCTCGCCCACAACATCCATGCATCGATGCACACTCTCCACGTGGTTGACTTGCGTCAATGCGAGGTCCACCCAATTTCTCCTCCCTTATATATAACCCTTCATCTCCCGTCTTCTCGTTAAGACATACGGTTCTGTGAGGAGAAAACCCAGACCACAAAACAGCAAAACGACTACGTGGCGTTCTAAATATTCCATAGTCAACGATTGCATTTGTAGAAGATGAGCATTTACGCTAACGCCTCCAAGCTACTAGTTGCTGTCGTCTCCTCGTCGTCGCGGTGCAACTTCAGGCAAATGAATGACGGCGACGACGACGACGACGACGACCGCGACGACGGGTACGATTATGCTCCGGCGGCTTGCACGGAGAACGACGATGACGACGACGACGACGATGATTTTGATTGCGCTCCTGCTGCGTGAGCCAAGAGCGATGCCAGCTTATTAGTAGTGGCAGTACTTATAAGTAGTTTATTTAAAATAATGGGTTAATTAATTGAGCGGCTCTAGTTAATTAATAACTCCAAATGATGTATGGAAGATTTTGTAGGCCATGGAAGGTTATTAATTAATTATAAGTAGGTCTGATCATTAAGCTGTTACAATTGCACGTGTAATGTCATTGGTCAACCGATGAGTAATTAATTAATGAAAGTTTGAATTCGAGCAGTGCGTGTGGTTATAATATATTAAGCTGTATTTTATTTGAAATCATTGTATATCTGAATTGTTTAATCTATGTTTAGTTCGGATAATAAGTTCTCCAAATAAATATTTAACACTCTGTATTTTTAAATTAGAGATCAATTTTTTTTACTAAAATATTATGGCTTTCGTATTTTGGCCAGATCGACGTATTCAAAGAAATTTTTACCGTCGATTGGAATGATTTGTAAATTTCGGACAGTTACAATGACTGAGCCTACTAAAATAATCATTACAACCCAAGAAATTATAAATCCAACGGATGTGAAGTTAAGCAAATTGCTTCCTATTAAAAAAAGGAAGACTATGTTGGTTGTAAAAGATGTGAATCTGGCAAATTATTATTGTTAGTATTGGTATTAAGCAGTATTTGTTGTTTCTCTTCGGTGAAGAGTGCGTGTGAGGTAGCGAATTAAACTGAAAGATCACACATAATTGAAAAACTAACCCCAAGAATGTCAATCAATTACAAAGACAAAATAACTCCGGCGGAGTAATTCTCAAGGAGTTTGTACCTCCTATCACATAAGGTTTGTAAATATCTAAAAAGTTTAGGGTTCAAATCCGGTATAAATTTTAAGGCAAATTATCCTCACGTCCCTATACTTTGGTCACCCTCCCCCTAGGGTCCCTGAATTTTGGAAAATGATTTTTTCGTCCCTAAATTTTGATGATAATAGACTCTCGGGTCCCTGGAGCCAGAATATTCCTTTTTCTCCGGTGAACTCCCACCTGAAATGACCAAAATACCCCTCCCACTTAAAAATAAAAAGTCTCTTCCTTCCTTTATTCATCTTCTTCCCCTATTCATCTTCTTTCTCAAACTTTTAAACCTAATCAATAAACAAAAGTCAACAAAATCAATCAATAATCTCTTCGCCCGTAATCATTATCCCTCTCTTCCTCGTCGTTTCAATTCAAACCTACTTCCTCAGATCCCTGACATTTCGATTCAGAGAGAAATGGAAGAAACGAAACCCAGAGAGAGAGAGATATATAGAAATGGGCGATGAATTTTGAGAAGCGACTTCAATGGGTGATGAATTTCGAGGCAATTCCGAGAAGTAGCTTCAACGAACAATTGAATTTTTGCTCCCAAAAATGGCAGAGAAAACCCTATACCAGCGATCGAGCGAACCTGGAATCCCCATCCCCGCCATTGGATTCTCCCTCGACCCGAGCTCCCTCATCGTGGCATCCCACTCCACCTCCCTCGCACTCTACTCCACCGCTATGCACAATCAAGTCTCCACCATCACCCGCTTCTCCGACGTCGTCACCTCCTTCTCTTTTCGATTTGGGACTTCCTCGGACGGCACTCGAGACGAGGCTTGGGACTGCCTCGGATGGCTCCTGGAACAACGCTCGGGATGGCACTTGGGACTGCGCTGATTTTGTTGATTGGGTTTTAGGAAGGGGGATACGAGAGTCTCCGGCCCGAGGCGACCGTCGGGAAGAACCTGGTGGCTTCCGATGCCGGTGTAAAATGACATCCGGCTATCCTTATCCCGACAAGCTTCTCCTCCGAACGGTCAAAATTGAGAGTGAGGCGAGAATTGAGATGTTGAATTTAGATATTTTTGGTGTTCTAATTAGATGTTCTTGAAGTACTAAATTGGTGTTCTAAAATGGAAGATGATGGATTTTTTCTTAAAGTGGAAGGAAGAGACTTTTTATTTTTAAGTAGGAGGGGTATTTTGGTCATTTCAGGTGGGAGTTCACCGGAGAAAAAAGAATATTCTGGCTCCAGGGACCCGAGAGTCTATTATCATCAAAACTTAGGGACGGAAAAATCATTTTCCAAAATCCAGGGACGTTAGGGGGAGAGTGACCAAAGTACAGGGACGTGAGAGTAATTTGCCCTAAATTTTATCTTTAAAAAAAACTCACACGGAGCAACAATAAGGATGTACAAACCAAGAGCGCCTCTTTTGGTCTGCGATTCAGTACCAACGTTCAAAATTCTAAAAATAAGAATATCTACTTATAAAAAATATTAAATTAGCTGTTACGATTGTGTCAGATACTATTTTCGACTCGAATTTTTTTTTCTTTCTTAAAACACCTTTCTGCTCCTTAGGAAAGATACTCTAATGCTTTTCCAACGCTCCATGAGAATCCAAGTTCTGACTTCAAGGATCATCGTCGATACCCACCGTTTCTTTTAAAATCATCTTATATCTGAATGTCTACGATTAATCTACAGTACTTAAGAGCCATCCAGAAGCTTAAATGGTCTATGGACTCTGTCACAGTAATGGACTTTTAGCCCTAGCTACTGTACCCCGTTCTTGGGCCTTCAATGGACTTGCTCTCCGAAAATTCTTACTGCTAATTGAAATTTCTTCACAATTTATGGAGTGGCGCACGCTTGGGATTCAAATCCTCTCTCTGCTCACCTTATTATACTGGAAAAACTGTTGAATTATATTTATATTTACGAGGCTCCGTTTAGTCGATGTTAATTTCGTTTAATATAAATTGTATTTATATTGGATTAGTTTTTGTACGGACTTTACTTTGCCATTCATGTCATAAAACAGAAGATGTGTGGATCAACGGACCCAAAAAAAAACTTACAAGAGAAAAATTAAGATAATTGGTCGGCGAAGATCTTTCACTTTATAAAAAGATTAAGAGTTCAACCACGACCTCGTACGATGAAACTTTTGAAAGATTAAGAGTTCAACCACAATCTCATATTATCTTTTTGTGTATAGACAGATATCAATGTGCCAAATAATTCATACGTGAGTCGATGAAACTTTTGAAAGATGGTAAGATTCTCGAAATAAATATTTAATATTGATGCATTCTAAAAAAACTCAAATTCAATACATCTTCAAGTTAGAAAAACGGATCTCACTAGTTGATTCAAGTACTTCCGCCTTTATGTTTTAGCAAGTAATCGGGGGGTGAAAACTTGGGGAGGTGTCCAAGCAGCAAATAGAACGGGACCAGCGGAGACAGATTTCACAATCGCACAATACTATTACAATTCCCGTCCCCCACTACACAATCCCAAATATCACGTAAGACACAAATTACAGGTGGAGGCTGAGGTGCCATAACGTGATTTTGTCAGCTAAAAGAACGGAATGGATACACCAGCCATTGTCCGTTCCAAACACAACATGTTCTCCCCTCTCACAATGATGGTCCCCCAATTCCACCAGCTGAAGGATACTGCTTGGCCCCTCGGTTTTTTAATATCTGTTGAAATCGATATATCCAATTCTAAATTCTAAATTATAGATTAGTAAATTTTTCACACATGTAAATAAATTTACTATTCTTGTAACTAGTAATGTGATAATATCAACATGTCGCATCAAACGAAGTCTATCAATCTAAAGTTTGCACAGATTTTGATTTCTTCAACGTACAATGAAATTGTGACCATGTGAGGACAACATTGATCATGAGATCAACCCGTTTTATTATCATGTTAAAATCTTCATATTCGACCTAAAACTTTAAGACAATAAATTTTTGTTTAATTTTTCACACGTATGATATGACTAATCTACCACTCTTTCAACAAGCAAGACTATCTCAATGGTTTATTTCATTGGATAATATTATCCAAATTCATTTAAATTTTGAAAAAGTTTAAAAAATTCACTATGGTCGAAAAAAATTGCGTTAAAAAATGTGGAATTTGTTATTTTTTTCGACAAATTAGACAAAAAAAACATAAAGTATTTTTTGTTGTTGCATGGATTACCCTCCTCATGATCACTGTCCTACACACGTGTTGGTACCCAATATTTTCATAGTTATTGCATATGTATATGGTTTGGGTCCTTTTTACGTGTGAGTGATTCCGTGCTTAGGTGCTTTCCGAGAATGGTCCCGAAGCTGTGGACCGCGTTTCTCCATCTCTGTTATTTCGGGAATTCAGCAGAAAGTCGTACGCAGATATGTTTGTGTAAATTTTACCAGTTCTACTAATATGTATCTTTTGGTATAGAATCGGACAATAATCGAATTAATATTATACGTTTGACACAGTCCAAAGTACAGTTTATGTTTCGATATTTTACCATATCGTAAGTATTTTGTCTTTTCATAATGAATGTAATGCAATGCCTTCCAACCATCTAATTTCCTTTAGAAAAGAAACTGACTAGAGATGGGCGGAAACTTAAAAGTTAAAACCACATTAATGCTAGATTTGTAGCATACAATGACGTATTTAGAAGTTCATTCTATTAATAGATAGAATCTGGTAAAAATAAATATTGGTTGTAGCATGAAGACTTTGCACTTATTACTACAAGATTAATACAATTTCCCTTAAAACGGAGCATCGGATTCATCTTTTTACCTTTGGGGACTTTTCAAGTGGACCCAATTTCAATAATATATAGTTTTTGGGAAATCACCACTTTACACAACTTTATGGGGAACTTGTATGCAAATAGTATCTCTAGTGGTTTTTAAAAAAGATTTGATCCCTTTTTTATTTTTTCCAGGTCACCGATGGGCCCAAAGATAATATTTCTTTTTGGTTTTCACCTCTTCAAATTTCGATGATTATTAGTGTTTGAACTTTGATGACATCCCACGCTCGCACAATAATAGAATGCTAACTAATTGTTTGACCGAGGGAGGCAAAGGATGTCATTGTTATTAATAACTTATTATTGGATCGATAATGTTCTGTTGGATTCCAGATTGGAAAACGAGATTTCCCTACTGGATTCGCATAAATTTGATGTAGGCTTTGAGATATTAAATTCGATTTGAATTTAGATTAATTTTTATAATAAATTTTGATGTGAAAATGATGATTACAATAATAGAACTGTTTTTTGGACTCTGCATCAAGGAGTAGCTGAGCTGAGGCGAGAATAGCTAGCTTTACTCTATCTGCACTTAAATAATTGCGAAGCGTTACGAATCACAAAACTGAGGTCTCGAGGACCACAAAATTATTCACAGGAAAACATAAGAATTCATGCGTAGACCTTTGTCTTTGTACTATTGACCCATTGGACTCCTAAAATAATATACCCCTAAATTAGTATACCATCCCCACGAGGTGTAGACTGTAGAGATCACACTGCCGGGATAATATCTGCCGCTACTCCCATAATTTAATCATCTCCGTTTCAACTCCCAGAACCATGCCAGGAGGAAAACAAAAAAGGGTAAACCCTCCTCGATCCAAGTACTTAATCATGTTTATATGTCTCGATATTAATCGACCTGACTAATTCATGTATTGTGTTGAGCATGATTTTAACATTGTTGCATCATCGAAATCGAACATATTCAATAATCCTGATTAGATTTTTTGTTTATCTAAGTGATTAGTGACATTGTATATCCTTTAGTTGAATAATGCCAGATGTAACGCAAGAACTGCCTACCCTTTTTAAAATGGATGTAGATACGAGACAGTCTGCCTACTTCCACATTTATATAGATTTGTATCTAATGTTGACATGTACGTTGTGTCCATACATAATTAATAAGTACTAATCAAGATGCTGATTTCGAAAAAATAGATAAATAAACTTGCTTCTCTCTGCTCTCTCAAATCATAGAAACGCAATTAAGAGAATTTTAAACCCGTTGGTGATACATTAATTGATGTAGACGGAATAAATTAAAAATACTGTTTCAGATGTATGAATATATTTAATTTTATTGTCAATAATTAATGAGTACTGTACTCTTGAAAATCAACGGATTTGATGGGTAGTGTACACTTGTATATTTAATTGTGTAGTTGCTGATGCTTTTGATTAACAACTTGACAACTCTCTCTTAGTATAACTAATATTTGCGACTGCAGTGATGTTGGTACCTACAAAAAGTAAATTATCAGATAAACCCAATTTAATTACACTAACAACCCTATGATCGGTGCCACGAGATAAGATATATCAATTTGCTTATAAAAAATATATCATCAGCCTATGACATTGTGATATTGTTTTTTTAAAGATAGATAATTGCGATGGCGATATTGGCAAAAGGTTCGAAAACTATATAAAACATGCGGTTATTGTAATCTTAATTATATAAACATTAAACAATAAACATAATGAAGTAACAGGTGTCCACACAGTCATAATATTCAATTTGGTTTCACTGTATCCTTACGTTTAGTGATAATCGATAGATAGCCTTAACATATTTATATAGACAAAAAGATGATCAAACTATATATCTAAAGTACATCAATATTGCTAGCACACAAAAAATAATATCCACCTGATCGCGGCCGATGAGGTTTGAACATTTATCTAATAGATGGGTAAAATAATTTAAAAAAAGTAAATGGGGATGGGAATTACCTTGTGTTTTGCTCCCTAAAAAATGATAATTATCGTCCTGCCTTTTCAATGCCGTTAAGGTGTCGTTTTCTGATTAGTCTAATTAAAGCAAGGAAATAGTGCATGGATTCTTAATTATTGCTCTTCTTTATTATATAATCACATCTACTGTAGTTGCCGTTTCATTTTCTCTTACCATCCACTTCGTGGAATTATTATCTTCTTTCCCTATGACGGAACCTGTCATTTTTGCACACATGAGATGTTGACCTCCCATTTCGAACTAAAGTAAAATTTTTCTAAAGTAATATTATTGAGATAAAAAAAAATTATTATTTTAGAGAGGTTATCATATAAGAAGGGTTTACATTTTTTTACTACAAAAAAGTTATTGTGTAATTCTCACATGACCAAAATATCTATCATCTACACTCCGACCGAACTAGTTATTGTTGATACAATTTTAAATCAATCAAATAAAAGTGCAACTGAGGTGGATGATGATGATAGTCACGAGATACCTAAAATCTCGGCTTGTAGCGTTATTCAAATGCTACACTCGATTAAAATATTTTTTTACAACAAGACGGCAATCACAATGACCATTTGAAGGCAATTCAAAAGATGAACGATGATGTAAAAGTTATCAAACAAGAAAATCTAGCACAAATTAACATCTTAAAATAATTTTCAAATTTGTAAAGTACGTAAAAATATATATATTTATTCAAAATATCATTTTATGCAAAAATTGTAACCAAAATTTTACACTAACAATTTCTAAAAAAGTATTAGTTATTATGATAGAGGGGTTATTAAATTTTGACACTGGTCCCGACTCGGGACCGAGATTTTTTATCAGTTTATATAGGTTATTACTTTAAAGGGGATCACTTTACAGAGGTTTTACTGTAATTATGGAGATAGTAGTTGGTAAATTCTCACATAATACTTCTAGAAATCATACACATATATGTAACGAATTAGAGGGATTTATGTGTTGGTCCTAATTTCGGTGGACATGTTGCAATATTTTGAATTGAATAGCCTCGTGGAGGAAAGGATGTTTGTTTATGAAACATGTCGCAAAAATCAAATTATTGTTATGAAATACATCAAATATAGATGTTTATTCATATGTTGCAACCCCAATAGTATCTACTTCTAAAAAAACTCTCATTGGATAGTCTTTTGTGCTTAAAATTGGTCGATAGAACTACTCTAAATGATCAAACGACTGCTCCATCCATTTCATAAAGTTTGGTTCGAGTTCAAAAGTTGCGTTCCACTCCCTTACAACGTGGCCATTCCAATTTCGAATTAAAATAGAAGACAAATGGGTTGAATAAAATCCATAACAATCTGTATGTTAGACACTTTATTTCATTTATATGCAGATCAATTGGTAATTTATCAGGGATTGTAATTCGATTGGTAATTTATCGTCGTGTCGATCCAGAAGCTACAGGTTCGAGCCCCGTCAGTCCAGATGAACCTAAATCAATAATTTAATACAATAATACATCAATTCTTCAGACTATTTTTTAAGTTTTATGAAAGAAAAGACACGACAAATAAGATTGATTCGAAAATAATTAACTGATGACAAAATTCTTAAAGATTGACATTCAATAGTATCTCTTTCATTAGCGAGTTTTGAACACAAAACCTCTTTTGAGAAGTTAATTATCATTGATAAACTGACATATTTTTTGGTGATTCTCCGATATACACAGTTAAGTATTGTCATACTCTAATTTTTAATGATCTTTTTTACATTACTAGATAAGACCGATGTATTTAGTATTCAAGTTACTGGCTAATTTAGTTATATTTTACGACAATTATAACCATTTTTTTCGGTGATACAAGTAAAAGGAGGGAATAAATTCAAATTGACGGAAAATATACAAACCGTGGAATGATAAGAAACAAGAGAAGCCAATAAGAAAGGGAAATTCGGGTGGGAAACTCAAGAAAAGAAATGAACTAGAGAACAAAGATTAAACGCTGACTACTTCTTCGCGTAATAAACAAATGAATAGAATTTGGACTTGGAACGAGTCACGGATTTTGCAACTTGTAAATATTTTTTAATAAATAATTTTATTAAGACTAATATTTGCATTATAATTAGTGTGACTTTGGAAGTTTCAGCCATCAATTAACTTATTCATATTAATCAGTTTAATAATTTTTTAGATATTAGATAATTGTTCGAACTCGAAACTTTATTTTTGTACACTCTACTTCACTCCCACTCCCACTCCCACTCCCACTCACTTAGTAGCTCGCCTCATGTTATATCACCAACACAGCAGAGAGCACATAACACATTAAAAGGGAAGAAAAATGGAACACCAGAAGAGCTCTCCAAGCTCCACCAACGACAGCTCGTCCGTGTCCAGCTCTTCGTCGATGAACCCGGCCAAGCCGCAGGAGATGGACAACCTGCTCGCGGGAGCCGGGTACAAAGTCCGGTCGTCCGACCTACGACAGGTCGCCCAGCGCCTCGAGTGCCTCGAGACGGCAATGCTAAACTCCAACCAAATATCGATGCTCGCATCCGACGCCGTTTTGTACAACCCCTCGGATCTCTCCTCCTGGGTGGACTCTCTCTTGACCGAGTTCAACCACTCCCAAGCCCCTGCCCCGCTCTTCCCCGACCTCAATCCGACGGCTCTCGTTGATCCCAACGCGATGTACGACGGCCAGGGACAGAGCCAGAGTAACGGTGGCGTTGGGGGACAGAACCAGGTGATGGTCGTAACCGCCATGGAGGAGGACACCGGGATAAAGCTCGTGCACGCGTTGATCACGTGCGCGGAGTCCGTCCAACGTGGCGACCTCGCATTGGCCGGGTCCCTCGTCGAGGATATGCAGGGGCTCCTCTCCCGCGTCAACACCACCTGCGGGATAGGGAAGGTCGCCGCGCACTTCATCGATGCCCTCGCTCGCCGGATCCTCTCCCCGGCGGTGTCGGCGGCTCCCGCCGCCGAGAACGAGATCCTCTACCACCACTTCTACGAGGCCTCGCCGTACCTCAAGTTCGCGCACTTCACGGCGAACCAGGCCATCCTGGAAGCCTTCGACGGCCACGATTGCGTCCACGTGGTCGACTTCAACCTGATGCACGGCCTCCAGTGGCCGGCGCTGATCCAGGCCCTCGCTCTCCGCCCAGGCGGCCCCCCGCTCCTCCGTCTCACCGGCATCGGCCCTCCCTCCCCGGACGGCCGCGACGCCCTCCGCGAGATTGGCCTGAAGCTGGCCGAGCTCGCCCGCTCCGTCAACGTCCGGTTCACCTTCCGCGGCGTCGCCGCCTCCCGCCTCGAGGACGTCAAGCCGTGGATGCTCCAGGTGAATCCCGGCGAGACACTTGCTGTCAACTCCGTCATGCAGCTCCACAAGCTCCTCCGGCCGGACCTCGCCGGAGCACCGATCGATCCGGTGCTGGCGTGGATCCGGAGCCTGAACCCGAAGATCGTAACCGTCGTGGAGCAGGAAGCCAACCACAACCAGGACAACTTCCTCGACCGCTTCACGGAGGCGCTCTACTACTACTCCACGATGTTCGACTCGCTCGAGGCTTGCGGCTCGGCTCAGCCGGAGAAGGCGATCGCTGAGATGTACGTGCAGAGGGAGATATGGAACGTGGTTGGGAGCGAGGGGGCGGCGCGGGTGGAGAGGCACGAGCCGCTCGCCAGCTGGAGGGACCGGCTCGGGGGAGCCGGCTTCAAGCCGCTGCACCTCGGCTCTAACGCCTTCAAGCAAGCCACAATGCTGCTCACGCTGTTCTCGGCCGAGGGGTACTGCGTGGAGGAGAGCGATGGCTGCTTGACGCTCGGCTGGCACAGCCGGCCGCTTATCTCGGCTTCGGCTTGGCAAGCCGCCGCGAGCGGACAGGATGATCCCACCGGGATGAACAATCTGTAAATTGTTGAGCTTTGAGGATTTTTATTTGGTTTTATGATCTTAGAGGGGAAAAGGGAAAGGTAATTTCTCTTCGTTTTGTTTTTTTTTTCAATTTCAAGTGCGGTTTTCTTTTGAGTAATTCATTCTCTACTGCCATTAGTCTCCGTAATCTTTTTCTTAATTATAACCAGCTTTCAATCCAAATTGTTTATTTTAGATTGAGATTACAAAAATCATATTTGCGAATGTGATAGGCCTAAATTTGTATCAAAATATTCTGTAAATTGCCATTAATGTGAGCCGATCAAATATAGTTTTCTGGTACAAGTAAAGAACATGTACTGATGTCCTAATTGACCATGGAGATTGAAAACCTTATGCTGTAAATTTATTGACCCATTCTCTGAGAGTTCAACAATATCAATGATATTTTTATAGATAATTTTAAATTTAAATTTAAGTGATTTGACTTAAATTCTAAACAACATTGGGAATTTTAAAGAAAAATTTTCCATTTCTATAATGAGTGGAAATGAATTCACAGTCTCACGTTTTCATCTTACCTACCAAACATCACGCCCAAAAAGTTTCGGCCACAGTGTGATTGTTTTCCTTAATGAGAGTTTTAACCTATTAGCGATAGTTTTTTTAGTAGTATTTTTTATATTCATAAATTTAAATTCTTTAGTATTTATACTAATTATAATATGGGTGGTTGTGTTTTCTTTGCGCACGGTAACAGAAGAAATTAATTAAGCTAGACTGCCTCGTGTTACTAGACGAGTCGATGGTCGATCCTTTTATTCCGATGGTGGTACATTTTGTTTTCTGTTATTTTCTTCAAAGCAGAATATGATTTACATTTAGTCATTTAGTAAAACAAAGATTAAACATACTTATATTTTCAAGATTCAAAATTTAAAAATATTTAGAATTTCAAATTCGAAAATTTTAATCAGAATTGAACATATCTCGATATTTTTTACTATAGGAGTATGGATTGGTGGCCTAAGCCCTTGTTGGAACATGTTTGTCGACTCTTGTTGACTATAGTTTTCTAATGATAACCACTGTGAGTCCTAACTTACCATCGAGATTAGAGAGTTAACCTTTCTCCCGTTGTTAGTGCATGTTGCTAGTTCAATTTGAAAGATCCCAGTTCATCATCACAAGTCATAAGACTTGTGCAAAGGAATAAATTTAACCTTTTTTATAAATTATAGAAACTCTAAAATATTTTTAAAGAATACAATTGATCGCCGTATTAAAATCTTAGACATTGCAAATTTGAAAAATAACATGCACTCTTCCCCAACAATTTGATTGTTTTTTGATACTTGGTATAGCTCTCTTCTCGCAGAGTTAATTAATTAAATAAATAAGGTGGCCTCCATATTCTCAACTACTTGGGAGAGTTTGAATGAGACCTGCGGGATCTATGAAACACATAAATGTGATAGATCACAATCGAGGTGCATGTGACGCAATGAGCGAGATTAATATTACCACACAAAAAAAAAAGCTAGATTAATACCAATTTTCATTTTCATTGCAGGATGATGACCGATCATACATCGATTCTAGAGATCGGCGGGTCAATTCTCACTCTTTACAAAAATAGTAAAACTTTGCTTGGAAAGTAAAAAAAGTTTAATACGTTCAAAATTTTGAGATTTAGACTAATCCGTCTAAATTTTTCGGGAGAAAATGAGTGATTAATCCTTTCCCCTCTAGTGGCTAGGTAGGGCCAATAATCCCGATAAAACTTGGCAATTCGGGGAAAACGGGACCCATGTACTGTACCCCTATAACAATAACAATACTAATTCTGAGTACCATATCGTGTACTAATTTATGATTCTAATTTTGATAATATAATAATGTTAAAAATTATATAGATCATTTTAATCATATTTATATCAAATTTGAATTAATAGATAACCATTTCGATAAAAATGTAGTAGCAAGGTGGTCTCACGGAAAAGGAAGTGCCCCAGCTTTCCAGTATCGTTTCTCCACCTTACCGCACGCAGCTAGGAATCCTGCAAAACTGGCAGAAATGGAGGGATTATTGCAACGAACCAGGAGTTGTATTATAATACAAATTCATGTATGGTCTGATAGATACAGTGTCAGTTCTTAAGCATGAGGTGGGAGAATCGAATCCCATAACCGTCTAAGATCCGAAATTGTAAAAATAATTTAAATCTCACCAAAAAAAGTATTTTTCATAATCGAATATTGTTGAACCTATTTTACTATGATACTCCTAATATTTTTTTTAATGTGGGTCACCTCTAGTCTCAGGGCTGGGTGGGGTTGAGACTGAGTCATGCAGAGATTAGCCTACTGCCATTTGCTAATAATTGAGAGTCAGCGCCATAAGCAGTGGACGATGTGACAAATGCCATTGGAAAAGCAGCAAAGGGACTCTGCTTTCTCCCCTAATTGGGTGTGTTGAGGGTGTCATTATTGCGGGTAGAAATGACGTCCATGACCACTTAGATCTACTTTTTTTTGTTCTCGTTCAGTAATATACAACAGAAGTTTTGTTATTTTTTTCGATAAGTGGATAGATTATATTAATTATACACAGAACAAAGTTGGAAGCCAAGACATCCAAGCTTAAGCTGGGATGAGACTATGGCTATTGGTGACCCATACCAATCCATAAGAAAACAAAGAATAAATAAATAAATAATGAAAAATGTTGGCAGTTTGAGTCATCGAGTCACTTTGTCTATCATCGATCGGCCTATTTTTTAATCTTAATAAAATGACAGATGGCACTAATTGTTTGTTGAAATAGATATTGGTAGGTATAATTTGTGTAGTTATAAAAATTGAAGTTATCTTTTCATAAAATTAAAAATATATAAAAAATAATATTTTTCAATTGTCTGTAATAGAGCCCAAAATTTTGAATCGTGATTTCCAATTCTCAACAAAAAGAGCTCCATTTCTATTCTATATAAAATTTCGTATAGATAATACATGTATATGTATGAGAGAAAAATTAATTATTTATTTATCAGTTTAGATTGGATTGAATTATTAATAAAGTATAAAAAATTAGATTAAATTGAGTTGTAGGTTGATAAAAGAGAAATTAATTATTTATGCGTACCGTAAACTATCCTCTCTAGTTAAGCCAAGAATTGCGGAAAAAGAATTACATGCAAAATTCCTAGCCAAATATTCGCCCATTTTAGCCACCCTCTCATGTGCGAAAGGATGAAATATACATAAGCTCATAGTCATAGTATTGTTTTATTTTAAAAAATTGATATAAGTTTTACGAATCTAAAAGATACTATTAGAAGAATCATTCTCTAAATAAAGATCGAGAGTTCTCAAGTCTAAATAACATGTATTTTAAAAAAGAAGATTTTTTCAAAAGAAATCATATTTTTTATTTTTCTGGTATTTAAAAGTTCTTACAATTGAAAAAAACTACATTCAGTTAAACTAAATCCGTATGCGTGATTGTTTTTGTTAATAAAGTAAGAAACATTTTGAGTTCTCATAGGCGCCGGAGCAAGATATTCTTTTCAGTATATTAATTTCGTGTTTACAATCCGGCGTTACTAAAGTGATTATTACTAAAAAATACCATTATGAGCATAATAATTTTGTTTATAAATATAAAAAATACTAACAAACTCCAGTTTTATTTCCGATTGAAAAAGGAAAGGTCCCGTGAAGACTCCTCGCTGTCTTATATTTTCCCCTATTTCGTCGATCTCCTTCCCTTTCACCGTTTCACGTTCTTTTCAATCAAATTCGCTAATTAAAATGCCGAAATGTGAAAAAAAATCCTGAAGGGACCGCCTCATAAATACAGGTACTATTAACTTGTCAATTTATAACACTTGTCAAATAAATCATCGCCCTTTGGCCCCTTCCCTGCTACATAATTTATATTTCGTTGTCAAAATATAATTTTGAAAAAAGTCAATTTTAGTACACTGTAGTATCGCAAAAAATCACTTTAGTATTCTGTGATAAAAAATTTATCAATCGAATCAAGCCTCACTCAATTTATATCACTTTGGTTTTATTGCTTCGAATCATTTTGATTTTATTGCTAAGTTAATTTTTAACCTCATTCTTATAACTCTTAAAGGCTTCGAAGGCTTTTTCCTTTCCTTTCAAGAGATTTACATAACATTATATTGTGCAATCATCAATAAATGTGATGAAATACTTTTTCCCACCTTTAGTTTGCACGTATTTTATATCGCAGATGTCGGTATGAATTAACTCTAAAGGTATTGTACTTCTTTCCACTAAATGGAAAGATGTTTTGGCCATTTTTGCCTCAACGCATACTTCACATTTATCGTTTGGGTTAAACTCCAATTTATGCAATAAATTTAAACTTATCAACTTTCTTAGTGAGCTTAAATTTACGTGTTCTAATCTATCATGCCATAAGTTAGAACACTCAGCCAAATAAGAAAAATTAACAACTTTATTCTGGACCTCAAAAGCACGTTGTACACTTATTATATTCAGCTTAAAGAGTCCCCTATCTAAGTAACCATTTCTTACAAATGTACCAGCTTTGGTCATTACAAATTTATCAACCTCAAAAACTAGCTTTAGCCCAGCTTTGCTTAACAGGGAGCCGGATACTAAATTCTTGCGAATGTCTGGGACATGCAGCACATCCCTGAGGGTCAACTCTTTGCCCAAGGTCAGCTTCACGACCACCTTTCCTAATCCGACTACTTTGAAAGTTGCGGTGATCTGTACATAGGTCGAGAACATCTCCTTGTCTGAGCAGATGTGGTGGGTTACTTCTGTGTCGACGAACCACTCTCTTGGGTTATCCACTAAATTGGCTTCAAACACCACGGTAGATAGGTTCAACTCAGACATGCCCTCAGCTAGATTAGCTTTCTCATGATTGTCCTTCTTTGGTAGACGATAATCCTTTGTCATGTGACCGGGCTTGTCGCAGTTGAAACAGTTGTCCTTGATTTTCTTGGCCTTTTTCTGCTTTGGCTCTTGCTTCTCCTTCTTGTTGCCAGACTTCTTCCTCTTCTTGCCATTACCTCCTTCAGCGAGGTGTATCATGGCTTCAGAGTTGGTCTTGTTGTTCTTGACTTTGGACTTTCGGTTGTCTTCCTCAATCCTTAGTCTCACAATCAAGTCTTCAAGGCCCATATCTTTCCTCTTATGCTTGAGGTAGTTCTTAAAATCCTTCCACAGGGGTAGTAGCTTTTCAATTAGTGCCACCGGTATGAATCTCATGCTGAATTAGTTGCAGCTCTTGCACTTGGTCTATGACCTTCTTGGAATCAACCATCTTGAAGTCGAGGAATCTTCCGACGATGAATTTCTTCAACCTGGCATCTTCCGTCTTGTACTTCTTCTCCAGACAATCTCTCAATTTTTTTGCAGTCATGGTTACCGCATAGACATTGTAGAGGGTGTCGTCTAATCCATTCAGGATGTAGTTACGACATAGGAAGTCGCTATGACTCCAAACATCGAGAGCGTTGATCTTCTGTTGATCAGCCTCATTTTTTGCCACCTTGGGAGCCTCTTTATTCAAGAATCAGACTAGGTTGAGCGTTGTCAGGTTGAACTCGGTGTCATTAAACTTTGCCGGCCTTTCGACGTGGACAGTTCCTGGGATAGTTGGGATTGATGCTTGAGCAGAGCTTGATGATGCCATCTTCAAGTACACAATATCTCGTCTTACGATTGTTATTTATCCGGATGATGGTGTACTTGATTAGGATCTAAGTCGAGGTAAGAGTTTCACTCTTTCTCCGTTCTTTAAGACGAGATTGCCCCATATTCAGTGCTTACGGGCTACGACAATCGTCCCCAACATACAACGACTAGTTACTTGTAAGATCGTAGCACAATGATTCTCGAAGCTTCGACGAACCGCTGGATGCTCAAAACTTTCTTGAGAGAGAGGGAGAGAAGAACAACTATTGCTAATGAATACTTATGTAATGAATTTTCAGGGTATTTTACAAATGAGGGGAAGATGCCTATTTATAGGCTTCGCCATCTAGATTGGTTTGCATCCCTCCGCTGGAGGGCTCGCAGTCCTTCGCGGAGTAGCTCGCGTCCTCTCGTGGGTTGGGTCACTTTTGCCTCCCTTCGCTAGCTTGCTCGCTTCTCTTTGCTGATAGGCTCGTAATCTGTCGCGTCCCTTCGGCCCAGCTTACAGAATTTGCCAAAATTTTAAGGCTCCTTCAGCTCCTCGCGATGATGCGCACGTGCTCGTGCTCGGATGGTGCTACACCATCCTCGCAACCAGCTTCTGACGGCCCTTTAGGTGGAACATTTAATGTTACACTAGCTAGGAGTTTCTCCTTATAAACTTGGAAATGTTTGTGTCATTTTCCGATGTGGGATTAATTTTCCTCCAAACTGGGCCTTCCCACTTTAGGATTTCCCACATTGGGCCCTCTTGGCATTAATTAACATTTAATTCTAACAATATTTACAAGCAAAAAAATGCAAATTTTGTGAATAATTAGCACAAAAATGCTAATTTACTTACAAGTTACATGGCTAATATCAAAATCGCAAAGACTCCATGTACAATAAAAGATCTTGATGTCCAAAATTTGAAATCAAATTAGACCAACGAAGCCATTCATAAATTCAAGTCAAAATAGTATGAATAAGAAGTTTCCGGTTGTATCTCTCTCATTGAAAGATTGCACGATTTCTCGTAAACCAAATCCTCCAAATAATAATACGAATCACAAGTTCTGATTCATGCCACCATAACAAATCCCATCCATTGCTCCATGTGAGAACTCAGACTTGTAGCTACACACCATCTTGCTCCAATTCATCTTTCATTACCATCCATAGAAAGCATTCGATCTTGAATGGAATATCTCGAATCCATACCTGATTTGCAATAGGACATCTCAAGCCACCAAAAAATCTGCAGTAGTATTTTCTCTTCGAAGCGTCAACTGACAAATTGAATTCACCCCGAAAGTGCCATTCAATAGCATCAAAGTGCGCATTCCGAATTCCATCTCCCATCAACCGATGCCAACCGCCAAGTAGTCATCATTCATCAGAGCTAATACGTCGAATACGTCTGCAATGTAATTTTTTTGACTTCCATAATTTTGATTCTAGTTCTTCTAAATTTTATTACAGATTTCAAGACTTAATACAGATTTTTACAAACCTTTATAATAGTATTCGACACTTTGTACCAGCAGTTGACATTAACTTGCTTTCTCTTTTACGTAATTTTTTTCTTCAAAATTTTCAAGTTATACATTTTAACATAATTTATGTCAGTACCCATTTTTTATTTTAAAAAGATAAAGAGTTAGCACCATAATAAATCTCATCTCCCAAACATAAATTGTGTAAAAATGTAAAAAACTGAAAAAAAATGGTTGGGAAACGAAGACTAGGACAATGCACGACAGACAGAAGACACACCGGATGTATAAACGACCGAAGCCGGACAGTCAGTTATATGGTGAGTGAAAGCGAACCCCGTCAATAGTAGGGGGGACGACAGGGGATGGGCGCACATTGAACGACAGAAAGCTAAAGAGAATAAAAAAGGTTCCAAAGAGGAAAGGGAACAACTAGCAAGCTATAGGCTATTTGTTGGAAGAACAAACAGATAAAGAAAAGACCCCTCAAAAAAAGAAAAAAAAAAGAAAAGGGGGAAACGAGGAAAGGAAGAATGACGGTGGACGACGATAACTCGATTTACGTCGGAGGACTTCCTTACAGCGCCACCGAGGACTCCCTCCGCCGTATCTTCAGCCTCTACGGCGCTGTTATCGCCGTTAAGGTAATTTTTTTTAAAATTGTTATTATGCGGTCAAATAGGGTTTAGGCTTGGCGGTTAATCTATTGTGAGCTCTCAACTGTGTAGTGTCTTGGGCTTTGGGAGTGGCAGAACTGTAATTTTGATACGAAACGGGGAGAGTGGGTCGTGGATTAGGTTTTGCGTGCTCGAAACTGATATGAGCATGTATTTTTTTTAGCTTGGGGATGCACAAATTTAATGAGTTTTTTTTGTTCATCGTAATGGAAAGAGGGGAAGAGGTGTACTGACATTCGGCTTTTGTAGTCGGTCGCCGTTTTAGTTTTAGTTGTATTAAGCGCGATAGTGCAAGATGCTCTGAATTCGGCCACCACGCGGCGATGTTGACGATTTGTGTTTGTTATGCAGATAATTAATGATCGTGCAACAAAGGGAAAATGCTATGGCTTTGTAACTTTCCGAAATCCTAGATCGGTAGATGATGCTATTGACGAAATGGATGGCAAGGTATTGACAACATTTGTGTTTTGTTTTACTTTAGCTTCATGTTTGTGAGTATTGATTGAAGCTTAATGATAGACTATTGATGGACGCGTCGTGAGAGTAAATGGAGTTACTACCAGGGGTGGAAGGCCAGGATTTGGCGAACGACGTTTTCAACATGATATGGGGAGGAGCATGGACTGGGAGAGGGGTAGAGGACGGGAGAGGGAATATGGACTTGACAGTGACAGGCATCAGGAACGGTACAGTGACAGATCCAGGGAGCGTGACAAGTCTCTGGACCATGATGAGGTCAGGGAAAGAGCATATCGGCATGCACGGTATCATGATCGTGTAAGGGATACCTTCTTGGACGAGGATCAATACCGAGATAGAAGTATGCCGGATGACGAACACGATCAAGGAAGGAGTTTGGATTTGAACAGAGCTTTGGATCATGTCATAGATTCTGATGAAGGTGGAGATTTGGAAGGGAGCAACGGGATGCATAGATATGTCGAAAGAGACACCGATCGTCATTCTAGGGGACAAAATGGGTAAGATATTCTCACATTCCTTTTCGCTATTAAATACTGCCTTCATTGCTAACCCATAATCGGTTGTTTGTCATTATCTAAAATTTTCAAGAGTTATGCTACATCTGGTGTTTAGGTTCTGCTATGACCGATTATCCTGAATATCCTGGTTGAGGAATGCAGCACACATAATTTGTGTAATGTCAGCATATATGCTTCCCCTTTTCGTTTTCTTTATTGAAACCTTAACCATGTTTGCTGGAGTCCTGGTAAGAGGGTGGTAAAATTGTCATCATTTTTGCCTCTGATGGTTGTTTGCACTAGGGACAGGCTATTGGAGATGCAGGTTAGATTTAGTCACATCTCCATAATTGGCTTAAGGGGATTTTTTCTTCCCTTTTCGGTACGTGGCGCGATTGGTGCAATTTCCTTTTCTTGCATGTTCGGCGGCACGTTCATGTATTAGCATTATTTTTTAGGGGTTCTCTTTCCATCCAGCCTAAGCATGAGCTGTTGCACCTTCTCCTTTATTGGCAATTACACATTTACACCGAATGGATTTTTTAAGTATGATGGTGAAATCATACTTAGGTGGGTTCCTAATCATCTGTGGCTTAGTATCGCTAGAGTCAATTGTTGGTTGCTGTAATTGGAGTGAAGTAGTTCTGTCATCTCTATGTGGTAGGTGGAAAGGAGATGCTACTTCTTTCATACCTAGATAAGAATCTCGTTTCGAACATTCTTTGACATATGTAGAGGAGATCCTATTTCTCTCAATATTAGGTAGTTATAGTTAATTAGATCAATCTATACGAGGATTTGAAACGAAATGGGTCTGTATGTATCTGCACTCAATTTTCTTTCTTCTCTGGCAGATATGATGAGCAGCATCAAAGGGAACTGTCTTCTAATTCAGATGACTATTATGAGGATGACGTAAGTGCCCCATCATTTGTCTTTTACACACAAGTTCTGATTTTGGTGGATTGGTGATTTGTTTTGTTTCTTTTTCAGATAAAGGAGAAGTTAGATGGATCAGAACAACAGTATGATGAACTTAAAAATGAGGTTAGCCTTATATTTCCTCCATAATATAGTGAACAGTTGTACTGCTCTGTTGATTCTTATATTTTGTTAAATGTGCTATGGTTGTTATCAATGCTCATTTTATACTTAGTCTCGTGGATTAAGTACTTTCGTTTTCCACCAAATGAAGCCAATACACTTCATTTGAAATTAACTGGCATATGTACTTGATTTCATTGAGGATCATATCAACTTCACAGCTTTATGTCACTTGACCATAAACTGTAAAGATATATTGGCTGTTTTATGTCGCTTCAATTTTGTATCTCACTTTTTTTGTTGAGGACTTTAATGAATGTACTTCTTTATCAGATTTCTCAGATGGAGGCAATGTTGGGAGATAAGCAATTGCTAGTTTCAGATTTGCAGAAAGAAGCTATGGTACTAATCTTCCTTATCAAATGTCATGGGCTGATTTGGCTTTTCGTGTTAGCTTCCGCTAGCAGAACGTTGCTAATCCATCCTCTCTTTTCCCCTCACATTAATCTGAACATGAATGCAGAAACTGGAGGATGCATTGCAATCCGCTAAGAGGATGTCTTCTCATCGCAAAATGCAGTTGACCCAGGTAAGTACCACACATACCTTCCCAGTTCTCAAGTATGTTGGTCTATTTCTTTGGTTCTTCGTAACGACTAACATAAAATGATATATTGTACTCCAAATGTAGCTGCACAAGTGCTTCCTGCAAGTGAGAGAGTACACTGAACGACTTAAAAGCTCCGAACAGGAACTTCAGGTCTCTCTCTTTTCTACCTTAATGATATTTCATAGATGCAAAATTATTTTCTTTTGGTACTGTTGCTACTTCTCTTTCAGAACTATTATGTAAGCATGCCTATTTGTATCTGATGCATGCCAAAGGTATCATTTTCTTTTATTAAGATTGTTCTGCTCTACTTCCAGAAGCATCAAATAAATATCCCATTGGCTGCATTCATTGTGCCCCGGGTGACGATGACTCATAGACTACAGAAGGCTGATACTACTCTAGCGAATTTGGTATTTGCATTTATTCAAGAACCTGGGCTCCTTGCGAGTCGGTAAAAAATATACTGGCTTTTATTGTACTTCCAGCTACTTAAGTGGCTATAAAGTACATTTTTCAACCACAATTTCTTTTTCCCGTTTGTTGGGGTGGGGTGTCTATAGTTTGCTGATTCGCCATGCCTATTAACCGAGGAAAGATAGTTGCCATTACGATCAATGTTGTTTTTTCAATCCAATTTTTGGTAACTTATGAATCTATGCGTTGCAGACTCTTGTCAGTTCCGCAATGGCAGAAAGTGATGACAAGCGATTCGAGTGATAGGCATCAGCAATGGTCCATATTACCGATTAATCGCGGACGTGTCAAGAGGATCAAGCAAGGTATGTGTAGTTATTTATGCCTCAGCAGCCTTCTGCATTGTTGACTGTACGAGTTTTGGAATACGCTGGTGAATCCTTTTTGTTGCTTTTCTAGCCGTTAACCATAACAATCAGAGATGTAAATCAGTATATTGTATTTTCCCCGCAGTAGATGTGGCCTATTTCATTTTTTTAGAAGGAACGTCGTGCATAGAGCAATACCCTGGTGTCGAAATCATGCTTTTGCAGTAAACCTGGTTTTTAAAAGTTGCCATTTGAACGACGTAAAAAGGCCGGAAAATGGGCTTTTGGTCACTTTTAATCTAATAACATACAAAATTTTTTTTAAAAATAGCTTTTTGGTTTTTGTTTGGTCCGAACCAATTTAATCAGTTGAACCATCGTGTTTACGTACAAAACAATCCGGTTTTATTTCAGTTGCGATCCGACCGGTAAAACCCTGAATCCAACGATGACAACAGGCCGGCAAATGGGCTGTTCGGTCAATAACAAAAGTCAACGAAGATATAAAGGGTAAAAAACACCCATGGTCACTGAACTTTGATAATTTTTTGTCCATGGTCACTAACCTATTTTTTTCCCTTTATGGTCACTGAACTATAGTAAGTTACTCGGCTATGGTCACTTGGGGTTATTTTTGCAAATATTGCTGAGTTGGCATGATAAAAACTTTCAAATTAATCACATATTAGTTTATATATTTTTTCAAAATCATCCCTTTCCATGCTCTACCTCGTGCCTCTCTCTCTTCTCCTCCTTTCTTTCCCCCTCTCTCCCTCACACCTTTCTTCTCGTTCCACTATCCCCCTTTCAACTCCTCACGGTATCCTTCTCGGGTACGGTGTGCTCTAAAATTATTTCTCTAGAGAAAATCAAAGGCGGTGCTCACTTCTACATATAGAAGTTGAGCTAGCAAATTGTAGCTGTAATTTTGAGTGAAGGCCTTGTAATGGTCTACGACTAAAAAGTTTCTATATGATAATAAAATTCTGTTTCTCACTATCAAAGCTTTTAACCTTATTTTTCGAGAGCAACCTTACTAAATTATCAAAACCCTATTAGCCTTAAACCTTAAATTAATTTTCAACAGGCTGCACCTCCCGGGCTTCACCAAGCCGAACAACGACTAGCCCCAAGGAGGAGTCCCGGGAGACGACGATCGGAGGGAGAATCGAAAGGTCATGGGTAGAGGAGGGGAAGATGCTGTGAGGAGTTGAAATGGGATGGTGGAACGAGAAGAAAGGTGAGAGGGAG